>OX424574.1:72376326-73033826 GCA_949152435.1 Gastracanthus pulcherrimus
AAAATCAAGCTGGAAATCCCAACGAAGTTGTGCTGATTTCACCTGGAATTACACAAAAAAATTTCACATATTGTCACATAACAATTTTTATCAGCAATTTCGACATGAATCCTCATACAGGGCTCCCTTTTTTCACAGGGAGGATGAATTCGTGATGCTTTTCAAGATTTTCTTGAGCAAAATGAAATTGCGGATACAGATAGCGATGAAGCAGAAGAAGACAATGAACAATTTTTCGATGCATTAAGTGACGACGGATCTGATGATGGAGTTTTATATGGTTTTCCGAAGTTAAGAAATTTTCTAAAGAAGGAGGAGAATAATATAAACCTTGATTGCAATGTAAATGTAAGTGCTGCCGACATTGTATTAGCTGTTTTTAAATTCTCAATAGTATACTGTTTAACGAATACTGCTGTCGCTGATCTTTTTAAAATGCTAAACATATTTCTTGGCTTCCGTTTACTACCAGATACTCGTTATTTGGTAGATCAGATGTTTAATACTGAGTCACGTCGTTTTTTATTATGTGAAGGATGCAATATTCATGTTGATCTAAAAGATCCTACGTACACAGAATTTTTTGCTATTTTCAATGTAGAAAATCAGATCGCAGATCTTATCGAGAAAAATTCTGAGTACTATGAAAATTCCGTAAGAGTGAGAGATCGAACCTTCGAACATTTTGGAGATATAACTGATGGAGTATTGTATAATGATTTAGTAGAATCATTATCAGAAGATGAGCGCTATCTAAATTATGCTACTGCTATGTTTAATACAGATGGTGCTCCTACCTTCAAATCTTCTAAATGCCAAATTTGGCCAATACAATTAGTTATCAATGAATTGCCATACAGTGTGAGAAGCTCAAAACCAATAGTTTGTGCCATGTGGTTTGGTCGAGAAAAACCAAATATGACATTATTCTTGAAACAATTCGTACTCTCTATGAATTGTTTAGCACAAGATGGAGTAAAGTGCGTTATTCATAATACGATACGCCGAATACATATATGTTGTGCATGCTGTTGCGTCGATTCAGTTGCTAGACCCCCTATGCAAGGAATGGTTCAATTTAATGGATATTTTGGATGTCCCTGGTGCCTGCATCCAGGTACTTACGTTAGAACTTCAGCAAGAGGTGGGACAATGAAATATACAATATTGGATGAAGCTACGAGGGTAGTTCAATAAGTCTTTAGAATGACCAACAGATGGCGCGCGAATCGCTCCAAATCATCTGTTTTCAGTCAGCACCACTCCCGACTAGATATATGGTGCAGTCACAGTCCACATCTTCTAAGTTTACGTGTTTTTATAACCAATTGAAAAAAAAAATTGCTTGTTAAGAAAAATGGAAAAAAACGAGTTCAGAGCGGTAATTAAACATTTTCATTTAAAGGGTTTAACTCCATATGAGATAAAAAATGAATTGGACTCAGTTCATGGCACATCTGCCCCTGCCTTAGCAACGGTTTATAACTGGGTAAATGAATTTAAGCGTGGTCGTACATCAATAAGTGACGAACCACGTTCAGGAAGGCCCGTAGAAGCAACTACTCCCGAAATCATCAATAAAATCCACGATATGGTGTTGAAGGATAGAAGATTAAAAGTGCGTGAGTTAGCTGAGGCCACAAGGATATCTATAGGTGCAGTTGTTTCAATTCTACATGAAAAATTAGGCATGAAAAAGCTATCGGCAAGATGGGTGCCGCGTTTGCTCTCAGCTGAGAATAAACGCAATAGAGTGGTCGCCTCTGAGGCTCTTTTGGCGCGCATAAGTCGGAATCCTGAGGAATTTTTTCGTCGATTTGTGACTGTGGATGAAACATGGATACACCACTACACTCCTGAGACAAAGGAACAATCCAAACAGTGGATTTCCACAGGCGAACCAGCTCCAAAGAAGGCAAAGACCGTAAAGTCAGCTGGTAAGGTTATGGCTACAGTTTTTTGGGATGCACGTGGAATTATACTTATTGACTACTTGGAAAAGGGTAAAACAATTACTGGTGAGTATTATGCATCATTATTAGAGCAGCTGAAAGAAGAAATTAAAAAAAAACGACCACATTTGACGAGAAAAAAATTCTCTTTCATCACGACAACGCCCGAGTTCACACATGCTTCGTTTCAATGGCTAAAATTGAAGAACTAAAATTCGAATTGGTCGAACACCCACCGTATTCACCAGATTTAGCCCCCAGTGACTTTTTCTTATTTCCAAACTTGAAAAAATGGCTCGGTGGACAGAGATTTACGGACAACGAAGACGTCATTGCCTCTGTAAGTGCTTATTTTGAGGAACTTCCGAAAACGCACTTTTCTGAAGGATTAAAAAAACTTAAAAAGCGATTGACCAAGTGTATAGAGCTCCAAGGAGATTATGTTGAAAAATAAAAAAAAATGCATAAAGTATCCTTTCAAAAATATAAAGAATAATTTAAATACTCTTTAAGTAATCTTTAATTATTACAACTGAGACATAATGTGACACACTTCTTTAAATTATAATCAAGAAGATATATCCAACAATATTGGTATACTTTATGATATGATTTATCATAAATTCATAAATTATTGTATACTCACATTATTTGTTACATCTTACTATACAACCCGAGTAGAAATGAATCCGGTGTGTAATGGGGAACGAGTAAGACCCTGATAAGACCTGATAAGGCTTTATCAAGGCCTGACACGCGCTCCATTACATGCCTGAATTCATTTCTACTCAGGAACTCTAACTGATGAAATAGCAAAGTGGTTATATTACAGGACTGTTGAACTGAAGGTCATGAGTTCAAGCCCAACTGTCGACATTTATTTTAATTTTTTTTGCGCTCAATTATATCAATTTATATATACAAAAAAACAAAATATGTTTTAAATTAATTTATAAATCTACGGAAACCAATATTTTGAACTGCATATCCATTACCAAATTACACTTGCAACAAAAGAATTATTTATGAATTATTTAAGCTTCACACTAGAGCCTACATTCGGCACTTTAAGAACTCTTTTAGAAAACTTTTAGTAAAAAACTATTAATAAAGAATTCTTATAGAATTAAATAAGGTTTTTACTTTTTGGGATTATTAGTATTTGTGTAACTGCTGATTTCTCTCAGTTATATACTATTTGCAAAAAGTTTGATTTACTGAAGTTTTTAAGTTATAGAGTAATATATTTTACTATTTATGCTACTCAATAACTTAAAAGCTTCAGTTAATCAAACTTTTTGCAAAAAGTATACAACCAACGGAAACCACCTGGTATATGAGTATATCTCTGAACTTTTAACTTTTTGCAGAATAGATATGGCACAAATTCTGATTGCTGGCACACAAGTTTCTGATCAGGCACATCATCCTACGAAGGATTATTCCATTTGTCTGATACCAAAGAAGAGATCATCATATCGCTACAAATATCGAATCAATGCTACAGATGCAGTTCTTAAAATAGCATCAAAATTAATTACGATTTTATTTCATTTGTAGCATTAATTCGATAATTGTAGCGATTTGATGATCTCTTCTTTGGCGTCAGACAAATGGAATAATCCCCAGTAGGATGATGTGCCTGATCATGAACTCGTGTGCGAGCAATCAGAATTTGTGCCATATCTATTCCGCAAAAAGTTAAAAGTTCTAGAGATATACTCATATACAAATACTAGTAATTCTATAGCGAAGTGGGGACATCTTTAATTTTTACCTTTCATTAATTAGTTTTTTAATAATAAATAAATAACACGCGCGAGGCATAGTAGAAATCTACTATCGGTATTAAGCGTCCTCTTAATATTAATTTTCTTCTCAATACTCTAACGAATTTGTATTTAACTTAACATTAGAATAACCGATAGTTGGCTTTTTCAGCAAATATTAAATTTAACTCTGATAAAGCAAGTAAAAGAATTAAAATCGTTGTCATTAAATATGGAATGTCAACAATTCACTTTTCCCAAAAATAATAAATTTAAATATAATAATAATAAAATCTATGATTATTTATATATATTAATTCAGAGCAATAGTACAAAATTATACATATTTCTTTAGATATTCAATAAATAAATATTTACAGTTCATGGACCGAACGATCGTTAGCGAGTGAGGTTAAACTGGCTAGTATGAAATTATGTATATTCTTATATTATCATGTATAAAAATATGTTTTCAAATTTCGGATTAAAATACATATAACCACATATAATTATGTATAAAAATATTTCATATATAATCATATTTTATCAGATTATATATAAATCTTTTTTACCCAGGTATGACTCATTATTATATTGATTTATAAATCGGACATTGCTCCTTTTTTTAACTTTGTCTTTCTCAAAGAGAAAGGTTTGTGACGGTAAAAATTTTTTTTTGCGTTTTTTTAACCATACATAATAAACATGTTTTATGCCTTGTGCAGTCCGAATACACTAGTCTTAAAAAATGTCTATATGTATGTGTGTGTGTGTGTGTGTGTGTGTGTGTGTGTGTGTGTGTGTGTGTGTGTGTGTGTGTGTGCGTGCGTGCGTGCGTGCGTGCGTGCGTGCGTGCGTGCGCGCGCGTGTGTGTGTGTATGTATATGTTAGTATGTATCATATCACCATTTGTTCAATCTGTGGTATAATTTTCCCAAAATTTCCATATATATCCGCTATCGATACCCGACGTGCGCTTGAAAGTTTTAGCGAAAATGGTCAAATTAAAAAATGTTATGGTCTTTTTTTATTTTTAAGAACTTTTAAATTTTGGTTTTTTTAATTTTTTTCAATCCAGGAATGGATTTTAGGAAGCAATTTTTTTACACAATATCGTACTCAGAAGTCCTTCATTTTAGCAGCAAAAACGATTTTATAAGAGTCGTTTTTCAGTTGTTATACTGTGTGACAAATTTTATTTTTAACATTTATTACTCAAAAACTATACAATATAAAAAAAATTTTGAAAAAAAAAGAACCGACTTCGAAAAATGCACTAAAAAGTGTAAATAAAATGCACTAAAAAGTGTGAAATAAGTCACAAAAATGTTTTCGAAGTCGGCGCCGAATTACAAATTGACATATACCGTCACCTCTTTTTGTTTCATTGGGAATCTTATTCTTGACTAATTGTTTGATAGCGTAGTTTGCGTACCGCCGCTAGGTGGCGATGGTCTAAGCACATTAAGATCATCCCGGGGATAATACATAAAAGCACGCGCCAGCAGTTACAATTTTAACAGTATTATTATGACTATCATTTGAAGAAGATAGTTGCATTGGAAATTCTTTTTAAAAGCATTTTCTCTCAAACCAATGCTTTCGATTACGAGTTATTAACTTTAAGTGGAATATACGATATTGGGACACATATTTCGTTCCAGGTTTAACGAAATTGGACCCATTTCAATATTATTTATAAATTATATTCTTGATCAAGATACTACCGTCACGGACCCTATTCTAGATCAGTGCCTCTATTGTGAATCAGTTTATGTTAAAACTATATTGTGAAAGTTTTGCGTTACTTTTATTATTATTTTGAAAGCACTTATGTATCAAAATAATTAAAGAAGTAATGCAAAACTTTTATAATGTCTATTTAGAAGTAAATGATTCTCAATAGAAGCACTGATCCACAATAGGGTATGTGATGGTATATGTCAATTTGTAATTCGGCGCCGACTTCGAGAACATTTTTGTGAATTATTTCACACTTTTTAGTGCATTTTTTTCACACTTTTTAGTGCATTTTTTCACACTTTTTAGTGCATTTTTTTCACACTTTTTAGTGCATTTTTCGAAGTCCGTTCTTTTTTTTCAAAAAATGTTTTTATTTCAAACTTTTTAGTTGTAAGGGCTGAGTTTCATTCAATTTATATTGTAATATAGTTCAATCAATACAGTTTCTAAAAAAAAAATTTTCTTTTCTAAAAATGTACAAAGTATCAGAAAATTAAATAAAAAAAATCGAGTTTTTCGTCTAATTTTACTATAGGACCACGTTAGATCAATATTAATTTATTTAATATTGCTTCCTCCTATAGAAAGCTCTGTAATCCTAGAAAAAAATATCTTTTACGAAGCATAAAATGAAAACGCGAGTACTGACGTAGTACAGGTTCCATATTGGCCCAGTTATATAATGCAACCACCGTGGGATAATTCTCTTTTATTAAAAAAATAGTTTATCCAAATCGGTTCAGTAGTTTCTGAATAATCGACAGAAGAACATAAAAAATTACCAGTTCTTACGTAGTACTGGCTCTATACTGGCCCAGTAATATAATGGAAATACAATGAAATCATTCTCTTTCATTAAAAAAATATCAAAATCGGTCCAGTAGTTTCAGAATAATCGGCGGAAAAATATAATAAGTTACCAGTACTGACGTAGTACTGGCTCAATATTGGCCCAGTAATGCAATGGGACCAACATGAGATCATTCTCTTTCATTAAAAACAAATATTATCCAAATCGGTTCAATAGTTTCCCAATAATCGGCGGACAGAGTCGGCAGAGGCCGAAATGTACAGAAAAAATATTCATAAAAAACTAAATTACTGTCGAGATACTGGACCAATAATCACAAAATTTGAATGGGACCACCGGAGGATAATTACCTTTCGTATAAAAAATTTTCATCCGAATCGGTCGAGTATTTTCGAAATAATCGCTGGACAAACATAAAAAAAATAACCATGTCGAATTGAGAACCTCCTTCTTTTTCGAAGTCGGTTAAAAAGTCAGCGACATTTTTACTGAATAGTTGTTTCATATACAGACACCTTCCTGTACATTTTCAGGTAATAATACGGTTTGTTTTCTGAGAAAAAAAAAATAAAATGTAAGAAAATGCATTTTCTTTTGACAACGATAACTTGAGTAATACTTGATTTTATGCCTTGAAAATTGCAGAGAATATTTGCTATGTGTCAGGTTATTGGCTGAATACTTTTCAGCTGATTTGGTTCATAAACTTTTGAGATATTAGAGATAATTCAATTTCAACAATACTTTTTCACTCTGTACATCACGACATCTCTAAGCTTTTGTATAATACTGTAAATATAATGTTATATTAAAAATATTATTTTGTGATTTTTAAAAAATGATTTATTAATGACATAATTTATTATTGCAATATGGAATCTGTATCTATCTATAACAGAGCATAGAAAAATTATAATTTTTATATTATTTAGATAATGAAATTTGTATAGGAAACTAGTATAGGTTAGAAAGTAGTCAAATTTTTAAATGAGTTATTTTAAAAAAATTACATGTTTTTGTATCTTATACATTTTTTTCCAATGAAAGAAAAAAACATTAATTTAATCTTCTATAGGTATAATGGCATATCAATGACACCCTGATAAACTATATATAGGGTGACTGCACCAGTATCCGAATACTCACCAGTGAATGAACAGTATTGACGTTAAACCCTTCGCTGTCATCTTATGTACTATTTCAATGACATTTTGATTGTTTGTTTATACTAAAAAGTATTTAATCATGAGTTATTTACAGACGTGAAACATTGTACCAGTGCATGAACATAAGGTTATACACGTTCATTCACTGGGTTTTGCGGTGATTTTATTCTTAAGCCTAAATTATAAAGTTTGTATATTTTTATTAACAAAAAAAATATTTTTAATAACTACTTCAATGTTTAAGGGATCAATTATAATAGTTTTTGACTGCAATTATATTCGATTAGTATTATGTGACATCGTACGTTTATTTACGTATATAGATATAGTTAATATCTAAAAACATAGAAAATAAAAAAAAAATTTAAAGCATCGTTTTATACTGTAGCCAGTGTGAATATACCTGCTTCTAAGCAGACGCACTGCACAGCAAGGGTACGGCTGGCAAGTGCCGCTAGACGCGCACATGTGCGTTTGCTCCCCCTCTACCCTATCTGAGAGATAACAGAAGCATCGACTATATGCAGCCTCTGTTGAGCGGAAAAATAGAGGCTGAAATATTATTTTTAAAACAAATAGCGTAGCGTATAAGATAATAACTTTTTACATTTTTTAACATCGTAATATAGTTTTATAATTCAAATAAAAATGTTGTGCGAAAGAATCAAGTCGATAGCTTGATTCTAAGTGTAATTTTAAATATTCTGTTGTAATAATAATATTTACATATAATACGATAGTTGTAAGTACTGAAATATAAATGTTTATTCACTGTTTACATTTTATGTATTTATTTAAACCAGAAAGAATTACAAAGTATTGTCTACCCCGTAATTCCCTGTAGAGGTAAACAAAGTTATCTATGCACAGGTCCGGTATAAGTAGATCTAACTTAAGTACTACTTAAAACTATAATTCTAAACTTAAAACTACAATTCTAATTCTAAACTTAAAACTACAATTCTAATTCTAAACTTAAAACTACAATTCTCATTCTAAACTTAAAACTACAATTCTAATTCTAAACTTAAAACTACAATTCTAATTCTAAACTTAAAACTATAATTCTAATTCTAAACTTAAAACTACAATTCTAATTCTAAACTTAAAACTACAATTCTAATTCTAAACTTAAAACTACAATTCTAATTCTAAACTTAAAACTACAATTCTAATTCTAAACTTAAAACTACAATTCTAATTCTAAACTTAAAACTACAATTCTAATTCTAAACTTAAAACTACAATTCTAATTCTAAACTTAAAACTACAATTCTAATTCTAAACTTAAAACTACAATTCTAATTCTAAACTTAAAACTAAAATTCTAAATTTAAAACTAAATATTACAACTGTGACTTTGTACATTTGTTTTAACTTAAATACTATTTCAACAGTGTTGTAAAATTTGTTATATAAAATTTAACATTAATTTAGGCGATTATTATATCTTTAACATATCATCAGTTCCTATAGTACTCTCGTACTCTCTTCGAGTACGTTTCAATAATATAATTTCTATCAGATTTAATCCATTTCTTTAGTTTGTTTTTTTGGTATACATTACTAATTTCTAGTTCTTTTAAATCATTTGGTAAACAATTGTAACTTACTATTGCCTTTGTATAACTGTTTTTGTTACTGACTTTTTTCTGACTTTTTGGTATGGCTAAACTTTTATTTCTTGTTATACTGTTAGAATGTAAATACTTATCTTTAAGAGTGTTGTAATGAAATTTTAGAGATTCAAATGTAAATATTTGTTCTATGTTCATTGGGTAATCTAAAGTTATAGGATAATTTTTATTCACAATTTTTAGAATTTTATTTTGTAACCTTTGTAGACAGGTTATACGAGTTTTGTAAGCTCCGCCCCAAGCTATTATACCATAGCTAATTATACTATGAAAAAATGCATAGTATATCATTTTTAAAACTTCTTTAGGCATTAATTTGGAGATTTTATGAAATATATAAGCTAGGTATTTCGTATTTGTAATAATGTATTGTATGTGTTTATTCCACTTTAGATTATAAACAAAAATAATGCCCAGATATTTACATTCTTCAACTCTACAAAGGTTTCTATTTTTTATCTTAATATTGATATATTCAGGAACACTATCCTTGTAGATACCGAAAGTCATGTATACTGTCTTCTCAATATTTAAGGACAATTTATTTAATGCTAGTCACTTTTCAATTTTATTCAAATAACTATTCATACTTTCTTGAGCCTCGCTCCAGGTATTTCCAGTTGCTATAATTGTCGTGTCATCAGCATATGACGATATTGCTTCAGGCGGGATTTCTTTCAAGATATCATTGATATAGAGTATGAAAAGCAATGGGCCCAAGATTGTACCTTGGGGAACTCCCGTTATTATTACCCTGTAATTACTTAGATTATCATCTATTTTCACTGCTTGATCCCTATTATTTAGATAACTTGTAAGCAAATCCAACGCCTGTCCCCTAATTCCATAACAATATAATTTTGCTAATAGTATTTCATGATCGATAGTATCAAACGCTTTTGCTAAATCCAGGAATGTTATAATTGTAGGTTTGCTATGATCCAAGTTAATGTAAAGTATATTTGTCACATAATTCAAGGCATCTTTTGTACCAATTTTTTTCATAAATCCAAATGGTTCGGATATTATATTGCTTTTATTAATGAAGTCAAAAATTCTGTTATATAAAATTCTCTCAAAAATTTTAGCTACGTTAGAAATTAAAGAAATTGGTCTGTAGTTAGAAATACTATGTTTAATTCCATATTTGTATATCGGTATTACTTCAGCATTTTTTAATGCATCAGGCCAGGTTGCTTTTTCGATGCATAAATTAAATAAATATGTTAGAGGTATAGCTATATGATTACATAATACTTTTAATGTTTCGGCATGAATTTTGTCTACACCACCTTTCTTTAATTTTAAAGAATTAATTATGCTTGCAATTTCATATTCACTTGTTGGTTTGATAAAAATAGAATTATTATTCATATTCGGCATTTTTAAGGTAGTATCAGATGGTTTATCAATTTTTTCACTTAGTTTCAGACCTACCTCGCAGAAGTACTAATTCATTTCATTGGCTATTTCTTTTTCATCAGTTATTTTGTTATCATCTATTTTAATATGATTAATAGTATCATTCAATTTTTGTTTTTTTCCAATTTTTGATTAATTGGATTAATTCCAATAATTGATTTCCAATTAATAATCTTCCATAATTTTCTGGGATTATTTGCGTTATTCTCTATTAGACTCTTATCATATTTAACTTTAGCATCTATTATTAGTTTGTCTAGTATTTTAGCATAACTTTTGTACTGTGCCTCAAGTTGTTTATTGCCTGGATTTAATTTCCATAGATCGTATAGCAATTTTTTTGTTTCACATGACTTAATAATAGCTTTAGTTATCCAATTTTTCCTGTACCTTTGTTCGTTACTTTTCTTTTTTATTTTTGACAGTTCTGTACATGTTTTAATTTCATTAATTTAATAGATCAGTAGCTAAATTAGGATCTTGTATTGACAAAATTTCATACCAGTTCCTATTATTAGCAATATTTATTAGTTTTTTATAATTTATTATTGTTATAGACTCTTTATTTACTTTTTTAACCTTGTTTATGGCAATAAATAGAGGGTAATGGTCTGCTATGGAGCTTTTAAGTTTATAAGTTGTTGCATTTAAACATGTTGATTTAATAAAAATATTGTCAATACATGATCCTTTACTATTTCCAATAGGTGGTCTTGTGATTCCTACATAACCAGGAATATAGCCTTTTTCTAAAAAGTTACAAATAAATTCTTGATTTAAAGTATCTTGCTCTAGTAGATCTATATTAAAGTCACCAAATCACGTCAACTCTCCTAGCGCGGCGCGCGAGCGCTTAATACTGTTGTTTTCAACTCGCGTTTGCGGTATGAAAAAAAATATATAAAAAATATCCAATAAACTATTTCGATGTATTTTTTCCTCAGCTTTCCAATGGTGTGATCAGATTTTCCAAAACTTTCCATTTTCCTTAAAAAAAATACAAAACGTGTTATATCTCGAAAAGTCTATTTTTAATATTTTTTTTAATACTTTTAATCGAAAGCTGAGGTTTTTTTACATAAGAAAAGTTCTTTTGCACAGAGTGTCCGATTATATTTCAGTGAATAATAGAACGCCGAAAAGTAGAAGTACCGCGCGCGACTTGGCGCGGCGCGGCCGCCGTCACCGCCACATCATGCTTACTTGTAAAACTAGTTCTTTTTTCAGTCGGTAGGTGGCTTAAACATAAAAAACTTTCATCTATAAATGAATTGTCAAGAAATTCATATATACGACGATGTTTTTTTTTAAATTTAGATTTTTTTATGATTAAATCATAAATCTATTGGTTACGTATTTCTCCGGTTTATTGTAGCAACTACAATGGGTTCAACCTGGAAAATGAAATGCATAAATCCTTTCTCTCGAGAGAATCACCCTACGTCTAAAGATCTGTTTACTTTCCTTCAACTTTTAGAAGTATATTTCCGTTTGTATCCGAAGAAGCGAAAATATGTGGTACATGTCGTAGGCAAATTTACAAACGTAAAGCAGATTTACCTATTTCGGATACAAAAAAAGCTAACATAAATTGTTGTGATGAATATCATAAAGCTGGCGTAACGGTTCTCGAACAAATTAAAAGCAAATTTTCTAATACTATATCGAAGCAAGATAGAATTCAGCTACTCACTCTTTCTCCCGATTTTGGTCTCGTAATGATTTAATCAGAGAGTTTGGTTGTACTGAATGGGAAGCTCGAGAAGCAAAAGAGTTAGTATCCTGAAAAGGAGTTTTCTCAGTTCCTGAAAAAAAAACGCGGCAAAGTACTTTCGGTGGAAACTACAAATTTAGTTAAAAGTTTTTATGAAAAGGATGACATAAGTCGAATTATGCTAGGCTTGAAAGATTGCATATCCGTAAAGCAGGACAACGGCAAACGAGAACACGTTCAGAAAAGATTACTTCTTGGCAATTTGAACGAAATCTATTATTTATTTCAAAATGAATACGAACACGTTAAAATTGGGTTAACAAAATTCATACAATTGAGACCACTACACTGTGTTTTAGCTGGAAGCAGTGGTACACACAATGTATGTGTATGTGTACATCATGAAAACGTTAAGCTCATGCTAGAAGCTGCTGAACTAGAATGCTTAACGAAAAATAGTAAACTATATCTTACAAATTATCATGACTGTATTCAGGCAATTGTTTGTAAAAATGCACGTGATGAGTGTTTCTTGGGTGACTGTCTAAATTGTCCTAATACGTCTGCATTACGAGAACATTTGCTTGAATGTTTTGATAAAAATAATGTTTTTGAAATTCAATTTGAATCGTGGTTTCAAACAGATCGGTGTACGATAGCTTAAAAAAGTGAGAACGTTTATGACTTTCTCAACACGCTGGGCGACAAATTAATGAAATTGAAGACTCACGATTTTTTTGCTAAGAAACAGTCACAGTATGTGAATAAGTTGAAAGAAAATCTTCAAGAAGGGGAGTTTATTGTCTGTTTTGATTTTGCGGAAAACTATTCATTTGTAGTACAGAATTCTACGCAATCTTTCCATTGGAATAATAACCAGGCAACTATTTTTACAGTTGTAATTTATTACAAAGAAAATAGTGATCTTAAACATGTAAGCATTGCTGTAATTTCTGATAATCTAAACCATGATATTGTTGCGGTTTATGAATATCAAAAAATTGTCATACTTTATCTGAAATCTAATTTCGTAGTTAAAAATTTATTATTTAACGGATGGAGCAAGTCAACATTTTAAAAATAAGAATGATATGCAAAATCTTCTGTTTCATGAAAAAGATTTCGAAATCTCAGCGGAATGGCACTTTTATGCTACCGTGCACGGTAAAGGTGCATGTGATGGTTTCGGTGCGAACTTAAAAAGAGGTGCAAAACGTGCTAGTCTACAACTTTCATCCAAAAATAGAATTTTAACAGCAAAAAGTCTTTACGAATGGGCTAAAAATTATTGCAAAGAAACCAAAGTATTTTATAGCAATAAAGATGATTATGAAAAAACTCTTTTAGAACTCAAACCAAGATTAGATAATGCTAAATCTATACCAGGGACTTTACAGTATCATGCTTTTATTCCATTGAATCAAAACACATTCAAACTACAGAAAACGTCTTTAAGTTCCAAATATCAAATCTTTCCAAAGAAAGACACTAAGAAAAAAGAAAATAATGTATCCAAACCCGCAACAAAGACAAAGAAAGCCACGGAACTAAAGACTTTGAAAGCCTCTTCGAAAGCCAAAGTAACAAAAAAACGATTAATAAAAACAAAAAAATAACTAAATTTAACTAACAGGTTTAAAAGAAATTATAAGGTTGCAAAATATGAAAAGGAGGACCGAATCCAGCGGCCACCGTCGAGCGCGAAGTCACGCGCCTTGCCGCTGCGCGCGGTACTTCAACTTTTCGGCATTCTATTACTCACTGAAATATAATCGGGCACTCTGGGCAAAACAACTTTTTTTATGTAAAAAAACCTCAGCTTTCGATTAAAAGTATTAAAAAGAAAATTAGAAATAGACTTTTCGAGATATAACACGTTTTGTGTTTTTTTTTAAGGAAAATGGAAAATATTGGGAAATCTGACCACACCATTGGAAAGCTGAGGAAAAAATACATCAAAATAGTTTATTGGATATTTTTTATATATTTTTTTTCATACCGCAAACGCGAGTTGAAAACAACAGTATTAAGCGCTCGCGCGTCGCGCTAGGAGAGTTGACGTGATTCGCCCCATTATACGTGGGTTAATAATTTTGATCCTACCAACTTCTATAACATTTGTTTTTTGAGCTACTCTTGTATGTACAAAGATCATTACACCATCATTTTGGTTAATTTTGCTTTCATTATAGTAACTCATATATCCATCAAGTTCATATAATTTATAATTGACTTGTGTGAAAGTTTCTGTGGTAATGACAATACATGGTTTATTGATTAAACTTTCTAACAATACTTTTAATTTATCAAAATTAGCATTCATGCTTCTTATATTCATATGCATTATAAAATCTTTTTTATTGCTTATTGCTTTATTAAGTATATCAATATTTCCGCACAACTTTTCATTTTTGACAGTATCTTTTTTATAGTCTCTAATAATTAAAAATAATCCATATTATTCTATTATATATGACAAGTATTATGTAGTATTAGTAGTATTTGTTGTATTTATTGTCGTCCGCTCTTTACTATGTACTACTATCCGTTGTCTGTGTTGGTAGAAATCTCTTGATGGTAAAACAGGTGCAATTGTCGATATACTTTTTTATTTTGTGCTTAAGGATCTCACAAGATGTCACGTCATATGCCATATGTTCAACATTGTATTTTGTTTCATATTTGCTGTTGCTATATACACAGTTTACACATTTTCTTATTTCACTTGTGCACTCATTGGTTTTATGCTTACCCGAGCACTTTATGCATGCAGGATGATTCCTGCATTCTTTGTTATGCCCTAATCTACCACATACATCACAAGGTCTAATATTTATATGGTCATACACTCTACAATTTTGATAACTAATAAAAAGCCTATTTTTCCTCTCTCTTATTACTTTATACCTTTCAGCTGATACTTCCATCAATATTATGCTTAAGTTGTTCCTGTTATTTTTATACATATGCAGGACTGTACTTTTCTCTGTGAAATTGTTGAAATTTCTTGTATTTATGTCCTCTTCTATATCTGCAATATCCATCTCGGTATCATTGTCAAAACCTACTATTTTTATTTTTAGATTAAACAATTCTTCTTTTTTCACTTCACAAATAGATTGTAGCTTGTTCTTGATTATTTCTTCAGTTAGTTGAACACTTTCATTATCAACGCAGTTAATAGTCACTTCATTTTTCTTATTTATGTGTATACTCTTTACCTGTATTCTTGTTTTGTTTCATTTTTTATCTGCTTTTTGATACATTCATTCAGATTAATGTGTTCGTTTTCAACTTTGTCTATTTTTTTAACAACGATTTTTGGAACACGTTTTGGCTGTGGTTTGAAATTGGTTACCGTTTCAGCATAACTCTTTTTTATTGAGTTTTGATTATATTTATCTAACTGCTTTTGTTTATCTAGCAGTTCTCTTAACAGGTCAACTTTTTCTTGTAGTTCTTTAATCAGTACTTCTTGCAGAGAGACTTTTGTTTGCATTAACTCAAATTCTCCTTCATTCTCAAAATTAGAAGAATTTTGTATGTCTTGAGTTTTGTTCGTAACTTCTTCAAGCAGTTCTTTCCTAATTTCCTCTGAGCTTTTCATTTTAATCTGCGCAATGAGGAGCTTGGTAGATTCACTCAACGTATTTTCGGCATTTTTTGAGGTTACGTCGAGCTGCTTATGTTCTGGACATATTATAAGAAATTCACTTATACATTTACTTCCTTTTAATCTTTTATTACAACTCTGGTGAAACGCGTTTTCGCATATAATGCAAATTTGTGTAGTACACTTTGATTTACCGCAGTACTTAAAATTTATTTTACTGATTTTATCAGGACCGTGTTTCTCATTCGCCGCCATCTTGTATTATTTTAGAATCTAGACAATTTTATACTAGACTGAAACCTGTTTATGCAAACTTTAAATTTAAGTAAACATAAATTAATATTAACTTTACATTCATCACTTATTCTCATTATTATTATTAATTAATCTTATACTATTTTAACCGTGTGTACACTTTAATAAATTACTATAATTATCGTATGATTCTTATCAAATATCGTAACTATTTAATATAAATATAAATACATATATATATATATATATATATATATATATATATATATATATATATATATATATAAAGTAAATATTTTCACAATACTATCTTTAATGGTTTTTTATGAAATAACTACTATATTTTAAGATCATTTAGTAAATAAAAATATAATAAACATTAATATTTTAGGTTAAATATTAAGAAAATCAAATTTAAAATGCGTAAGATAGAGAAGGAGCAAGAGAGTAAGCGGGACAGAAGATCTCCCTTCTCTCTCTAGAAAAAGCTCGCCTCACCAAAAAGACCCGAGCCCAAAACATAGCTGCGCGCGCTTCTTTAGCAACGCCCATATGAGGATCTTTTTACCCTCACTCTCTCTTCTTTTTTCTCTGTCTTAAGCATTAGCCTAATAAGAGGAGAAGCGCGTAGGAGCAGAAAAGGGAGGAAACGTTCATTGCTATTCGTCCTTTCTCACCCTCGTCCCGTTCTCTCGACCCTTCTGCATAGGTGAGATACGGCGGAAAACTGTTTAAAAGACACTGGTCCACAGGGTCTCACTAGCATTAGCTCACCCGACCCCGGGCAAGCTACATGACTCACCAACATTCGCTCGACACGCACCTCAGAAGCTGTATCTGTTCCTGTAACGCAATCTTGTGTTTGACTCAGAGTATCTCACTCGCCGAAGCGCCTCAGGAGCAGTATCTGTTCCTGTACAGCAAAGTTTGTGTGAACTCTAAAAACTCAAACTCTCACTTGCCTAAGTGCCTCGAGAGCAGTATCTGTTCCTGTACAGCGAAGCTTGTGCTGAAGTAAGAGTATAAACGTCTCACTCACTGACGCGCCTCCAGAGCAGTATCTGTTCAGGAATAGTAGTAAGACGTAGCTCGCTCAAGCAACCTCTCGAGGCAACGTGCCTTTAGTATCGCTAAGCTTGCTACAGATCTTTGTAGACAATTACACTAAATTCAAATATTCGGGTACACAGTTGTTTAGTCGAAAAACCCACAAAAATTCCATTATATTAAAAACAATTCGGCTTAAAACACCCAAGAATAAAAACAAATATTACGGGTTGAAAACACCCAAGAATAAAAACAAATTATTCAAATAGAACTACAAATTAACTATCTGAAAAGCAATTATATTTTATTTACAATTTTTGTACTAATTATATTAAGATTTCTATTTCTTGTATAAATTGCTTTTAATAAATAGATTTATTACTAAAAAGATTCAAATTTAATAAAAGTACCTAATATATATATATACATATACATATAAAATTGAACGCAATACATCACATGGTAATGCACCTCGTCGCTAGTAACTAGTAATGTATAGCATACCTGTGATTTCTATATATTCTGAACCTCGCGGGCTATTTTAGCTTACGTACCTCAGAATTATAGAACAACATACTTTAGTAATGCACCTCGCCATCATTTATGAAAGCGTAAAGCATACTAAGGCAATGTTTATGGATATACGCCTCGTGATTAATATTTAATCACGTACAGTATATCCCACAAATAAAACTTATTTTTGAACCTCACGGATATACCAATACACATATCCCAAGGTAGTAAACTAATCAATAACAGAAAGAGACATCATTTCTAAGAATTGAAGTAAAGCCGAGAATCCTCATTACGAGGGTTCAAGACATTAGAAACTAATTACATACGATTTGCCTTAGAGACCCTGGCTATTGTGCGAAAGCATAGGCCAAAATAAAAGGCGCATTTAAAAGCTTGTAGCTTTAGTCTTATTTGTAGTCTGTTGTACGTCACAATTACAAGAAATTTGCGAAGTTTGAAATTTTCTTAAACGTGCATTCACTGGTACAGTGACCCTACGGTAATATGTTTATTGAAAAATATTCATTTGTTATTTGTGCACAAATCACTGAATGAAAATAGTTAGACCGGAAAATAACCACGACAGACGGTACTGCACCGCTCCCCTTTATTTATATAATAATTTTAAATAAATTCTCTTTGAAAAAGTATAGTGCCAAAGCATTTGGCAGCGTTTTTATATTATTAAGGTTATAAAAAGTTATGGTACGAAAAGTTAATTATTGCAAATCGGACATGACGGGCCACATTTGTTGATTTATAATGAGCCACTATTGAATTGAAATGGTACAGTTATAAAACAGAAATCTTAAGTCATTTTAGCGTCGTAAAAATGCCAAAACTTATCATGCATAGCGGATATGAAGTTTCTCTTTATTCATGAATCATTGTAAAGTGTCTCGATCTAATATCGAGATTGTCAAACCTATAATATAAAATCAAGAGTGTAAAATTATGCTGGTCCATTATACCCCAATGATGGGGGGGGGGGGCATTATATCCCCACTATTTCTTAAATCGCTTTTTTCGAAGTAATTTTTAAGTGCATTTTACTATTGGAAAGAAACATTAAACACTGATATAAATACAGAATAACATTTTACAACTGGATAATAAGTAAACGCTATTTTTCTTTTTTTAATGCTTTTTATAATTTCTATGGCTTATTGTATTTCAGTGACCCGTTATACCCCCGCATACTGTACATTATAATATTTGAAATATAAATTTTTATGTGGGTCTAAATTTAACAGATTGTGGCAGGTGGAGGCTCTTGAAACGAAAACGGTGCATAATTCTATTGCGAAGAGTAATTCCATGTTTATTCGACTCATTAATTCTGAGCATCATTCAAAATAGAATGCTAATAATTAATACGTACGCAATATGTCATAGCGCCATATTTTTCTGTGAAAACCAAATTTATACCTTTTGTAATGTTCAAATATCGTGTTAAAGCAAAAAATGCGAATTAATTTTAACATTAAAAATTACGCTTTTCATCGAGAACTAACAAATTTAGAAAATTACAAATTTTATTTGATACACTATACGTATACATATATTAATTATTGTTACAATTATATTATAGTAATTGACACGATTAGCGAGTGGAATAGTACTTATCCGCCAAAATCGCGTTTTACATGGCCCTTTAAGAGAAAATATTTATCTTACGTATTGCGATTAGAATAACAAATTTTCAGCATTAAATATAACCTACGAAACAACCTCAAAAGAGATAGTCTGTTTCTAATCAAAATGCGCAAGACAGATCTTTTCTAATCGTAACGAGTGAGATAGGTCTTTTCTAATCGTAATACGTAAGATAAGTCTTTTCTCTTAGAACCCATCGTCATGATATATTTCCATTTCATGATAATTTGCACACACGTATTTACTTTAACATGTGTTTTTAAACTATGATATTGTTCGGTAAGAATTATTTAAGTTCTAGAAAGCATAATATTTTAATATAAAAAATACAAATTTGCAACTTTCCCATTTAAAACACAATACCTAACATGTTTTCCCCGAGATATGTCATAAATTAAATTTTATTTTTATATTAGTTAAAACAAATAAAATTAATAAATTGATATATTAGTGGATTCACTGCTGCTGTTCGGCTGTTTTTAAGTAAATGATTTTATAAATTAAATAAATATGCATAGATTCAACCATGAATATAGTGAAATCTCAAGTAGTATCAACATTCAAACAATCGAATCATTACACTATTATCACGATTGTGTATTTGCGAACAAGCTCAGATATGGGTTTGCCGAATCTGTGAAACTTAAGGATCTCTTTCAACTACGACAATTTAATTGTACATTACGTAATCCACGCGAGATTCTGGAATCTGGCGCTAGCTCGAACCAGAGATTAGTAGAGAGAGAGAGATTGCCAGTGAGCATGGGCGGATTCGGGGCGATTCTTGTCAGTCGTGAGCTAGCGAACCTAGCGGCTGAGCGCCCGAACTATACACATAATTTGATCACAGCGCGGAGGGGGAAGTGTGTGTGCGCGCTTGAAGGAGAAGAGGAGAAGTGTGTATAGACCGAATTCACCGAAAGCACCGGTTGCCGGTAAAAACGCGCGTGTTCGCTTAATTCTCTCGCGTACATATGGGTAAATCTCTAGAACCTTTGACTTTTTCACAATAAAAATCAGGTAAAATTAATTTAGGATCACAGTTCTAATTTTTTTACACAATTTTTTAAGACTATAAACTACTAAAATATAATCACGAACGAGCCTAAAACACGTGCCTAATTTCTCAAATATGCCAGAAATTTATAATTTTAATGATCTAAAAACTATAAATTGTACTTCTTTAAATATTTAAAATGATTATAAACGTATTCATTAATAATTTAAATGCTTAATAGTATATTACGTATCTAGGTAAAGAATTGGCGAGTCCATAGCACGTGTAAAATGCCACCCGAGCCAAAGGCGAGGGTGGCAAACACGTGCTATGTGGTCGCCATTTTACCTCCCATAGTGTGTATACTATTTTTCCTCACACCAGCACCGAAAATACACATTTCTCTCCAGGCGCCCGGGAGAAAAAGTGGTACTTTCGGTGCAGGTGTGGGGAAAAATATTATTAATTGTACCTCTGAGAAGACAATAAAATTTTATTTTTATTGTATTTATTTTTCTGCTTAATCCTTTCTTTTTGTTCGTGTAAATCTTTATTTCGCTTGTGCTGCATATATTCTCTCTTTATCTTCACTTTCAAGTCGCTCGAAATACATTACATGACTATAAAATACTAACATATCACGTCTAGTATTGTTATTATGAAATTTTATTAGTTATAAATAAAGGTTCTGACTTAAATTTGCGGCGTTTAAGGGGGCAGATACACCTTAAAATTTTAAATTAATTGATAATACATTTTACGGTAAAACTAAGGCACTTATCATATATTACCTGATTTTTTCGGTAAATTTGAACATTTTATCAAAATATAACTATACAAATTTTTAAAAAATTTGGAAAACCTCTGTATTTCTTCGACTACCGCAAGGTTTAGAGAGCCAATGTGATCGAATTTGCGCTTTCAAAGTTTTATTATGTTCAAAATACGTATAGCTAAGGTATGGGTGTGGGAATTTGTATTTAAAAATTATTGACCAAAGTTATAGTCTATTAAAGCGAAAATTCTTCGTTTTTTAAAAATTTTATTATGAAATATGGCTTAAATTGACTATAACTTTGGTCAATAATTTTTATATACAAATTCCCACACCCATACCCTAACTACACGTATTTTGAATACAATAAAACCTTGAAAGCGTCAATTCGATCACATTGGCTCTCTAAACCTTGCGGTAGTCGAAGAAATATAGAGGTTTTCATTATAGCCAATCAAATGGACCTAACGACCTTCATTAATTTTTTTAAAATTTGTATCGTTATATTTTGATAAAATGTTCAAATTTACCGAAAACATCAGGTAATATATGATAAGTGCCTTAGTTTTACCGTAAAATGTATTATCAATTAATTTAAAATTTTACGGTGTATCTGTCCCCTTAAAAAACGCGTGTTGTGGATAAATATTGCGGACGCGACAAATCGATGTACTTTTGCAATTTAACTGATAAATATAAGGATTTTAGGTATCATAAATAATTGTATGTGAAAAGTACATAAAATATTACGTTTTAATCACTTATTGTATTGACTTAATTAATATTCACTACATAAACAAGCATTGCAGACGTGACATTTTTTTCGTTCGTTTTTGATGCAGCTCATTTAAAAGTCTTTTAAATCTTTTATGATTATTTTAAGAATAAAAAAAAGCTGCATCTTATTTAAAATAATACTGTTTTTATATTCTATGTACTAAAAATAGTTTTTAAAGTAATTTAATTGTATATCATTAAGCTACTTTTTGCGTTGAGATGTACAAAATCTATGATAATATTCAAATCCATTTAATTCCGGTTTTATGAGAAAAATGTAATTATTATTCAGATCATTTGATTCCTGAATGATTTTCAAGTGTTAAGGTAATTTTTTTACATTTTTAATTAGTAATTTCCTTGGTAGAAAATAGACCAACCGAGATGGCCTGTTCGTCAATGGTTTGCCAATGACGTTGGCCAATACTTATATTACTGCTGTAATTGACCAACCGTTCGTCAACGACTGCTCTATTTGTAATTCTCAAATTTTATTTTCAAATTATAAATTGATTCATTAAATGTACGTCACTAAATGTATATTTTACAATAAACCACTGAATGATAAAAATAATAGCGCATATACTGTCATGAAGTTGTAAAATATAATTAAATTTTTATTTAAAACAGGGTTATGGTTACGAATGGTTCAATGTATATGTGTATATTGTGCCTACCCGCGCTTCTCGCGCAAACTAAGAGCGCGTCTTTAGTTGCGGAGCATGCAAATATCTCTCGCAACTACTGATTTTGGTATCATTTTTTACTATCCATCCGACTTTCCTTGTTTTCACATTATACTATAGAATTGATAAAAAGTATGTCTTATTTTATAATTAATTCTTAATTATACTAGTAAATTATAATGTATTCCCTGGTGGAAAATTAATCTAGAACTATGTAGATCTATCTAGTTTTCCATGGGAATAATCGAGGGCCTCGATAAAACTAGATAATTTTCTACCAGGGTTACCCTAGTGGAAATGGTTTTAATGTCAAAAGTTTGCTAAAGTTTGCCAAAGTTTACTAGAGTTTGACAAAGTATGCCAGAGTACGCCAAATGTCTTCCAATTGGCCGTTTTGGCACACATATGACAAATTTTGGCACACTTTTGGAAAACTTTGGCAAATTTCGGCAAACTTAGATAACTCAGACATACTTTGGCATTCACGATTACTTCGACTAGGGTAGTAAAGTAAATTATCAATTTACTACACCTAACCTTAACTTTGAATTAAGTGAACATATATTTAAATGTGAATTTTTTAAGTAAACTATATAATTATGCTCATATAATGACTTTTTATTGATTGCATAATATACCATAACACTATACATAGCTTGCTTAAACAGTATTTAGTGCTTTTCGCAGTTTTCAAATTTTCGGCATTCGTTGGCCAACGACGGACGGAAAAGCGTTTCAAAATAAGTGGGTTTGTTGCCGAATAGTTGGTGAAACTACTGGTCAACCCTAGTAAAATTGGCCAACGATTGGCGAATCGTTGGTGAACGTTTCTACCAGGGTTATAGTGAGGATTAACGAAAATATATTTGAAATCAGGCATTTGACGTACACAAAATATGATATTTCGAGTTTTTAATTAATAAGTATAATTAATTTATGACAGAAAGTGAATATAAAAATATTAAAAATAATAAATTTAAATCTTAAACAACAGTATATATAAGCATGCATGTTACAGTTAAAATTTACTTAAACGTGTAAGAAAAGTAATTTAAAGTTTATGACACATAGGTTAAAGGTTCTAGAGATCTACCCATATAGCGACTTTATATTGTACATAAATCGGTAGAAGACGGGGACATCGAACTCGTTTATTTAAATAAAACTATATATTGTTCATAAATTTGAATATATTTTATTAAAATATTATTAAAACAATCCTTTTTTTTTAATTAAGGGTCATTAGGTGTCTTTGAATGACAATACTGAAAACCTGTACATTTCTTATGCTACTGAAAGGTTTTGAGAGAGAAATATATCGGATTAGATTTTTAAGGCTTTATTGTGATAAAAATACAAATAGTTATGTTATGTATGTAGAATATGAAAATAAAAATTATTAACCAAAAGTATAGTCTATCAAAGTCATTTTATCATGAAATATGATTTTTAAAGACTATAACTTGGTCAATAATTTATATTTTCAAATTCCCACATTCATATGTGCAGAATCTAACCGTCCTGACTTTCGAAACCTTACGGTAGCGCAAGAAATATACAGGTTTCCATTATTATCATTCAAAGGGATCTAATGACTCTCAATTTCAGAAAAGTATTTTTTCCGTATTATTTTCATAAAATATAATTATTTTTCAATAATCTATCTGACGGACGCAATACATTTTCCCATGCAAGTTCCCTATTGGTGGTCGCGGGTCGTGTTCTTTCGCGTCTGAATGTTAGGCTCCTGGTTCAAGTCCGACTTATATAATTATTTTTTATGAAATACGTTCATTGGTTTTTGTTATCACAGTAGAGGTATACAGCATTGTATTTAAAAATACATTTTACTATATTACCATCATCTGTTTTGTGGAATAATTTTTATTTTACAATAATAATCTTTTTAACGTGTAATCTCTTTTTATTATAATCTATATTTTGTAATGGGAACTCCACCATTAATCTTGACCATTATATCGAAAATTCCTTCAATTTTTTTTTAATGTTTATCATATAATTTAAAATCATTTCAGAACATGTCAAATTTAAATATTTAACAAAATTTTAGCCTAGAAAGTAAAAAAACTAAAACAACTTCTATCCATTTAAATGAACATTTTTTAAGCTTGCAGGAAATATCGATTTAAATATAGTATTTCGAAAAGTATTTTAATTTAAGGTAAAATAATGTATTACATAAAGCGTATGTCCAATTGAATTATTGGGTTGATCTTGAGTTCAAACTCGACCCACTTTGATCATATAATAAATATATGTATTTGAAAAATGTGAGTTATATTTTATGAAATTATGAGTTATATTGTCACATACACATACACACACGTACACTCACGCACGCACACTCATACATACGCACAAATAAAGAGGTGGAAGATATACTTGAAAGCTACCATTTTGGAAATTTACTAATTTACTAAACTTATCGTGGGCCATATAAAATCGAATTTTTTTTACTAAATGATTTCGCTTTCTCCAAGAGAAAGCTTTGTAATGTTAAAAATTTCGGAAAAACAATTTTTTTATCTTTATACCTCAAATATATGAAAAATATGAACGATTTCATAAATAGACATCATTTTATTTAAATTTATATATCTGGAAATTACCAATGCTATTTTAATAGAAGAAAAACGATTCAATTTTGAACACATATATTTAAAAAATTGGCCATTTTAGCAAATAAGAAAATAATTATTTTGTTCGGGTTATTTAGGCCTTTGGGGGGGATTTGAATTGCGCGCCGTAGCTCGCCGATCGCCGCGTATTACAATCGGCCGAGTAGTTGCGAGCGCCGCCGCTTATCGGCCAAGCGGATGCGAGCGCCGCGAGAGCGGAGGTTCTCGCGCGCCTTATGCACGTGTGGGGCAGTTCCGTTCTGTCTCCCGCAGAGACCGGTCGATTTTTCTGGCGTGATTCAAGGCAGCGCATAAACCCGATTTTGGATATTTAATATATTGTACGAGAAGCTCGGCACGTACGTCCTTATCAGGCCGGTCGACTTCTCCCTTCGTTAATTGTCTGCGACGCGTGTGTGTGTGTGTATGTCTGTGTGGGTGTGTGTGTGTATGTGTGTGTGTGTGTATGTTCGGTGTGACGGACGATCGGGAAGGTCCGGCCACGTGCGAGCTCCCTCGACGCGCCGACTTCCACACGGCGATCACCTACGCGGCAGGGCTAAAGGGTCTGCCCGTGGTCCAGGTACGGTTCCCTCGAGACGTCAAGGCGCCCTGCGACCAGGAAGGTGCATCCCATCCACGTGCAGCCAGGACATTACGTCGCGCTGTCCACGTTTCTACCGTCTAGCCTGTAAGGTAAGAGAGCTCTCTTGCGCGCGTTACTGGTACCTCGCGGCGTTAGGGTATTTGCGTTTATCACCTTCTCTCTCTCCCCTCTTTTTGTTCCTATCTTAGAATCTCTTTTGGTATGTATAATTTCCTCTTTAGTAAATAAATTATTCGCTTGCCCCGGCTTTTCTCCCTGCTTCGTGGGAGTTTTTACGCCGAGGCAAGTTGTCTTATTTCCCGCGAAAAATTGTGTCTTTATTGATCTACCCGCCTTCCCTCACTCATTCATTCATGTATATATATATATATATATATATATATATATATATATATATATATATATATATATATATATATATATATATATATATATATATATATATATATATATATATATTATTTATATATACGTTTATTTTTTCTAATTATTAGCATTTTCTTCATGGTGCCCCGGGTGAGGAATGAGTGATAGGTTGGTTGGCTAGATGAATGAAATCCGAAAAGCGCATCATATTAAGCGTTCTTAGCGTGCGAGCTGTTATCGGCGCCGTTCGGCCCTTCTCGGAATCGGCTCATAGCGTCTAGCGCGCTTGCTCGGTTTGACGCGTTGCCGCTGTCGGCGCTGTTCGGCCATTCTCGGAATCGGTTCGTGGTGTCTGGCGCGCTTGCTCGGCTTGACGCGTCGCCTTCACGCGCGCGCTCGCGGTGTTGCTGGTGATACTTAGGCGGGCTGTTGTCGGCGCTGTTCGGCCGCTCTCGGAATCGGCTCTTGTCAGCGAGCGCGCTTGCCCGGCTCGACGCGTCGGCTACGCGCGGCGGCCTCGCGGTGTAGCTGGCGATACGCAGACGGTCTGCTGCCGGCACCGTTCGGTCGTTCTCGCGGGCTGCTCGTGTCATCGGGCGCGCCTTGCCGGCTTAGCAGGCCGACTTCGCTCGGCGGTCTCGCGGCGTGGACGGTGATTCGCGGCATCGAGTCGTGTATAGCGCGTTCTCGCCGTGTAATTCTCCCATTTGGCTATTTGTATAGGTGCGCGCGTTGTAATATAGGTTAAGCCGCTTGCATTATTCTATGCTTAAGTTTACTTTTTCTTGCTACACTAAGTACGTAGTTTAGTGATTTTCTTGGGCGCGTTTCTTGTTCTAAGGCTAGTTTATCATGGCTCCTATAGCATTGAGAAAACTGGTGGCTCTACAGGACTCACGTCAGGTAGAGATCCAGGGTCTGCACAAACGCTTACTCGATAAGCCGCATGCTTCGCTCAATAAGAAAATAATTCAGGCGCACATCGACGCCTTGAAGGAGATTTGGGTTGAAGCTCGTAAGACTCATTCTGAGATTACCGTAAGGGAGGATGCGGAAACGGATCAGTACGTCACCGAGGATGGATTTGGCAAGCTGCAGGCAGCGTATGAGAGTGCTCTTGACGAGGTCTTAACGTTGCAGTCGCAGTTCAAGGTAGCAGATGAGGCTACAATTTCAGGCGGACCTCTCAACTCTACGGTGTCTGGGTTTGATTCTCGAGTTGCGAAGCTCCCTAGAATCCCTCTTCCTACTTTTTCAGGAAAATACGAGGATTGGGAGAGCTTTTGTGATTTATTCACGACGCTTGTGCATGATTTGCCTCGGGTTTCCGATGCGACTAAGCTACAGTATCTGAAACTGTGTTTGACCGGGGGCGCGGCAGATTTAATTAAAGACGTGACGACCACCATCGCTAACTATGCTAGCACATGGAAGGCGCTGAAGGCTCGTTACCATAACCCGAGGCTCATCATAAACAAGCACTTGTCTGCTTTTAACGAACTTCCTCATCTTAAGAAGGAGTCAGCTGAGGAATTGCGTTCCTTTTCGGATGAGGCTCAGCGTATCGTTCGCGCCTTGAAGAATATGGAAGTGCCCGTAGATAGTTGGGATGGGGGTGGGGATAAATATTCCGAAGATAAATTTGCAGATGGATAAATTTACCGAACTGTTGAAATTGCAGAAAAAATCAATACCTATGAATAAATATGTCGAAAGTTAAGAATGCCGAAAACAATAATTCCGAAAAAGAAAACGCCGAAAGTTAACAATGCCGAAAAAGAAAACGCCGAAAGTTAACAATGCCGAAAACGAAAATTTGGACAAAAAAGTGCTTTCATTAGAATATGCAACTGTAGTAAAATAATGTGTTAATTGTTTCTAGGTCGTTTCTTTTCAATATTCGATATTTATAGTTTTTACCCGTTGCCATTCAATATTTCGGCATTTTTAACTGTCGGAATTTTTATCCATTGGCATTTTTGCCCGTCGGAACTTCTTTTTTCGGCACTTTTGTTAATCGATTACTTTACCGTATGGCACATTTCACCTTTCGGCAAATTTATCCTTCGGTATAATAAATTCGGCATAATTATCCGTCTTCAAAACTATCTTTCGGCAAATTTCTCTCCACCCATATAATGGCGTACTGTAGTGATTATATAGGTAAAAAATTTCTCAAAATTATTGCGTAAGATCGCATTGTGGTGTCAAATAATATATAAATTTCATGAAATAAAAATTGAAATTGTAGATTTTGTTTCCTAGAATCCTACATTAAAAAATGTGTTTTCAGTTAGCAAAATTAAAATTTCTTTTTCGATTTTTATAATTTGCATTTTTTCTTAAAGAAAAACACTGGGCGGTTAATGCGTTTTAATATTACTTCAATAACACATTAAAGAATAGAGAAATGCAAAATCGACTAGATTTTTCAACAATAGTCGATGTGCCAACAAAAAATACACATTGTTGGTCCTGTGCACGTTTTATCTTTTTAAACATAAGTTTGATTTTTATCAACTCTATCAAGTCTAGAATTGTTCCTTTTCAGCTCCAGAATTGAATTATTGCAGACTTCATCAGGCTGTAACTTCGGTCAATAATTTTATTTTTCAAAATCCCACACGCAATCTATAATTATATGCATTTTGAACACAACAAAATCTCAAAAACTCTAATCCGATCATTTTGACTCCCAAAACCTTGCGGGAAAATAAAAGTAAAATAAAAATTTTTTTGCGTTACGTTTTGATACAATGTTCAAATTTACCGAAAAAAATATAAGTATCATATGATTTAGGATTCATATTAACCTAAAAATACACAATCTATTTATTTATTTATTTATTTATTTCGGTGGCGAAAATGAGTATTTTCGATACCCTTTATTTCTGACGCTCGGAAAACTCTATTTTCGCTCCACTTTATAGGCGCCAAAAATAGACCATTTTTATGCACTCGTTATAAAAAATACGGTATGCAACTTGGGGCAAAATGGTTTTTTCAGACTCGGATGATGATTTTGCATACTCGTGGACGCCTTCGGTGCGCTCGACTTACACTCGTGCTCAATCAATATCCTCGCTTGGAAAAACCCATTTTCACCCCTAGTTGCGTAATATACTATTATAAACTGAAAAAAGAATTGAAAATCAAAATTTTGTATTACAAACGCAGATATTGTTAAGGGAAGAACTGTCTCTTGACCACCACTTTAAAAGTAAAAAAGTTACAGCAGCATTTCGGGTGGGGATAAAAGTGCCGAAAGATAATTTTGCAGACGGATAATAATGCCGAATTTATTTTACTGAAGGGTAAATTTGCCCAAAGGTGAAATGTGCCAATGGGTAAAGTAATCGATTAACAAAAGTGCCGAAAAAGAAAGTTCCGACGGGTAAAATTGCCGATGGAAAAAAATGTCGAAATTTAAAAATGCCGAAATGTTGAATGGCAACGGGTAAAAACTAAAAATATCTAATACTGAAAAGAAACGACGTAGCAACAATTAATACATTAGTATAATACTGGCGCATATTCTAATAAAAGCACGTCTTTGTCCAAATTTTCGTTTTCGGCATTTTTAACTTTCGGCATTTTCTTTTTCGGGATTCTTGTTTTCGGCACTTTTAACTTTCGGCATATTTATCCATCGATATTTATCCATAGGTTTTGAATTTTTCGGCAATTTCAACCGTTCGGTAAATTTATCCTTCTGCAAATTTATCTTTCGGTACATTTATCCCCACCCGCAGCATTTACGCAAAAGTTATGTACAATTTTTACATTTTTATAGTTATTAATAAAATTGTTGTATATGTAAGGTAAATGTACCAATGACTGGACACGTCCCAGTACCTGAACAGCCGCTCGAATATCACGTTATATGGGGTATTACAGTGCTTTTAATGAAAATAATTATATGTAATCATAATCTATTACCTTTCAGCTACATATATTGAAATTTAATAAAATTATACGTTTCATTTGTATCCTAAAAAAATAGTTTTGTAATGGAACTAATGCATGCACATTAGTACGCCATCTTCTTAAGCAATGGCTAAGATATGCCTTTTTGATATTAGAAGTTATTTAATATTTTATTATCATTTACGACGCCCAAAATTTTTCTGAGCTTAATTAATCCCATAATAAATCGAAATAAAATGCTAATATATGCTAAAATATCATTTTTCTTGCAAAAAACGAGTGTCCAGTCTCTAGTACATAGAAAAGCTAGAGTGCCGAGTACCTGGACACCAATATAAATTTCAATATTGCAAACATATTTTGGTATAAAACACGTATTTCTCTGCGTCTCTACTTTGTCAATATTTTGATGCAGTTTTTACCAATGTTAGTGTTTATATTTCGTGTCTTGTACTTGACATTTTCAAGTTATGGCGTACATATCAGTCGACGCATCTTAGGTTGGGTGACTAGAATATTTTTCAAGTAATAATCAGCCTTAAATTTTTCAACTAAGTACTTATACATTCGAAAAACATAATAATAGTACTGTTATTGGTCATTCAAACTTGATTTTCTCAAGAAATATATGTCATTTTAATAGAAATAAGCAAAAATAAACGTGTCCATGTACTAGGACGGCGATGTCCAGTTATTAGGACAAATGTTCTTTGCTTGTCCAGCTACTAGTGCACTAGCCTACGATACATTTTTATTAATTTTGCTTGTAATAAAGTTTAAATTAAAAGTTTATCAGGTTAATTTGATAGAAAATAATATTGTCTTTTAGTAGAATACAAAATTTTATAGTATAGTGATAATTTTAGCGTTATATATTAACACGTACATTTCGTTTGCCCTTAAGTGTCCAGTTACTGGTACTTTTACCTTAATTTTCAATTTTTACAGCCATTTTTCTGAAAACTACATTTTTCGTTTTTAGGCATTTATTAAAAAAATTCTAAAAATGCCTAAAAACGAAAAATTGCTTTCTATTTTTCTCGTAAAAATAAAAAAGAACGTGCATGCCAAGTTGTAAGTGATTCTACGAAAATCTATTGCGCAAATCGCGAAAAAAGTAGTTTTTAGAAAAACGGCTCCAAAGATTGCATATTACATATACAACAATGTTATTAATAACTATAAAAATGTTAAAATTGTACATAACTGTGACGTGTATTTCACGTCCGAATGTTATTAAAACACGGGCAGTCATTCGCGACCAAGTCACCCGTCACCAGAGCCGAGCATTTTTGAGTAAATGTTTATTGTTATTAATGGGAGGAATTCTTATTTTATTTTGTTGAGGGAATGAGGATAAGGAGTCGCGACCGAGGAAAGCCGCAGACTGGCTCACGCACATACACATCCACACAACGGCTCCAGCTGATTGCTGCGGCGACGACCGATCGGAGCGAGCAACAACGACGAGCCTATACACACACATGCACGACACCAACACCACTGCACTCTGTACGCGCGACCCTCTCTCTCTCTCGCTTGCTCTTTCTTCCTCGCCTCTCGAGGATGATGAGCCACTGCCCGCGCACACACACATACAGACGTACGCGCGACCGCCCTCTCTCCCGATGTACGCAGACGCGGGAGGAGAGAGGATTCACAGCAGCAGCGGCAGCTTCCTCGAGGCACACCATCTCGGCTGTAGCCACGAGAGAGAGATATCGACACGGCTGTCGACAGAATGGGGAGAGCTATTGAAGCTGCTGGCCTATCATAGCGTAGGCCGACGCGCGCACGTCGCCGCTACCAACTGTGATGGTCCGGCGGCGACAAAACCGAAAGCGCCCGATATAGATATACACGCCGGGTTGCCCGCGCGTGTATATTTAGCAATTCATATTGCCCGCGCGTGTATAGATAGATAGATAGATAGATTAAGATTTATTTTGCACAAGTCAAAAATATACATCAAATATACATAGTTGCGATACATTAAATTAAATTTGTATCCATATCACAGATTCATCGTTAGATTTCATCACATAGGCTTATTATAAATGCACAGTTTATGTCAGTAGTCTTAACTATCATGTCACAATATACCTTAATTAATTAATTACTTAGCAGTATAACACAGTTAATTTTTATCACAGAACACATTTCGTTCGTCGCAGGTTTCAATAATATGCCGACGTATTGCCGTTTTAAATTTATTTAGAGACGGAAGATGCCTAATAGCGCGGGGGAGCGATTTCCAGAGGCGAGCACCTTGGGCTCTGAAGGAGTACAGGCCAACATCAGTACGCGACCCTGGAATTTTTATTTCCTTGGGATCCCTACCTGAGGTTCTAGACTGATTTTGTTCAAAAAGGGCCGCAAGGTACGGAGGCTGTCCCATGACAACTGCTTTATAAAGCATTACCGCCGCAAAATACTCCCTTCTTATCTCCACAGTCAACCAGCCCAGTTTCCTCCTGTAGGGAGAGACATGCTCATCCTTTCTAATACCACATATATATCTCACACAGGAATTTTGCAACCTTTGAAGCCTGGTCTGCAGCTCACTTGATACGTCGAGGTATACAATAGTATATATATAAGAGTATATAATATACAAGAGTCCAAAACCGGAAGAGAGTTTGCGGTATATTTGTATATTTAGCAATTCATATTGCCCGCGCTTCGTGGGCAGGGCGGCAATCGCGGAGCGGACCAATGGTAATTAGCGACTCAAATCACCGCAGACTTGGCCTTGATTTTCGCATTTAGGGAAAATCAAGGCCAATCACCGTGAAGAAAGGGGCGGAAGCAACAAGTGTATAGGCTGAAGGTGGTCGAGAAGAAGAGCTAAAAGTTTGGAAGAGATTTCCGCCGTCTCCGATTTTGAGCATTGCCTGCCCGCCCGTTAGAGAGTATAGACGCACGTTGAGAGCATCTGTTACTTATTGAAAATCGGCAGACATTATCAGCGAGAATATTATCAGAGGGAACCATAACGACCAGAGTATAAGGAGCACCGTTAGGCGTCCAGGATTAGCGACGGTGAATGGACTATAATTGTCGAGCTGCCCTCGGCACTTATAGGTAAAATTAATTTAACAGATATCGCACATTGCCGCCATGTGCTCGGGGTTAATGAAATAAACTCGTGGTGGTATGACACCGTTGTTTAGGATCAGTGCGCGTCGGACCAGCTTGAAAATTATGAATATTAGTGTGGGGGGAATTACGCGATTCGGGAAAACTCGAAACGTGGTGATTTGGTCATCGCGGGAGACGCGTGCGAGGGCTAGCGTAGCCATATTTGTATAGCGACCGGTTAATAGTGTGAAAATCTTGTAAATTTGGCGACCGTACGTATTGTAACTTGTAATAAAGCCTTGGTACTTAAAGAGTGAGATTTTTGTGTATTTCTTATATAATTAGTCATTTCTGATTTTTCACTTCACGGAACTTCCTCTGGGAAAGGGCTCGTGCAGAGTTAGCCGCGCTTTACCTGGCGCCCATTAATATAGATAAATTCGGTAAAGTGCCGAGCAAAAGTTTAATAAATAACCAGAGTAACGAAAAACCACGTTACATAACTTTTGCGTAAATGCTGCTGTAATTTTTTATATTAGTCATAACTTTGCCCCGAAACATCCATTTTCAACGAACGAAAATCAAATTAAAGGTCTTTTCTTCTACTTCTATTATCTTTTCGGAAAAAGTTTTTTCCACCTTCTGGTGCATAGTTATTAACTGTACAGTAACCCCTTGTTGTTTGCTATATTCACAGAGAGAAAAAGATTGTAAAGTTTAGTGTATGTGTATAGCAATCGTTACTATCTTTTTCTCTGTGTATAAAAAATAACTAATTTGCTAAAAAAACATGGTTACATGGGCAATTTTTATTGTTCAAACACGTTTTTATTCATAATTCAAAACATAATAAAAAAGGTTTGGAAACCCCAGCATTCAGATTTTTTTTGCGATTTCTGGATCCCAAAAAGTTTATTTTTTTGGATTTCGTCATATACGTACATTTATGCGAATTCGTTCATATACGGACATTTTCTAAAAATATTACATTTTGATTCCAAGTATATATAAATACATTTTTCTCTGTGACGAAGGAAAACAATTTTAAGATACAACTTTGGTATCGCCTTTATTTCGATTCTTTATATACTACATCATAAATGAAAACGATAATGTAATAGCAAACTTTATCTACGGTCCCATTACTATTATGAAATTATTAATTAAAAATGTTCATTATTATAATATTTAAATAATCTTCAAACAAATAAATAAATTAAAATAATTTAAAAATGTACACATCTAAAAGTGAAAAAAATAAACTATCTAATAAAATATTTTATAATTTTTAAATACGAATAGAAAATTCATGAAATATTAAAAAGGCTTAATTTTGTAAAAGACTTGTGTATTATTTACCTGAATTGTTAATCTATTGTGTCGTTGCACTTGTGGTGATGGAAATCGAAATAAACGATGGCCATTGTGCTTCCCATTGTTACAATTGACGAAATTACATCGATCATACACTGTTTGCTTATTCATTTTGATATGTTGATTTTCAAAAAAACAAGCAAAAAGTCCTAACACAGCAAAGAATATTTAATTTTCACGGTTTTTATAATAAAACTACCGAATAGACAAAAACGAATCGTTATAAGAAACAATAACAAGAATCACGAGATAAAAAGAATCAAATAATAAGACTAAGTTTAATAAGAAAAATGTGAAATTGACAAGAATAACGTTATGACAACACAACGTTTATAAAAGTTAATAACCTACTCACAAAAATTCTAATTTTCTACACTTGGCAGTAATCACCATATACATTAAATAACGACGCGTTAATTATCTAAACTTATACAAGTGATAAACAGCAGACAATGGTATTTAATTATAAAGATATTCACAATCCTTATCAAACTTTCTGTAGTGTCGCGAACTCAATGTGCTAATTCACAGGACAATAAACAAATGCAAGCTTTTTGAAGAACCGGAAATGGCGTTTTAACGGTTACATGACGATAACTATACATAGCCGTGTAAATTTGTACTCGCGTTTTTCGTATACAAAAAGTTTCATTATGAAAACATTGCGAGGCAATATAAAATTAATGTAATATCGTCACCAACAATAAATGCATGTTAATATCAGATATATATATATATATATATATATATATATATATATATATATATATATATATATATATATATATATATATATATATAAACAATTGTCCCACCTATTACAATATATATATATATATATATATATATATATATATATATATATATATATATATATATATATATATATATATATATATATATATATATATATATATATATATATATATATATATATATATATATATATATTGTAATAGGTGGGACAATTGTTTATAACAATTGCCCCTGGCTAATAAGCTTTCGGCCGAGCTGCTAGCGTGCAAAGTTAGCACAGCACGCAACGCGTGCTAGCGTACGCCTTTGCCCCTACCTGGAGTGAGCCAGCGGCGCAACGCCGCTGAGCTTCTGCCTGGCTGCCGCTGCTCTGGCTGTCCTGCTGCAAAATTCGCTGAATCCCGGTGGATTCAGCTCCGTGCGGAGTCGCCTCGACGCACGGATTTTCGCGACCTATAAGGAGCGCGAAAGCGCGGGAAGTTACTTGTCGCAACGCGCCAATATGCTTACTTTCCGCGTTTGCCTAACTCGGTCGGGGAGCAGGCGGGTCGTGGGGAAATTGATTTACGGGGGTCAATCTTTTGATAACAGAACAGACTATATTTGACAATCAATAAATTAGCAACAATAATACATTGAATATGTACAATGGAATAAACACGGTGAATTGAACAATTAACATTAACTGGGTTATGAAAGTCGCGCAGACCAAGCGACGGTGCGCGCCCAGCTCGTTCGCTGCACCTCGGCGTACTCTAGGGCGCGGTGCCCGCGATGGGCAGCCCTGTACGTCGTTCGCGGCTCGTAATGTGTGTATGAATATACCCGCGCGGGCTAGCCTTTACCTCGAGTCCGATGGTGTCGAATGCTCGTCTTTCGTCTCACTCACTCTCTCGTTCGCTCTCTCTCTCTCTCTCTTTCTCTGTCTCCTTCTCCGCCTTCTTTCCTTTCTTTTCTCAGGCGCGCCTTCACACTATCGGCACACAGAGATACCACCGTCACTTTCTTCTCGTGCTTTGTCGTCGCGGCAACAGGTCGCGCCGCGTGCTAGATGTCCTGCGAGGGAAACATGTCGGCGAAAGGCTCTTGTGATTGACGCGCGCGGGTCGAACACTCGATCGATTCTGTCTCGCTCGAGGCGTCCGCGCGGCCAGCGCCGCGCCCCCAGGTGCGTTCTCTTTGGGTAACTAACCTCGGCGCGCGCGCGTTGCCTATAGTGCGAACGCTGGTATCTGGCGCTCATTTCGTTACAACCCCCTCCCAGACGTTGCTTGTCCCCGCAAGCAACTTCTGCCACTCAATCTACGAAATGCTCGATCGATCGGGGACGGGATTGGTCTGGTCAGGTCCGACTAACTTTCTCACTCGTATCAGCTTTCACTTTTTCTTGTTTTAATAAAAAAATACAAAATACATATATATATATATATATATATATATATATATATATATACATATATATATATATATATATATATATATATATATATATATGTATATATATATATATATATATATATATATATATATATATATATACAAAGGGAGCGAGAGACCTTCTGTCACCCGCTCCACGGACTTACTACGGCCTCCTGGCCTTCTCTGTTTTGGGTTTCTTCCGCCACCCCGCAATAATGTAGGCGTGGCGGGTATCCTTGTCAGGACATTTTCTCGGTGTGCGCACCCCTAACCGGCCGCATACTGCGCAATATCTCGCCCTGCCCGTCTTGGGCGGGTTCTCTGGTTGCCGTGGGGTCCCCGCCGCTGGTGCCTGAGGGGTCGTCCGGGTCGGTTTTGTCATGCCTGATGAGCCCGAGGAAGCGGCATCCCGCCCTGCCTCCTCGGCCAGCCTTGCGGCTTCACGCCTGAGGGCCCGCACCTCGGCGTTCGCGAGGGACGCCTCGGCCTCCCGTGCTGCGAGCGCACTTTGGACCTCTCGCAGGTGTCTCGCGTCCTCCCCAGCCTTGGCTGCGGCTGCTTCCCTCTGTTCTCGTAGGCGCTTTGATCGGTCGTGGAGCCACTGGTCGAGGTGCTCCTTCAATTCCTGGTGGCTGTTATGTACTTTAACCAACTTCTCTGAATATTCTCGGGCCTGGTCGTAGTTGCGATGGAACTCATCCAACCGTTCGACCGCCTCTACCACCTTTACCCGGTAGGCGCGGAGTAGCGCTCGTGCCTCCACGACGGCTGCCTCGGTGGCCTGCCATGCCACTTCGATTGGGTCTGACCCACGATCGGTCGATGGTCGTGCCGGGGTATCACCGGCCGGTGGGGCCGCAGCGGCATGCTGGGTCTCACTTGCGTCTCGGTTGTGTCCATCGCCGCTCGTTGACGAAGCGGAGGTCGCAGCGGCATGCTGGACCTCTCGCTCCGTCTGGCAGGCTGCCTCCCGGGTCGGCATTCTCAATGGAATGGCCGACCTGTCCGGCGTCGACGGGTGTTCTCCCGAGCCGGTGGAAGTTGGCACCCCAGGTGACCGGGAGCGCACTTCATCGTCGTCATCCTCCAGCTCTTCTATCCATACTGAGGCTCTAGTCTCCTCTCGTCGTCGCCGTTCTCCTTCCAGCTCGCTCAGCCGCTGGTCGAATACGTGTAGTGCGGCCTGCACTACTCCTTCGACCTACTCGCCAAGCTGCAGGTTGAGTAAGGCGGCGGCGATTTTCTCAACGACCTCCTGTGAAGCCTCCATCTGAAATAAGGGAACAAATCTGATGTTAGCCCTGATAGGGCATGTCGCGTCTGCTCCTCGTGTGACGCGGTGAGGTGGGAGCCGGCAAGTTCTGGTTACGATTCTTACCAGACCCCTTCAGTCGACCTCGCGGGCGCTTGGTCGGTTCGATTTCGCGCGGCGCCTTCTTCGGTTTGTTTGCGGCTTTCGCTGTTTTGACGACGTATACTGCTTTACGCGGACGACCGCGCTTTGGCTTCGCTCGTTGGTTGCCGTCGTCGTCCGCCAGCGTTGCCCCCGCTGGAGCCGCACCTCGTACGCTATCGTCGGTCGGCGTCGCATTGCCGATAACCCCCGCCAGGGTCGCATCTCGCACGCTATCGTCGGTCGGCGTCGCATCGCCGATCACCCCCGCCGGGGTCGCATCGCCCATTATCCTCGTCGGATCCTTCTCTTCTCGTGATCTTCTTTCTTCTTGTTGCCCGGGTTCTGCTGGATCTTCCCCTGGGATGAAAGGCTTCATATCCTCGGCTTGGACCAGGTCCTCGACTTACCCGCTCGGACCTAACAATATAAATGAATTGGCGCCGAGGACGCCGATCACGATGTATGGACCGGCATATTTCGGCGCTAGTTTCGCCGTTATGCCCTGGGCCGCCGACGAGAGTACTCTATTCTTTCTCCATACGATGTCGCCGAGCAGAAAGGTTTCTTCTCTGCGCCTAGCGTCATAGTACTTCGCCTGCCTGGCTCGCTCAGTCTCTGAGCGTACCGCTGACTGCTGATGCAACTCGTGTAGCCTTTCCATTCTCACGCGCCAAGCTCGCAACAGCTCTTCTTGCACGGAGTTTTTGGCCTCCTCATCGCGCGTACGCTTTGCGGTCCCAGGTGGCGTCGGTTGCCTCCCATAATTCAGCATGGCCGGGCTATAACCTGTTGAACTGTGATCGGCCGTGTTCATTGCGAAAACCAGCTCTGGTAGATGTTCGTCCCAGGCTTTGTGGTTCTCCTGAACGTAGGACGCAATCATAGTTTTCAGGGTTCTGTTCTCCATCACCACGGGGTTCGCTCTGGGGCAGTATGGGGGAGTCGTGGTGTGGTACACTCCCTGCTTCCAAAGGTATTCATCAACGGCTCTGTTCTTAAACTCGGTGCCGTTGTCCGAATGGAAGGTTTTGGGGGTCCCAAATCTCATGACGACTCGCTCGTGTAATTCCTTAATTACCGTCCGAGCGTTGGCCTTCCGAATGGGTATGCACTCCACCCATCGGGTAAACAAATCCTGAAATATCAAGATGTATTCGTAGCCGCCTTTCGTACGTGGTAGTGGGCCAGTGATGTCTCCAGCCACTATCTACCACGGTCTTTCCACGACCCTCCTACCCATCATTCCTACGGGAGCCTTCTGTACCACTTTGCACTGCTGGCACACCATGCATTCTTTGACGTACTTCTGTACGTCAGCGTGCATGTTCGGCCAATAATAATATTGGCCTATCCGGGCGAATGTCTTATCTCGCCCGAGGTGGCCAGCAGTGGGATCGTCGTGGTTTCCTCTCAATATGGCCCGCCTGTGTTCGGCTGGCACGGCCATTTTCCACGCGTCATCGTCTCCCATGACACTCTCGACGCTTTCATCCGGTCGATAGTGGTATAGGTTCTCTCCCACGATCTTCCAGCGCAGGTTCTCATGCGGTTTCACAGCTGTGTCTTTCATCTTTTTAAGGTACCATTGGTCATCGGTACCTTCTGACCAGCTGAGTGAACTTAGCGTTACCCCCTCTTCTTCGTACATTCGTGATAGGGCATCAGGGATATAATTGAGTTTTCCCTCTTTATGGACTACCTCAAAACTCTGCCCTTGCAGCCGTAACGCCCACCTGCACAAACGGCCTGTGGGGTTTTTCATGTCGCATAACCATTTCAAGCTCATGTGGTCGGTGACCATCTTGAAATGGTAGCCCTCAATGTACGGACGGAACTTGTCTATGGCCCATACTACCACTAGACATTCTCGTTCCGGGACGCTATAATTCCGCTCAGCTGAATTCAAAGTTCGGCTGGCGAACTCCAGTACCCTCTCGCCCCCCTCCGTTTCCTGTAAGAGCACCACACCGATCTCGGTGTCACTCGCATCCGTATATCCAACTAATTGCTCGTCCGGTAGAGGGCTCTGAACTACTGGTGCCGAGGCAATCAACGCTTTCAATCTCTCAAATGCGTACTGTTGGTCTTCCAGCCATTGATACTTTTGACTCTTCTTCAGTAACCTCGTCAGAGGCTCGGCCACGGTGGCATAATCTCTCATGAACCTCCTGTACTAGGATGACATTCCCAAGAATCGTCTCAGCTGCTTCAGATCCTTGGGAGCTGGGTAGTTCAGGACTACTTCGATTTTTTCTGGGTCGGGCCTGATCCCGTCCCGGTTCACTAAAACTCCTAAGTATCTGACCTCTGGCTTACAAAAAACGCATTTCTCCCTGTTGATTACTAACCCCGCAGCCTTCAACCTCTTTAATACCAGCCTGAGTAAGCGCTTGTGCTCTTCAAACGTCTCCGAGATTATGATGATGTCGTCCAGGTAAGCGAGCACATATGGCTCGAGCTCGCTACCGATCACCATATCGATCAATCTCTGGAACGTGGCTCCAGCGTAGGATAAACCATACGGGAGCCTCACAAATTGGAACAGCCCTCTTCTGGGCACTGTAAAGGCCGTCATGGGTTTCGAAGATTCGCCCAGTGGTATGTGGTGATACGCACTCCTAAGGTCTATCGTCGATATATACCTGGCCCTGCGTAATTTCCGCAGTATGTCTTACATATACGGTAGTGGGTACGCATCGGGTTTCGTATGGGCATTCACTTTCCTATAGTCGACGCAGAACCTATACGTCCCGTTCTTTTTTTTCACCATAACCACTGGGCTCGACCATCCGCTGTTAGATGGTTCTATTATGCACTGTTCCAACATTTCTTTCACCTGTTGGTGCATCTCCTGCTCGATTTTCTCAGAGACGGGGTAGTAGCGTTGTTTGATCGATCTCGTGGAACGGACGTCGATATTATGCTCTATATCACACGTCAATCCGCACGTCTCTCTTTGACCTGCCAACATCTCGTCCAGAAGGTCTTCCAGCACTTTGTGCTCATTCTCTGTGGCATCATATACACCAACGGACGAGAGTGCGGCTACTCCCACCTCTAAACTGGCTACTTCGCATAATAATTTAGCCTCCGTACCCTTGAAGTACATCGTGTCAGTATCTGGGTCGAGCATGGCCCTGAATTCCTTGATGAAATTGACACCGACGTAACACGCATCGTCCAAGTGAGGTACTATGCCTACTCGTATTTCTCTCGTTATGCCCGCCACCGTAATGGGGAGCATAACATGGCCAACCAGTGGGCGGCAGGTACCGTCTGGTAGCTTCATCCGTCCTGTGCACGTCAGGGAGAGTTCTCGCCCCAGTGCGCTGGCCATCTGCAGTCCAACCGTCCCCATGAACGTGCTGGATGCGCCAGGATCGTATAGGGCTCGGAGCCTATAGTCCGTGACTTCGATCGACATCCACCATCGTGTTTCGTCTTCGGGGTTATACTTCATTTCCCACGGTCTCACCAGCTCGTCTTCTTCTACTAAAGAATCCAAGCCGGTGAACGTCTTCGCTCCTGTCTCTCCTTCGGGAGTCGGCTGACTTGGCCGTGGTAGGGCGTCCAGGTCCTCTATCGTCGCTGTAGCTTCGACTTTCTGAGCAGCTACGGTAACCGTAGGCTCTTGCGGAGGCTCCTCCAGTGTCATCTCTCCTTCTGGACGAGAATCGCCTGGCTTCTTTCGGACGTCCACATCCTCCGTCGCAGGCTCGACTACGACGGGAAGCGTTTCTACGGGGACCAGTTTCTCGTTAGGAGTGGCTTTGGTCCTTTCTAGCCGCTCCCTTGCTCGTTTCCCAAGCATTTAGGGCAATGCTTCCGCATGAACCCTATCTCTCCGCAGCCATAGCATTTCATCGGCTGCGTGGGGTCAAACCTTGGTTTACTCCCTCCTGGCGGGATGCCAGGAGGTTGCGACCTTTCGGCTCCCCATCCCGTTCGAGTTGACGACCCAATCGGTTTTCCCCCTCTGTCGGGCGCTTTGGGGTTCGTTCTGGCCCCCCCGCCCTTTTCGTTCCTGTTGACGCCGCCTTTGTTCGACATATTTAGCCGAAACTGGCTCAGCTTCTCGTCTAACATCTTGGCAAACATTGCCGTGATGTCAGACGTCGAAGGTTGTGGTTCTTCCTTCGAAATAGCGGATACTTCCGCTTTCTGCTTCTTTACCCCTTGATTGGGTTTATACACCATCTCGGGTAACAAAGAAGCTTCCGGAGGCGGCGGCAAACGTATGCTTTTCTCTCGTTCCAACGTTTGCTCGGCATCTGAGGCGGCGTCCAGCAGTGTTTCCACGCTAGCGATCTCGCACCTGCGGACCATTTTCTGTAGGTCCGACCGCATGTTTCGGTGTAGTAGGTCCAATTCCTGACTATACTCAAGCCTCGGCGATAATTTATTCATTATGCCAATGAGGCACGTGAGGTAGTCTCGGACCAGTTCATCTCGTCCTTGTGTCCTTAGGCTGGCTTCGTTCCATAGCCTCTGTTGGTATTGACGCCTTGTGCCATACCATCTCCTGGCTGAGGTGGTGAAGTCATTCCAAGTCCGCCACTTCGTCCGGTTGTTCCTATACCAAGTCGCCGCGTTGTCTGTGAAAAGTTCAGACAGCGCTGACAGAAGCTCATCACCCGTCAGGTTGCTCAACGCGTTGCAATCCTCGATTCGTGCCAGGAATGCGTCTATGCTCTGGTTCTTACTGCCAGAGAACTTGACGTTCCATTTTCTTACTATTTGGCCTACATCCTTATTCGAACCGAACCTAGACGTCCCGTCCAAACTTCCTGGTGTGAATCTTGGGCTTGATGTGTTACCAGGATTGCCACTCCTACGCACATCTGGTCGATCTCTCGGCAGCTGATGGTCGTCATTTATAGTCGTTTGTCAACTATCTGCCCCCTCCCAGGCGCTACGTGCCGATGTAGGTGGCACCGTTGTAGCTCGAGAATCGTCCAGATGCGTATCACCGTGTATTGTGAATGTGTCTTGAAAATTCATATGTCCTGGGCGTCTGGGTTCCTTGTTCCTTGTACTTGACAGGATCTGCTCTCGTTTCAGAGTGTCTACTTGTCGTTGTAGCAACTTGACCTGCGTGAGCAGTTCTGCCAGTACGAACGAGATATCTTGCGGTATTTGGAATTCAGTTCCTTGTGCTGACACTAGCGTGATCATCTGTTCGTTTGGCTGTGTGGCCGACTCCCCCGTATGTTCAGCGGCTGTTGTTTCGTTGATTGGCGGTGTCGTTTCGTTGACCTCTGGAGGCCCCCGAAGCGACAGTTCCAGGTTTCTGAGCACGTTCGTGTCCGTGATCAGATTTGTCAGGCTGTGCGCGTTTGCCTGGCCTGTCTGCGTGCCCTCTTCAATGTCGGCCGCTATTGTTTCGTCAATGAACTGTCGCCTGCGACGCGTTCTGACGTTAATTGTGTTGCCCTCTTGATCGTCTTCTTCCACAAAATCGTTGGCTGTGTAGTTGCCGAGCAACCATTTCTGCAGGCGACATGCTTGTGCGAAATAGCTGCCCCCTGTGGACATTTTTAACTGAGAGAGCGTCTCGTGTAGCTGATGACCATTCAGTTCCGTCAGCCACGTCTCTACAGCTATCTCCGTTGCTCGCTACGCGAGATTTGCGATTTCGCTTTTCTTCGCAAGTGTGTGCGAGTGTATTAAACACTTAAGGCCCGAGAAAAATTTCGCAATTAGATCTTTCTCGGTTGAGCAGATCGTCAGACTGATCTTTGTTACGCTTTTCTCGGTGCGTTATGTTTCGCAAGATCGTCTTTATTCTACTTTCCTGAACTAATCACGGGTTTCTGTTTCCTCTTTCGTTCTATGCAAGTATTCGGATTCGAATCTCGCTTCAAACAGGTGACTTTAATCGATTTTTTTCCAAATTTTGTTTTGACCCGATGACCGCGAGTAACCGGGTTCAAGTCTCGGCTTGCATTTTAGAAATATGTGTGGGTTTTGACGCAACGGTTTTCGAAACGAAAAATGAGTTCGGTTTTCGTCTAGAAATGATTTTGGCTCAGAAAAAAAGTTAAAAAATACTGTCAATTCAAATTATTTCGAAGACTTTGGAAATTCGAATCGTCAAAAATTCAAACCACTGATAATTTGAAAATCTCAGAAAAAATAAGAGGATTTGAAAACTTCAAAAACCTCAAAAAGTCATCAAAAATTCAAAAATTTAAAAATTCAAAAATTCATAAACTTCAAAAAATCTAAAACTTCAAAAAATTTAAAAATTTGAAAATTCCAATAATTCAAGAATTTGAAAATTCTTAAAAATTCAAAAATTCTAAAAAAATAAAAAATTTGAAAATTCCAAAAATTCGAGAATTCTTAAAATTTAAAGCCTATAAAAAAAATTCCAAAAGGATTCGAATCCCTCGAAAGTAAATCCAAAAAATTTTCCGAGAATTCGAAAATCCAAATGTCCATATATTTCCACAATCCAAAACAAATCGAAAAGTCTGAAAATTTAAAGCTTCAAAAAAGGCTTAGAAAATATTTATCTTTCGAAATAAAATCCAGAAAATTATTAAAAGTTCAAATATTTAGAAAATGTAGAATTTTTTTTTTTAAATCCAAAAAACAATTTAAAAAAAATAATTTTTGTAATTTTTGTTTATTAATATTTAATAAACAATAATTTCTCATTGGAGTCGCACCTGAAAAAGACATTCAAAAAAAAATATTGTAGAAGCGGGGCCCCTGTGTCGCGTACGTACGGCCCTTTTTTCGTACACTTGCTGTTGAGCCGGCTAATCATACTGACCACTGCGCAGCCGCGCTACTCTACTCTATTCCACACACATTTCTCTGCCGTGATTAGCTACTTTTGCTCTGACTCGCCTTAAATAATTATTTCGCTTTTGCTTGGCCTTTCCTTACTTATAATCGAAAATTGTTGATTAATTATTAATAAATTATTTCCGATATTTCAGTCAGAGCAAAAAATAGTTTTATGTGATTTATTATTTAATCGCACTCTCTGCTCACCTACCTCGCACACACTTTTGTACAATTCGGTTTTTCGCTCGATTCGCGTACGCGTGCTTGGCCTGCTTACACGTTTAATTAAAATTCTACGATTCATTTTAAATTTATTTTTATTTAATTAACTCTTTTGAAAATTGTTTGAATATTTTCCGTTAATTATGAATTAACTGTGTAAATAATATCGGAAGGGCGCCATCTGTAACAGGTGGGACAATTGTTTATAACAATTGCCCCTGGCAAATAAGCCTTCGGCCGAGCTGCTAGCGTGCATAGTTAGCACAGCACGCAACGCGTGCTGGCGTACGCCTTTGCCCCTACCTGGAGTGAGCCAGTGGCGCAACGCCGCTGAGCTTCTGCCTGGCTGCCGCTGCTCTGGCTGTTCTGCTGCAGAATTCGCTGAATCCCGGTGGATTCAGCTCCGTGCGGAGTCGCCTCGACGCTCGGATTTTCGCGACCTATAAGGAGCGCGAAAGTGCGGGAAGTTACTTGTCGCAACGTGCCAATATGCTTACTTTCCGCGTTTGCCTAACTCGGTCGGGGAGCAGAATGCTCGTCTTTCGTCTCACTCACTCTCTCGTTCGCTCTCTCTCTCTCTGTCTCCTTCTCCGCCTTCTTTCCTTTCTTTTCTCAGGCGCGCCTTCACACTATCGGCACAACGAGATACCGCCGTCACTTTCTTCTCGTGCTTTGTCGTCGCGGCAACAGGTCGCTCCGCGTGCTAGATGTCCTACGAGGGAAAGATGTCGGCGGAAGGCTCTTGTGATTGACGTGCGCGGGTCGAACACTCGATCGATTCAGTCTCGCTCGAGGCGCGCGCGCGCTTTGCCTATAGTGCGAACGCTGGTATCTGGCGCTCATTTCGTTACAATATATATATATATATATATATATATATATATATATATATATATATATATGATATTAACATGTATTTATTGTTATATATATATATATACGCACACACATAAAAACATTTTTTGACAACCAATATGAGTTAATGGTGAAAATTACAATATTACTTTAAAAATTAATAATAGCTGATATTATTTGCAAAAAAGTTGTTTGGGCAATAATGAATCTTTCACTGTCATATTTGAAGCATGAAATAAATAATATAAAACTAATAAAGAAATAAAATTGCATTGATAGTAAATAATTGAACAGGTGTTGTTGATGAATTATTTTGTAAATATAATCTTTATTATATCTCATACAATAAAATATAACAAGTATTTATCAAACATTTTTACTCTCTTTAAAGAAACGGAAAAACTAAGCTTTGAAACACTCTTTAATATAATAATAAATGCTAGTATAAAATGTTGTAAGGTAATAATAATATAAAACTCAAAGAAATAAATAAACCTTTCGAGTAGGCGCCAACCAAAACAGAATTGTAAAGGCTGGCTGTACACACATTCTCCTCCGCCGCTTTTCACGCGTGCTTCCCCCTCCATCCCGCTGTCTGAAATTATGTGTATAGTACGGGCGGCAGCCGCCAGACAGCGCCACGCTGAAATTTTCCTTACCTTTTTAACATTGCATTGGCAATCTCTCTACTAATCTCTGCTCGAACCTAGGATTCCACTCTTCACTTAATAGATTGAAGAGAAGATGGAACCTCGTTCCTGCCAGTGTGAGGTCCGAATCCTCCCTTGATATATTTAAATCTAGGATGCGTTCTCTATCATTGCAATTTTGATTATTCTGATCTTAAAATTAAATTAAATTTATAATGTGTCAAACGTTAGCGACTTTTAAAATTTAAAATTTTGTTTCCTTTTTTTCATTTACGTTACATCAATAGCGACTTTATATTCTCCTTTGCTCAAAACTACAAGCTACATGCCAGTGAACTGCTGCCATCAATATCACTTGTTGCTATGTAAAGGGCTAACTAGCCCGTGTAATTAATAAAATAAAATAAAATAAAACATTGACTTGAAACAAACACTTATAGATTAGTAATATATATTTTGATTCATTTTAAGGATGTTCGGGGTATCACTCGGTACGGTGAGGAAGGAGGGTCTCCCCTTTTTTCCCGCGCACCACCTTGCACATCCTACAAGCTGGACTTTTTGTTTACGTTTTCATTGAATACTCGTAATTAAATACGGTGGCATGCGTTCAAATTTTGCACACAGCTTCGTAATGATTTACTTGATGACGTACACAGTTTTTTTTATTTCATTCTCCGTTTTTTTTACATATATCGCACTCTATGTCAATCTGTTTTAATATCCGAGTTTTATAAGAGACCATGTATAATGAGCAAACTTTTAAGTCGAATATCTTAAATATATCATCGGTAACAAATATTGAAAAAATTCAGGGAACTTCTTGATTCTCTAATGATATGTGAGAGTTTAAATTCGTTCTGTGATTTTCTGTAAAACCACCGAACCTCCTTAACTAAATTTATAGTCCAACAAATTGCTGACTTTTATCGCTCGCTACTGACTTTTATCACAAGCTGGTCAGTAATCGGCTAATTTAACTTGTATAAAATCATCTAAAAAATTTGAGCAATATTAGATATTAATGAGATAGGTCTATAGTTAGAGACATTATGTTTCTCACCAGTTTTATATATAGGTAGAATGTGAGCTTTTTTTAGTGCATCAGGCCAAACAGCTTTTTCAATACACGTATTAAATACATACGTTAGTGGTTCCGCGATATATTTACTGATTATTTTCAGAGTTTTAGCATTTATTTTGTCTACACCGCCATTTTTTAATTTTAGGGTATTAATTATGCTAGTTATTTCATCTGAACTTGTTGATTTAATAAAAATAGAATTTTCATTCATGTTTGGTAGTTTTAGATCAGTTTCAATTGGTTTATCAATCTTTTCACTAAGTTTTTGGCCTATTTCACAAAAATATTTATTCATAGTTTTAGCTATTTCAACTTTATCAGTTATTTTATCAGTACCAGTTTTAATGTAATTTATAGTATCATTTGTTCTTTTTATTTTGCCACATTTCGTGTTAATAATTTCCATAGTCTTTTGGGATTGTTGGAATTATTTTGGATTAGACTTTTTTCATATTTTATTTTTGCATCCATAATAACTTTATCTAACACTTTGGCATAATTTTTATATTGTGATCTTAGTTGATCATTATTGTAGTCCATTTGCCATAAATTGTACATAAATTCTTTTGTCTCACATGATTTAATAATACCATTTGTAATCCAATCTTTTCTGTTTTTCTTCTTCTCTTTTTTTTTTTACTTTAACTAATTCTATACATTGTTTAATTTCATTAATTACTTTGTCAGTAGCTATATTAGGATCATGTATTTACATAATTGCTCTCCAGTCTCTTGTCTCAGCAATATTTCTTAATTTTTTATAATCTAATACTACTGTCGGTTCCTTATTTATATTTTTAAGCTTATTTATGGCAATAAATAGAGGGTAGTGGTCTGTTATGAAATGCTTTAGTGTATATGTTTTGTACTTAAACCGTTTGTTTTAATGAAAATGTTATCGATACATGATCCGTTACAATTGCCAATAGAGGACCTTGTAATACCTACAAAACCAGGAATGTAACCTTTGTCTAAGAAATTACAAAGAAATTCTTGACACATGCTATCTGACTTATGTAAATCTATATTAGTGTCTCCTATCACTAAATAATTTTTGGTATTTTTCTTTTTCTTTAAGAATTTATTTAAATCAAGAATGAACTCAGTTTTATGTATATCATGAGATCTATATACAGCAGAAAATTCCATACTACTTTCATTATTTAGTGTAATATGAGTATTAATAATTCTAATCCTTCCAGATTCAACAACATAAGTTTTGTGTACAATATCTCTATTAACAAAAACAATTACACCATCATTTTGATTTACTTTACTTTCATTATAGTAACTCTCATACCCGTCTAGTTCATATAATTTATAGTTTAATTGTATAAATGCTTCAGTGCATATAACTATAACTGGTTTGTTAATTAAACTTTTAAATAATATTTTTAATTTATCAATATTTGCATTCATACTTCTTATATTAACAAGTAGAATTAAATAATTTGTATTATTTAAAGCTTTATTTAGAACATTTATATTTCCGCATGTTTTTTCTTTTTGGACTGTGTCATTTTCTATTAATGCAGAAAATTCTAAATAATCCATTTTTATTTAGTAACATTTTTCCCTTAGATTTATTAGATTGATTTTGCGCAGTTTGTAGAAATTGTAATTTTGTTGTTGTCCATGTTGTTCTTGCTGTTTCGAAATTGATGTGATGTTTCCTTCACTTGTTTGCTGTTGTATACAATCTTGTTGGTGGTTTAATGTGCTAGTAGATGCTGATAACTGTGTTGGTAATTGACTGTTTATATTCCACTTATGAGGCATTGTTGCATCCCACGATGGTAAGGTAGGTTTCATAGGGTAGTCAACAGAGTCTATGTATTTTTTTATCCTATTGCTCAAGATTACACATGAATTCATATTAGAGGCATGATGGTTTGTGTCATAATTGGTTTTATGTTTATTATTGCTAAAATCACAATTCAAACATTTATTACTTACGCTTCGACATTCATTTGTTTTGTGCTTTCCTGAGCATTTAAGGCACGCTATCTCATTTTCACAATTCTTTTTACTGTGACCAAGCCTGCCACATTTATCACATGGCCTGATATTGATCAAATCGTAAACTTTACAATTTTGGAAACCTACGAAAATTCTGTTTTTGTTTTCTCTGATATGTTTATAAATTTCAGATGGTACTTCCATTAGTACAGTAGTTAGATAATTTACGCTGTTCTTATACATGTACAAAAATTGACCTCTTGTTGAGAAATTGCTGAAATTTCTAGTGTTTATGTCATTTTCTATTTCTTCTTCAGTCATATCAGTGTAATTATCTATTCCCACAATTTTTATTTTCGGGTTAATAAGTTCCTCAGTTTTTATATCACATTTACCATTCTATTCCATTTTTAATAAATTTTCAGTCAATTTAACACTGTCATTGTTACAACAGCTAATGATTATTTCATCCTTCTTCCTTGTATAAATGTGTTTAGTTTGTATATTTTTTTGTTTAGTTAAACAATCAGTTACACTTTTTCTAATCTCAAAATTTCTGTCTTTATTTGTACTGTTGGTTTTTTTCACCAAGATACTTGGTGCTCTTTTTTGTTGTGGTTTATGGTAACTAATCATTTCTGAGTATGAAATATTCTGGACTTGACTATTGTCTTGGCTTCCTTGTATGTTGTCTCTTAACAGTTCATTTTTTTCTTGTAATTCACAAACCAACTGTTTTAGTAGAATATTCTCAGATTTCATTAATTCAAATTCACTCTGATTTTCAAAGACTGAAGCATTTAGAATTTCTTGTGTTTTATTTGTCAAATCAGCTAATATTTTACTTCTTATGTCTTCAGAAACTCTCAGTTTTATTTGTGCTATTAGTAATTTTGCTGGTGTACTCAGTGTTTCTTCATCAATTTTTGAGGTTATGTCGTCATGTTTATGTTCAGGACATATAATAATCCTTTCACTCACATACTTGTATTTTTTTGATTGCTCAAAACAACTTTGGTGATAAACATTATCGCATATAATACATACTACCGCTGCATTTTTTGTTCTTGGGTGACACGTATAATAATTATTACCAGTTATTGAAGAAAATATTTAATATTGAATTAAATGAAATGACTAAAGAGCGAGCGACAATAGATGAGCCATTAACCATTTTTAATTTCGTTGCTGAATAAGACGAGTAAGTTTTGTTCTGACGTTTTGTGATTTTTGCTTTTTCGAAGACATAACTTTGGTTCGGTAAAAATTTTTCTTGGTTGCTTTTATTCATCAAAAGATTAAATTATTATAGCCATGAACCCTTAATCATCGTCATCATCATCATCATCATCTAGTAATCTTATTTATTTTGCCCCCAAATGTCTTTCTAAGGACTCTATTTTCTAATACTCTAAATCTATTTTCTTCCCGTTCGGTTAACCCCCATGTTTCGCATCAGTATAGAAGTACTGGCATTATTATTCTTCTATATATTTGTAATTTAGATTTTCCCAATAGTAATTGTGTTTTTAGTGAGTTATTTAACGAATATAGACATGTATTTCCCGAATGCAGCCCCTTCTTGATGTCTTTACGAGTTTCTTTTTTGTGGTCTATTATCATGCCAAGGTGTTTAAAGGCGTCTACTTTTTTGACAGTTTTGCCGGAGAGTTTCAAGTCGGTATCAGCAATCTCGGGCCCTGCTCTGTTAATGATCATGTACTAGGTTTCCCCTTCACTTATTTCTAGGCCTATTTCTTTAGCTGCTCTTATTAGTATTGAGAGCCATTTATTGTAATTTCATCCTTACTTTCTTATACCATCCTGGCTACGTAGTCTAAAACTAACAAGGATGGTGGTGTAACTAACAAGGAAAGTGGTTTCTGGCAGCTAAAAATGAAGCCTACCAATCGTAGTTTATGTGAATGGGCTTTTCTAAACGACATATAAGCCATTGTTACCCAAATATCCGTTATTTCAGTGAAAAATGGTACATATTCTTTATATTATAACTCTTCAAGCATTAATGTTTGAAAAATTGTACAAAAGATGATAAAAGTAGAGAAAAGGAGCTTTATTTTGATTTTTGTATCGTATACAAATATTGTTCTGATCCAAAGTTATTAACGATTGATGTTGCGTACTGAAAATACAAAAAAAAGAACAACGCATTCAAAAGAGTTAAATTTCTTCGAATATTCAAGCATTTTCAGTCATCATCTTTAATTGTTAATAACTTTAGATCAGATTAATATTTGTATACGATATAAAGTGCAAAATAAAGCTCTATTAGTCTTGTTTTATCATTTTTTGTACCATTTTTCTAGCATTAAGGGGTAACACCACTTTAGTGGCCCGAAAAAATGCCTTATTTGTACGATTTTTTACAAGAGTAGGAAATTTCATTTTTGAGGGTTTACTATACATATATTGAGATACAAAAATATATTTTTTTTACATTTAAATACAAAATGGCGGCTCTGCAGCGAATTCCGTGAGAAGCCTTTTTCTCAAACCTTCAAACGGAAGAACACTTTTCTCGGAAAGTATGAGACCTGGAACAAAAAACCAAAGAAATTCTTAATCTATATAACGTTAACTTTGGAAGTACGTAGGGTTTTTTTTCTATTTCAAGTTTTGTAGAAATGGCACACTTAATTCATTCAATAAGAAATGTTTTATAGGTATTTTCATATCTATACCAGTGTACAATTTAGTTCAGAGTTTGAGAAAAAAAGATCGATAAGATAAATCATACATAATACATAATTTTGATAAACTTTTGTTGTCATTTTTTATCTTTGTTGTATAAATATCTCAATGTTGAGGAAAATTGAAAATAATATTATAACATTTTATGTATCTTGATTATAGCTTTGGAATGAATTAGGTTTTAACTCTTAAAATAAATACTAAGCAACAGAATAAAATAAAATAAAATAATAATAATATATACGAAAATGTTCATGATGAGTTGCATTAGCATCGCAGTTATAAATATAAAATACTGAAAATGATAAACGCAGTTATACCGGGAAATCCAAGAAATCTGGAGGAACTTAACGAAATGCTGGGTCAATATCGTCCTGTGAGGGGATTTTATAAAGGCATGGCCAGAGCCACTGATGGCTCGTTATCGCTCGTATTTATACACGATCGAATGTTAGAAGGTTTATCCCAGCGTAACCAACTGTTTTCTGATGGTACTTTTGAGGTTTGTATATTTTACACGCTTTTATTTAACTCAATATGTTGTCTGTCTGACAGGCTCAAATTTTGCACTTACTTTTTTATGTACTTCTTCATAAGACAATACACTTTTTAAAAAAAGTTGAGCCTGTTCAAACAATATTGGGCCTGTTTGGGCCACTGTTGAAAATTTTATATTTATAAATGTGTGTTAGCGTGTGCGCGTGTGTGTGTATGTGTGTATGTGTGTATGTGTGAACTTATTTTTGTGCGTAAATACACATTCCTGTATATACATAGTGCATTTATGTATGTATAAATAAATCTTTGGTTAATAAGTAACGATGACTGAACTATACACACTAAATTCTAAAGAACAAATTACCTAATTTGTACTTTGCAAAAGGACAAATTACGTTATTCAGCCTTTACAAAGTACAAGTTACGTAATTTGTACTTTATAAAGGACAAGTTAGGTATAAAATAAGCAATTTGTCCGTTACAAAGTACAAATTACTTAATCTAAATTACCGGAAGTAAGTGCATTCTAAGAATACTCACAGAATATGATAGAGACTATTGTAAACTGTCACTGATGGAAGACCTAGCCTCAAAAATTACTTATGCTTGATCGTCTACCTGCCAGATACGACATTTTTAATAAAAAATAAACCATTGAAATATTCATAATTCAAAATATATAATACCACACATAACCTCCAGTCATGCATCGATAGACCAAGCTTGAGCTTAAATTACTCGGTATACATTACTGAAATAATATTTGACAGAATCCTGGAAGTGAGGGCACTTTTGGGTTAAACTTCATCCAAGCACACCGTGCTGCATCGGAAGTTCGCTATTAGGATGCATGTAATAAAGAGCGGAAAGTAGGTGTATTTTCCGCTCAAGTGCGGGAAAGGAAGCCCAAGGGCGGGAAAGTAGCATTTTTCGCCCTAGGGTTCACTTTCCCGCCCTCGAGCGGAAAAGAGTCACTTTCCGCCCGCAATACATGCACATAAAATACATTTCACATACGATGCCACGTAAAATATGCGCTGGCGCTAATACTAGCCGTGAAACAAGATTTCTAAAGTATCGCAACCAACAGCTAAATTTAGATAATAATGCTGGAATTTCTACATTGCTAATTCATTTAGAAGCAAGTAATGTGGAATTTCGGCATCTTCAATTTGACTTTGAAAATGACTTGCAAAACTTGAAGTTTCATGAGTGCACAAACTGTTTCAGAGTTTTGATGCAATGTAAACAATTCAATATATATGCGCATAATGTAAGAAAAATCCCAATAAATTTACTGCAGCAAACAATATGGATCCAGGCAATGTTCCAACAGAATTGCGGGACTTAACATGTGTTGAGCAACTCTTAATTGCTACAGTACAACCTGTCATGTGCGTATACGGGGTAAAATCACGTGGTATTTCTGGACAGTATGCGTACACTGGCAACATCATTAATATAGGACAAAATATTAATTGTACTGATCAAAGATTATTGCAACATCTAGCGTAAAAACTTTGGATGGATTATTGATCAAATCAGCATTCAAGTTTGATCGTTTACTAAACATCAATATTAGTAAATCAATGAATACTCGTCGAGATGAATTACAGACTTTAGTATATTGCTAATAATAATAATTAAAGGATTTATATTCTATTTCCGATTTAAAGATTCCCAGCTTCCTTACGCTGCTAAATATATATGTTTAAATCTCGATTGATGAGTGACATACTGACTTAATATACTTCGCCCCGTTTCGCAAACGCAGGGCGCCCTAGTTTATTTGATTAAAAAAAAGTATTCCATAAAAGTAAAATCAATTCTCATGAGAAATTTTCCAAAAATAGAAAATTATTATTATGTATTTAAAAAATTTTTTTCTGCATTTTGGTTCACATGAGTCCGTAATAAAGATGCTTTGAAAATCTCCATAACACAGAGAATATGTGTAAATACAACATTAAATAAAAAATAACCACTCACAGAGCCAATGTAGAAGAATGCGGTAGCTCTGAAAAAAGAATACGCATAAATTTAACATATGATTAGACTACAATACTTATTATTCATAAGATAAACGTTACAAATTTATTAATAAAGTAGTAAATGCTTTTTTTAACCCATTCAATAAACAGTACACCAAGTCACTGACAGAAAAACAAAGAAAAATATAAATTTATATGGGATATCGGTCGGTATTTCAAGAATTTTTTTTTGAACACGAGGCACAATGTGCATAAATATTGATACGTAAAACTTTTCAGTTAGCTGTTAATTAACTTCTGTCTTAGATAATTAAAACATTTTTTAAATGATATGAGAAGTCAACATGTGTGGGCTCACAATAATAAAATTCTCATTTCATTTAAAATTCATAACATAGGTATTCATAAAAGCTTAATGAGTAGTGCTTATTGTCTTCACTAGATGGAATCGGAAAATCTACATATGTTATTACGATTCCATGTAATAAAAAGACGCCGCCAGACCACCTTGGCGGCAGTCGTCTAGAGAAAGATTACCAGTTCCATACTAAGGAGTCAACTCTGTTAATCATCGACGAAACGCAGACATTTTATTATATTTTGTGAGGGCCCACTCTTCTAGACCTTCATTCATAATTTTGCTCTATTTAATTATATTAGATTAAAATTTCCCTATTTTTTTCAATCGTTGATAATCAATTTTCATATTGAATGATGTTACATAATTACAGATTATTCCCAGAAATTTAGAAATCCCCCAAGTGTTTATCATACATTTTCGAAAATTAGATGCAGTAAGACATAAAAAATCTATTATATATAGTTGTAAGATTTTTGTTACATACATCAAATTTTTAGGGTTTTGCATTAATTTTTGTTCTTTGTTCATCGAGAACAGCGAGCATGTATGATGCGATGTGGTTGAAAGTATTTGAAATTGTAGCTGTACTGAAAGACAATGTTCGATCACTAATGGGCGATTTTGAAATGGAGCAAATAAAGAGTGACAAAACAAATTTTCCACGTGCCATTATATCGGGATGTTCATTCCATTATAAACAAGTAGTTACTTTTTGATTTTTACATATTGTTCTTGGGGTCATACATTCTCATGAATTTTTTCATATTTTTTTAACTCATGGGTTTTAAGTTAGAGAGGGTCAAAGATAGATATTTTAGGATTATTTGAAAAATATGTTATTATTATTAAAAGGTGCCGGGGTACTTAGTATCTCAGGGACACTTAGTTTTGACCTTTGCATCCCTATCCCTCCGGGTTGGACCTAAAGAGGCTCCACGAAACCCACAACTTTGTAGTAAGCTAGTAGGTTGTTCGTGTTTACCTCCTTGAAAGTCTCGGGATCCAAGATCCCATTCCCAAGCCACCTCTGTCGATGTCCGGCTAGATTGTGGCATTTGCAGAGGAAATGGCTGGGAGTCTCCTCTTCTTTGTTGCACCATCTATGCAGGTTGCTTGTTCCCTGTGTTCTGTATAAATAGCACCGCAGGTCGCAGTGTCCAGTTAACAGGCCCAGTACGATGCGTGCCCTCCGTTTATCCAATATGATGATTTCTTTTCTCCACTCGGTGATATGTTCCCTCAGTAGTTCTTTGGACCATGTACTCCATCCTTCTTTTACTAATTTTTTCCTGATCGCGTCACAGCCTTCCTGGTATGGTATTCCTACATACCTTTCTGGCTGTCTGCTGTTATTTGCTGCTTGCCTTGCAAGCTGTTCTGCTCTTTCGTTCCATTTTATTCCCGAGTGTCCAGGAATCCAGGTGATGCAGACTCTATTTACTCTGGCCAGTTCGTTTAGAGTGTCTTTAGTGTCTCGTTTTGTAACGTTACCCAAATTGAAAGATTTTATTAATACTATCCTGAGACTTTCCAAAGATTAATTCGCCCAGCATTTCTCTCCGGATTGTAGTATGTCCGTTTCCTTTCTCTGACCACCCTTCGCCGCACATCAGTCTGTATGTTGACCTGACGGCCGCCTCCTTAATATTTAGGTCGAAGCCATCCATGCCCAGCACCATCCTGACAGCGGCTGTGGGGGTACTTCTTCGCAACCTGAAAATTCCCCTCAATATAACCGCCTGTACAAGGTCCAGGTTTCTCTTTGTGGTTTTATTTTCGGTGGCTTTCCACCATATTACTGCAGCGTAGGTAAGCTTCGGTTTCACTATCGCCTCATATATCCGTAAGGCCTTCTGCGGTTCTAGCCCCCATCCTGTGCCAATAGCCGCTCTACACAAAATGAATATGTTTAGCACCTTTCCGCATTGCTATTTAACATGCTGCTTCCAGGTTAGTTTCTTATCTAGATGTACCCCTAGATATTTAACTCCTTCTGCATACGGTATTTATTTTCCGTAGAAGTTAACCTTTCTTGAAAGATTCAATCAATACTTTTTTACTTTAAATTTTCTGATTTTTTAAAAAAAAATTACGATTTAGTACAATATTGTAATTCATAATAATAAATTAATTGATATACAGATATTAAACTTTGATAATTATAGGCTATTGTTAAAAAATGGGATGGTTTGAACATTAACGTTCTACATGACGATATTCTGGGGACTGCCTACGCATTAGCTTATCTGCCAGAAGAAAAAATGAATGAAGTAGTAATGCATATATCTACTGTAATTGATAACCTAGCTCACACGGCTGATGGCCCAAAATTGCAAACATTTGCGATATACTTAAAGTAATTTTGCAAACACGGTAATTATTAATTTCAAATCGAGACCTGTTAAAATAATTCAGGATGTTCTACTGGTATACTTTATTAACCCTTTAACGCTCAAATGTCCGAAATTTTAACGTCAACTTCAAGCTCGTGCCTTTCAATTATAACCCGTGTGGAAAAAATATTGGGATACATATTCTTGTGTAAAAAAATCTCATCTTTCGAATGTCAGCATTGGCGGCCGTGTTGAGTCAGATAAAATAACGTATTTACACAGCTTTGTAGCCACTGTATAGTCTTCAATCCTCTTTATTCAATAGCTTTATGAACTCTCAGGATCATTAGATCTAAATTCATTATTAGCTTATCAAAATTCAAACTGGCGGATCCAATATGGCGGACCGCAATCTCAAAAATAGCGTTTCAGGAAAAATAAAAAATACTATCGTATTCTACGTAAAATTTGGAATAAAAATAATTGTATTCATTTTCTCGCTCAGAGCCACCGTTCTCGAGTAAAAAATTATCAAAGTATCAGAAATCGAAAATTCGCCTCCAAACTTTGCAATCATGCATTCTCGACCGGAGTTTCCCGATTCTCACTGCAAGGAGGAAAATGCTCTTGAAGACCGTAATTTTCATATAAATTTTCTTTTAAATTTGAGAACCATCTTACGTTTGTGAATGCCGAACTTCGGAGAACATCTGGTCACGAAATTATTTCAGTAGCTATAATGACAATGTTATTTTTATGAGTTTATTCCTAAAAAAAACTGTATTCAAGTTTGTATATATCGCACAATCCCTGAAAGGTAATCTTATCTGAGACAGAGAGCATAGTCGTAATACAATTTTTTTCCGATTCGAAATCTCTTTCACGTTTGTGAGGGTCGATCTCAGGAAAATATTTGATCATGAAATCATTTGGATAGCTTTTAATTGCATTGAATTGGATAGCTGCTTGAATTCGCATTACTCGATTCCCTAAAAACATTGTATCTACATTTGTACATAAGGCACAATGCCTAAAAGGAAATCTAATTGTAGACGTGAAAATAGTAGTTCTGCAGATTCAGAAAGACCCAGTCAATGGAACCCAATTGCACAAGGGTCCATTGAGTATGACGAACGTGAAGAATTCATCAATGCTAATATTATACCAGATGCTGATGATTCTGGTGAATCTGATTCAGATATTCCAATAAATGGAAATTCTGAAGATTCTTTAGAAGGTTCAGACTCGGAGCAAGTTGATAATTCCACGTCCACGTTTATTGTCAATTCTTACGATAATGTTTCCAAAGTTACAGCAATTCACAAAAGAAATTAGAGAATGATCACCAGTACAAATGGCTCGATGCACAGCATAATCATAATAGGACTTTCACAAATGAGATATTCCTCAAAGCGTCGGATAAAGAAAGCATATTGAAAAGTACTCCAACAAATTTATATGAATGCTTCTTTACTCTCGAACTGAGTGATTACATCATTGAATGCACAAAAATAAATGGCTATGAGTATATTCAAAACCACTTAAAAAATTAGATCACTTTTTGAATAATTTATAAATTACTCAAATAATTTATTAAACAAAATAATATTCCTTTAAAATAACAATTAACGTAGGATGCAGCCCTCAATCGTGAACGGTTTGTCCGCGCATTGGAGCCGGCAGCACCTAACGATCTGGCGTTGCTTGGTCATGAGCAACATGAAGCTGCTGCTGACCGAGTTCCAAGTGTTGAGGTACAAAGCATAGATAGATAGATAGATAGATATACTTTTTATTCATCAAGAGACGAAAATCTTACAATTGCATGTACATGTAGTTCTAATTAAAATATCAGTCAATTTTATATTTGTTATCTTAACGTTCACTTATTGCATTTATTATTAAATAATATTATTCGTTTTATCAGTTCGTCAGTTTATAAAATTTAAATATAATGAACTAGTCATAGTCAGATATCACAGAAACACGCTTCGTCAAAAAATAATACATAGAATAAAATAAATACAATAGAGATAACATATTAAAAATAAAAGAATACATACACATACTTTGCTAAATTTTTACGTATACTATCACGTCAAAATTTAAAACACACTCATTCATGACACTTTAACAATCGCGCTAATAAATACATTCACACCTAACACTAAACATATTTAATAAATAAATAAATTAATAAATAACTAAGTCGAATAAATAAATAGTCTAAATAAATATCCGAGTCACCTCTATGCATTCTTTTCACCATGTAATTGAATAAGGTGTCTGCTAAACGCCGTTTTAAATTTACAAAAAGATGGCAGGCACCTCACACTGCTCGGGAGCGAATTCCAGAGGTGCGCACCTTGAACTATAAATGAGAAAAGGCCCTTATCGGTGCGCGACCCCGGAACCGAGAACTCTTTCATACCACCCCTACTTGAAGTCCTGGCCTGGTTTTTTTCAAAGAGGGCAGTAAGATATGGTGGCTGCCGCATGACAACCGCTTTGTACAGCAGCAGCCCCATAAAATACTCCCTCCTCACCTTCAGATCTAACTAGTCCAGTTTTTTCCTGTAGGCGGTGATATGCTCATCTTGCCTAACACCACATATGTATCTCACACATGCATTCTGTAGACGTTGTAGTCGTGTCTGGAGCTCCCCTGACACGTCAAGAAGAACCACTGAGCAATAGTCTAAGTGAGGTAGTACCAGTGTACATGCCAGCTGCTTCCTCAGTATCTCTGTGGTGCTTGAACGGAAAAGTTTTAAGCTATACAGAGCTCTATTTACTTTTCTACTGACCGCATTCAGTTGCGGCTTCCATGTCAACCTTCCGTCCATCACCACGCCGAGGTTGGTGACTGTATCGACAAAGGGAACGTGTACGCCGGTCTGTATCTCAATGCCTTGCAAGTCAAGGTTCTGAACCTGTTTGATGTTGTGACCAGATCCAAAAATGATCGCCTTTGTCTTGCCGACATTGAGGCGCAGGCCAGCTGACGTTGCCCAGTTCGACACTGCTCGTGCTACAGCCGATATGCGACTGATACCATCACGAAGACCCTTCAGGGTCACTTGTGTGTAGGTTTGCAGGTCGTCAGCGTAAAGTATGTGTTCAACACCATCTAAGTCTAGTGCGTCTTGTAAGTCGTTTATGTACAGGCTGAAAAGCAGGGGTCCCAGGATTGAGCCCTGTGGAACGCCAAGATTGGTGGTTAGCCAACCTGAATCCCCGTTTGTGTTTGTGACGACTTTCTGTCGTCTCCCCATAATATATCACTTAAGCCACAGGAGAATACTCCTGGAGAATTCCATGCGCATCAGCTTACGCAGCAGTTTAGTGTGTGAGATGGTGTCGAATGCTTTGCTAAAATCAAACATTAACAAAATAGTCAATAGTTTTTTGTTGTTGTTAATGCCTGATCTTATGTCTTCCGTCAGTTTTAGTAGTGCTGTCTGTGTACTGTGATTCTGTCGAAAACCAGTCTGCATCGGGTCCAAAGTATTATTTTCTCGTAAAAAGTCAGTTATTTGATCGTGTACTAATTTTTCAAGGACCTTAGAAAGGAAACTCAGTAGGGCAATTGGTCGGAAATCTGACACCGTAGATGGGATAGGCTTCTTCTTCAAAGGCACCAACTGAGCTCCCTTCAAAGTTCCCGGAAAAATGCCACTGGACAGAGAGGAGTTAAAGATCTTAACAATATGATCTCCCACAAACGGAAGAGCCTTAGCCACTATACTTTGGGGAATGCCGTCTTCCCCTCTGGCCTGTGATGAGAAGTGGGCAACAGCCAGGACCACGTCCGAGAAGCTGACCTCTCGGAAAACAAAGCCGTCATCACTGGCAGTGGTCAGGACGTTGTCAAGTTCTTCATCACCCTCATTTTGGGAGATCGACACCCCTGCAAAGTGGGCATTGAGCTCTTCCGGTGAGAAACCATGAAGCTCCTCTCTTGTCTTTGGCAGAAGGCCCAGAGCCTTGAGCTCTTTCCAGATATCTTTCTTATTATCAATCGCTTCAGAAATACTATTTTGTAAAAATCTTTCCCTTGTTTCCTTCGTTCGTAATTCAGCTTCAGCTACAAGGCCCTGATACTCCCGCCACAGTCTGTCGTATTTGGTCCGCCCATAGCGTCGTCGTACGGAGTCACGTTTTTTGTAAAGATGTATTAGTTCAGCATCAACCCATGGTGGATTCGTTTTCTTTTTCGGCGTGAATTCTTTTAACGGTGCAATTTTATCTATCACAGTCATGACGTTGACACTGAGACACTCTAATTGACTGTCAACACTCGCCGCGGAACCATCGATCTGCGACCAATCACAGTCAGCTAGGTGAGACAGGAGGTCGTATTGCTGGATCGATTTAAAATCCCTGTAGCTGAAAGATTCAGCCACAGGGGATGCAGCAGTTTCGACCCCAATCTCGACCTCTATGATGTTATGATGACTGGGAAAAGGCGCCGGCCGATTGTCCCTGCTCAGTACAACGTCATTATTATCTGTCAAAATCACATCAATCCACGTGTGAGAATCTGTGAGATGATGAGTCGCACCATGATCAACTATTTGAAGGTTAAGATCATCAGCCAACCGCCTAACAAATTTTGCATCGTCTGACGTTCCGAGTAGGTTCGCATTCAGATCTCCCATAATAATTTTGTGACTAAAGTCTTGGGTATGTATCGATAGTTTGTCTGTTAAGTCAGAGCCCTGTAGAAACGGTACGTGTGGTGGTCTGTATATTAAAGCAACAAAGACGGGGGGAAAGCTGCCCTGTTGAACACTGCACATTAAATATTCAGGTATAAATGGCCTGCCCTCCTCTGTTATTGGAGAGCTGCATAGTAAATTGGCCTTGAAAGTGTTATGAATGTACAGGACCAGCCCACCCCCTAGTTTGTTGCGATCAAGTCTAAGTAGTGAGTAGTCGTCGATCTGAATGAGATCACTCCCAACATCAAGGTCAAGATGCGACTCAGCAACCCCAAAGAGATGGTAGGCAGGGCGAGCTGAAAGGTATTGTTTAATCATGCCAATGTGCCCCATTATTGAGTTAACATTGACAAAACCTGCCCTCAGTCCCTTACAGTGAACCCCCCCCAGCAGTGTCTGCGGATAGTCAATTTTTTGCAGCAGTTGACAGAATAACATTTTTATCAATTACGATTTCTTTATCAACGTTTTTTGTTATATTATTTACAGTTTGTGATGGTTGATTAATGGCATATGATGCCACTATTGTTTGTAAATCAGCCGCAGATGAAAATTCATGAGAGACGTCGCCATCGCGCCTCTTCACCAGGAAACGGCCCCCTCTATGCCAAACATATTTAAAATTAAGTCTCATCGCAAGTTAATTTTTTTTTTTTTTAATAATTCATTTATAAAAATTTTCCCATTTATAATCCCATCCCTTGTGTCCTGGTCAAGAGCTGCAATGTCGACATCTCTAGCATGAAAGCCAGTGATAAGCTTTTTGGCTCGCATTATTGTCTCGCCTAACGCACTGCTGGAAAGGGTAACAACCCATGGTGACCGTCTACGTTCGCTATTTGTATCTGCTACTGCCGCAGCTGTCGGTTCCTCTGACCGAAGCAGGCGTGTGCCTATTATATCTATTAATCGTGTTGATGGAAGGACACGGCACAGTATCGTGTGTGCAAGGTCAACATTTTTGGAGACATCACCGTCGAGAATGTTTGAAGTAATGAGCTCCGTATTACCGCTTTTAATGTTTTTACTGTGCATTGTTCCCCCATCAATCGTTTGCACCCGCGTGCTTCGTGCAGGTGATGCTGCAGCATCATCATTGTCGATATTGTACTTATTCAAACGACTAGATGTTTTTTTTTCTACTATTTACAACTTGGATAAACCCGTCATTATTGATATTACAATTGTCATTTGTGTCGCTTATATTACTATAATTGTCGAGTAAAGTACTATTTGTAGCAGACGCATTATTATTATTATTACATTTATTTGTACTTGTCAGAGAAACGGTATTGTTTTGCGTACTGGGGAGCACTGCGATTTGTTGGAATTCAATTTTATTTAATATAAGTTGGTTATCTTTTTGGATGTTTTCTACATTTCCTTCAATTTTGTCGATAGTAGTAGTATATGCAGAGGTAAAGTCTTCTTTTGTTATTATTTTTTCTATTTATGTTATTATTTTCTTGTTCTCACTTTCAACTCTATTGATTTTATTAGTTAAGTTTTGGAAATCGTTTTCAAAAGTGTTTAATATAAAATTATCAATTTTAGTCTGTGACTCAAGATTAGTCTGCTCTAGATTATCAATTTTTTGAATCAACATATTATAATTTACCTCTGTATTGGTCAACAAATTGTTCGTGTCGACGTTACTATCGTGTAATTTTTTATTTTTAATTTTTAGGTTATCTATTTCTTGACAAAGCACTTGCTTCTCCTTTTTCATCTCCTCCAGCTGGGAGTGTTGTTTCGACAGTTTTTTCTCAATTTTTTGCAGCTTGGATTCAATTGAAAGTGCCAAAGTATGTACTGCTTGTAACGTATTTAGCCTATTTACAATTGCCTCCAATCTGCCTTCAATAGAGGTGCAATTTCTAGCAAGTGCATTGTCAATGTTTCTTGAAGTTGAATTCGCGTACTCCACCAGGCAGGAGACCGTTGTTCCCTTTTTTAACGCGGTGCTGTCTAGCATACGTATGACGGACGCATTTATGTCATTAATACTACTGTTATTTTTGGAGAAGGAGGACTGCGAAGTATTATTAGCTCGGTTTGAATCCGTACTCTTGGCCGTGACGTCACTCTAGGATTCCCCGCTGTGCTCTGCTCCCGTGCTGGAAATGGGCGGGCCTAGTGACGTCACAGGAGACTGCGCGGCCAACCGGAGTAGGCTGCTGGTGGGGGCGGGGCTTAGCCCCTGCAACGGAGAACGTGAGGAGTTGGTGGGCGCGGCCTTGCTCGCCTGTATGGTGCGCGCAGCTGTTGCAGGCTTTTTATTGGCCGGAGTGGACGCGGCTAGCTCTTTCTCATTCCCACTCATGTTGTTGTTAGCGTTCGTCGCGCGCGTGACTGCCGACTCGAACATCGACCTCTTCGAGTTGATGCATACCTGGCACGCTACCGCTTTGGTTTGTAGCTGTAGTGCACTTCTTTGTACGCGGGTAAGCACTGCAAGAGGCTTGCACGCCGGATGATATGTTATATTGCATATGCAGCACTTACGTAGCGAGTTGCTGCTCCTAGGAACCTCCCCGCAGATGGCGCAGTTGTCGACCATGATGTTAGTGGCGACAAAGATGAGTCGTGGAAGGTAATGATGGTGTGCCTAGGATGCAACAGGTGTCGCCTCGGTAGTGACGTAGTTGCCGTTCGAGTCGGCAGATGGCGCCTTGATAGTATGGCGCTGCGTGCTGTGTATCCAGAATGAAGTGGTACCTCTAAGTTGTTTATGCTTCGTACAGGTACAAGTTATTTAAGCATAGTACAAATACTCCCATTTGAAATAACGTCGAAACTATAATCAGACCAAGGCAAATGTCTATTTACTTACTTGCGAAGAAACGCTTGAACTTCCGTTTCCTTAAAATTTATTAGAGTAGATTCAGAGAAACTTAAAAAATTAGATCATTTTTTGAACAATTTATATAATTAACCGTCGATAAATTTTGTATATCCGTACAAAGATATTAATAGCGTAGAATATGATACTATATTTAATTCAAATAACTTATCGAATCTTTATTATCAAGTCCGGAAATCTCTATCAATATGGTAATATTATTGTTTTACTATATTAGTGATGAGAACCGTTAGTACGTAGATTGTTTTATTTATATTTTAAAACAAAATAATATTCTTTTAAAATAACAATTAACATAGGCTGTAGCTCAGAATGACGACGATCTTATCATGCGCGAATTGGAGCCAGCAGTCTCAACGACGATATTAATTGCTTAGAATTTATTTATTTCATGAGTTACAAAATAACAAAGAGTTACAAAATAACAATTACAGACGATTTCAAGTACAAAATATATTTAGAATGATATACTAGATCGCCGTAATCCTGCAGAGGAAACTACTATTCCCTGTGCGCAGTTCCTGATTAACAAAATTAAATATAAAAACTGGTTAGATAATACTGTGTACTACACAGTAATAACTTCCAGCCACACATCATCACTCATACATACTGTCAGCACGCAGTGCACGACAGTATTACAATCATACACAGGTTAGATTAAATAGGGCTATCGATACCCTTTTAATCTCAACGCTTTGTCAACATTAGATATAGATTCTTCAATAACTAATATTAAAATATTTCTCTGTTTATCTTTCATAACGTTAAATATATAATTTTATATTTGGTTATTAATTCTATGGTATTTGTTTTGTATTCTAATACTTAAACGTAGTGTAAGCAATCTTAATTTTTCCTCCTATTCAATTCTGTTTCATTCATTATTCCTGATCCATTCTTTTATCTTAATGGAGGTTAATTTTTTAGTCTTATCTAAGGTCTTGAGTTCATTAGGTAGATTGGTGAAAACTCGATGAGCTTTAATATAACTATTTTTATTGCTAACAGTTTTGGTAGTTTTTGGCGGAAGTACCAGTTTGTGTCTGGTTTTACTGGCGGAATAAATATATAACTCTTTCAGATTATTGTATTCGTACATTATGCTTTCATAAGAGAATAGTTGTCTTAAATTCAAGGGGTTGTCTGTAATAAAAATATTTTTATTTATTATTTTTATTATTTTTGTTTGTACAGATTGTAACAGTTGTAAATTGTTTTGATAAGCACCTCCCCACGCGATAATACCATAATTTATTATACTATGAAAAAAAAGCATAATAAATGATTCTGAGAGTTTTGGTTCCCATGAATTTGGATATTTTGCTGAAAATAAAAATTAGATATCTGTTTTTTTTTAATAGATATTCTATATGTTCATCCCATTTTAAATTAAAATAAAAAATGATGCCCAAATATTTGGTACTTTTAACTCTTTCAATAATTTGATTGTTTATTTTAATTTCCATTTTTTTCGGTACACTATCGTAATAATTACCAAAAGTTATATAAACAGTTTTTTGTATGTTTAATGTTAATTTATTTAATGCTAGCCAAATAGATATTTCTTCAAGGTATTTATTCATTTTATTTTCCACCTCTGTCCAGGTATCACCAGTAATAATTAGAGCTGTATCATCAGCATATGAAAATTTTGTTATGGCATTTTTGTTAGTAAATCGTTTACATATATTATAAAAAGTAATGGTCCTAATATTGTTCCTTGTGGGACACCAGTGTTTACTATTTCAAAATCACTTTCATATTGACCAATCCTTACTTTTTGTTTCCTATTGTTTAGGTAGCTAGCAATAAGTTTAAAAGCTTTCCCTCTTATCCCAAGTACATATATCTTGTCAAGTAGAAATTTATGGTTTACTGTGTCAAAAGCTTTTTCCAGGTCTAAGAAAGCAACAGCAATAGGCTTACTTTGGTCCAGGTTTTTATATATTGTTTTAGTGATATATCTTAAGGCGTCTTTAGTACCAATGTTCTTCATAAACTCGAATTGTTTTTTGCTTATTATATTACATTTTGAGATAAAATCAAGTAATCTGTTATGAATTATTTTTTCAAATATTTTTGCGAGATTTGATATTAGGGATATGGGCCTGTAATTACCCATTTCATTTTTACTTCCTGCTTTATATATTGGGATTACTTCTGCTGATTTTAGTGCATCAGGCCAGATTGACTTCTCAATGCAAAGATTGAATATATACGCTAGTGTATCGGATACAAGTGTAGAAATAATTTTCAGAGTTTTTGAATTTATTTAGTCAATTCCGCCATTTTTTAGTTTTAGATTGTCAATTATTTTTAGGACTTCCTGTTCATTTCTAGGTCTAATAAAAATTGTTTTAGAGTTGTTTATTGGTAATTCAATTTTTCTATGATTGGTCGTTTAATTATATTACTCAGTTTTTCTCCCAAACTACAATAATACGAGTTCATTTTTTTAGCTATTTCAATTTTATCATTTATTATTAAATCATTTTCAATTTTTATCTGTTTAATATTGTCACAGTTGCCTAGGATTGTTACTATTTTTTTCTATTATCCAGAGTTTTGACTATTTTTTTGTATTCAGTCTTTAATTCTACATTTTCTGGATTTTTCTTTAGTTTCTTATATAATAATTCTTTTTTTTCACATAAAATCATTATCTCCTTTGTAATCCATTCTTTTCTAGGTACTTTTTGAGAGTTATGTAATTTGGTCTTTGTGTATTTAGCTTTTTCTATACAAAGTTGGATATCATCAATTATTGAATTTATAGCTGTATTTGGGTCTAGTGTATGCTTATGTTTAGTCCAATCAATTAACTTAGCAGTATTGAGAAGTTTTTTGTTGTTATAATAGTAAATGTTTTTATTTGTTTCAACATCATTTGTATTTAGTTTTCTATTTTTTAATTCTATGAAAATTGGATAATGATCTGTAATAGGCGTTATTAGTTTAAAACATTTTGTAACTATTGTTTTACTTTTGATAAAAATATTATCAATACATGTTCCCTTCTCAGTAGTTATATTGTATGGCCTGGTAGTGTTTATAAAGCCAGGTAGAAAACCTTTTTCTAGAAGATTATTCAGAAAATCCATACTTATGGAATTATATTCTTGGATATTTATATTAAAGTCACCTATTAATATGTGATTTTCTACATTTCTTTTTTGTTGCAAAAATTTTTTAAAATTTAAATTAAATGTAGAATTAAGCTATCTTTATCATTTCTTTCTTTGTTAAGAGTCTGAATATCATTATAAGATATTTCTTGTTTAATTACATTATTTTGTATATCTTCTATTAATTTAATGTTCTGATCCATTGTCTTGTTCTTTTGTTGATGTGCTGGGAGAATCTAGGTGTTGTTGAGTAGATCTTTGTTGTGCCAGGGATGGAGTGATGTTCTGCTTGTTTACTGAGCTTGGGTAAAGTAGAGAACCAGACTGTAGTTTTTCTATTATCCTAAGCGCACTAGATACGTCCCATGCTGGTAAACAGGTGGAATTTGGGTAGTCAGTTGAGTTTATATATTTTTTTATTTTGTTTTTGAATAAAACACATCTGATTCTGTCCGTTGGTAGATGATCCGTAGTTAAGTTAGTTTTATATTTTTCGTTGTTATAGCTACAGTTTACACATTCAATATTGGTACTTTTTCAATTCTTAACTTTATGGTTGTCTGCGCACTTTATACATACTGTATTATTTCTACATTTGAACCCATTGTGTCCAAATCTGCCGCAGTTGTAGTAAAGAAACACATTTATCAAATCAAAAGCCTTGCAGCATTGATGACCTACGAACACTCTGTCTTTATTTTCTCTAATATCTTTATATATATCAGAGGGTACTTTCATTAGTACTGTGCTGGTATTGTTCTTTTTGTTTGTGTACATATGTACCACCTTACCTTCGCCGTTAAATGCTTGGAAATTTGTGGTGTTAATGTCTATTTCGATTTTTTCTTTATCCATATTAGTAGCATTGTCTATACCTACTATTTTTATTTTTAGGTTGTTTTGTTGTTCCATTTTAATATCACAATTTTTTAATTTTCCAGATAATAATCTTTCTGCTGCTTTTACAATTTCTTCGTTCATGCAACTAACTTCAAATTCTTTGTCATTTTTCTTGCGTATAAATTTTGTTTGAATAGTCATATCTTTTATTAAGCATTGCGTTACTGTTTCCATCACATTTTTTTGGTTAGAATCTTTTGTTTTTACTGTTATTTTAGGAATTTGTTTAGGTTTACGTTTGATGTTACATGCAACTTCAGCGTATGATTTCATATTTGTTACATTTTCTGTTCGATTTGCTCTTTGGAGCTGAATTAATTTCCTTTGGATTTGATTCTTATCTTGCAGTTCACCTACTAGTGGTTTCAGTAATATATTTTCTGCTGTTAGAATATCAATTGCATCTTCATCACCTCTGATAGTAGTATTTTGTCTATCTATTGTTTTGTTATTTATTTCTTGAAGGATTCCCTTATTTCCTCTGATTTTTTTAACTTTATGTTTGCTATCACGTTTTGCTGTATCACTTAACACGTGCATATTTGTATCAGAAGTTGAGGTTATCTCACGTAGGACATGTTCTGGGCAGATGACAAGGTGTTCTTCAACATATTTAGTATTGTCTAATTTAACAAAATCAATTTTGTGGTATACACCTTCACATATGATGCATATCACAGTTTTTACCTCAGTTTTAGGATGGCATTTATACACTTTAATATTAGGATTATCGGGAGGTTCTTTCGCCTTCGCCGCCTTTTTTCGCCAGAATATGATACCTTCGCCGCCATTTTTCGCCAGAATATGATACTGTTTTTAATTCAAATAACTTATCGAATATTTATTATCAAGCCCGGAAATCTCTATCAATATAGTAATATTATTGTTTTACTCTAGTAGTGCTGAGAACCGTTAGTACGTAGATTGTTTTATTTATATTTAAAACAAAATAATATTCTTTTAAAATAACAATTAACTTAGGCTGTAGCCTACAATGACGACAATGTTATCATGCGCGAATTGGAGCCAGCAGCTTTCAACGAGGTGGCGATGCTTGTCCCGGGACCACACGAAGTTGCTCTTGAGCACGTACCAAATGTTGAGGTACATATCATACTAGAAGCCCGACCATTTGAAATAACGTTGAAAGTATAATCAGACCAGGGCAAATGGATATTTATTTACTGGCGATGAAACGCTTGGTCTTCCATTTCCTTAAAATTTATTAGAGTAGATCCGCGGAGACTTAAAAAATGAAATCACTTTTTGAACGGTTTATATAATTAACCATCGATAAATGTTGTACGAATAATATATTACGATACATGTCACCTAAGTGGATCATTATTGCACGGCGTGTAGTTAGCGCCGGAGCACAGCGAGGGCGATATTCACATCGTGCTATGGGACACTTAACGTGGCCCTTTAGTGAATTTTGAAAAATTTGCTAGTTAGATGATAATTTTTTTTTCAATTGGTAGTTATATTTATTATCTAAAAAGAAAGTACTTTGTGAATTTTCATAATTTTTTAGACTGTTTACCCATAGTAATGTAGGAGAAACTAGCAATTTTCAATGAAAATTAATGTTTTTTCTAAACTGTCCTTGCGCATGGGAATGCAACTATATCATTTGAAAAAAATTATGTAATATCTAACATCTGTACCAAACTGAACTGTGATCTCCAAATTTACAAAAACACAATTATAACGAAAAAGAAAATTGTATTAAATTTTAATTCTAAAAATAACCTAAAAAAACACATTTTTAACTCTATTCATGGGCAACACTTTGTTAATAAATGTTTTTTAAAAATCGGAGTTCATGGTTGTAATGCGAATAAGTTGAATACGATATTCTTAAAGTTTCAGATTAATTAATTGTAATCCTATGCGCATAAGACTTGCTGAACATTGGAAAACATAAATGGAGAAAACCGCACTTTTGTACAAAAACGAAATAATTTACGGATTATTTTAAAACAAATTTTCTATCGCAGAATGCTTTTTTTAATAATTTATATGTTTTCGGAAGTTTGCTTGCATAGTATAGAGTAGATTTGGACACGGGTTTTGATTCGATTAATGTAGGAACATGCTGGATTGTGTGCAATAAAGGTCGGAAGAAAAATATTTATATATAACAATTAATTTCATTAAAATTGTTTTCACGGCCAATATTGCCAATATAAAATTATTTTCTGTTCTAAAAATGTACAAAGTATCAGAAAATGAAATAAAAGAAAATCGAGTTTTCATCAAATTTTACTATAGATCCACCTTAAATCACGAGAATTGTATACAATTTAATAATATCTGCCTGCCTAGTAGATTGTTAATAATTTATTCTTCAAAATATTATTCCATTAAAATAACAATTAACATAGGATATAGCCCACAATGATGAGTATGTTGTCACGTGCGAATTGGAGCCAGCAGCTCTCAACGACGTGGCGATGCTTGCCCCTACTGTCGGTTAAAAAATTATAGTTCTCTAGCTTTTTTTGTGAAAACTGTTAACCAACAGAATGGTACAGATTGCATTTGATAAAAGTTACTAATGCAATTACAATAATAGTTGAAAGAGAAAAAAATGCCGAATTTTCACCGTTTTTTTCAAGCCGAACTTTAAGTATTTGCCTTTTTTATTAATATAGACAGTACGAAGACGCAAAAAATCAGGCATATACTTTGTAGGTTCAAGTACACGATCGTGCAATTTTTTTTTTTAATATCAATAAATATTTGAATAGCATTAACAAATAAAGAAAAAACTATCTCCGTTGCAAACGGTCGTAGGAAGATCGGGTAAGGCTTAAAAAATTATTCATAATTTAAGAAATTCTAAATTTTTTGGACGTTAAAATAAATTTTTTTAATTGTACAGAGATGTTTGTTTAAAGTTTCGATTGAAAAAAAAACAGCTAATGTGTTTAAGTAGCTAATCGTAAATTTCTCTCAAGCTCTCAATGTTAATGATAGCCGTTTTCCGACAGCTTTTATTGTACGCCGAGTCTTCATTCTTTAATATTTCAAATTTATGATCGTCTACGTAAACACATTAACTTGTACTTTTGCTCTAAACTTTGAACGAATATCACTAACAAAATAAAACATTTTATTATGCCATTCAAAAGTTTTGCAATTTCTTGAATTTTGAAGAATAATAAGCGATCTTATTTAAAGATATTAACAAAGAAAGCCAGAGGACTATCATTTTTTAACCGATAGTAGGCAACACGAAGATGCCGCTGAGCAAGTACTAAATGTTATGGTACACATACCATGGTAGAAGTCCGTTCATATAAAATAATAGAATAGAATAGAATAGAATAATAGTTTATTTTCGATCAGTCAAAAAAGTAAATGTACATAGTTATCGTATGGCTGGTTAACGCAGCTCTTATATCACAATTGTATTGCAAAATACATATAGCTGAGCGCAGCTGTCATATCACATATGTCCAATCAGGTACACGTCAAGTATATAAATATATAATTATAAGATCGAAATCATTGCACATAACATTATACTTATTCTATCGCGTTAATATATAAAATAACGCAGACTAGATATACACAAGTAGCCAAGCAATGCGAGTATAGCATTAGCCTGAACGTGGTGTTACGCATTCAACGATTTAGCGAGAGAGTACCTACGCATTGCCGTTTTGAATTTGGATAGCGAAGGCAACGATCGCATATCTTGCGGAAGCGCGTTCCAAAGGCGCGTCCCTTGGGCAGTGAACGATTTTAAGCCCAGATCCGTACGCGATCCCGGGACCGAGATCTCCCTTGGTACCCTGCTAGATGTTCTACATTTATTCTTCTCAAAGAGGGCCTCACGGTACGGTGGTTGTCTCATACAATAGGCCTTATATACTATGACCGCCGCAAAGTACTCTCTTCTTTCGCTGACCTTCAGCCAGCCCAACCTCCTCCTGAAGGGAGTGACATGCTCGTTCCTCTTTATGTCACAGATGTACCTAACACATGAATTTTGTAACCTCTGTAGTCGCGTCTGAAGTTCAGCTGTTACGTCAAGGTACACTACGGAGCAGTAATCCATGTGAGAGATGGCAAGTGCGCCTGCCAGCTGCTTACGCAACGACTCGGTGGTACAGGATCGAAAAGACCTGAGCCCATATAAAGCTCTATTAACCTTTCGGCTAACTGAATCTACCTGCGATTTCCATGTTAATTTTGAATCCATGACCACTCCAAGGTTGGTTACTGTGTCGACGAAGGGAGTGAAGACACCACTCTGCACCTCAACCCCGGGCAAGTTCATTCCCTGAATTTGATTGATGTTATATTCCGACCCAAAGATGATCGCTTTAGTTTTGCCGGGTAACTAAAATAACATTCAAACTATAATTAGAGTAGGACAATCGTATATTGGCGATGAAACAATTTGTTTCCTCAGCCTTTATTAGAGAGATACAAAAAGGCTTACAAACTCAGATTTCTTTTTGAATTGTTTTTATATCCTTCCAAAGATATGAATAGCTCAGAACATGATACATGTTTTATTTCACATAACTTAACGAGTCTATATCAACAAATCTCTAATAATATAGTATTAATATATTAATATGATTGTTTTACTCTAATAAAAGACTATTAATTACAAGGAATTATTGAAACAAGGTTACACTAGATACTTTACGAAATCGATTTCTCCTAGGGTATTGCACAGAAAAATGGAGGTGCTCCAACTGACCAGATTGCGATTGATGATGGTCACAAAAGAAAGAGACATCGAGGGGGAGCGGGCGCAAAGAGAAGTAACAAAATTTATAACTACAATCATAGCTTGTAAGTCATTATCTGAGACATTCCACATCAACCCGCGGACAAAAAAAATTTTTGGCAGAAACTTTTTATATGGGATAAGTATGGTAAAAAACGTATACATATAAATTTTTAAACCTGAACACCCAATATATATATATATATAGTTATTTACCTATTAAACATTAGCGGTTTATAATTTTTTACAAAATACGAATCTTTAATGATTTTTAACGCACATAAAGTGCAGTTCGGAGAAAAATTTGTAAGAACATTTTTTGTAGAAAATTACCTGTAGAATAGGTTGAACGAAATATATAAGATGGACATATTGGTCAATAGATGAAACTTTCAAATGATGACATAAATAGAGTACTTTTGAATCTCTAAACTAAGCGAGCACGACCGTGTTCCTGCTTTGGTGTTCAAAAGTTCACTCGATTTATTCATTATGACTAGTTTAATCTTTTCGACAACGAATATGTATTAAAGAAAAATATTCACAGCTTACAAGTATATGTACATTAATTTTTTAAATTATAATTCATAAACTATTCTGTTAAACGTTTTGAACGTAACCTAATTTTATCGTGATGGCATAGTAGAAAAACTAGACAAAATTTCCAAATGATAAGATAAGTCGTGTGCTTTTGTATCTCTAAAGTGTGCGATCACGACCGTGTTCTTGCTTTGGTGTTCAAAAGTTCACTCGATTTATTCATTGCGACTAGTTTAATCTTTTTGATAAAGAATATGTATTAAAGATAAATAATCATACTTTACAAGAGTATATATATATATATATATATATATATATATATATATATATATATATATATATATATATATATATATATATATATATATTCTTAATTATAATTAGTACAGTATTCTGTTAAACGTTTTGTACGTAACTTGATTTTATCGTGATAATGTACTAGAAAAATTCATAAATTTCTTAGTTTTCTCTTAAAAATGTTTCGATTGTATGAAGTACATGAGAGAAAGCTACGATCCAGTTAATTAGATCCAGTTAATTAGCATCGTCTTTTTATAAACTAACTCAAGTATTTTTGTAAATACAATGACAAGGTAGTGAATAATATAAAGTAGTATATTTTATTAAATATTATGTTTCTATTTCTATTTTTCCAATTTTTAGTTTGCAACGGATTTCATTACAATAAGTAGTCCTCTTTCATTAGAAATAGTAAAAAATGTTATAGTCTAACTATATAGCAGAAACCCATAAACTGGATAACGACTTAAGTCCATTTAAAAAATCTTTTTCCGGAACAAGACTCAAGTCCATTGTTTCATACATCAAAGATTGATTCTATTTTATTTTATGTTCATACATAAATAATAGTAGATAAAGGTTTTTATAAACAATATACTTATACAGTGAATGGTTTTAAAGAACAAGTTCCTTGTTTGCCTGGAAAAATGCCCTTAGTCCAGTTTTCTTTAAATTTAGGAGAACTTTGTATATTAAGATTGCAGCAATATTAAGTACTTTTCGTCCTCCTTAAAAAAGTTTAGAAAAAAATAGTGACTAAAATACGCGATAAAAACTGATATTCTCATACCTAGCTAATAAATCAAGGAATTGTAGTTGTTGCCTTTACTGCTAGGTGAATACCTCTTTTGCGTGCTACAATTTCACTGTCGATTAGTGATATACATCTGGCTTGTTTTAATATGTTGTGCTATATTTTGTCTATTTATCATTTAAAGGGGCGTGCTTATCTTTATTGAGAGAACCAATAAGCATCTCTGATCGAAAAGCAATTTCGTTTATTAAATTTCAAACAATGTTTTTCGTTCAACTTAGTTACTGGTTTATAATTTTTTAACTGTTTTTTTTTTCATTTTACATTATCTTCTATTTCTTCATACTCATTATGTAAGGTAAAGAAAATATAAATTGTTGACGTAGTTCTCAGCTCACCAAAAAACTGCTAATCGTCGGGTCCATCAGGTATGGGCATACTAATTGTGAAAATTATGAATTCAATCATGGCACACATTTTTTATCAATCAAGATCTCTATTTGGGATCGATATTAGAAACAAATAAGTTTAATGTCAACAAATACTATTAATAAAAATTAAGACATAACCTCAACTCGACAACGACATTAAGAACCAAATTAAGAAATTATAAAATATAACATTTATTTATTTACAGTAATTAAATAAAATAGTAACTTTCTACTAAAACGTATTATGTAGTCTTAGAACTATGAATATAATGGTATTTACATCCTTCATTTAATGGGTATATTTTTACTTTATATCTATTATGTTTCGTTCTTGCATATCAATGAAAATATTAAAACATTAATTTCTCGAAAACACAAAAAATGGACTTAAATGGTTTTCCGGGTCTCTACAGCCGGAACATGTCATATTAATACAAATATGTATTTACATTAAAGAATTTGTTACATGAGCAACCGCTTACAAAAATGTCGTCCGTGCAACCACCGGATTTGCTCTGAATGCATTCGCAAGCTTTTCCGGAGAAACTGACCATGCTGTCAGGAGACAATAATTTCATACCTCCCTGAGCATATGATGGGAGGTGAGAATTATAGAAGGGAGCTCCCCCCATACGATCACAACGATGTATTATTGGTGGAGTTCGGTGAACCAGACGGTTAAAAAGTAACTGATTACGTTATTGTACAAATCGACGGCTCATAATAAAAAACAATTAACTCAGTCGACAAGGTCATAAAATACGTATCTCGGATTAGTCCGATTAAAAAATTACGTATCTCGCGCATAACGATTATAAACTATGTATGTCGCCGGGTTCGTCATAACTTTAAATTTCTGGTATTGTAGAATGGATATATAAACTTATTATTACTATATTAATCACAGATAATATGAAAATATTACTATTTGCAATAAACTGAAGCTATATAACTGTTTGGATTCATCTTGTACTAATTTAGAGGTAAGCAAACAGTTTTGAAAAATTACATCCAGACGATTTTATATGCGCTCATCAGATACGCACTTTAAAATCATCACGCGCAAGATACGAGTACATCTTTTTAATCGGACTACTCAGAGATACGCGTTTTATGATCGTGAAAACTGAGATAATTGTTTTTTATTAGGAGCCATCGAAATATAATAGTATATTGTGCAACTGGAGCAGAAAAGTAGCTATTTCAAACGGGAGTGAGGTGTTCAGCTCGAATCTGAAATAGCTTTTTTGTATAACACAGGCACGATTTTCGCGATTTTCATACCTATTAAGCGATACTAAAGTAACCGTTTTTTGACCGGGTGGCAAAGAAAAACCGTCAATGGGAATTCATTTTTAAAAAACGCCTGCTGCTGGACATAGTGGGCGTTTTTAAAATATTATCGACCGCTACTCGAGTAGCAGACGTTTTTAAAATATTCTCGCTCGTCAAAATTTTTTTCGAAATTTTTAGAAAAATCATCATTAACTGTTTTAAAAGTAAAGTAAATGAATGTATTGCTGCGGTAGTACTTATTACTGCGATTGTTTCCGCAGAAGGTATAAAAAAGGTAGACACAGAAATTACTGTATACAGATGTACGAATAGGAGTAGATAAATTACGAGCAGAACTATTTAAAGAGACCACTTATTGAAATAATTCGCAATAAGTAAAACAAATTGCAATAATTACAGGGAGTAATATCTGATATGTACATGCTACAAGATATTGTCGTATGTACTACTAGCGGGACTCGCATCCCTCGCGGAAGAAATTCTTGAAGATTATCAGTGTGGATTTCGCAGAACTAACGACCAGATGTTCACAGATAGGCAACTTTTAGAAAAGAAAAGAGCATATAGCAGAAATGTACATAAACTATTTATTGATTTTAGAAAACCATTCGACTGAATTATAAGGGCTATAATGTACCATGTTTTAGCACTTCTAGGGATTCCAAAAAAGGTAGTTAATTTTATAAAAGTGTGTCTGGATAATAGCAGGGGCTTAGTTCGCGCAGGTAACACGCTATCAGAATCATTCGAAACCCACAATGGATAAAAACAAGGAGATGCGCTATTAAAACTTCTGTTTAACCTAGTATTAGAAAACGTCATCAGGGCCGTATAGCAAAGCGGGGAAGGAGTAACACTAAAAATGGTTTCTTAACGCAATTTCTGGCCTATGCAAACGATATAAATGTAACAGGACAGAACAGGAAAACCGTAATAAAAATACGTTGAGATACTAATGAAAACGGCAAAAGATGTAGAACTAGAAATTAACGAACAGGAAACGGAATACATAATAGTAATAATAATAATAATATGTAATATAAAGTTTAAAATACTCCAGTGATTATGCTGGGTCAAAGCTGATTACTTTAGCCCCGCTTCATACGTATAAAAATCGCAAAATAGCGTACATGCATTACAAAAATGATGAATCGCAAAATATTTAAAATTGATTTCAGGGTACCGACAACCTCAATCCAACAGCACCGGCAGCAGCAACCATAGTCGAACCTCCCGCACCAAAGGATACCAAGAAGTTCACGACGAATGCAAATTCTAACATGGCGCCGGCGAAAGGAAAACTTCTGCGCATACGCGGGTTATTTAAAATACTTAAAAAAAATGAAATTTTTAATAAAATAAATAAATAATATAACAGATAATATGTTCTTCTGTTAATAACATAAACAAAGATGTACTTAAGTTTTACAAAACTTAACAACCTTTTTTGAAGTAAATTTTCTTTTTCTGTGTTTGTGTTTATGTGATACGTAAACTGCCTCATTCGTATTGTCAAAGAGTATTTTATAGAGTAAGGTAATATATCTTGCGCAAGCTGTGTACAAGGAAATGAGAAGTGATATGTATCAAGCATTTCATCAACAGTAGTAAACTTGGTACCATGAAGAGGGACAATTTTACAGCTGATTAGCAATTGTTTTGGCAACAAGGCACCACATAATAAAAGACCATTTTACATAACACATAACACAAATCATTTATGTTAAGAAGACTGCATACACAAACTCGAATTAACCTTACTTCGTGCCTCGTAAAATGTAAACATTGAATTCAACTGTACACGAATTATGGCGCATGCGCAAAATGCTTCCTCTCGACGACGCCATGTTACATTTTGCATCTTCGTTTAGTTCTCCCCCCCCCCCCTCCCCCGCCCCACGAGTGCACAGACCTCTTTATATGATCGTGTCTAAGATTCTAACCGTGAAAAGATATTTTTGAAAAAATCTGATAAATTATAATAATATTTAATAATTACTAGCTGAATTTGGAATTTTTTAGCAATAAATATCTATAGTAATTAAAAATTATCAATAATATTTAAAAATTATTTATATTTATTAAAAATTATCTAATATAATTTACATGTACTAAATAAGTTCGCTATTATTAAAGTTTATTAATAATTTTTAAATTTTATATATTTATCAGAAATTATCAACAATAATTATATATTACTAAATGTAAAAAAAATATGTTTGATTTTAAAAATATTTGATGATTATTGATATAATTCACGTTTGACACTATATATCAGTTAGTTATTGATATTCAATAGAAATTTGCTAATAAAATTAACCGAACCAGATACTATCGATCCTAAATAAAAAGTATCTTTTAATATTAATTAATAGTTATTAATAATTCTTGTTAATTTGGATTATATATATTGTAACGAAATGAGCGGCAAATACGCGCGTTCGCACTATAGGCAACACGCGCGCGCCGAGGGTAGTTACCCAAAGAGAACGCGGCTGGAGGCGCGGCGCTGGCCGCGCTGACGCCGAGCGAGAGAGATAAAATCGATCGAGCGTTCGACCCGCGCGCGTCAGCTTCCCGAGTTTTTCCGCCGATATATCTTTCCGACAGCACGAGAGCGACCTGTTGCCGCGACGAAAGAGCTGATAAGGAACACGACGACGGTATCTCGTGTGCGGAGAGTGAAAAGGTGCGCCTGAGAGTGTGAAGGCAGATAAGGAGACTGAGAGAGAGAGAGCTAGAGGAAACGGGAGAGTGAACGAGACAAGAAATAAGTGATCTACGCCGGACTCGAGGTAAGGGCTAGCCCGCGCAGATATATATATATATATATAACGAGCCGCGGGCGGCGTACAGGGCTGCCCATCGCGGGCACCGCGCCCTAGAGTACACCGAGATGCCGGGACACCGGACGCGAGTGCGGCCCATCGCGAGGGCAACGCGTTCAGCAGCGAACGAGCTTCATCATCGTTAATCCACTGTATATATTGTTAAATTATTAATCGCTAAAATACATTCTGTTTTGTTAACTAAATCGCGTACATCAATTTCCCCACGACCCGCCTGCTCCTCGACCGAGTTAGGCAAACGCGGAAAAGCCGTTCTATTGGCGCGTCGCGACAATTAGCTTTCCGCGCTTTCGCGCTCCTTACAGGTCGCGAAAATCCGTGCGGCGAGGCGACTCCGCACGGAGCTGAATCCACCGGGATTCAGCATATTTTGTAACAGGACAGCCAAAGCAGCGGCAGCCAGACAGAAGCTCAGCGGCAGTGCGCCGCTGGCTCGATCCAGGTAGGGGCAGAGGCATACGCCAGCACGCGTTGCGTGTTGGGCTGACTCCGCACGCCAACAGCTCGGCCGATGGCTTTTTAGCCAAGGGGCAATTGTTATAAACAATTGTCCCCCCCTGTTACAGATGGCGCCCTTCCGATATTGTTTACGCATTTAAACAACAATTAACAGAAAATATTCAGCCAATTTTCAGAAGAGTTAATTAAATAAATATTAACTTAAAATGGACCGAAAATTTTTAATTAAACGTATAAGCAGGCCAAGCACGCGTACGCGAATCGAGCGAAAAACCGAATTGTAAAAAAGTGTGTGCGAGGTAGGTGAGCAGAGAGTGCGATTAAATAATAAACCACATAAAACTATTTTTTGCCCTGACTAAAATATCGAAAATAATTTATTAATAATTAATCAACAATTTTCGATTGTAACTAAGGAAAGGCCAAACAAAAGCGAAATAATTAATTAAGGCGAGTCAGGGCAAGAACAGCTAATCACGGCAGAGAAGTGTGTGTGGAATAGAATAGAGTAGCGCGGCTGCGCAGTGGTCAGTACGATTAACCGGCTCAACAGCAAGTGTACGAAAAAAGGGCCGTACGTACACGACACAGGGGCCCTGCTCCTACAATAATTTTTTTTAATTTATTTTTCAGGTACGACGCCAAAGAGAAATTATTGTTTATTAAATATTAATAAACAATAATTAAAAAAATTTTTTTTTTTTAATTGGTTTTTTGATTTTTTTTTCTTTTTTTAAATTTTCACATTTACTGAATTTTTGAACTTTTAATAATTTTCTAGATTTTATTTCGAAAGATAAATATTTTCTTGGGTTTTTTTGAAACTTTCAAATTTTCAGATTTTTTGATTTGTTTTGGATTGTGGAAATTTATGGACATTTGGATTTTAGAATTCTCGGAAAATTTTTTGGATTAACTTTCGAGGGATTCGAATCATTTTGGGATTTTTTTATTAGACGTAAAATTTTCAAATTTTTGATTTTTTGGGATTTTTAAATTTTTTGGAATTTTGAATTTTTATGAATTTTCAAATTTTTGATACTGTTGGAATTTTCGATTTTTTTTTGAGAACTTTCAAATTCTTGAATTTTTGAAATCTTCGAATTTTTGGATTTTTTTTCTATTTTTTTTTGAAGTATATGAATTTTCGAATTTTTAGATTTTTGAATTTTTGAGGACTTTTCGAGGTTTTTGAAGGTTTCAAATACTTTAAAATTTTTTTTTGAGATTTCCAGATTATCAGTGGTTTACATTTTTGACAATTCGAATTTCCAAAATCTACGAAATAATTTGAATTGACAGTTTTTTAATTTAATTTTTTTTTTCTGAGCCAAAATCCTTTCTAAACGAAAACTGAACTCATCTTTTGGCCAAGAAAATGCGCACAACCTGACAAAGCTGATCACGGACACGAACGTGCTCAGAAACCTGGAATTGTCGCTTCAGGGGCCTCCAGAGGTCAACGAAACAACACCGCCAACCAATGAAACAGCAACAGCTGAACATACGGGGGAGTCGGTCGCACGGCCAAACGAACAGATGATCACGCTAGTGTCAGCACAAGGAACGGAATTCCAAATACCGCAAGATATCTCGTTCGTATTGGCAGAACTGCTCACACAGGTCAAGTTGCTACAACGACAAGTAGACACTCTGAAACGAGAGCAGATACTGTCCAGTAGAAGGAACGAGGAAAACAGACGCCCAGGACATGTGAATTTCCAAGACACATTCACAGTGCACGGTGATACGCATCTGGACGATTCTCGAGCTACAACGGCGCCACCTTCATCGGCACGTAGCGCCTGGGAGGGGGCAGATAGTCGACAAACGACTATAAATGACGACCATCAGCTGCCGAGAGATCGGCCAGATTTGCGTAGGAGTGGCAATCCTGGTAACACATCAAGCCCAAGATTCATACCAGGAAGTTTGGACGGGACGTCTAGGTTCGGTTCGAATAAGGATGTAGGCCAAATAGTAAGGAAATGGAACGTCAAGTTCTCTGGCAGTAAGAACCAGAGCATAGACGTATTCCTGGCACGAATCGAGGATTGCAACGCATTGAGCAACCTGACGGGCGATGAGCTTCTGGCAGCGCTGTCTGAACTTTTCACAGATAACGCGGCGACCTGGTATAGGAACAACCGGACGAAGTGGCGGACTTGGAATGACTTCACCACCTCAGCCAGGAGATGGTATGGCACAAGTCGTCAATACCAACAGAGGCTGTGGAACGAAGCCAATCTAAGGACACAAGGACCAGATGAACTGGTCCGAGACTACCTCACGTGCCTCATTGGCATAATGAACAAATTATCGCCGAGGCTCGAGTATAGCCAGGAATTGGACCTACTACACCGAAACATGCGGTCGGACCTACAGAAAATGGTCCGGAGGTGCGAGATCGCTAGCGTGGAAACACTGCTGGACGCCGCCTCAGATGCCGAGCAGACGTTGGAACGAGAAAAAAGCATACGTTTGCCCCCGCCTCCGGAAGCTTCTTTGCTACCCGAGATGGCGTATAAGCCCAATCAAGGAGTAAAGAAGCAGAAAGCGGAAGTATCCGCCATTTCGAAGGAAGAACCACAACCTTCGACGTCTGACATCACGGCAATGTTTGCCAAGATGTTAGACGAGAAGCTGAGCCAGTTTCGGCTAAACATGTCGGACAAAGACGGCGTCAACAGGAACGAAAAGGGCGGGGGGACCAGAACGGACCCCAAAGCGCCCGACAGAGGGGGAAAACCGATTGGGTCATCAGCCCGAACGGGATGGGGAGCCAAAAGATCGCAACCTCCTGGCACCCCGCCAGGAGGGAGTAAACCAAGGTTTGACCCCACGCAGCCGATGAAATGCTATGGCTGCGGAGAGACAGGGTTCATGCGGAAGCATTGCCCTAAATGCTCGGGAAACGAGCAAGGGAGCGGCTAGAAAGGACCAAAGCCACTCCTAACGAGAAACCGGTCCCCGCAGAGACACTTCCCGTCGTAGCCGAGCCTGCGACGGAGGATGTGGACGTCCAAAAGAAGTCAGACGATTCTCGTCCAGAAGGAGAGATGACACTGGAGGAGCCTCTGAAAGAGCCTACGGTTACCGTACCGGCTCAGGAAGTCGAAGCTACGGCAACGACAGAGGACCTGGACGCCCTACCACGGCCAAGTCAGCCGACTCCCGAAGGAGAGGCAGGAGCGAAGACGTTCACCGGCTTCGATTCTTTGGTAGAAGAAGAAGAGCTTGTGAGACCGTGGGGAATGAAGTATAACCCCGAAGACGAAACACGATGGGCCAGCGCACTGGGGCGAGAACTCTCCCTAAAGTGCACGGGACGGGTGAAACTACCTGACGGTATTTGCCGCCCACTCGTTGGCCATGTTATGCTCCCCATTACGGTGGCGGGCATAACAAGAGAAATACGAGTAGGCATAGTACCTCACTTGGACGATGCGTGTTACGTCGGCGTCAATTTCATCAAAGAATTCAGGGCCATGCTCGACCCTGATACCGACACGATGTATTTCAAGGGTACGGAGGCTAAATTGTTATGCGAAGTAGCCAGCTTAGAGATGGGAGTAGCCGCACTCTCGTCCGTTGGTGTAGTTGATGCTACGGAGAATGAGCATAAAGAGCTGGAAGACCTTCTGGATGAGATGTTGGCAGGCCAAAGAGAGACGTGCGGATTGACGTGTGATATAGAGCACAATATCGACGTCGGTTCCACGAGGCCGATCAAACAACGCTACTATCCCGTCTCTGAGAAAATCGAGCAGGAGATGCACCAACAGGTGAAGGAAATGTTGGAACAGCATATAATTGAACCATCTAACAGCGGATGGTCGAGCCCAGTGGTTATGGTGAAAAAGAAGAACGGGACGTACAGGTTCTGCGTCGACTATAGGAAGGTGAATGCCCATACGAAACCCGATGCGTACCCACTACCGTCTATGCAAGACATACTGCGGAAATTACGCAGGGCCAGGTATATATCGACGATAGACCTTACAAGTGCGTATCACCACATACCATTGGGCGAATCTTCGAAACCCATGACGGCCTTTACAGTGCCCAGAAAAGGGCTGTTTCAATTTGTGAGGCTCCCGTATGGTTTATCCTACGCTGGAACCACGTTCCAGAGATTGATCGATATGGTGATCGGTAGCGAGCTCGAACCATATGTGCTCGCTTACATGCACGACATCATCATAATCTCTGAGACGTTTGAAGAGCACAATCGCTTACTCAGGCTGGTGTTAGAAAGGTTGAAGGCTGCGGGGTTAGTGATCAATAGGCAGAAATGCGTTTTTTGTAAGCCAGAGGTCAGATACTTGGGAGTTTTAGTGAACCGGGATGGGATAAGGCCCGACCCAGAAAAAATTGAAGTAGTCCTGAACTATCCAGCTCCCAAAGATCTGAAACAGCTGAGACGATTCTTGGGAATGTCATCCTGGTACAGGAGGTTCATGAGAGATTATACCACCGTGGCCGAGCCTCTAACCAGGTTACTTAAGAAGAATCAAACGTATCAATGGCTGGAAAACCAACAGTACGCATTCGACAGATTGATAGCATTGATCGCCTCGGCACCAGTACTTCAGAGCCCTCTACCGGACGAGCAATTCGTTGTAAATACGGATGCGAGTGACACCGGGATCGGTGCGGTGCTCTTACAGGAAACGGAGGGGGGCGAGAGGGTACTCGAGTTCGCCAGCCGAACCTTGAATTCAGCTGAGCGGAATTATAGCGTCCCGGAACGAGAGTGTCTAGCGGTAGTATGGGCCATAGACAAGTTCCGTCCGTACATTGAGGGCTACCATTTCAAGGTGGTCACCGACCACATGAGATTGAAATGGTTATGCGACATGAAAAACCCCACAGGCCGTTTGTGCAGGTGGGCGTTGCGACTACAAGGGCAGAGTGTTGAGGTAGTCCACAAAGAGGGAAAACTCAATTATGTCCCTGATGCCCTATCCCGAATGTACGAAGAAGAGAGGGTAATGCTAAGTTCGCTCAGTTGGTCAGAGGGTACCAATGACCAATGGTATCTTAAAATGATGAAAGATACAGCTGTGCAACCGCATGAGAACCTGCGCTGGAAGATCGTGGGAGAGAAACTATACCACTATCGACCAGATGAAAGCGTCGAGAGTGTCATAGGGAACGATGACGCGTAGAAAATGGCCGTGCCAGCCGAACACAGGCGGGCCATATTGAGAGAAAACCACGACGATTCCACTGCTGGTCACCTCGGGCGAGATAAGACATTCGCCCGGATAGGCCAATATTATTATTGGCCGAACATGCACGCTGACGTACAGAAGTACGTCAAAGAATGCATGGTGTGCCAGCAGTGCAAAGTGGTACAGAAGCCTCCTGTAGGAATGATGGGTAGGAGGGTCGTGGAAAGACGATGGCAGATAGTGGCTGGAGACATCACTGGCCCGCTACCACATACGAAAGGTGGCTACGAATACATCTTGATATTTCAGGATTTGTTTACCCGATGGGTGGAGTGCATACCCATTCGGAAGGCCAACGCTCGGACGGTAATTAAGGAATTACACGAGCGAATCGTCATGAGATTTGGGACCCCCGAAACCTTCCATTCGGACAACGGCACCGAGTTTAAGAACAAAGCCGTTGACGAATACCTTTGGAAGCAGGGAGTGTACCACATCACGAATCCCCCATACTGCCCCAGAGCGAACCCCGTGGAGAGGGAGAACAGAACCCTGAAAACTATGATTGCGTCCTACGTTCAGGAGAACCACAAAGCCTGGGACGAACATCTACCATAGCTGGTTTTCGCAATGAACACGGCCAGTCACAGTTCAACAGGTTATAGCCCGGCCATGCTGAATTATGGGAGACAACCGACGCCACCTGGGACCACAAAGCGTACAGGAGATGAGGAGGCCAGAAACTCTTTGCAAGAAGAACTGTTGCGAGCTTTGCACGTGAGAATGGAAAGGCTACACGAGTTGCACCAGCAGTCAGCGGTACGTTCAGAGACTGAGCGGGCCAGGCAGGCGAAGTACTATGACGCTAGGCGCAGAGAAGAAACATTTCTGCTCGGCGACATCGTATGGAGAAAAAACAGGGTACTCTCGTCGGCGGCCCAGGGCATAACGGCGAAACTAGCGCCGAAATATGCCGGTCCATACATCGTGATCGGCGTCCTCGGCGCCAATTCATTTCGATTGTTCGGTCCGAGCGGGCAAATCGAGGAATTGGTCTAAGCCGAGGATATGAAGCCTTTCGCCCCAGGAGAAGATCCAGCAGAACCCGGGCAACAAGAAGAAAGAAGAGCACGAGAAGAGGAGGATCCGACGGAGATAACGGGCGATGCGACCCCAACGGCAGCGAACGGCGATGCGACACCGACCGACAATAGCGTGCGAGATGCGACCCCAGCGGGGGTAATCGGCAATGCGACGCCGACCGACGATAGTGTACAAGGTGCGGCTCCAGCTGGGGCAATGCTGGCGGACGACGACGGCAACCAAAGAGCGAAGACAAAGCGCGGTCATCCGCGTAAGGCAGTATACGTCGTCAAAACAGCGAAAGCCGTTAACAAGCCGAAGAAGGCGTCGCGCGAAATTGAACCGACCAAACGCCCGCGAGGTCGACCGAAGGGGTCTGGCAAGAATCGCGACCAGAACTTGCCGGCCCCTACCTCACCGCGCCACACGAGGAGCAAACGCGACATGCCCTATCAGGGCTAACATCAGAATTGTTCCCTTATTTCAGATGGAGGCTACGCAGGAGGTCATTGAAAAAATCGCCGCCGCCTTACTCAACCTGCAACTCGGCGAGAGGGTCGAAGGAGTAGTGCAGGCCGCGCTACACGTATTCGACCAGCAGCTGAGCGAGTTGGAAGGAGAAAGACGACGACGAGAAGAAACGAGAGCCTCAGTATGGATAGAGGAACTAGAGGACGACAACGATGAAGTGCGCTCCCGGTCACCTGGGGTGCCAACTTCCACCGGCTCAGGAGAACACCCGTCGAAGCCGGACAGGTCGGCCATCCCATTGAGAATGCCGACCCGGGAGGAAGCCTCCCAGACGGAGCGAGAGGTCCAGCATACCGCTGCGACCTCCGCTCCGACAGCGAACGACGATGGGCACAACCGGGGCGCAAGTGAGGCCCAGCATGCCGCTGCACCACCAACCAGTGGTACCCCGGTACGACCACCGACCGATCGTGGGTCAGACCCAGTCGAGGTGGCATGGCAGGCCACCGAGGCAGCAGTCGTGGATGCACGAGCGCTACTCCGCGCATACCGGGCAAAAGTAGTAGAGGCGAGCGAACGGTGCAACGAGTTCCACCGTAGCTACGACCAGGCCCGAGAATATTCGGAAGAGCTGGTCAGAATACACAGCAGCCCCCAGGAATTAAAAGAACACCTCGACCAGTGGTTCCACGATCGATCAACGCGCCTACAAGAACAGAGAGAAGCAGCCGCAGCCAAGGCTGAGGAGGACGCGAGACGCCTGCGAGAGGTCCAAAACGCGCTCGCAGCACCGGAGGCCGAGGCGTCACTCGCGAACGCTGAGATACGGGCCCTCAGGCGCGAAGCCGCAAGGCTGGCCGAGGAGGCAGGGCGGAATGCCGCTTCCTCGAGCTCACCAGATACGACAAGATCGACCCGAGCGACCCCTCAAGAGCCAGCGGCTAGAGCCCCACAACAACCGCAGAATCCGCCCGGGCCGGGTAGAACGAGATAATGCGCAATATGCGGCCGGCCAGGGGTGCGCACACCGGGAAAATGCCCTGATAAGATTACCCGCCACGCCGACATTATTGCGGGGTGGCGGGAGGATCCCAAAACGGAGAAGGCCAGGAGGCCGGAGTAAGTTCGTGGAGCGAGTGACAGAAGGTCCCTCGACCCCTTTGGGTATATATATATATTTTTATATTTTTATATTTTTTTTTATTAAAAAGGAAAAAAGAAACGAAAACTGAGACGAGTGAAAAATTTAGTTAGACCCGATCAGACTAAACCCATCGCCGTTCGATCGCGCATTTCGTAGATTGAGCGGCAGAAGTTGTTTGCGGGGACAAGCAACGTCTGGGAGGGGGTGGTAACGAAATGAGCGGCGAATACGCGCGTTCGCACTATAGGCAACACGCGCGCGCCGAGGGTAGTTACCCAAAGAGAGCGCGGCTGGGGGCGCGGCGCTGGCCGCTCTGACGCCGAGCGAGAGAGACAGAATCGATCGAGCGTTCGACCCGCGCGCGTCAGCTTCCCGAGTTTTTCCGCCGATATATCTTTCCGACAGCACGAGAGCGACCTGTTGCCGCGACGAAAGAGCCGATAAGGAACACGACGACGGTATCTCGTGTGCGGAGAGTGAAAAGGCGCGCCTGAGAGTGTGAAGGCAGATAAGGAGACTGAGAGAGAGAGAGCTAGAGGAAACGGGAGAGTGAGCTAGACAAGAAATAAGTGATCTACGCCGGACTCGAGGTAAAGGCTAGCCCGCGAAGATATATATATATATATATATATATATATATATATATAACGAGCCGCGGGCGGCGTACAGGGCTGCCCATCGCAGGCACCGCGCCCTAAGTACGCCGAGGTGCCGGGACACCGGACGCGCGTGCGGCCCATCGCGAGGGCAACGCGTTCAGCAGCGAACGAGCTGGACGCGCACCGTCGCTTGGCCTGAGCGACTTTTATAACGTCGTAAATATTAATTGTTCAATTCATCATCGTTAATCCACTGTATATATTGTTAAATTATTAATCGCTAAAATACATTCTGTTTTGTTAACTAAATCGCGTACATCAATTTCCCCACGACCCGCCTGCTCCTCGACCGAGTTAGGCAAACGCGGAAAAGCCGTTCTATTAGCGCGTCGCGACAATTAGCTTTCCGCGCTTTCGCGCTCCTTACAGGTCGCGAAAATTCGTGCGTCGAGCGACTCCGCACGGAGCTGAATCCACCGGGATTCAGCATATTTTGTAACAGGACAGCCAGAGCAGCGGCAGCCAGACAGAAGCTCAGCGGCGATGCGCCGCTGGCTCGATCCAGGTAGGGACAGAGGCATACGCCAGCACGCGTTGCGTGTTGGGCTGACTCCGCACGCCAACAGCTCGGCCGAAGGCTTTTTAGCCAAGGGGCAATTGTTATAAACAATTGTCCCCCCCTGTTACAATATATATATATATATATATATATACTAATTCCGATAATCTGAAATAAACGCTAAAGAAATTATATACATATATGCTTCCAGCATCTATGATTATGCTGTCTTGTTTTACTTAGAAGTATTACCTTCATTTCTATCAACACCGTAAACTTCGAGACGACGGGTCCGTCAAGTATGTTCATAGTTATATGTGGAAATGAAAGAGACCGTCAATGCACTATATTTTTATATTGAACTGCTGTTAAACCTCGAACACTGCTCGAACTCGGGAAAAATAACCTCTAACACTGCCCGAGTTACCTATAAGCTTCGTATAAGTAGCAAGTCAAAGTCCTACATAAGGTATAAACTGTTTATTCGGAATATTATATTGGCTTTATTGCGAAAAGTATCAGTTAGCTTACCTACAAGAGAAATTAATTGCCATATGTACACTGCATGTAACGCGAGTGTAATGTAGCGAGACTACTCGTATTATAGATCAGTGTTCAAGGCTCGACTCTTTTACTTTTACTCGATTTCTTATCAACATGTATTTATTTCAAATTTAATGTATTACAATATTAAATTCGAAAGGTATTATTAATATGTATACTTCATACTAATTAATAAAACAAGGAAAATGATTTAAAAATAAAAATACAATACTTGCCAATTTATTAATCGATTTCATTAATTTCTTTAGCGTTTATTTCAGATTATCGGAATTAGTATAAAATAGAAATATTTTAAACTATATTATCTTTTAAATAGAATATTAGTTTAATTTTACTATTATAATTCGAGTCTATTAATAATAAAAAAGTTTATTGATAATAAATAAGTTTTTTAATAACGAAACATATACTTGCCAAGATTTTACTTTTTGGAAAGGTATTTTTTATAGATTTCACAACTTTTCCAGAGACAGGAAATGTATTCTTACTATATACTTACTATATACTATATACTTACTATATACTATATACTTACTATATACTATATACTTACTATATACTATATACTTACTATATACTATATACTTACTATATACTATATACTTACTATATACTATATACTTACTATATACTATATACTTACTATATACTATATACTTACTATATACTATATACTTACTATATACTATATACTTACTATATACTATATACTTACTATATACTATATACTTACTATATACTATATACTTACTATATACTATATACTTACTATATACTATATACTTACTATATACTATATACTTACTATATACTATATACTTACTATATACTATATACTTACTATATACTATATACTTACTATATACTATATACTTACTATATACTATATACTTACTATATACTATATACTTACTATATACTATATACTTACTATATACTATATACTTACTATATACTATATACTTACTATATACTATATACTTACTATATACTATATACTTACTATATACTATATACTTACTATATACTATATACTTACTATATACTATATACTTACTATATACTATATACTTACTATATACTATATACTTACTATATACTATATACTTACTATATACTATATACTTACTATATACTATATACTTACTATATACTATATACTTACTATATACTATATACTTACTATATACTATATACTTACTATATACTATATACTTACTATATACTATATACTTACTATATACTATATACTTACTATATACTATATACTTACTATATACTATATACTTACTATATACTATATATGTTTAGATTGTTGCAATCTCAGGTTTCTCCAATCAATGGTATGCTCGTTCCGAAGGAGGTGGAAACTGAAAGGTGCAGTAATAATGAAATCAAGTGTTACAAAGTTGATTCTAGTTTATTAATGTAAGACAATAGCAATTAGACAGTGAAATGAGTAAAGAATAATATTGAAATATGATACAAATACGGATTGTCGGTGTAGCCATCACTCTCGATCACGTCGTCACACCATGAAGTCCGGAGCTACTCTGCCCGAAGCTGCCGTTTTCTCCGGTGGCGCCGGCGAAGCGCGGAGCTACTTGCGCCATCTGTCGGCTTCTCTCGCAAACCAGCGCGCACATTTCAAACCAACAATCCGCCCGCCTCGTTTCTTGAACGAACATCCGATGCCGCCCGCCGTGACCGATTTGTCCGATCGTTGGGCAGCGGTGATGAATCTATTGAGGCTGTCTCAGTCACGGGCAATCGTGACAGCTTGGTGATAGGACGAGTGTACACCCCGCCCGCCGTTCTCACAGTCGCCGCCCTGACGAGACCATCAGGGCCGGGGTGGACGTCGGTGACACGGCCCAGTGGCCACTTAGAGCGAAGGAGGGTGGCGTCCAGGACAGCCACAAAATCGCCGATTTGGAGGTTTGGACGTTGTTGAGTCCATTTGTGTCGTTGCTGGAGGATATTGAGATACTCTCGGCCCCAGCGATTCCAAAACTGGGATCGCAAGCCAGCTACGAGCTTCCAGCGGGCAAGATGGTCCACATGAGATGGCTCAGTAATCAGATCGGGGACGGCAGTAAGTAAGCTGCCCACCAGGAAATGTCCGGGGGTGAGCACATCCAAATACTCGGGATCACCCGTGAGTGGAGTGAGTGGCCGGCAGTTTAATATCGCCTCGATACTGACCAGTAGAGTGGTGAACTCTTCGAAGGTTAGATGACGAGGTCCGACAGTACGTCTCAGATGAGTCTTGAAGGACTTAACGCCGGCCTCCCAAAGTCCGCCGAAATGTGGAGCAGCCGGGGAGATGAATCTCCAGGAAATTCCGTCTTCAGCAAGTGTCTCAGAAACTCGAGGCCAGAGTTTTGCGGAGGTCTAGGTCAGCGCGATGAAAGTGAGTTGCGTTGTCGCTCCAGATCTCTGCAGGACGGCCTCGTCGTCCGCAGAAACGGGTCAGCGCTCCCATGAGGCTATCAGTAGCGAGATCTCCGACCAACTCCAGGTGTATTGCCTTCGTGACAAAGCAAACAAATACTGCGACGTAGGCCTTTGTTGTACGGACCCCTCGTCCTTTGGTAGCCAACACGTGGAATGACCCTGCGTAGTCCAATCCTACACGGGTGAAGGCACGTGTCGGTACCACTCGCTCTGGGGGCAGCGATGCCATTTTCTGCTCCATCGGTCGAGCGCGGATCCGTGCGCAGATGACACATTTGTGAATGTGTGCGCGGATGCGGCGCTTGCCGCCGATTAGCCAGACCCTTCGAACTGCGAAGACATACGTGGACCGGAATCCACCATGCAGCGACCGTTGGTGGGCCCAATTGATGACGAGATTGGCCAGAGCTGAGGCTCCGTCCACGATCGGTGGGTGTCGCAAGTTGAACGGAAGGGTGGAGTGACGTAGTCGACCGCCAACTCTCAAGATACCGTCGGGGCCGATGAAGACGTCGAGGCCATGCAGTGGGCCGCGTACGGGCAGCGGTGAGTTCTTTTGTAGCAACTCTATTTCCCTAGCAAAGGACCGTCTCTGACTCACTTGGACACACGCAGTAAAGGCGTCGTCTAGTTCTTGAGCGGTGATGGGGCTCACGACGTTGATCGTTGGGATCCGAGCCAGATGCCGGCGGACCCACCGGCGCAGTCGAACCATAAATCGCAGCATGACGTTGAGATTCGAGAATACAGTTGTGGGATCAGTGGGGGCGCTTCGGGTCAAGCAAGTAAGGGCGCCGGGTATGGCCGGACTAAACTCACCAGGCGATGGGTGGGGATGGTCGTGAGGCCAGGTTGCGGGCGGGTCGGCCAGCCATGGCGGTCCATCAAACCACGCTCGAGAGCGATGAAGCTGGGCAGGGTCAGACCCACGACTGGCTACGTATGCTGGATTGGCTTGAGTGGGAACGTAATGCCAGACACTGGACGGAAGTAGCTCCTGAATGTGACACACGTAGTTATCCATGAGGGAGTTTCCCACAGGCTCGGAGGATCGGAGCCAGCTCAAGACTATCTGCGAGTCCCCCCAGCCAAAGCATCTATCCAATGGCACTCCTAGCTCCTCTGACAGGGATCGAAGCAACCGAGCAGCGATCAGGGCGGCTCGCAGCTCCAGGCGGGGGATGGTCATCCGCGGATTGGGTAGTGTGGCAGGTTTCAAGCTCCGGATCGGTGCAAGCTTGGTCTTGGCCACTAGGAGGTTGACGGCAACCGACGAAACACAGCTGGATACTCTAATGTAAACGACAGCTGCCATGGCTCGACGACTTGCATCTGAGAAAGCGTGGAGTTGAGTGTCCCTATTCGGCCCCGTTTGCACCCAGCGCGGGAGCTTGATGTCGGGGAGCACCTGGAAACCGTCCTTGATTCCTTCCCAGCGACGCGCAAATGAGGGGGGCAGGTCCTCATCCCATTCGAGCCGGGCTCTCCAAAGATCCTGCATCAGGAGTTTAGCTAATAATACAGCTGGGGCGAACCATCCACAGGGGTCAAACAGCGAAGCTACGGCCGCAAGAATCTCTCGTTTGGTTTGCTGTCGGCCTTGAATTGAAGGAGAGTCGAGGCGAAGGCTGTCATCCGAAGGGTTCCAGCGGATTCCAAGTTCAGTGACGGGGCCATTGGTTCCCAGCTGTCGTCCTTCAGGACGGAGACAGTCCTCGCTCGGAAGGTCCTTTAAGAGTTCCTGTGAATTGGCAACTCATTTTCCAAGTGGGAAACCACCCGCCTTCAGCAGCCTAATCACCTGATCTCTCAGTCGAAGTGCTGACTCTACATCATCTGCGCCTGTGAGTATGTCATCCACGTACCGATCCTTGAGCATAGTCTCGACAGCTTCGGGGTAAGGGCCACCTTCGTCGTGACACAGTTGCTCAATCACACGTAAAGCCAGATAGGGAGCGCATGATTCTCCATATGTTACGGTGAGCAGTTGCAAGTGCAAGGGGGGGTCTCGTTCTTCAGGGGCCCATAGGATGCGTTGGAGATCAACGTCCCGTTCATCGATCCAAATTTGACGATACATCATCTTCATGTCAGCACAAAATGCCACTCGATGTCTTCGCCAGCGAGTAATCACGCACCAGACCGAGGTTTGGAGCTTTCGCCCGGTGTAAAGGGTGTCATTGAGGCTGCGTCCGGTGCGGGTGGGCCTGGAGCCGTCGAAGACGCCTCTCACCTTGGGATTCTGATCACCACGTTGCCAGATTGCATGATGAGCGATGTAGTGTACTTGTGACCCTGGTAACAGCTGTTTGTCATGGGGCACCACTCTCATGTGACCAAGGCTCAGGTAGTCGCTCATAAACCGTCGATATTCTGATGCCAGAATGGGGTCCTGGGCCATGCGACGATGCATGGATCGATAAGCAGCTTGAGCGCCTGACAAGCCGTCGCCGAGGAGTGCTAAAGCACCAGGCTTGATAGGTAGTCGCAGAATGTATCTACCGTCTTGGTCTCGTCTATCAGCGTGGAAGATGCGCTCACACGCCTCCTCGTCCGGGGCTATCCGCACCGAGCGGGGTATGTCTTCCAATTCCCAGAATCGCTGCACAGCCTGCAGCAACTGTGGATGCCAGTGTGGATCCGTCTCGCTTTCTGCCGCCAGACACGAAAAGTTGGCTGACCTGGGATTGCGCTGCGGGGCACGTCCTGAGATTGTCCATCCAACAGCCGTGCAATGTGCCACGAGACCGGCGCGTTGGAGAAAACCTGGTCTCATGATGTCGGGGAGAACATTCGCACCCAGGAGCAGCTCAACCTCCCCCGGAATGCCGAACTGAGTGTCTGCCAGTCTGAGCCCCTGCCATGCTCCTTTTGACTCTTCGTCCAGCTGCGACGCGGGTGTGGAAATCATGAGATGCCGGAGGCAGTGAGCTTCAAACTCGACCAGGGGTGTTAGGCCAGATGATTCCAGAGTGTAGATCACAAGGCGAGCTTTCAGGCGAGCTCGCTCAGACGTCAATCCCCCAACGCCGGATATATTTACTGCACTCCGCTCTGGGTCAATGTTGAGACGATTAATGAGCCTGAGAGAAACGAGTGAGATTTCTGAGCAGGCATCCAGTAAGGCACGGGAGATGATTGTCCGTCCGCGGCCGCCGCCAATGCGGAGGGACGCCGTAGGCAATATGGCCAGTCAGGACGTCAGTGGATCAGGTGGATCTGAGGACACAAGGTCGACATTGGGAGCCGTCGGTTTTGCCTTCTTTGAGGGTGCGGGTGAGGCGCCAACCGACGCAGCGCGTTTACGATCACTGTTATGTAACAGGGTGTGGTGCAAAGCTTGGCACACTTGACAAACAGACTTGGAGAGACAAGCTCGCGCTGAATGACCTGACCGAAGGAAGTTGAAGCAGAGACGCGCCTGTAGCACCGTGTCTCGTCTCACATCCGGTGACATGCCCAGGAAGCGTTCGCAATGCCCAATGTAGTGAGCCCCCTGGCAGGTGGAGCACGAAGTAGCCACTGCCCTGGTGGCGAGGCTGCGGAAATTGCGGCTGGAAGATGGACCGCTGCCGTGAGCACCGAGGGATCGCCCTGGGGCGGAACGGGAACACCCTGAGCTCTCCACTGAGCTCATCATGTGGCACCTGCGCTGGAGAAACTCGGCTAGAGTGGAGAAAGTGGCCAGGGTATCATCCGCCTGAGTGGATTCGGCTGCCGGACGTGTCACATCGAATGGACTAGGGCTCATCTTCTCCAAGTCATTCTCCCAGGCTCGGCGGGTCAAGGGGTCCATGCATGAAGCGGCGATGGAAATGAATCAATCGTCCCACTGGTTGACTGGGCGATTAAGGGCCTGCAGCTGATCACGGTGTCGGTTGAGTGTGTCATGGAGATTCTGAAGGCCGGTCGACGTCTCATCTCGCAAGGGTCGAATGCTGCGAAGGGCCGTCAGGTGATCTTGGACAAGCAGCCATCGGTGCTCGTAGCGAGACTCAAGGAGGCGCCAAGCTGAAACATAATTGCTGCTGGTGAGTTTCAGAGTTTCCGAAGCTGCCCTTGCCTCTCCATGGACGTGGGTCTTCAAGTAAAAGAACCTAGCGACGTCACTGAGGCGCGGATCTTCATGAACGAGAGCTTGAAACAAGTCTCGAAAGGACTCCCAATCCTCCCCACGCCCAGAGAAGGTGGGCAGATCGATCTGAAGCAGGCGAGAGAGCCCAGTTCCAGGAGCCAAGCGGGCTTGCCCTAAATGTTCGCCTTGATTGGTGATCGCATTGACAGCTGGTGCCGGATCTAAACGCCGTTGGGTATCGAGGAGCGTTGATCGCCCGGAAATGTATGCCTGCTCAATTTCCGCATAGACACCTCCGTGGTCATATTCGGCTGCTGGGACAGCGGCAGAAATCATCTCAAGATGGTTGCTTTGGAAATCAGCCCAGTACCCTTGCAGTACCTCCATTCGGGCCTGCACCAGGCCTACCGTCCAGTCGTCAGGGAGAGTGGCCTGCAGCGTTGTTACGAAGTTCTTGATGACTACCACGAGGGCATGTTGGGTGGCCACCAGCTCAGCCATTGCACCTGTAAACAATAACATGCTTAGCTCGACGCTCTTCATGAGCGGAGGCTCGACTCCGCGAGGCAGCGTTATGGCCAGCGAGAGGCGCGACAACCGAGCGGCCCTCGAGCTCTGTCCCGACGACATTGTAATAGAGCGAGGGTTAAAAGGAATCAAGCATCAAGGTCGTGAGGATGCAATAATCTACGCGGACAAACTAAATCAACCTCAAGCCTCCACTGACGCAGCAGCGCGGCAAGATGCGCACCGACTGGGTGGCTGATGCGAGAGGCGAGTATGCGCGTCCTCGAGCCTCCCCTGATGCCACAGCGGGCCGAGACATTAGTTCAATGGTAAATTGCGTGTATGCGGCGCGCGAGTGCCGTCCTCGAGCCCCACTGACGCTGCATTGGGGCGAGATGCCAGTTAAAAGGCAACCGACGAGTGACAGGCGAGCGAGCGCCATCCTCGAGCCCCCGGTGGCAGCATTGGGGCGAGGAACATATAGCAAGGCAGCTTACGTGGTTGCACCGACCTCGAGCCAATGCCACGCACGGCGCCGTGGAGCGCTTGCGACAGCACTAATGGCGAGAATAATCTTCATCAAGGTACGCCTCCCCTCCCGAGCGCAACATATGATGCGTATGAGTCGGCGAGCGACGCCGCTGTATGCCACGTTGGTAGACCGAGATCAACTTCGAAATGCTCTAGTTGTAACTTTCAAACGCGAAGTTAGTATAGGATAAAACCTCGTCACATGCGCGTTCGGACTTGAGCGGTCGGCAACAGAGCGACGTGCAGCAATATAAGGTTGACTGCGATCACGCGTCTATCTCGAGCAACTCCACCCGATCGATAATGTTGCGTGAATCTGCCGTATCAAGCGGCAGCGTGCCGAAACCAACCCGAGAGATTACCGACCGGTCACTCGACGAAACTATATCTTTCATCCAACGGACACGGGCGCGCTACGTTATAAAGCCACCACGAACTATCGAATACCTTGCGAGACTGGGACGAAAACGTCGGTACCGCGATGGATAGGAGCGGTCACCGACTTAACTGCCACTGCGACGACGCGCCACGCCAAAATCGATATGGACGCGAGTGCACTTCCGCCGCGAACCGCATGGTTTCTTGAGGATACGACGAGCACTGTTCGATGCGAGATAACAGCACGCCGCGCTAGATCCGAGCGGCCACCCGACGACGCGCCACAGCACACAAGATGGACGCTGGCGCACTTCCGTCGCGACCCGTCACGTGGCGATGCACGATAGGGCAATGAATGGCTGCCGCGCGTGTTAGAAATGTTCACTTCGCGAAATTTCATTACACTGCACTATGCACACTGGACTAACCTGTGTTCAGCGTTCTTCGTAGATTAGCAGGCACCGTGATGAATCCGGCTCCGCAAGGACCAAATGTTTAGATTGTTGCAATCTCAGGTTTCTCCAATCAATGGTATGCTCGTTCCGAAGGAGGTGGAAACTGAAAGGTGCAGTAATAATGAAATCAAGTGTTACAAAGTTGATTCTAGTTTATTAATGTAAGACAATTGCAATTAGACAGTGAAATGAGTAAAGAATAATATTGAAATATGATACAAATACGGATTGTCGGTGTAGCCATCACTCTCGATCACGTCCTCACACCATGAAGTCCGGAGCTACTCTGCCCGAAGCTACCGTTCTCTCCGGTGGCGCCAGCGAAGCGCGGAGCTACTGGCGCCATCTGTCGGCTTCTCTCGCAAACCAGCGCGCGCATTTCAAACCAACAATATACTTACTATATACTATATACTTACTATATACTATATACTTACTATATACTATATACTTACTATATACTATATACTTACTATATACTATATACTTACTATATACTATATACTTACTATATACTATATACTTACTATATACTATATACTTACTATATACTATATACTTGCTATATACTATATACTTACTATATACTATATACTTACTATATACTATATACTTACTATATACTATATACTTACTATATACTATATACTTACTATATACTATATACTTACTATATACTATATACTTACTATATACTATATACTTACTATATACTATATACTTACTATATACTATATACTTACTATATACTATATACTTACTATATACTATATACTTACTATATACTATATACTTACTATATACTATATACTTACTATATACTATATACTAACTATATACTATATACTTACTATATACTATATACTTACTATATACTACGAGGGTAGTTCAATAAGTCTTTAGAATGACTAACAGATGGCGCGCGAATCGCTCCAAATCATCTGTTTTCAGTCAGCACCACTCCTGACTAGATATATAGTGCAGTCACTGTCCACATCTTCTGAGTTTACGTGTTTTTATAACCAATTGAAAAAAAAAATGGGTTGTTAAGAAAAATGAAAAAAAAGAGTTCAGAGCGGTAATTAAACATTTTCATTTAAAGGGTTTAACTCCATATGAGATAAAAAATGAATTGGACTCAGTTCATGGCACATCTGCCCCTGCCTTAGCAACAGTTTATAACTGGGTAAATGAATTTAAGCGTGGTCGTACATCAATAAGTGACGAACCACGTTCAGGAAGGCCCGTAGAAGCAACTACTCTCGAAATCATCAATAAAATCCACGATATGGTGTTGAAGGATAGAAGATTAAAAGTGCGTGAGTTAGCTGAGGCCACAAGGATATCTATAGGTGCAGTTGTTTCAATTCTACATGAAAAATTAGGCATGAAAAAGCTATCGGCAAGATGGGTGCCGCGTTTGCTCTCAGCTGAGAATAAACGCAATAGAGTGGTCGCCTCTGAGGCTCTTTTGGCGCGCATAAGTCGGAATCCTGAGGAATTTTTTCGTCGATTTGTGACTGTGGATGAAACATGGATACACAACTACACTCCTGAGACAAAGGAACAATCCAAACAGTGGATTTCCACAGGCGAACCAGCTCCAAAGAAGGCAAAGACCGTAAAGTCAGCTGGTAAGGTTATGGCTACAGTTTTTTGGGATGCACGTGGAATTATACTTATTGACTACTTGGAAAAGGGTAAAACAATTACTGGTGCGTATTATGCATCATTATTAGAGCAGCTGAAAGAAGAAATTAAAAAAAAACGACCACATTTGGCGAGAAAAAAATTCTCTTTCATCACGACAACGCCCGAGTTCACACATGCTTCGTTTCAATGGCTAGAATTGAAGAACTAAAATTCAAATTGGTCGAACACCCACCGTATTCACCAGATTTAGCCCCCAGTGACTTTTTCTTATTTCCAAACTTGAAAAAATGGCTCGGTGGACAGAGATTTACGGACAACGAAGACGTCATTGCCTCTGTAAGTGCTTATTTTGAGGAACTTCCGAAAACGCACTTTTCTAAAGGATTAAAAAAACTTAAAAAGCGATTGACCAAGTGTATAGATCTCCAAGGAGATTATGTTGAAAAATAAAAAAAAATTTACCCAAAAAAAATTGTTTTTATACTTTATTCTAAAGACTTATTGAACTACCCTCGTATATACTTACTATATACTATATACTTACTATATACTATATACTTACTATATACTATATACTTACTATATACTAGATACTTACAATATACTATATACTTACTATATACTAGATACTTACAATATACTATATACTTACTATATACTTACTATATGCTTACATTGATTTCGTCGGATGGTCTAATAATTGGTAGTATTTTTTAGAGAAATCTGCAATAGGCTAGTCTTTTTAAAGAGCGTGCATACACTTTTGAGTGAATACTATATATACAGATGTATTTAAAGAGTCACACAGCTGTTTTATTGACTATCTGGAATATAAACAAGAAAACCACCTTGTAATTGTTATAAACTATCAGCTGTCACTGTCCACGCATGCTCAGAAATATTCACATATATTGTATAATAAAAAAATAACTAAACTTAACCGGTCATCAGAGATACTGTTGAAGATTGATTTTGTCGCAAAGTCTAAAAACTGGTAGTATTTTTTAGAGAAATCTGCAATAGTCTAGTCTTTTTAAGGAGCGTTCACACATTTTTGTGTGAATACTATATACCAGGTCTGTCCCAAAAGTATCCGACCTACCTCGATTTCTCGGCGCTTGATTTATTCTTCGTCATCCGGGGGATGGCATCCTTCAAAGTAGTCCCCATTTGATTGAACAAGACGCTCATATCGATGTTTCCACTTATTATAGCACTCTTGAAAGTCAGACTTTGGAATCGCCTTTAGTGCATTCGTCGCATTAGTTTCAACAGTCTGTTTATTGTCGAATAGATGTCCTTTAAGCGGAATTTTCAATCGAGGAAACAGACAAAAGTCGCAGGGAGCTATATCAGGACTGTATGGAGGCTGGCGGAGCTGCGCAACACTGTGTTTCAATAAATACTGCTGCACAAGGTTTGATGCGTGCGCTGGAGCATTGTCGTGATGAAGAAGCCAGTCACCGGTTTCCCAAAGTTGCGGTCGTTTTCTCCTGATTGCATTACGTAATATTTTCAAAACTTCAACGTAGTACTCTTTATTGATTGTCTGGCATATAGGGGCATATTCGTGGTGCAAAACGCCCTCATAATCGAAAAAAACAATCAACATTTACTTGATGAACGAGGATCACTGTCAACAGATGTGCGGCCACTTTTGAACCGCCTATACCACTCTTTTATTTGTGTTTTGCCCATACACTCATCTTTAAAGGCCTTTTGCAACATTTCAATAGTTTCCGCACAACTTTTACCGAGATTAAAGCAAAATGTTATGCAAATTCGCTGTTCGGTTCGTTCTGCCATTTTTAGCAATAAGCAAATTGCGACGAATGCAAAAAAGTCGTTGTAAACAAATACACGCTGCGCGGGAACTAAGGCGTCTCATCAGTATTTCAGGCTACTGACGAGAAGGTTAGGAGTTGCTGGTGACGTCCGTACCCTCCAGAGGTCGCCTGAGTCTCTCCGCGCGAAGATATGAACGTAGGTCGGATACTTTTGGGACAGACCTCGTATACAAACGTATTTCAGGAGTCACACAGCTTTTTCATTGACTATCTTGAACGCAAACAAGCACACCACCTTGTAATTGTTATGTCCACGCATGCTCAGAAATATACACATATATTGCATAATTAAAAAATATCAAAACTTAACCGTTCATCAGAGATACTTTTGAATATTGATTTTAACGGAAGGTCTAAAAATTGGTAGTATTTTATAGAGAAATTTGCAATAGGCTAGTCTATTTAAAGAGCGTCCACACAGTTTTGAGTGAATACTATATATATAGATGTATTTCAGGATTCACACAGCTGTTTTATTGACTATCTTGAAGTCAAACAAGAAAACCACCTTGTAATTGTTATAAGCTATCAGCTGTTATTGTTCACTCGTGCCTAGAAATATCCACTTGTAATGTTCGATTTAAAAATAACACAACTTTACTGAATTCAGAAATATTGTTGAAGATTGATTTTGTCGTAAGGTCTGAAAATTGGTAGTATTTTATAGAGAAATTTGCAATAGGCTAGTCTATTTAAAGAGCGTCCACACAGTTTTGAGTGAATACTATATATACAGATGTATTTCAGGAATCACACAGCTGTTTTATTGACTATCTTGAACACAATCAAGAAAACCATCTTGTAATTGTTATAAACTATCAGCTGTCACTGTCCACGCATGCTCAGAAATATTAACATACATTGCATAATAAAAAAATAACTAATCTTAACCGGTCATCAGAGATACTGTTGAAGATTGATTTTATCAGAAAGTCTAAAAACTGGTAGTACTTTATAGATAAATCTACAATGGGCTAGTCTTTTTATAGTGCGTTCACACATTTTCGTGTGAATACTATATATACAAACGTATTTCAGGAGCCACACAGATGTTTTATTGACTATCTGGAACTCAAACAAAAAAACCAACTTGTAATTGTTATAAACTATTAGCTGTAACTGTCCAGGCATGCTCAGAAATATTAACACACATTGCATAATAAAAAAATAACAAAACTTAACCGTTCATCAGAGATACTGTTGAAGATTGATTTGGTTGGAAGGTCTAAAAATTGGTAGTATTTTATAGAGTGATCTGCAATAGGCTAGTCTATTTAAAGAGCGTCAACACAGTTTTGAGTGAATACTATATATACAGATGTATTTCAGGAGTCACACAGCTGTTTTATTTACTATCTTGAACATAAACAAGAAAACCTTCTTGTAATTGTTATAAACTATCAGCTATCACGGTCCACGCATGCTCAGAAACATTCACATATATTGCATAATAATATAATATCTAAACTTAACCGGTCATCAGAGATACTGTTGAAGAATGATTTTCTCGGAACGTCTTAAAATTGGTAGTATTTTATAGAGAAATCTGCAAAGCGCTAGTCTTTTTAACGAGCGTCCACACACTTTTGAGTGAACACTATATATACAGATGAATTTCAGGAGCCACACAGATGTTTTATTGACTATCTGGAACTCAAACAAGAAAACCACCTTGTAATTGTTATAAACTATTAGCTGTAACTGTCCAGGCATGCTCAGAAATATTAACATACATTGCATAATAAAAAAATAACTAATCTTAACCGGTCATCAGAGATACTGTTGAAGATTGATTTTGTCAGAAAGTCTAAAAACTGGTAGTACTTTATAGATAAATCTACAATGAGCTAGTCTTTTTATAGTGCGTTCACACATTTTCGTGTGAATACTATATATACAAACGTATTTCAGGAGCCACACAGATGTTTTATTGACTATCTGGAACTCAAACAAGAAAACCACCTTGTAATTGTTATAAACTATTAGCTGTAACTGTCCAGGCATACTCAGAATTATTACCACACATTGCATAATAAAAAAATAACAAAACTTAACCGTTCATCAGAGATACTGTTGAAGATTGATTTGTTTGGAAGGTCTAAAAATTGGTAGTATTTTATAGAGTAATCTGCAATAGGCTAGTCTATTTAAAGAGCGTCAACGCAGTTTTGAGTGAATACTATATATACAGATGTATTTCAGGAGTCACACAGCTATTTTATTGACTATCTTGAACATAAACAAGAAAACCTTCTTGTAATTGTTATAAACTATCAGCTATCACGGTCCACGCATGCTCAGAAATATTCACATATATTGAATAATAAAATAATATCTAAACTTAACCGGTCATCAGAGATACTGTTGAAGAATGATTTTCTCGGAACGTCTTAAAATTGGTAGTATTTTATAGAGAAATCTGCAAAGCGCTAGTCTTTTTAAAGAGCGTCCACACACTTTTGAGTGAATATTATATATACAGATGTATTTCAGGAGCCACACAGATGTTTTATTGACTATCTGGAACTCAAACAAGAAAACCTTCTTATAATTGTTATAAACTATCAGCTGTCACTGTCCACGCATGCTCAGAAATATTCACATATATTGCATAATAAAAAAATAACTAAACTTAACCCGTCATCAGAGATACTGTTGAAGATTGATTTTCTCGGAACGTCTTAAAATTGGTAGTATTTTATAGAGAAATTTGCAATAGGCTAGTCTATTTAAAGAGCGTCCACACAGTTTTGAGTGAATACTATATATATATAGATGTATTTCAGGATTCACACAGCTGTTTTATTGACTATCTTGAAGTCAAACAAGAAAACCACCTTGTAATTGTTATAAGCTATCAGCTGTTATTGTTCACTCGTGCCTAGAAATATCCACTTGTAATGTTCGATTTAAAAATAACACAACTTTACTGAATTCAGAAATATTGTTGAAGATTGATTTTGTCGTAAGGTCTGAAAATTGGTAGTATTTTATAGAGAAATTTGCAATAGGCTAGTCTATTTAAAGAGCGTCCACACAGTTTTGAGTGAATACTATATATACAGATGTATTTCAGGAATCACACAGCTGTTTTATTGACTATCTTGAACACAATCAAGAAAACCATCTTGTAATTGTTATAAACTATCAGCTGTCACTGTCCACGCATGCTCAGAAATATTAACATACATTGCATAATTAAAAAATAACTAATCTTAACCGGTCATCAGAGATACTGTTGAAGATTGATTTTGTCAGAAAGTCTAAAAACTGGTAGTACTTTATAGATAAATCTACAATGGGCTAGTCTTTTTATAGTGCGTTCACAGATTTTCGTGTGAATACTATATATACAAACGTATTTCAGGAGCCACACAGATGTTTTATTGACTATCTGGAACTCAAACAAGAAAACCTTCTTATAATTGTTATAAACTATTAGCTGTAACTGTCCAGGCATGCTCAGAAATATTAACACACATTGCATAATAAAAAAATAACAAAACTTAACCGTTCATCAGAGATACTGTTGAAGATTGATTTTGTCGGAAGGTCTAAAAATTGGTAGTATTTTATAGAGAAATCTGCAATAGGCTAGTCTATTGAAAGTGCGTCCAAACAGGTTTCAGTGAATACTATATATATAGATGTATTTCAGGATTCACACAGCTGTTTTATTGACTATCTTGAACACAAACAAGAAAACCACCTTGTAATTGTTATAAGCTATCAGCTGTTATTGTTCACTCGTGCTTAGAAATATCCACTTGTACTGTTCGATTTAAAAATAATACAACTTTACTGAATTCATAAATATTGTTGAAGATTGATTTTGTCGTAAGGTCTGAAAACTTGATTGAAAAACTTGATTTGATAATTATATGTACACATCATGTCAACATCAGAGCAGATATTTCTCTGCTCTTTCTTTCCAAGTTCCTGATCCAATTTAAATCCATAATTTTCCACGATATTTGCTGCAACAGAATACGTTGTTACGTTCATCACGTAATAAAAACAAATCACGTAAAAACGAACCATTTTATTATAATACAAATGACACTAACGTGCATCCTTCATCCTGATCAACAATTGGCTTTAATAATGGGTTAGATAGAAAAAAATTTTGTTGTTGTCGTCTTTTTTTTTTTTCTCCTGCGGGTATCTACAGTTGTTCTAGTACGTCCCTATTACCATCCTGGTCTCCCTCGGTGCAACTTTGGAAAGACTAGGTGTGAAGATATTAAAATGACTTGAGAGTAGTTTACAGTAAAATTGAGTAATATCCTTTAAACACAAGAAGCACTTACACTAGTAGAAAGATTCACAAAGACACTGGTCAATAACAAAAATTTGGGTTAAAAAACAGTACATCTATTGGAGAATTAAATATTTAATAGATGCTTCTGTGACGCGGAAACTTGATTGGAGAACTTGATTTGTATTCAAACTTCACTGGCTGTTTATTTTGCCCTCAGAGTATAATTGCTTGAGATATCAAGAAAAGAGAGAATCTTAGCATTTGACCTTATACCTCGCTGTAACAAGTAGTTTACAGTAAAATTGAGTAATATCCTTTAAACACAAGAAGCACTTACACTAGTAGAAAGATTCACAAAGACACTGGTCAATAACAAAAATTTGGGTTAAAAAACAGTACAGGAGAACTTGATTTGTATTATATTTACATCATGACAACATCAGAGCGGATATTCAATTACTGCATCCCCATGATTGTGTGGTATTTTTCTGTTGCATAATGGCTTATGCCCTGTATGTTTATGGTCAATCAGCAGATGCCTTTGTACATCCCCGATGATGATTACGCACAAGCACATAAATACTTGTTACTAAGAAGTAGCACACCACAAGTATAACAAAAATTTTATCTAATAATTCTTCGTTGAATGCAATTAATACAGCTAATTTCTGTATATGCATTTTAACAATGACTTTACCTATAAGCGTGGCACCAAAGAAATTCCAACCCTATTTCTGAGCAAAACAACTTTACTTGATGACTTCATGATTTTAGTAATGCTCATTTCATCTAGTTTATTCCTTGCGAGTTTCAAGGGGGTAACATACTCAAAGGCAGAGAAGACGTCCTTAATTGTTCCTTTTTGTGTACTATACTATTCTACCTCTTCTTTTACTAGTCTTCTTTACTTGCAATGCTAGACATTCCCTGCTCTTTCTTTCCAAGTTCCTGACCCTCTTTAAATCCATACTTTGCCACGATTTTTGCTGCAACAGAAGACGTTATGTATCCTTGATGATTTAGATTCTGTCAAGGAAGTGTTCTCGGTACAACTTCTGGTGTAGCCTCCTGCAAAAATGGAGCGATGGTAACAGCTTGTCCAGTACTCCTGAATGTTGTGCGCTCTTCATCTCTTTCAACAGAATTCATTGTTATAGTATTTTTCTTTATCTTCTTTCTTACCATGTAAAACAGCAGCTTTTTTCAACTACACTTGGGATTACAATAATTTTATTCCACATGACCGTCTTGCCAGTTTTTCGGACGTACGATATTTTTCGAAATCGTTGTACAGAGATTTCATCGCGTAATAAAAACAAATCACGTAAAAACAACCCGTTTTATTTTAATAATACAAATGACACAAACGCGTCCTTCATCCTGCAACATTTGATTTTAATAATAGGTTAGATTTTGTGATTGTCATCTACACTGTCTGCTGGCACTATATATATATATATGGTCTGTATGTATGTATATGTGTATTATACATATGAGTAGAGAAAACGGAAGTCACATATATATATATATATATATATATATATATATATATATATATATATATATATATATATATATATATATATATATATATATATATATATATTCTTAATTATAATTAGTACAGTATTCTGTTAAACGTTTTGTACGTAACTTGATTTTATCGTGATAATGTACTAGAAAAATTCATAAATTTCTTAGTTTTCTCTTAAAAATGTTTCGATTGTATGAAGTACATGAGAGAAAGCTACGATCCAGTTAATTAGCATCGTCTTTTTATAAACTAACTCAAGTATTTTTGTAAATACAATGACAAGGTAGTGAATAATATAAAGTAGTATATTTTATTAAATATTATGTTTCTATTTCTATTTTTCCAATTTTTAGTTTGCAACGGATTTCATTACAATAAGTAGTCCTCTTTCATTAGAAATAGTAAAAAATGTCATAGTCTAACTATGTAGCAGAAACCCATAAACTGGATAACGACTTAAGTCCATTTAAAAAATCTTTTTCCGGAACAAGACTCAAGTCCATTGTTTCATACATCAAAGATTGATTCTATTTTATTTTATGTTCATACATAAATAATAGTAGATAAAGGTTTTTATAAACAATATACTTATACAGTGAATGGTTTTAAAGAACAAGTTCCTTGTTTGCCTGGAAAAATGCCCTTAGTCCACTTTTCTTTAAATTTAGGAGAACTTTGTATATTAAGATTGCAGCAATATTAAGTATTTTTCGTCCTCCTTAAAAAAGTTTAGAAAAAAATAGTCACTAAAATACGCGATAAAAACTGATATTCTCATACCTAGCTAATAAATCAAGGAATTGTAGTTGTTGCCTTTACTGCTAGGTGAATACCTCTTTTGCGTGCTATATATATATATATATATATATATATATATATATATATATATATATATATATATATATATATATATATATATATTACGGTATATGTGTATAGATTGAAAAAAGTCGGTGTTAAATTTCAAACATTTAATAATCTTAAAACTCAGACGTCGAACTCTATAGACTAAAAATTGTTTGGGCAGACTTAACTTTACAGAATTTTTATTTAACTTCAAAATAACTTTTGTTTGTTTTTAGTTTATTCGTGTTATTATGTAATACTGCGTGAATTTAAACTAATTAATTTGAATTTATAAACGAAAAATCTATACATTGATAGTGTGTTAAGTTATAATGATTTTTAAAACTACTCAGCTTTTTTTTTAGTTACTAAAAATTAGAACCGTTGGGGTTAATTATTTATTTACTAAATATTTAAAGAATATTAATTTTAATAATATAAATGTATAGGTTTTTCATATATAATTTTCAAGTGAAATTTAAAAAAAAAAATTTTGGGATCGTTGTTATTAATTTACAAATATTTTTAGCCATTCAGCACGAGAATGATATTCAGGATGCTCTGGATGCTGAGTTGCCTGATGATTCATCCGAATTGACCGATGTGGACCATCACGATGCTGGTCAACTATTTTTAGAGTCGTTCAGTGATAACAATACTGGTGTTGATGTAGTCAAGGATGATGACGCCCTTTCCGAAGATTGTGAGTCCAGCGAGCATGGTACCTCCGTAAATTGGTCAAACCACTCAACAGATTCAGAACCAGATTCTGAAATGGATTACGGGGATGTTATGGAAGATGAGGTTGATATACCCGAGGAATTGTTGGATCAGGCCATAGACTCAGTAGAAAATGAACCACCAGGAGTCGTAGCTGAAGTGGCTGAAGAAGAAATAGAACCAACGGCTGGGGATTCAGTGTCCGAAAATGCTGGGAATAATAGTGAGTATTTTGATGTGATATCGGACACTATAGATTATTATGCTAAGTTTTCAGCGAATGCTAGAGTCGTTGAATTAAAAATAAAGCAGAAAATGTTAGTTACTGATGAAGCTGTGCATTTAGACGATTGTATACGCGGTTTATTTAATTTTATCACCGATAATTGTGCATTGACTGACTACGCTGATATTTGGATTTCAAGTGATAAATTACCGCGAGGACCGTTACATACTTTCAAGTTATTATCTGACTACAAATTCCAGATTCTTTGGGATATGATTGATCTCGTTTTTCAAAGCTTACGCGAGTTAAAAGTTAATGAAACACTGCGGATTAGGATTGTTAGCGTTAGGCCACCTACAGGTTGTGGTCGTATATCAACAAATCGTGATCTTGTTAATTCAAAATCCATAGTTAGAATAGTCAATAATGACGGAAAATGCTTACCACGTGCGTTAGCTGTGGCGTTAATTCATAATAAAAAACAGGAGCAGAACACCTTGGTTGCAAGGAGCGAGTGGGATAGGGTCCGTAAAAGTAGATGTAAACTACAGTTAGAAATGGCTGATGACTTGATTAAAAAAGCGGGTGTTAATATCGATGAAACGGTTGGGTGTGGTTTGGCGGAAATTAAACTCTTTCAAAATTATTTTAAAACGATAGAAACAGTGATAAACGTATATACACCTGACAAATTAGGTTCTGGTGATTCGTTATTTTTTAATGGTTTCGAAGTTTTAAAAGCTAAAAATATTACTCCAAAGCACTTTTTGAATATTTTGTTTACACAGTCTAAACATGTGATAGGTCACTTTGACGTTATCACCAATTTAACTGGTTTGGCTGCATGTAGGTATTATTGTAAATTATGTAATAAAAAAATAAATAGAAAAACAACACACAAATGTGATAACACTTGTGATCGTTGTAAATCATCACCTATGTGTGCTAAAAATAATGAAATAATAAAATATAGTGACTGCTTATTTGAATTTTTTGGAGAGCCTTGCTATAACAAACATTTAGAACCGAAATCGTTTAACCGGAATATTAATATCTGCACTGCTATAAGAAAATGTAGAATCTGTAATAGAGTAATTTCAATTGAACAAAATGCTCATGAATGCGGGAAAACTTGCTGTCCCACTTGCGCCTGCGTACGTCCGTATAACCACTCGTGTTATATGCCTATTGTAAAAATTAAAGCGAAAAAATCGGATATCTTAGAAAGTAAACCAGAGCATGCTTTTCTTTTTTACAATTTTAAAACTACCCAAGAGGGTGAATATGAAGGGTTAAACAAAACTGCCTTTAAACACGAGGTTAATTTAGCTGTAGCACAGTTATGCTGCGATGTATGTATTGATTCTGATATGAGTCAACATTGTGAGTTTTGCGGTGGCGGTATGACTAGTGTATTTGACGGTAGCAACACAATACAAGATTTTATTCTTTACATAATGAATGCGGAATCTGCAAGGCCTAAAAATATTAAACAAATTATTTTTATAGCGCATAATAGTAAGAGTTTTGATGCTCAGTTTTTATTAAAATATTTTGTTGAAAACACAAAAGTTATACCTAAGGTCATAATGAATGGTAGAAATATCATGCTTATGACAATAAATAAGACCATTAAATTTATAGATAGTCTGAATTATTTTCAGATGAAACTATCAGCTTTACCAAAAGCTTTTGATTTTTCCTATACAATCATTAAAGGCACATTTCCGCATTTATTTAAGAAGAGAGAAAATTTTGCTTACGTTGGTCCTATACCGGATGAAAAGTTTTTCTCACCGGATTCCATGAGTTGCCCGGAAAGAGAGGATTTTCAATCATGGCATAAGGACGTGCGCGACTCTGGCTATATTTTTAATTTCAAAAATGAAATTTTAAAATATTGCCAAACAGATGTCGATATACTTCGAAAAGCATGCTCTGCCTTTAAGAGAAGTTTTTTAGAAGTAGGAAATACGTGTCCGTTTGTAGAGGCATCAACGATTGCCAGTGCCTGCTCGCGTGTTTTTCGAAAAAAATTTCTTAAACGCGATGAGATAGGTATAATCCCTCCAGGAGGGTACAGGAAAAGAAACACGCATTCAAGAGAATCTTTAAAATGGTTAATTTATAAAGAGCAGGAAACAGAGTTCGACATTAGACATGCTGGTAAGGGACCCGAGATTAGACTCACTGAAGGTATTTTAGTAGATGGGTATTATGAAACAGATAATGGCGATAGACATGTTTTTCAATATCATGGATGCTTTTATCACGGTTGTACTTTATGCTTTACAGGGGTTGATCGGGTAAAAATAATATATGGTATTACCCATGAACAAAGATATAAAGATACTTTATAAACTTCGCGACATATAATTGAGGGAGGTTATAAATTAACAGAAATTTGGGGTTGTGAGTTTAAAAAATTACAAGAAAGTTTTTCGAGTGAAATAAAAAGATACATCGACAACAACCCTTTGTTATCGGCTGAAGTGTTAAACCCACGCGACGCGTTTTATGGCGGTAGAACGGAGAACACTGTCAATTTAAAGGAAGTTAAGAAAGGTGAGAGAATTGAAAATGTAGATATATGTTCGCTTTACCCCTATATCTGCAAAACTGGTAAATTTCCGATAGAACATCTTGAAATTTTTGTAGGCGTTAAGTGTCAGCGATTAACTGTTACGGACAATTGTTTGAGTAGTGTCGAAAGTCTGGTGAAATGTCGAATTCTGCCTCCTCGTGATTTATTCTTACCCGTATTACCCGTTAAAATGCATAAACGATTAATGTTTCCACTTTGTCCAACGTGTTGCGAGAGTTTAGAACAGAACGATTGTACACACGAGCGTATAGAAGACCGTGAAATTACAGGCACTTGGGTATCCGATGAGTTAAAAAAAGCTGTGAGTTTAGGGTACAAAATCACAGCTATATACGAAATATGGCAGTATAAAGTAACACAATATAATCCAGGAAAAGCTGAACCTGGATTATTTGTTGAGTATATTACTACGTTTTTAAAAATAAAAAAGAATATGGGTAATATAGAGAATATGGGTAATACAGAGGTAATTAGCGATAAAAATAAACTCATAGAAATTTTACAATCATCTAATAGGGAGCTGAAAAACATGTTGCCTGTTAATCAGGATACATGTTACATTCAGTGGGCTTACAAAGACGATGACTATACGCCCTCTACTGTGACAAATGTCTGTATAGCTGCATATGCCACAGCACAAGCGCGGTTACAATTATATAAGTATTTAGAGAAACTTGGAGAAAAAGTGTTGTATTATGATACCGAGTACAAGGTACCTACAGGTTATTTTTTAGGTGATATGACAGATGAGTTAGAGAGTTATGGAGTAAATAGTTATATAGAGTCATTTGTTACAGCATGTCCAAAATTCGATTCATACGTAGTTAAAAAACCCGACGGTTCTAAACATGAAGTGTGTAAGGTAAAAGATATTAGTTTAAATTATTCAACACATTATACAATAAATTATGAAAAAATAAAATCTTTAGTTTTGAATAAAGATAACAGGATAGTACATAATTTCAACGCTATCAGACGCGCAGCAATGCACGATGTTGTCACATGCAAAGAGACAAAAACTTGTAAATTAAACAGCATGAAAAGACGATCCGATAATATTTGTACATCCAGTCCTTACGGTTTTAAGAAGAAAAAGTGTTAAAAGGGTGTATAGTAGTTATTTATTCTAATTGTACAGCTAGTAAATAGTTTTATTTTGTTTAAATGTATACCGTGAATTTTTATTTAAAAAATACCGTAGATATGTTGTTTTAATAATATATGTAAATTTTAACAAGAAACCTTTCGAAAAAATTAGAAAAATTTATCTTTAATTATTATTGTATACATGAAAAAATATGTAATAATTTTTTATTTTTGTTTTTGTTTTAAAAACAGAGCAAACAGATACTTGTAAAGTTCCATTAGTCTTAAATTTATTGATATTATGGTTTCTAATGTTGAAAAAATTTACGGTTTTCCAGATAATCCATATTGTCCGATTCATGTAACACAAAAATTGAGATATATGTACAGAATTTGTGCCGATTCATCATATGAAAAAATAATATTACCTTTTTCAAAGAAACAACATTTTGTATAATTGAAATGTTAAAATATTTATTTGTTAAATTTAATAAATAATAATAATAAATCATAATTCCTGTGTATTCATAATTATTTCTAAAATGTGTAGATTAGTTTACGGTCATATATGCTAACTAGCTTATAAAGTGAAAGAAATTAAACGATAGCGATCATTACTCTTGTATCCGTCGTGGTGTAAACTTGTATATTAGCTAAAATAATAGCTTGTCGTGTACTCGGGCCGCGCGCGGGGGTGTCATCTCAACAAATAAACTTTTCTGAAAACAAAAATGAGTTTACCATGGAAACATTCATGGACATCAATGATATGTGGACCGACCGGTTGTGGAAAAACATACTTTGTTAAACGATTTTTTCGGAATCTGAATCATATGTCGGACACACCTTTTGCACGTAAAATTTTTTATTATTCAGAATGGCAGGACGGTTATTTAGAATACGGTAAAGACGTAGAGTTTTACGAAGAGCTTCGTCAGGATGAGGATTTTGCATCAGATACTAGACCAAAACTAGTAGTTATCGATGACCTTATGCGCGAATCTTCCAATAACACAATCTGTGATCTTTTTACAAAAGGTTCTCATCACCGGAACTTATCATGCATTTTAATCTCGCAAAATTTATTTCATCAAGGTCCAAAACAAAGAGATATCTCGTTAAATACCAACTTTATTGTTATTTTTAAAAATCCTCGAGATCGGGCTCAAATTCAACATATGGCGCGCCAAGTTTATCCAGAAAATCCAAAATTTTTACAAGAGGCTTATTTTGACGCTATATCGGTTCCACACGGATATTTACTATTAGCTTTAAAACAAAGTACACCCGAAACATGTAGAGTGCGTACTTGTATTTTCCCTGATGATACACATCAATAGGTTTATATACAACGTAATATAAAAAGAAGCGCAGGTGAGTCTGATTTACCAGTTTTGCGTATATAATGGCACCGTTAACATCAAGTGCGTCACTCGACGCTAAAACGGCGAGCATGTTACATGCTCTTTATCACTTGAGTAAAGAGCAAAAAAAGCTGTACTACAAAAAGCAAAGAGAAAACTAGTTAAAGGCGTATGTGAATGTGCTTTAAGCACCTTGAAAGGTAATGTGCCTTTAAATACAGCACAAAAAGTTAAACTGAAAAAACACAAATCAATTTTACGTCGGTTATCAGATACAAAGTCTAAAGGTTGGAAAAATAAAAAACGATTTATTGTTCAAAAAGGAGACGGATTTATAGGAGCATTACTAGCACCCGTAATAAGCATAATTATTTGCTTATAACACGCCCGTAAAATGGTACTAGTACCACACGACAGCATAAGTAAATTACAGCAACAACAATATCCATCTCAGAACGACAACGTAATAATAAACAAAAATGAAATTATAACAGCCGTAAATAGTGTACAAACTCCTGGTAAACATTTATCGAGTCTAGATTTTGAAATTAATGAAATTTTAAATTCTTCTTAAAAAGATGAGAGAGAAAAGTGAAAAAAGTACAAACGTGCACTACAAAGGTATTTGTTTTTCGTTGAAGATTTAAAGAAGACTACCAAAGCTTCGAATATATCCGGAGTTAAAAAAGAAGACGTACCAGAGTATGGAACTGACTCAGCGACAATTGCTATGTCGGTGCCAGTAACCGATAGACATAAAGCCGAGTTAATGTTACAATTTTTAAAAAATTCCAATAACTCATCAAGGTTAATGTGGAATGATCGCGGTACTGTAACGATAGATGGGGTTGCTGTTCAAAATTCAAATATTATAGACCTCATAAACGATGCCGTACGTAGTAGAAAAGGAGTGAAAGTAGCAGGACGCGAGCATTTTGCTTGGTTATTAATAGAATTGTACAAAGAAGGTAAAAAATTTACGCCACCATCATTATCTTACTCGAGAGGCAACAGTAGTTTATCATCTAAACAAGGAACTTTTCAAAAATTACCGTACACATCTACACCCGTACCGAATAGGAAATCGACTAATGACTCATCATTATCTAATAGTTCATACACGGACGCCTCAACCATAGTAAATGCGCAGATAGACAACGACGACGACGCTTCATACGTAATTTAAAGAAAAAAAAGTAGAAATAATAGTAGTAAAAACAATTCTATACAAACAGGTGGTTGGTTAAGGATTTCACTGTAAATTGTAATAAAACCCAAAAGATGAGGCAGGATATGCAGGTGCATATCGCCTTGTTAGTAAAATTAAAAATAAAGTAGATAAAAATAACATTTATAAGTGGCTGAGAGCTCAAGATGCTTAAACATTACATAGACCAGTACGACGAAAATTTCAAAGACTTCATTATAATGTACAAACCATAGATTCAGTATGGGAAAGTGACCTTATAGAACCTTCATCTTTAGAAACTTATAACGATGATTTTTCATATTTACTAGTAGTTATTGACGTTTTAAGTAAATTCGCTTTTGTCGAACCAATCAAATACAAAACTTGTTTAGCTGTTACAGAGTCATTTAAAAAAATTCTTTCAACAAGTGTTGGTAGAATACCCATAATATTTCAAACTGATAAAGGCAATGAATTTTTAGGTCGTGAGATGCAACTTTCTTAAAATGCAAAAATTATTATTCATCGTGTAACTAGAAATCGTGACGTTAAAGCAGCCATTGTTGAAAGGTTCAATCGTACTTTGAAAGAACGAATGTGGCGTTACTTTACACATAAAAATACAAAACGTTACATTGATATTTTACAAGACCTAGTTCAAGGTTACAATAATTCTAGACATTCCACTATCAAGATGGCGCCAGCAGTTGTAACTATATATAACGCACAACAAGCTAAACGGAACATGGATTTACGGTATAAAACACAGGAAAAAACGCCCAAGTACTCAGTCGGGAACCTAGTGCGCATAAGTCGTACAAAAGGCACCTTTGAAAACGGTTATGAAGCCAACTGGTCAGAAGAGATTTTTAAAATTATTAAAGTATTAAAACATAGAAAATGACCAGTTTACGAACTTGAAGATTTAAACAGCGAGATCATAGATGGTATATTTTATGAGGGGGAACTCACAGTCGTAGAAAAAGATTTAAGCAATACTGAATACAAAATAGATAAAATACTCAAAACCAGTGGTTCGGGTAAAAAGAAAAAATATTTTGTTAGTTGGATTGGTTATCCAAGTAAATTTAATTCTTGGATACCTGCTTCAAATATAAAAAAAATTTAACAAAATGAAAAAAAATCAGGTTTTATGTGATTTTTCCAAGCAATAGTAGTATGAAAGTATACCCAGAGAACACCACATCATGTTATGTCACAAAATTACCTCAAGAAATTAATTTACATGGATTATGGGAAGTAGGGATATCTGAAATACATTTTCCACGATCATTTTTGCATTTACGAAAAGAAGAGAAAGATATAACAATGATTTCAACAATATCACCTTTACATAGAGATACAGGGTGGGCCAATTTAATCTCCGCACCTAAATTTCTCCGTTCCTAAGCGTGGTATCGAAAAAAAGTTGAGACAAAAGTTGACAAGGGCAAAGGGGGTCAAATATTGGTGACCTTGAACTTGATCTTCAAGGTTATAATTTCAAGGTCAACTTGATTTTTTTAAATGGAAACCCCTAATTTTTATCCCGGAATTGAAAAGAGCGGAAAATTTTACATCGAAAATGACTTTGAGAAAATTTTGTTTTGTGACCTTAGACAGATCAAAAATCAAGGTCAAACGTCTGAAAAACGATAATATGCTTTTTCTCTGAATTATTACGGCTTTCTGGTAGAAGCAAATAACCTCTCTACCTCAAACATTAATCACAACAACCTTACTTTGTTTCGTGACCTCCAGAAGGTCATTTCAAGGTCAGAATGGCAAAAACTTGTGTACTTTAACCTCATAATTGCCATTTTTATCGTTATTGATGGTGAGACCTTGTAAAGGTCAGTTCAAGGTCGAACCCTGAAATTTCGGCTGGCCAGAAGAGAAAACAGTGAGCACATTCGCATCGGATGGTGTGACGTTCCAGTGCGAACTAAGGAGAAGCTGGCCATTTTAATCTCCGTACCCAAATATTTCAGAAGGAAAGCGGTCAACAGAAAAGAAGTTCAGACAAAAGTGGTTCAAGATAGAGGGGGTCACCTTTCTGTACCATTGACCTTGACCTCGAGGCAATTCTTCAAGGTCATTTCAAGGTTATGATGGTTTTTTTGAATGGGACCCTATAATTTTTATCCCGGATTCTGACAGAGAGAGAAATTCTACATTGCAAATGGTATTTAACAATTTTTACCCCTTAACCTTTCTAAGGTCAAGTAGAAGGACTTACCTTACCTTACTTTTAGCACTACCCAGAAACAACGACGTGGACGTAGTAAGTTCTGTTTCCATTGGGGTGCTTGATTAGCGTGAGTCCCCCTGCCTCTCACAATGGGGTGCTTGATTAGCGTGAGTCCTTTCGCCTTTCTCGATGGGGTGCTTGATTAGTGTTAGTCCCCTCGCCTCTCACGATGGGGTGCTTGATTAGCGTGAGTCCCCTTGCCTCTCACAATGGGGTGCTTCATTAGTGTGAGTCCCCTTACTGCTCACTACTGTAACCATTATAGTTGTTATCTTCACAGTAAATGTTCAACGAGACCGCCATTTGCTTGAAGGCACAAATTTGCTCCACTTTGGAAATGTCTTGTGAATACGATTGACCATCCATTACCACCTGTGACCACGATTGACAATCCATTACCACCTGTGACCACAATTGACCATCCATTACCACCTGTGGCCACGATTGACCATCCATTACAACCTTTGACCATGATTGACCATCCATTACCATCTGTGACCGCGATTGACCATCCATTACCACCTGTGACCACGATTGACCATCCATTACCACCTGTGACCATGTTTGACCCTCTATTTCTATCTGTTACCACGATTGACCATCCATTACCACCTGTTACCATTTTTGATCCTGTATTCTACCTGTGACCAAATTTGACCCTCTATTTATATCTGTTATCACGATTGACCATCCATTACCACCTGTGACCACGATTGACCATCCATTACCACCTGTGACCACGATTGACCATCCCTTACCACCTGTGACCATGTTTGACCCTCTATTTCTATCTGTTACCACGATTGACCAGCCAGTACCACCTGTGACCACGATTGACAATCCATTACCACCTGTTACGTTCTACCCCCTATTTCTACCTGTGTCTACAATTGATCATTACCACTTCTGATTACAGTTGTCTATCTTGCTTGTGTCAATTAATGAACATCCTTTACGACTAATACACAATCTATTGAATGCTCGCAAATAGTGAACTTTATTTAAATCGTGTCCGAATAAATTTTGAAGTATTCCGTTACAATATTTTTTTATGGTCATAACAAGTTTTTAAGAAATAATAATTTCTTTTAAAATTTTTAGACATTTGTAATAAGTGTTCTGCAGAGGCCTTTGTAATTTCTAATTTGTATTATTTTTCTATTAATTAAAAATATTAAAGTTTACTTTTGTTTTTTGAGAAGATCCAATAAAAGTATAAATATTTTAAATTTGAATTAGGTGTATTATGAATACTCGTATGTAGTTTAGTAGTTAAATCAATACGATTTTTTCACGTTTATTTGATTTGGGATATTGAATTATGTACATTATATCACGTTTGAGTAAACATTCGATGTTGCTATTTTTGTGAAAGTCTTTCGATTACGTTGAACGCTATCCAGACAGAAGACACCCTGATGATAAGACAATTCGTAGTTTAACTGAAAGCGCTCGCGAAGGTCATCTTACTCGCCAACGCAGGCGTCATGAATACAACGAAAATTATACCCGAGTTGTGACTGTTCTTGCAGCTGTTTATCTTGATCGTCATATTAGTAGTCGTCAAATTGAAAGACAAATTGGTATACCAAGAAGAGCGGCTTTGAGAATCCTGAAAGCCCTTAAATTTCATGCGTACCATATAACTTTAGTTCAAGAATTACGACCAAATCATACCCAAATGCGTGTTGAATTTTGCCAATGGGCTTTACAAATGATACGCGAAGATCCTCGTTTTTTTTGGTATGTTCTTTTTTCTGATGAGGCCAAATTTTATAGCGACGGACATCTTAACAGACACAATTGTCATTATTGGTCTGCTGAAAATCCGCACTGGTACAGAACTGTAGACCATCAAAATCGTTAGAGTCTTATGGTATGGTGTGAGTTACTAAGAGATCGGTTACCAGAACTTTTAGAAAATATTGACTTAGCGACACGACAAAGGATGTGGCTTCAACAAGATGGTGCTGCGCTGCATTTTGCATTGATTGTACGTGAGTTTTTGAATACTCATTACAATGGTATGGATCGGACGAGGAGGCCCAGTTGCTTGGCCTCCTTGTTCACCTGACATGACATCTCCAGATTTTTATTTATAGGGCTTTTTACAGAATGTTGTATTTGAAGAACGGCCAACAACTTGAGAAGATATGCAAGACCGTATTACCCGAGCTTGCGCAGCAATTCCTAGACAAACCTTGTTACGAATAGTACGACATTTCCAAAGGCGAGTAAATTTGTGCCTTCAAGCAAATGGCGGCCACTTTGAACATTTACTGCGAGGTTAACAATCTTAATAGTTACAGTAGTGAGAGGCGAGGGGACTCACGCAAATCAAGCACCCCGTCGTGAGAGGCAAGGAGACTCACGGTAATCAAGCACCCCAATGGAAACAGAACTTACTACGTCCGCGTCGTTGTTTCTGGGTAGTGCTAAAAGTAAGGTAAGGTAAGCCCTTTTACTTGACGTGGAAAGGTCAAGGGGTAAAAATTGTTAAATACCATTCGCATCCGATGCGAATGTGCTCACTGTTTTCTCTTCTGGCCAGCCGAAATTTCAGGGTTCGACCTTGAACTGACCTTTACAAAGTCTCCCCATCAATAACGATAAAAATGGCAATTATGAGGTTAAACTTGTGACGTGTATTTCACGTCCCAATAATATTAAATACGGGCAGTCAATCGCGACCCAGTCACCCGTCACCAGAACCGAGCATTCTCACATTTAATTAGTATTGTTATTAATGGGGGGATTGTTATTTATTTGTTGAGGGAATGAGGACAAGGAGTCGCGACCGAGGATGGCCGTAGATCGGCACACAGACGCACACACCCATACCAGCGGCACCAGCTGATCGCCGCAGCGACGACTGCTCGGAGCGAGCAACGGCGACGAGTCTACACACACATGCACAGCACCAACATCACGGCACACTGTACGCGCGACCCTCTCTCTCTCTCGCTTGCTCTTTCTTCCTCGCCTCTCGAGGGTGATGAGCCGCTGCCCGCGCACACACATACACACACGCGCGCGCGGCCGCCCTCTCTCCCGATGCACGCAGACGCGGGAGGAGAGAGGATTCACAGCGGCAGCGGCGGCTTCCTCGAGGCACACTATCTCGGCTGTAGCCACGAGAGAGAGAGAGAGAGAGAGAGAGAGAGAGAGAGAGAGAGATACCGACACGGCTGTCGGTAGAGGGGAGAGCTAGCAGCCGCCGCGCCGCGATCCGCATGAAGCTGCCGGCCTCTCCTAGCGTAGGCCGGCGCGCGCACGTCGCCGCTGCCAACTGTGTTGGTCCGGCAGCGACAAAACCGAAAGCGCCCGATATAGATATATACGCCGGGTTGCCCGCGCGTGTATATCTAGCAATTCATAATTGCCCGCGCTGCGTGGACAGGGCGGCATTCGCGGAGCGAGCCAATGAGAAGTAGCGACTCAAATCACCGCTGACTTGGCCTTGATTTTTGCATCTAGGGAAAATCAAGGCCAATCACCGTAAAGAAAAGGGCGGAAGCAACAAGTGTTTGAGCTCAAGTTGTGCGAGAAGAAAAGCCAAAATTTTGGAAGAAATTTCCGCCCTCTCCGATTTTGAGCATTGACTGCCCGGCCTTCAGCGACGATAGACGTAGCGAAAGTTTTGCCTGCCGTTCGAGCGTAGTAGACCGCGTGGAGAGACATCGACCGTCCGCCCGTCGGCGACGTAGACGTACTCACTGAGAGCTAGATATTGGGTGAACATTAACCGGCGACCTTGTGACCTACGAGGAAGGACATCGCGAGACGCGCCCGACTAGCGACGGTGAGTGGACTGTAATTGTCGAGCTTCCCTCGGCACTTGCAAGTAAATTATATTAAACAATTGTCGTACATTGCCGCCATGTGCTCGGGGTTTTTAGGAGAATAAATCCGTGGTGGTGTGACACCGTTATGTAAGATCAGTGCGTGTCGGACCGGGATTAAATTCAAGTATTAGTGAAATTTACGCGACTCGGAAAACTCGGGAGACGTGGTGAGTTTGGTCGTCGCGAGGGACGCGTGAGAAGGCTAGCGTAGCCATATTTGTATAGCGACAAATTCATTGTGTGAAATTGTAAATTGTGGCGACCGTGCGTATTTATATTAGAAATAAAGCTTAAGTATAATTAAAGAGAAATTGGTGAGTGTTCGGTAAAATTTATTACTTCCTGATTTTTTCCTCTTCACGGAACTTCCTCTGGGAAAGGGGCTCGTGCCAAGTTAGCCGCGCTTTACCTGGCGCCCATTAATTTAGAAAATTTGGTAAAGTGTCGAGATATATAATAAGCCATAGTAACCACCACGTTACAAATAACGTACCAACGGGGGCTTAGTGACTCAGGGAAAAACAGGAAAAATAGCGACAAAATAAATTAATTAAGAGAGTTCGGGAAAAATCAGAAAATTTTTTTTTTACACAGTGCCGAGCCAGCGAAAGTGCAGCGACTAAAACGGTTTTTTTGTGTCGTATGAAAATTTAAGTAAAGTGGAAAAATTATTTTTTTTGTGTGTTTAAGGAATTTATAAGTAGGACTTAGAAAAATTTTCACTTGAGCTATTGGGTTATTAATGGGACTTTAAAATTTTGAAAATTTTTTGATTTTGAGATTTTTCCGGAAAATTTTTTTGGATATTTTTGAGAATTTTCCGGGATTATTTTTCGAACATTTTTCGATTTTGAGAATTTTTCGGAAGAATTTTTTTTTTGTTATTTTGGGAATATTCCGAAATTATTTTTTTTTTAAGTTTTTTTATGTGAGGAATTTTCCAAAGGAAGGAAGAGTTTTTTTTGAGATTTTGAGAATTTTCAAAGATATTTTTTTTAAAGGGTTTTTGTTGAAAAATTTTTTTTTTGATATTCTTGAAAATTTTTCGAAAATTTCTGAGCGATTTATTGAGGGCTTTTACAGGTTGGGTGTGTAGTGAAGAAAATTTTCGTTTCAATTGAGACCTTTCGTAGGATTCTTTTGAGTATTGAAAATTTTCGGTTATTGGAGGAAGCTTGTAGCGATATATAAAGAAAATAGCGAATTACCAGTGTAGGCGGAAGGCTGCGGCGACGCACTGAATATAATAGCGATAAATAGAGAAGGTGGAGAAAATAGGAGACAAATTCAGAAAATCTTTGTTGGAGATTTAGTGAAATTTGAGTAATGGGCTAAAGTGATAGATAAATTAATTGTGTTTAATTTTCTGAATTCTGACCTATTTCTCAAGTCTCCTCAACGACTTTTAAAGTAGTAGAGTAAGAGTCACAGCACCGTATAGGGAAAATTCATTTTGCGAACACCTCCACAAAATATTATTTGCTGTGCTACTACCCCCAAATCGATTAGTAAGAACGATTTATAATTTAGTTAAGAGTAAAATTTTTCTAACAACTACTGGAAATTGGGTATAAAAATACAACAACTAAAGTTATTGTATTTTATATTATAACTACTGTGTCAAAGGAAAAATTAATTATTACATATATTTATATTTATTTAATTGTATTGGAAATTATTTACTGAAAATTGATTGCGACCAAGAAGAAACCTCAGATTATTACTCCAGATATAAACAAGAAGAGAAGACCAAGAACTACTGAAGACTGAATAGCGACTTTATTAGATTCGCGTCAGGGTATTTCAGCAGCTACTCAAGAGCTAGGCAAACAAATTTCGAGTAGGCATTTTCAGCTAAAGGAACCGATAAAGAAGACCTCAAGAAAATAAGCTATTTTCTTTGTTTATCTCCTTTTGTCCCTGTAGCAAAAGTACATACGGTAATCTCCAGAGTAACATACATATATAAATATACATATTATTATTATTATAAATCATTACAAAAATTGAAAATTAGTGACACAGTAGTTAGGTAGGAAAATTGTCCCGTAAAAGAGTTAAGACTGATCCCTTTATTAGCGACCTCTCCATTCACGTGCACCAGGTATTGCAAGTTAAATCCCCGTCTTTGAAAAGATTCCAAAGACTTGGGCGGGCCCTCCCAACATAGCGAATACTGCAGTAACTGTAGAGTGTAACTAGCGACCAAACCGCTGTTTTTGTTTTCTTCCCTGAGTGTACGAGTAGAGTACAAAATGAACACAAGACAAGCAGCAAAGAAGGATCCGCGCATACGCCAGCGAATGGCAGTATCAAGTAGAATAAATTGGATGGACCCGAGCGAACTTATAATAATTTTAGATCAGATGGGACTTAGCATATCTGGGACAACAGCCCAACTTAGAGACAGACTCTTGCGGGCAAGTATTAGGACAGTGGAACCAGGTGCAGCAGTAAATTGGGATACAGTATAGGACGAAAGACCATGGGATCAAGTACCAGCAACATCGGCGGCCATAATGCGAGAGGAATCTTTTAAACAAATACCTCAGAAGAAGAAAAGAGGTAGGAAGCCTAAGAGAACGACCAAAGAAGTAGAGTTGCAAAGCACAGAAACGGAGTATAGCCAAGAAGAGGGACAGGCAATCACGGAGCAGATTCAAGAAGTCACAACACAACAACAAACGACCGATGTACCAGTAGTTACGCTAGAAACGATAAGCAAAGCGACCACCACTATCACTACGATGACACCAGTTCGTACACGGGGACCAACGGATAGCTTCGCGATGCAGATGGTGTCTGCAAACACACGACCAAGAGTTCAAACAGGGTTTCCACCGCAACTCTTAGCGATGAGCAGTCTTACACAGTTGGCATATACTCCGGGACTAATGAAGATGATACCAACCGGCTACCAATGGAGGCTGCCAGAGCCACTTTTCCATTATACAGGAAATCATCCATCACCGGATTCCAGTACGGGAACTCCCGCGGTATCAATGATCCAGAGACCAATACAATTGATTACACCAGCGTCAACGGCTTCGGAACAAACGTTACCTTCGATGCCAACCACCGCAGCGCCGTCGGTCACACGACCTTCTGCAATGGCACAAGCAACGAACGTCGGGGCCGGTCCGGGGACTAGTCAGAGGGGACAACCCCTAGAAAGAAGTGACAATCCGACAGGAACATCACAAAGCCAAACGCCACTGCAGGGGATAAATCCGAACGACAGTATTCAATATATTAGACAAGTAAAACATAGAGACCCTATAGCCAGTAACCCAAGAAATGGGAGCTCAACAGACAGTAGCGACGTAAGCAACAAAGAAGAAGATGAGAATCGAGAAGAAGATGCCATTCCACGAGGGGCAGGACCATACGAACGGCGACTGCAGGAGTTTGAACATCTGAAAATGGCACAACATAGACCAATTCTCCTCCGAGAACCGGTATACGCGCCACAACCTCCAGTAGTCCCACCTCCGGTAGCAAACCCACAGGATTACGTAGACACTCCGAGACCACCGAGGGGATCTCAAGAGAGAAGAGAGCGACCCAGAAATCACTAAGTGGCAGAGATTCGGAGTCCTAAGGTGAACACCGTTCGTAGGCCAACAGACCAGCAAACCGAAGCATCAAAACCGAGAAGAGGAGAACATAAGCGACTGTCATCGAGTACCTCGGAAAGTAGCGTACTAGACCGAAGATTAGTAAAGAAGAGAGATAGTCGTAAAGTGAAATACCGTAGACCTAGGAGTTCGAGTAATAGTACCACAAGTAGCGACGATAATACAACGTCATCAGACTCAGCTAGCGACCACAATAAAAGAAGTACAAAACACAGGAGAGGCCACAAACGGAACCAGTCGATATCGACTAGCGATTCGGAAAATGAAGATAAGAAAATGAAACAAAAAAATAGGAAAAGTCATTCGAATGCAGATATAGCGGGGAAGAATGTTAAAATATTGCAGAGCTGGAACCTAAAGTTCAATGGGGAAGATAAGGAGCCAGAGGAAATTTTGGACCGGCTGCAGGATTGCAAAGCAAGCCTAGCCATGAGCGACAGGGAGCTGTTGAATGCTTTACCATCGATCTTTTCGAAAAATGCTAGCAGATGGTATCGATCGAAGCGACCAGACTTAAAATCATGGAAAGACTTTAAAAAAGCATTCAGAACGCAGTATTTGGGTCACAGAGATGAAGAAGACACGATGACGGACTTACGGAACCGATCGATGGCAAAAGGAGAAAAGATTGCCAATTATATATCCTGCGTAGAATACATTGTCGACCACTTTAAGCGACCCCCATCCAGAAAAACAATAGTAAAACAGGCCTACAAGGGCTTGAGGAAAGACTATCGACACTTCATGGCGGGGAAAGAAATCAAGACGCTCAAGGATATAGAGAAACTAGGAAGAATTTGGGAAAAGGAGAAAGAACTAGATGACCGGTTTGAAGAGCCTCGACCAAAGGAGAAGATGAGCATACCAGGTGCAGCATACTCTGGGACACCCTCAGTCCGTAAGGTAGCGGCAGCCTACGAGAAATTGAACCCAGAAAGCGACACTAGCGACAGCACATCAGCGACAATCAAACCGGCAAGAAAGAGAAATTGGAATAGAAAAGCGAAGAAAAAAATAAAAAAAAATAAATGCGGTAGCCGCTGCCAAGGAGAATCAAAGGCCTGAGGCCAACGTACAAGCGACCCCAGTACAGCCAGCCTCACACAACGCGACCGCAACGATGACGCACAGCACACCGCTGAATCCACTGCTACCGAGTTTTGTGCCCGCTTGGCAATGGTCTTCTCCCCAGAATGTTAACTGGTTTCAGGGTAGAGGTGGTCAAGCCCAAGGATTCACCGGCCAAGGCGCCTATAATATGAGAGGAACTAGAGACCAAAATGGGCCTTCTGCCCAAAATATACCAGTATATGGTGCATGCTATACATGCCAGACGGTAGGGCACCGAGCGAGAGAATGTCCACAAAGGACATACTACTTGCGTAGGGCTATGGGACACTATGCAAACGAATGTCCCAATAGACAGCCGGCATGGCAGTCTTCTCCAAATAATCAGGCCATGGGAAACGGAATGCAGGGGAGGCAGAAGAGTCCCATACCTCCTTAGCAACCGCAAACTGGACGAAACTGGCAACAATAAAGGGAAGCCAGCATAGCGCCCAACCGACCATACATGAGAAGAGAATAGCGACCCCAGAGAACGCGAAAATTAGCAGCGTCCAAGAGAGAAGTGGATCGATGATAGTCGAGGCAGCTAAAAGTATTAAGTCCACATTGTCAGATGGGGAGACCCACCCAGTATGGAGCAATACTTCAAACAGCGGAGGATTAAATGGAACCTCACCAATAGCGACCACAAAACCATTAATTAAAGAGAGTAGTGAGAGCAACAAAATTCAAGAAGAGAGAGAAAAAGTAGAGAGTAGAAAGAGTAGAGAGAGCAACAGAATTCGAGAAGAGAGAGAAATAGTAGAGAGTAGAGAGAGTAGTGAGAGCAACAAAATTCGAGAAGAGAGAGAAAAAGTAGAGAGTAGAAAGAGTAGAGAGAGCAACAAAATTCGAGAAGAGAGAGAAATAGTAGAGAGTAGAGAGAGTAGTGAGAGCAACAAAATTCGAGAAGAGAGAGGAAAAGTAGAGAGTAGAGAGAATAGTGAGAGCAACAAAATTCGAGAAGAGAGAAAAAAAGTAGAGAATAGAAAGAGTCGTGAGAGCAAAAGGGTGACCGAAAGAGTGACAACCTTACCGATCCTCGAAGGGTCCGACATAACGGCGCTCAATCCAACAGCTGACGAGCAGAAGGATTTCGAGCACCTAGCCCTCGTACGAGAGGCGGTCGACCTTCTGGAAGGGTCACAGGTGTCCACTCCCTCGTTAGAGGGCCCCTCCACCTTTGTTACAGACCTAGATGTTGGGGTGCCCACATCTAGTCTAGGGGGGGGGGGGGAGAGCAGCGTACTACGTACGCCGGAGGCCGACCAACTTGAGGTTCCGGAACCAGGCGAAGTCGAAGTCGTAGGTATGAGCGCAGAGAACCGCATCTTCACGAAGGTAATACTAGGTGGTAGACCGTACAGAGCCCTAATTGATGAAGGAGCCACGGTCTCCCTAGTAAGACCAGAGATAGCAGCTAAGTTCAAGGACCGATTGCGACCAGCGAACTCTGTTATCAGAAGTGTGTTAGGTGGATCAAAGAAAGTATTGGGGTATTTGGACATCAACATGGAATTGGATGGCAGGTCCAGAAAGCTGACGGTAAGAGCCGTAGATCCTTGCGACCACGACATTCTACTTGGACAGGACTTTACCACCCCATGGGACGTTGATGTAAGATACGGCAGAAGTATGTGGAGGACTAACGAGGGCCCGTGGAAGCAATCTTGGGACGAAGAGGAAATCGAAGCGATCCCAGCATACGCCGAATGCGCCGGAATTACCGAGGCAGACGACTAGCAGCGGAAAGCCATAGAAGACCTAGTGTCCAAGATGTTACCTCCGCTATCGGAAAATTTAGGAACGACCACACTGACCGAACACCACATAGATGTACTCTCCGCAGCCGCCATCAAACATCGGCCAAGGAGAATGTCACCCAAACTTCTGCAAGTAGTACACGAAGAGATAGAGAAGATGTTCAGGAGTGGAGTAATAGAGCGATCGGCAAGTGAATGGAGTAGCGCCCCGGTAATCATCAAGAAGCCAGACGGGAGCTATAGATTTTGTATAGATTATCACGACCTCAACAAAGTGACCCGGAAGGATGCATATTCTATCAGGAGCATGGATTTTCAAGTACCGATGGAGCAAAGCAGCAAGAAATTTACAGCATTTGTAGTGCCGGGGTCAGGGCTTTGGCAATTTGTAAAAATGCCCTTCGGATTAACGAATGCGCCCATGACCTTCCAACGCCTGATCGATGCTTTTTTCGGCGTCCAGTATGAACCATATGTGTTTGGATACTTAGATGACATCATTATAGCGACCGAGACCTTTGAGGAACATCTCCAATGGTTGGAGCTGGTTCTCAAGAAGCTGGTCGAAGCAGGATTGGTAGTAAATCGGAAAAAGTGCGAATTCTGCTGCTCGAGGGTGACGTACTTAGGCTTTTTGCTTGATAAAGATGGATTGCGACCAGGCCCAGAAAAGGTATCGACAGTGACAGAATATCCAGCGCCGAAGACCGTTAAGCAACTGAGACGATTTCTGGGTATGGTAGGATGGTACTCGCGATTCATTGAGAACGACTCAGAGATGAAAATTTCGTTAGTGAAGTTACTAAGAAAGGGGCAAGAATGGAAATGGGATAGCGACCAACAAGAGGCCTTTGAAGGTCTAAAGAAGGCGCTAACGGTAGCTCCGGTCCTGGCAAGACCAGATTTTGGCAAAACCTTCACGGTCCAGAGTGATGCAAGCGGAGTAGCGATTGGGGCGGTTTTGACACAGGAAGGGGATGATGGAGAGCACCCCATCGTATATGTGAGTAGAGTACTCACGGCGGCTGAACGAAATTATACCACGTCCGAAAGAGAATGCTTGGCGTTATTATGGGCCATTAAGAAGTTGCGACCGTACCTTGAAGGGTACGAATTCAAGGCCATCACCGACCATAGCGCCCTCCAATGGCTTCGTAATCTGAAGGACCCTACTGGACGACTAGCCCGTTGGGCACTTGAAATGCAGCAGTGGGACTTCGAAGTAATCCATCGGAAGGGCACTCTGCTGAAAGTGCCTGATGCGTTGTCAAGGATGTATGAAGATGGAGGGGAAATAGCTGGATTTGAAGAGATACAGGACGAGCGATACGTAACTAGGATGGAAGAAGTACAAAAACACCCACACCAATTCCCAGACTGGCGAATTGAAGATGGCCTGTTGTACAAATTTCGTAGCGACCCCCTATTAGACCCAGTGACATCTCGAGAAGAAGGATGGAGACTTGTCGTCCCAGTAGAGTACCGTGAGAGAGTGATGACAGATAGCCACTCCATCACCTCCGCAGGACACCTGGGACTTGAGAAGACCTATGACCGAGTGGCCGGCGAGTACTACTGGCAAGGCATGTACTACGACGTGCGCCACTTCGTCCAGGCTTGTCTCGAATGCCAGAAGCACAAGTTCTCTCAGACGGGACCCCTAGGGCTACTAGGCAAAAGAATTGTAGAGCGACCACGGGCCGTAGTGGCAGCAGATCTTATGGAATTTCCAAGATCTCTTCACGCGGTGGATCGAGCTGAAGCCGCTGAGGAAGGCGGATGGCAAGTCGGTGGCTCGCGCCCTAGAGGAGCTCATCTTGTTTCGGTGGGAGACGCCGAACTACGTACTCACAGATAACGGGAAAGAGTTCATCAATAAGCACCTGACCGCCACGCTGAAGGAGTATGGAGTGACCCATGTGACCACGCCACCGTACCATCCGCAACCCAATCCAGTGGAGAGAAGCAATCGAACCCTAAAGACCATGATAGCGACCTTCGTAAAATAAGACCACCGAAATTGGGATGCCCATCTTCATGAGTTTAGGCATGCAGTCAATACTGCCATGCAAGCGACCACCAAGGTATCACCAGCCTTCTTGAATTATGGACGACACCCAAGGCCGGTGAAGAGTTTACGAAGAGAAGTAGAGCCAAAGCGACCAATTGTTAATAGCGACCCTGAAGATTGGTTAGAGAGAGTAAGAAGACTGGATGCCCTACGCGACCTAGTAATCAGGCATATCGATTCTGCAATGGAGCGACAAGCCAAATACTATAATCGTGGCAGGAAGGAGGCGACATTCCAGCTAGGAGACTTAGTAATGAGGGCAAATCACCACTTGTCAAACAAAGACAAGCGTTTTTCGGCTAAGTTAGCTGGCCGGTTTGACGGCCCGTTTGCCATCAAAGAAGTTAAGTCTCCGCTGGTATACGTGCTAAATATGGGTGAGGATAAAAGAATACCCGAGGTGCACGTGAGTGAATTGAAGAGATATATTCCCCCAAGGGGAAAAGCCCAGTAGTAGCGACCTCTTCCTTACAAGCGACCTTGAAGTTGTTATATTTTGTTTTGTCGTTTATGTTCACAGAGTAAAGAAGAGAACCATCGACCAGAATGTTCAGAGCTAGGGGAGTGCGCAGAGGCCGAACGAGCCGAGGAGATCACCACCCTTATCCCGAGTTCGAATACCCCGTTAGCTGCCGTATCCCGAATGACGATCGGGTACAGCAAGTGGGAGCTGTGGCGACCCTTCGTAGCCCTCCACCTACGATTGAAGATAGCCCCATGACCGCCCCCGAATGGGAAACCGCGGTGCGGCAGGAGTGGGAGCAGCAGAAGAATAATCGGGCCTTCAACGCTCTGATGTCGACAACCCAAACCCAGGAGTTCCCACGGGGATTGCCCCCATCCTATCCTTCCGGAGTGGAACCCATGGGCCCGCGGACATCGAGGTTGGAACCCACACTCCATCGGGACACGACGAAACCCAGCAACCTGGAGAGGATTGGAGGGTTCAGGAAGCTGGGGAAGGAATGGCGGTCCACGAGTTAGCCCCTCACTCCGAGCCACGGGATATGTCGTTCGTAGCGACCCGGATCAGCGACCCAACCGGAGAAGAACCATCAAGACACCAGTTGGCGTCGATCGCCCCGAGCGACCCGAGACGAGTCACCTGGGCGGATGAGCAGGAGGAGGAGAAAGCCATCCGGGAGCGGATGAGGAACCGCCGACTCCACCCCACCCCTCAGCAAGTGGAAGTTGAACACACTCCTCCACCCGTGAGGAGTTTGGTAGAGCGCTTGATGGCTGCTCGGGCTACGGGAGCGATATCTCGTCGTCTGGCCCAAGAGGTGGAGCAAACGGAGAGGCCGCCTCCAGAAGAACATCATGGTGTCGCCATTAGCCAACGGGAGATTCCAGAGGGGGAGGAATCGAGGGAACCTTGTCCGGGACCCGACATACCCGCACCCGACTCCTCCATCAATTCCCCTGGAAACAGGGCCATCAAGGACCCCATTGGCCTGGGACCTGGACGAGGAATTGACCGTGAGTGGTGAGGTTGCCGGGTTGAGGGAAGTCCCCTACCCTCTCCCTATCTCAGCTCGGAGGCATCGGTATAACCCGCGGCGGCAGCTCCAATTACATGATTACGAGTCGCCGGTAGCGGAGAGTCTCTCGGCGCCTCTCGGCGGTCGGCGGCAGGTGTCCGTCGAGCCGGCGGAGACCCGCCGGGTGAAGCTCACGGGCACCATGTTTAGCCAAGGACTAATCCCCATACCCTCTGACCCGACGCTTGACCCTCCTGAGGGGGCTTGCAACAACTGTTGGCAGAAGGGGCATATCTCGTCGAGATGTCCGAGGCCCCGCCAAAATACTTGGTGTCGCAACTGCGGCAGGCGGGGCGTAAAAGTGACGAGCTGCCCCAGATGCAGTGAGCCTCACCGGGAGTGGGTCCGGTGGAAGTATGAGGGGGAATCGGCCCCGCTGGGCATGAACCTACGAGACGAACCTCGCGATCCTCCGCCGGGGACGGGTACGGCGTCGTCGACAGCCGGGGAACCGGCTCCAGCGCGAGGGGTCTCGCAACCGTCGACGTTGCCCTCAGCGACGGTATTCCAGTCGGAGCGGAGTCATAGGAGCCCAGAGAGACCGACGCCAGCCCCGCGTCGTGTACTGTCCCCACCACCAGACCCACCAAGCGACCCATCTAGGGCTGCCGCCCCGCAGGAAGATATCATGGGGAGGATCCAGCGACTGGCGGAGAGCCTTGCGGACCTTCCGCCGCACGACCGAGCTGCCCTGTTACGCGCCACCTTGGAGGCCCATCGCCTCGAGAAGAGCCATCGAAGCGACCCATAGAAGGAGAGCAACCTGATGAATCTAGCGACCACCATGCTAATAGCGACCCATCCGAGACCCTATGCATCGGCGACCAAAGGGCCATAACCTGAGAACTACTAGCGACCGAAACCTGAAGTGACGGAGGCATACCCATGCCCAGTAAGTTGTTAAAAGTCTTGTTATTTATTTATTTATTGAAATTTTTTTATTTAGGATACTATAATTCCCCTATGGTCGCGCGATCTATGAGCGCCGTTGCTCTGTGGTCGGATTGGGAGTAGTAAGGTGGAGGTATTAATAATTTTTTTTGTTTGTTTTCAGCTTGATTAGTTTTAAGTGTAATATATATATATATATATATATATATATATATATTGTTTCTTGCAAAAGCTCTGGTGCCGAGGGTTGCTCGGGAATCGCGTTGATGGGATACAATGGCCCAATTAGAGTCTCGTTTGATTATTGGAATAACCAGTCCACTCTTGGCGGTGTGTCCCATTTAGGGGGGGAGAGTTTGTGACGTGTATTTCACGTCCCAATAATATTAAATACGGGCAGTCAATCGCGACCCAGTCACCCGTCACCAGAGCCGAGCATTCTCACATTTAATTAGTATTGTTATTAATGGGGGGATTGTTATTTATTTGTTGAGGGAATGAGGATAAGGAGTCGCGACCGAGGATGGCCGTAGACCGGCACACAGACGCACACACCCATACCAGCGGCACCAGCTGATCGCCGCAGCGACGACTGCTCGGAGCGAGCAACGGCGACGAGTCTACACACACATGCACAGCACCAACATCACGGCACACTGTACGCGCGACCCTCTCTCTCTCTCGCTTGCTCTTTCTTCCTCGCCTCTCGAGGGTGATGAGCCGCTGCCCGCGCACACACATACACACACGCGCGCGCGTCCGCCCTCTCTCCCGATGCACGCAGACGCGGGAGGAGAGAGGATTCACAGCGGCAGCGGCGGCTTCCTCGAGGCACACTATCTCGGCTGTAGCCACGAGAGAGAGAGAGAGAGAGAGAGAGAGATACCGACACGGCTGTCGGTAGAGGGGAGAGCTAGCAGCCGCCGCGCGTAGGCCGGCGCGCGCACGTCGCCGCTGCCAACTGTGTTGGTCCGGCAGCGACAAAACCGAAAGCGCCCGATATAGATATATACGCCGGGTTGCCCGCGCGTGTATATCTAGCAATTCATAATTGCCCGCGCTGCGTGGACAGGGCGGCATTCGCGGAGCGAGCCAATGAGAAGTAGCGACTCAAATCACCGCTGACTTGGCCTTGATTTTTGCATCTAGGGAAAATCAAGGCCAATCACCGTAAAGAAAAGGGCGGAAGCAACAAGTGTTTGAGCTCAAGTTGTGCGAGAAGAAAAGCCAAAATTTTGGAAGAAATTTCCGCCCTCTCCGATTTTGAGCATTGACTGCCCGGCCTTCAGCGACGATAGACGTAGCGAAAGTTTTGCCTGCCGTTCGAGCGTAGTAGACCGCGTGGAGAGACATCGACCGTCCGCCCGTCGGCGACGTAGACGTACTCACTGAGAGCTAGATATTGGGTGAACATTAACCGGCGACCTTGTGACCTACGAGGAAGGACATCGCGAGACGCGCCCGACTAGCGACGGTGAGTGGACTGTAATTGTCGAGCTTCCCTCGGCACTTGCAAGTAAATTATATTAAACAATTGTCGTACATTGCCGCCATGTGCTCGGGGTTTTTAGGAGAATAAATCCGTGGTGGTGTGACACCGTTATGTAAGATCAGTGCGTGTCGGACCGGGATTAAATTCAAGTATTAGTGTGGGGAAATTTACGCGACTCGGAAAACTCGGGAGACGTGGTGAGTTTGGTCGTCGCGAGGGACGCGTGAGAAGGCTAGCGTAGCCATATTTGTATAGTGACAAATTCATTGTGTGAAATTGTAAATTGTCGCGACCGTGCGTATTTATATTAGAAATAAAGCTTAAGTATAATTAAAGAGAAATTGGTGAGTGTTCGGTATAAATTTATTAATTCCTGATTTTTTCCTCTTCACGGAACTTCCTCTGGGAAAGGGGCTCGTACCGAGTCAGCCGCGCTTTACCTGGCGCCCGTTAATTTAGAAAATTTGGTAAAGTGTCGAGATAATAATAAGCCATAGTAACCACCACGTTACAAACTACACAAGTTTTTACCATTTTGACCTTGAGTGACCTTCTGGAGGTCACGAAACAAAGTAAGGTTGTTGTGATTAATGTTTGAGGTAGAGAGATTATTTGCTTCGACCAGAAAGCCGTAATAATTCAGAAAAAAAAGCATATTATCGTTTTTCAGACGTTTGACCTTGATTTTTGACCTCTCTAAGGTCACAAAATAAAATTTTCTCAAAGACATTTTCGATGTAAAATTTTCCGCTCTTTTCAATTCCGGGATAAAAATTAGGGGTTTCCAGTTAAAAAAATCAAGTTGACCTTGAAATAACCTTGAAGATCAAGTTTAAGATTAAGTTCAAGGTCACCAATGTTTGACCCCCTTTGCCCTTGTCAACTTTTGTTTAAACTTTTTTTCGATACCACGCTTAGGAACGAAGAAATTTAGGTGCGGAGATTAAAATGGCCCACCCTGTATACACGGTGACCGACCATCCCATAATTTAGAAAAAACAGTTTCTCTTCCCTATGATGTTTATACCACCTTTGTAGAATTCTTGGACCATTTGAACAATGTTTTAATAGAAAACAATTCACACCTGGTTTTCAGATTCTCAATCTTACATAACAAAACTTTTGTTTTTGCCGATCGTACCTGCAGTACAGAGGTCTGTAATTTTGAACATTCTGTGAAAATAACTCGTGCCGTATTAGATATATTAGGTCTTACCGAAGTCTCCGAATACGTAAGAGTAGACAGTAATCCTAAAATAGCATCTCGTCCTGCAAATATTTTGAATGCTCTTCCGAGACAATTATATATTTACACAGACATATGTGAGCCAACAATTGTTGGCGATGTACAAGCAGCTTTACTACGGATTGCATCTGTGAATTACAAAGATTTTGTATTTGCTTCTGACCAGTTTCAAACTTTTACACCTGTAAACTATGTACCTTTAATAAGGAATTGCTTTCGAATCATTACGATAGCTATAAGAGATCATCTTGGCCGTATTATACCATTCGAGTGTGGGACATCGACGGTGACACTTCATTTTAGACAAGCGACATAACGCTATCATGATGAGTCATTACGATCATTATTATGATTCACAACTTGGTAGCGGTGGTGTAGAGCATGTATACGTAGGATCACCCTATCAGAAGGGCCACGATGGTATAGGTAGTTTTCTTGGAGGACTCTTTCGTAGGGCGTTACCATTTCTAAAACAAGGCGCAAGGGCTGTAGGGTGATATAAGTGATAATAAATCAACATTCAAAGAAACTTTACGAACGAGAGCCCGTGAATCAGGCCTAAATTTGAAAAGAAAAGCCGAAAAAAAAATAGAAAGTTTTATGGAGAGTTCAGGTTATAAAAGAACGCAACGAAGCCGTAAACGTCAGTCGAAAGTTAGTCATCGTAGAAAACACACTACACGTAAAACAAAGACAAGAAAATCAAAGACAAGGAAAACTAACAAAAATTCCAGCAAGGGAAGAAAGACTCAAAATATTAAAAAGAAAATACGTTCCGTAGGTGACATTTTTGGTCCTGCTTAATAAAAATGGCTTTTCTTCACTCTCACTTTTGCGAGTGTGCAAAATCCGAACTTGACTTATTTACACTATCGCCTACCCAAACATCTATAGAAGGTACTCAATGGATTGAGTACAAACCTGTAACTAGTATCTCAGAAGATTCATATTTAGAATTTCTTATTCCGGGAAACTCGGATGATTATATTGATATGGCTCATACCATGATAAATCTTAGTGTACGACTTGAAAAAGGAGATTCGCCTATAGAAGAGAATACTTTACTCACACCTGTTAACAATTTTCTACATAGTTTTTTAACCAAGTGGATGTATTTTTTAATCAAAAAGTAGTTTCACCACCGAGTAATGCTTATGCTTACCGCGCCTACATAGAAACCTTACTTAATTATTCAGAAGAAGCTAAAAAATCCCACTTGACATGCGGTCTATGGTATAACGATACACCTGGACAGATGGATGCTGTTCTACTAACTCCAACTGATGATGGTGAAACAACTTTTTCCGATAATATAGGGGCCTGCGCCCGTCGTAACTATACTAAAGGTGGTAAAACAATTGATTTACTAGGACATTTAGACGCAGACTTTTTCATCAGGAAAAATTCCTTCCTAACGGTGTGGAAGTTAGAGTACGTCTTATATGCTCCAAATATGCTTTTTGTTTAATAAACTATGAAACCGAAAATGTAAAAGTGAAAATTCTAGATGCTTCATTATGGATACGCCGTGCTAAAACCAATCCTGGAATTTTACTTGCACCCTCAAAAGCTTTGTCTAAAGGTACAGCAAAATATCCTTTAACACGTGTTGAAGTAAAATCATTCACCTTACACACTGGTATAACTGGAGAAACTTCAGACAATATTATTCTTGGTCAAATTCCGGTAGTAAAAAAGAAAACCCATTTAATTTCCAACATTTCAACTTAAACTTCTTAGCCATGAGTGTAGACGGAGTACAGGCACCTAGCAGAGCTATACAGCCAAATTATCCAAACAGATATGTAGATGCCTATCATACATTATTTAGTGGTACTGGTATTCATTTTGCAAACGACGGTAACGATATACCAAGAAAAGCTTATCACGACGGTTATTGTTTATACGCCTTTGACCTCACGTCTGATCTATCGGCAAATTGTAATATACACTGGAATTTAGTAAAAACAGGAACCATTCGTTTAGAATTGCGATTCGAAAGTGTTCTACAACAATCAGTTAACTGCATTGTATACGCTAAATACGATAATATTCTTGTAATTGACTCAACTCGTCAAGTCATAGTCGATTTTGGAGGCTAACTTTTAGGAATTTTATGATTCATTTACTTTACATTATATAATGCCTACTAATTGGCATTTTAACGGTGAAAGCTATGACATGACAAACACTGACTGATAAAAAACACATTACGGTGTACTATTTTAAGTATAAATTGCATTGTTCTTACGTGAATAGTAGTTAGAAAGGTTTTGTATTTTGAGTTCTACACATCTACCTCAGCTCGAAGTTATGGATTATATAATCGACGTTTTGGGTTTCCGTGACAGTGCTGATAAGTTCATGATCAAAGAAGTTGCTGTAGTTTCTTTAAATAAAGAACACATCTCTCACAGGATCACAACTGCACCTCATTCATTCTCACACCTACCTATTAAAATACAAGTACACAACAACTGGATAACAAGTAACGTCCATGGTATCGAGTGGTTTGAAGGAGATATACCATATCGTCAACTACACGCTAATCTTCGGGAATTAGCTAGAACACCCAGACAGATTTTTGTGCGTGGAACCGAAGAGACTCGTCTTATATAAAGTATAACTACAGGACATGTAGAAAATTTGGAGGATTACAATTGTCCATTTTCATATCATTTAACTAAACGAGATATTTTCTGCTGCTATCACGGATCTCTACACAGAGGTCTATACAAATGTGCCTTAAATAATGCATACCGTATAAAATCGTGGGTAAACCAAAACATCACTCTTTTGGCTGCTCTGGACGCAAAATACGATTATTCAGACGCCAGGCTCGTTTACAGCACAGTCACCGATCAAGCAGTCCCCGACTGTGGTTCAACGAGTGTACACCTCGTCACGGCTGGTGTTCAAGATTATTCAAAACAACAGAAGAAAAATATTAAATATTTAAGAACTCCAACACCAGGTCATAAATTAGAAGAACCTATATACGACAAAATTTCAAACACTGATTATTATACGTACCCAATATCATCGGTCAAAACATGCTCCACGTATATACAAGATGAACACGAATCAGATACTGGATGCTCTGCGATTATTAAGAATACCTCCGCCGGGTGTATTCCCTGCAGACAGAATTCCTTGGACATTGACGAGACCGACGGGATGCATATTTAATACAGATGTATACACTCAACCTGGAGCTCATTGGGTAGCTTTATACATAGACAGACGAGGTCATGGAATCTTTTTCGACAGTTATGGCGTTCCACCTATTTTTCCAGATCATATAAGGGTAGTGCGACGAAATACTATTTTTTATGACTGGAATACTATACAACTACAAAGTGTAAACTCTAAAGTATGTGGTCAATTTTGTTTGATGTGTTTAGACTATATGAAACGCGGTTATTCACTAGAGAGATTTTGTAAATTATTTACAACAGATTATAGGAAAAATGATAAAATTGTAGAACGCTTTTACAACAATCTTCAAGGCTCCACAGCTAAATTTAAAAATGAAAATAAATATAAATATCATGTAGGTAATGGTCATAAACATCGTTCAAAATATTGTATTCAATCATGTAAAGCTAAAATATTATGAAGAAATTTGTACATACTTTTTCATTTATTACTAATATTAATAATAAATATTTTCAATTTTTATTCTACAACTTTTCTAAATAAATTTATGTAAAATGTATTCTTAATTGTTTATATAATTATTTATTATTAACCAATCCCAAACAAACAAACTCCCTGATTTTCTTAAATATACACACACAAACACACATACATGCAGAGGTTCAGCTACAGAAATTCACCTTCCCAACATCCAGAATGCTGGTGGGGAGGGAGATTTCCTATACTGGTACGCGCACAACACCTATTGACCATCAGCTGTTGAAGGGGAGGGGGAGTTTCGATATCTCCCACTCAGTCCCACCACTATCAACACCTTACCGGCTGCCGTACCGTCCCTACCTTTGCACGCCTCGCTAGTTCTCCCCCTCCATTTTCGCCCGCCATGTTGTTCCTATCTTTGCACGCTTCGCTAGCTCTCTCCCCTCCATTTTCGCCCGCCATGTTGTTCCTATCTTTGCACATATACTACTGTAATATGTCCAAATAGCTCATATTTTTCATATTAGTGCAATTTTTAATAAATATTTTATCTAGTATAGGGTGGATGTCCCGACTACTGACATCCTACCCGACTACTGACACCCAAATCTCTTTTATTATAAACCAAATATAAAGTCTCTCAATCTATACCTGAAAAAAATATATAAGAATTCTACAACTGTTATCACTACAATGAAATAACAATTGCAGCTTTTTTTATTTAAAGAAATTTTTTGAAAATAATCAAAAACCTGGAAACTGAAAAAACGTTTAAAATAACGTCTGTCTTAGAATTTAACACCAAACTAGCGCAAGATAGAAACTATTACTACTTTGATACTAGGGCGATTTATAAAATATAATATAGCGTAATAAGTAATACTTATTTACTAAATAATGATAATTAATAAAAACATTCAATCCTTGAACGTATTTTATTTATTTATTGAGTGCCAGCGTTAGGTACAAGCGTTTTAACTTTTTCGTATTACTGACATGTCAGTAGTCGGTCACGAAAATAACGTATTTTCCCAACTACTGACACCGCCGGGCAGTTTGCGCTTGAGTGCAACCTAACATCCTTCAATGGTGATGGTGCAGTTTGCATGATTGAAACTTCCTGGGGAAATATTTATCCCAGGGTACAGTTTTTGTAAGTATTTACATGTAAAATTACTTCAATACACTGTAAAATTAATCCATACAGTGTTTTGCAATATATTGTTTAATGTAATACAAATTTATACTTTGTTATGTATTTATTTGCAGATCATGAGTCCAAAGAAAAAACAATTCAAATACACCACGGAAAACTTACATGGTGCTCTTCTTGCAATTAAATCGGAAATGTCTGTGAAAGCGGCTAGCAAAAAGTATGGAGTGCCAAGGTCAACATTAATCTCAAAAAGAGATAACAAGTATCCAGATAAAAAACCTGGTCCGGAGACTGTTTTATCAGCAAATGAAGAAAGTGTTCTGGAAAATTAGATTTTCGATAGAAGCGGTATAGCTGCTCCTATTACTAAAGAACAATTACTTAACAGTGTTCAGTTAATTGTGTCGAATAGACGAAATCCTTTTACCAACAACAGACCGGGACGTCATTGTTGACGAAGGATTTATGACTCGCCATAGTCAATTAAGTGAAAGAATTACTGAAAATTTAAGTTCAAGTCGAGCCCAAGTGAGTGAAACTGCCCTTAGACAGTGGTTTTCAGAAATTTCAAATGAATTGACAGCAAAGAATCTTTAAGACATTGATCCCTCAAGAATTTTTAACGCTGATGAAACAGCTTTACTCCTAAATTCAAAGAAAGGTCGAGTGATTGCGAAGAAAGGTAGCAAGATCGTTTACAGTGCAACTGACAACAACGAGAAAGAAGGGATAACGACTCTCATTATCGGTAATGCAGCAGGTCAGCTGGCACCACCTTTCATATTGTTCGCTTATCGAAGAATTCCTGCTCACATTATGAAGAAAATGCCAAAGGGATAGGCAGTTGGCAGATCTGATAATGGCTGGATGACTGGAAAGAATTTCTATGAGTTTGTTGCTAATATTTTTCATGCATGGTTGGTCAAGATGGGTATAGTACTTCCAATTATTTTATACATCGGCGGTCATGTCTCGCACTTGACGCAGCCTGTTAGTCGCTTCTGTAGGGAGAATAATATTATTTTGATTGCACTGCATCCTAATTCTACGCACATCTTACAGCCCATGGATATTTCAATGTTTAGACCATTGAAAGTAGAGTATAGAAAAGTTGTTGACAACTATCGCAATGAAAATGATCAGATAAGTGTTCAAAAAGAAGATTTTGCACTTATCGTCAAGAAAACATTGGAAAATATGGATGTTAAAAGCATTTTGGAACATGGATTCAAGGCCTGCGGTTTGTACCCTTTCAATGCCAACGCAATTGATTATCAGAAACTTCTGTCGACTAAAAGAAACAATGTGCAATCAAATGCAGTGCAAGACGGTGAGAGGTATAAAGAAGCTGTAAAGTGTATTGAGGAAAGGGTCAGTGCAAATACGTTACAGTTATTTAAACAACATGATTCTGACAATTGAACTGGAAGTATCGAAAATCAAAATCTTTTTAAAATTTGGTGCGACCTTACACATTCAAGTGAATCTAACCATACTGATGATATAACGAGTAATGATGAGGATGAAAATAGTGTACTTTATAATCATGAGAGACAAGTACAGATAGTCAAGAGAACAACTGCTATTACAGAGGTTTGTACAAAATGAAGTAGATTTTTTTACATAAATTATGACTCTTAAACTTTTATCTATTTACTTAAATTCCTATACATATTATATATTTTTATACTTATTGTTTTCATTGTTTTTCTCTTATCGTATACGCTAGAGATCCTATAAATTAATTCTTATAATAACTTGTAATTATTTGTTTTAGACACAAAATGTAAACACTGCACCTATTGAATCTAATTCATTTAAGATGAACCTATCGGAGAACTTGCAGAATCGTCTACAGGAAGTTGTCAAGAATGAAAAGATACCTATTCGCCAAGGTCATGATACAAATATTCTGAAGGTATTTGTTAATGTACTCTTTATTTATATTTTTATAAATATCAATTAAAAATTATAAATTTATTTACCAAATAAATTTAATTATAAACAATTATGATTTTTTTCTTTATATTAATAGAAATATTTAGTACATAGTATTAACTTCACATAATAATTTTAGAATAAAAATATAAATTACACTATTTTTATGTACACTTCATTATTTAACTAATTTTTGAACTTAATTTCTTACAGGTTCTTGCTATTGAGCCAGTTGATGAAACTCAAACTAGTATGCACGAGGAAACACCTTTGAATTTGACAATTATTTTCGATGAGCATGAGAATCTTATTCTCAATGAAGATTTGGATGAATTCAATTTTGAGCAAGATCCTTTATCTAATTCTGCCAGTTTTTCTTCGGGACAAGTAAATGAAGTGCTACAAAACTCATCACAAGAGGATATAGAGAATAATTCTAATTCTAGTACAAAAATTGAAGTTAGCTCTATTTATTTACCCACTACTTCTCACTTATTGAACTCAGCAACACCTTCGACTTCTAGTACACAGTTTAACAACACTGATAATTGTTCTTTAGACATACGGCAATCTCCTATGCGAGAGATCTCAAATTTGAATCAGACAATCACAAAATCTGGTGAGGATTCAAGTAGCAACAATTATTCAAGGATACCTTCTCCATATAAAAAATATTTATATTGGCCTACGGAAAATACATCCAAAAAGAAATCTCGAAATGTGAAAGAAAAACTGCCATCAGTCATTACATCAGATACATACATAAAATATCTTGAAGACAAAGAAGAAAAAAAAAGAAAGATCGAAAAAGAAAAAGAGCAAAAGAAAAAAATGAGATTAGAAAAAGCTGAGGTAGAAAAAGAAAAAATTGAACAGCGAAAGAAGAAGAAACTAGTAACAAAGGTAGAAAAACAGACTGAGAAGGAGAGTCAGAAAAAGCAAAGTTATAGAGGAAAAAAGTACTGATAAAAGCAAGTCTACTACGTCAAAAACCAAACGTAAAGTGACAGTTAAAATGTAAACTTAAGCTTTAATTAGATAAATAGTTACTGTACTTTAAGTGTTACGACTGTTAAAATATTATTCAATCATACGTTCTTCAAGAGACTGCAAATTATTGTGATAATAAAATCAAACATTTAGATAGTTTACGATTCAAAGCTTGAGTACAAAGTACTGTAAAAATGTTATTTAGTTGTATGGAGCACCAAACTTGTAAACTCTACAAATGTTTATTATCAATAAAATATTTCTTACTATAAATCTATAGAGTTTCTATTTACCATATTCATATGTATGTATACACATATACATACATATACATGCACATAGATCTAAACACACACACATATCCATGTACATACGTGCTCATCAGCATATACACAAGCATAAAAGCATATACACATACCCATCTATATATACACTTAGACTCGTCGAAAGATACCTGCACACATAAACTCACCCACATGCACGCACTATGTTTCATTATAAAAGAAATGTGATGCTGCAATATGGAATATTGTTTATTATATTTATTTTATAGTTATATAGAGTCATATATGGGCTAATCTGCCAAACTTTCAACCTTATACAATCCAACTATGAGATGGCTGTTACGCTGATTCTAGATGTAGCACGTTGCCCATCCTGGTCTAAAATGATTTGTTTGGTCCTGGTACTTTAATCTTTCAATTTTTAGAAAAGAAAACCCTACTGAAGATATGATATACGAGTAAGAACTGACGTAAGATCCTGCGTAAGGAACTACGTAAGATCATGAATAAGAACTTACGTTAGAACTTGTGTAATAGAGTTGTACATGATCTTACGTAAGATCTTCCGTAAGTTCTTACGCAAAAAATTACATAAAATTTTACAAAAAATAAAAATAATTATTTTAATTTTTAAAAATTCGTCGTAATTTATTTCGTACGAACTTACGCCATAATTTTCGTAAGTTCTTTCGTCAGTTCTGCCGTAAGTTCTTATGTAAAAACTTACGTAATTTCTTATTTAAGATTTATACGTCTGTTCTTACATAATTTATTCAGTAGAGAAAAGCACACGCATACGCACGCACGCCCGCGTATGTTAGTTGTACATAATTGTATATGATCATATATAGCCATTTATGACTATACTTGATTATACACAATCATATAAGATCAGAAGTATTTAAACGCAGTTGTATATTAGAGACAGAAGTTTGATCTAATTAATTATAATTATATGTGTATAGACGATTGTGTATAATGGTGTGTACTCATACGGCACGTAATGTTTCTAAAAGCGTTCGGTAATATTTCACTTGAAACATTACACCTTTCAGAAATATTTATACAATGTTTCATGGACCTTTCTGTAATGTTTCAGAAACATTAAATGTCCGCTAACATGTCAAATGTAACATTTCAGATAGATTACAGAAACATTACTGTGACATTTGAATAATCTTTCTGTAATTTTTAGACATCGTGATTACTTTAATGTAATAATACCGAAATGTATCAGCAACATATCAGGTATGTTACTTTAATGTTATCGAAAGCTTTCAGTAACATTTTAGTAATGTTACTTTAACATTATTAAAAGGTTTTAAGTAATGTTACTGTAACATTAATGAAAGGTTTTAAGTAATGTTACTGTAACATTACTGAAAGGTTTCAATAACACCTCAGTAATATTTATATTTATATTGCTTTACAATCCTGTTAAAAATATGATATTGAAATCGATAAAAAAAATGCATTTTATTTTGGTGCTAATCTTAATCTTTAATCTTGATTATCGTTCTACTTATTAGAGATTTAATCGGATTTAATCCAATCTACTCATTTATTGACATTTATTTATGAATTTCTACGATAATTTTAGAATTTAATTTTTTATATATTATTTATATACCTAGGTATTTATTAATCTGAAACAAATATTTTGCTTAAAATTATTTAATAGATTTGTCTGAAAGAATAAATCAATTAAAAAATTTTGACGGGGCTGGGAATTGATCCGAAGACCTCTGCGTGAAACTCCAACGCTCTAACCGTTCCGCTGAAGAAGAACTTTGAAATCGATAAAAAAATCTGACTTATAATCTACAATTACTGGGCATGAAAATACTTTTATATTTCGTAAAAATAAACACCCACAAAGATGACTGAAAATTACATTATCCTAAAATCGATAACATATTTTTACATTAGAATTCAAAGTAGAATGCCGGTCAAACAGAGTTCTTTACTATATTTAGCTGATCATTTTTCTATTACTCGTGAAACCTTTCTGGAACATTTCTGACATATAACACTTGCAACATTACGTAGGGAATGTTTCGGAAACATATTACGTTCAATGGAATTCAAATGTTATAACTGGTACGTCAGGGAAATATTTCTGAAACCTTGCTATCGTAGCATCCCATGTGGGATATGGGTGATTTGCAAAAAGATGGTAAATTACGTGTCCTAAGCTTAAATTCCTATTTCAATTTTTATTTTTATATTATATAAATGTTTTTGTGTATATTTCATGTTACAAAAACATAGTTACTGGTTGATTTTTTCTCAAAATAAAAATTTCGATTTACACGGACATATTTATACCTCAAATGTCAGTACCGTGACGTGTCCCTTTATGCTTCTTTAACATTTGGTCGCTGATTTTATAAAAGAAAATTAATCTATACTATATAAAATGCATTATATCTAAAAGTAGACATAAAATACTTCAATTTTTCATGACACATATTTATTTTTAATACAATAAGCAAATAATATAACTCTTTACGTCATGTCCCACAATTTTAGCTAAAAATTATGTTTTTATAATTTGGCGCTCAAAAATTTGACAAAAGTCACTGCTTCTGCCCTCTACCTGAGAAAATGTCAAATACTAGGTATCAATATCAACTTTACTTTTGAATGAACCGTCAAAACCGTTAAATATTTAAAATTTCGAATATTTTATGTATTATTTTTTACTCGCAGAATAAGCCTGTCAGTACCGTATGTATTCTTTTCCCTATTAAAAAAGATCTGTGCAATTAATTTTATCTTTCTATTCTACTTATATTGGGTAGCAAAAAAAACTCCCGGGCGGAAAAATCATAATTTTAAAATTTGGGTCTAAAACGAGACATTTTCCTGTAAAATGTCAGTACCGTGATAGTCAGTACTGTGATGGAATATTCTAGAATTAATTATAAATTATACACTTAAGTCGATCTTACGAATATGCAGACAAGCTATAAATGGTAAAAGAACAGTGACAAAACAGTGGAAAATTGAACTTAAAAAGAAAGAAGAAAAAAGAAAAAAAAAGTTGGATTTAAAAAATAGAAACAAAAAAAAGGTAAATATTTATCAAATGTTTTTATATTATTTATTCGAGTATTCGTGAATTGAATTTTTAAATACTCGCGCTAGTATGATAAAAACTGCTCTATAGTACAGTTATGTATATAGTATATCTCTATAGTATATACAATTGTCTTCGTCCATTTTTAAATTATATGTAACAATTAACTTTTTATTTAATACTGACAGTAGTTCTAGTAAAATTTATTAATTTATTTTATTATTACATTTAGGTAACTAAAAAATCAAAAGAAATTCAACAGCAAAAGAACAGAGAAAGAAATAGAGCTTGGAGAGAACGAATCAGACGAGATCCAGTTCTGCATAAAGCGTACCTTGAAAAAGAAAGATTACGAAATAGAGAGAGAAAAAATAAAGGAAAAGAATTAAAATTTAAAACTGTCGATAAACTGTCTGACCGTGAATTAAGAAACAGGCGAAAAAAGAAAGAGAGTATAGACGTAATTTGAGGTTTAAAAAAATACAAACAGAAGAATTTAACAGTAGTTTACCAACACAGAATGCCAATGTATCTGTGGAATTATGTGAAGAAGAAAAACAGGAATCAAATCTAGTAAAATCAGTTAAAGTTGTGGCTGCTGCAAGACGTAAACGATGTTACTCCACTAATAGAAGTCTAAAAGCCGAGGTCGATTTATTGAAGAAACAAGTAAGTGCTCAAAAAAAGAAGATTTCACAACTTACAAGTAGTAAAAATAAAAAAGTGAAAGAACTCTTTCTCCAGTTTCAAGTTTAAAGCTAAATTTAGAAAAATCAAATTTATCTGAAAATTTAAAAAAGAACATAGTAAGAATAAACTTTCTTGTTTATAGTACTTTCAATCATTGAATTTCATGCTTTTTTCTTATTAAATATTTTTTTTTAGATAACTAGTGAAGCTTTAAGAATTCACTTTCGATCATCTTATCAAAAAGCAAAAAGTTATAGCGAACGAGATATTTTTAAGAAAGTGACAAGTGGTGCCACTATAAAGAAATATCGTTTATTGTCTGAGGCTAATAAGTTTATAGCACCAATTTTAAGAAAAAGAAAAAAAAAATTTTCAAAACTAAATATTCTTGAAAAAATAAAAAATTTCTTTTTTAAGAATAGTGTTATTGATCCTAGTAAAAAAGGATTTGTAATAAAAAATAAAGTCAAACACCAAAAACGATACATGATGTCAAGTATGGTTGATTTGCACAATAAATTTCGTCGAGAAGAAGATATTAAAATTTCATATGAAACCTTTACAAGATATCGCCCTATCCAATGTGTACCACCAAAAGTAAACGACAGAGATACATGTGCGTGTATAGTACATGAAAATTTTAAAATGCTTATAAAAAGCTTGCATAAAAGTAAGATTATAAAAGAAAGCACTGATTACCAAGTCTCCGAATCTCTTACGTGTTCTACAAATAGATCAGAAATGTGTTTTTCAAGAGTGTGTGAAAAATGTAAAATTTTTGAGATTCGGTTCGACTTAAAAAATGTTAAAACAAGTGGTAACATTTCATTTGATAAATGGATAGTGAAAACAGAAAACCGCATCAATGAAAAAACACAAAAACCTATACAAGTAAAAATCACTGTAAAAGAAAACATATCTATGACAATTTCCGATGTTTTACAATACTTTCAACGGGAACTAGCAGAGTATATGAACCACGTTTATAGATATATTCACCAAGAAAAAAAAATAGAAAACTTAAAAAGTTCACTCAAAGAAGATGAGTGCTTATTCATTGCCGACTTCAGTGAAAATTATACTTGTAAATATTCAAGTGAAGTACAGTCTGTACATTTTGGAGCTAGCAAAAATCAAGTAACAATACATACAGGTGTTTTCTACACAAAAAATGTGTCTCGAGGTTTTGCAACTCTATCTCAAAGTTTACGACATGATGCTGCAGCTGCAATGGCTCATTTAAAGGAAGCTGTAATGATTTTTAAAGATATCTTGATTCCAATACGAAAAATTTATTTTTTAACTGATGGTCCTACTGCACAATATAGAAACAAAAAAATGTTTTATTTAATTACTCAGCATCTGTCAAAGCTCTTGCCCTCAGTTAAACAAATTTCCTATAACTTTTCTGAAGCTGGACATGGCAAAAGTCCAGCAGATGGAATTGGAGGATCTTTAAAAAGATTAGCCGATGATGCTGTAAAATATGAAACTGATATTTCAAATTTTAATGCTTTAATTACATTTTTAAAAGAAAAATGTAAAAATGTATATATATCATCAATTAACATTGATGATATTAATATAATAGACTGTTTAATTCCTTTAGATATTAAAACATTTCCTGGAACAAGGAAAACTCATCAATTTAACTGGGATATAGAACAACCTTACAATGTAATGTTTAACTATTTGAGATGTTTTGAATGCAATTTTGGCAGTAAGTGTATTCACTTTTCTCAAGGCATGCTAGATTACACAGAAATACAAAATTTACCTTCTGATACACGTATACAAAATATACAAAATAAGACAAAAAAAGTGACAGTAACCAAAAATAAAAATTTAAGAAAACCATTAAAGAATATCTCTCTTAATGAAACAATTGTTAACAGCAGTAAAAAGCAACTAAGTAAGTCTAAAGAAAAATCGGACAAAGCATTAACAAAAAATTCTATGCGAATAAAACAAGAATCTAAAACATCAGATAAATTTACACGAGAAGATAAAAGAAGCTCAAGAAGGTATAATAATATATTTATGTAATTTCTTACAAAATGTTAATAATTATGCTTTGAATAAAAATATTTAATTTTTTTCAGAATCCGAAAACCAGCTTTAACAGAAATTTATGAATATTTTTAAGGATATATTTAAAATTTTTTTTTTTTTTTTTTTTTTTATTATTTAACGTCGCCATGTTTGTGCTTCCATGTGGTGCTAATCGACGACGGGGGTCTGCGGTGTGTTTGTAAACAAAGCACATGTAATTTTTACAGAGGTGCTTGTATCAATCGGCAGAGACTAGGATTCGAACCCGGGTCACCGGCGTGGGAATCCGACACTCTACCGACTGAGCCGCCGCAGGCCCCATATTTTAAATTAAAATGTATATTTTATGCACTTTATTGCTATTTTAAAAAAAAAAATTAATTATTTATGACTGTTATTTTAACAAATCAAATTATAAAATTTCATTTATTTTATTTGCAAGTTATAAAAAAAATATTTTATTATTTTTTTAAGAAAGCTATATTTTTGTTGAAATGAAAGGGCTTCTTTGTCAATAATTAGTGCTTCGGTTTTTATTAATGTAATGCTCAAACTATTCAATATTAAGAATAAATAAAACATTAAACAAATACAAAGGTATTTTATTGTGGTTCTAACTTATCTTTGTAAATAATTTCATAATTAATATTTTATATCACCTTATAACTAATAAATAATACTATCTAGTACACAATTAATATTATATTCAATAAGACATTTTAATGTCAAAGATAGTTTTGTATTTGAATTAGTCTTGTGTATATCACGGTACTCGTCAATATATTTGTCAGTACCGTGATATGCACTTTTGATGTTTTTCGCTATAAATTAAAATAAATAAGACTTTCTATTTGTTTTATCACATAAATTAGTTATTTATGTTGCTAAAAATCACAATCAATCATTTTTGTATTAAAAAATTTATATTTTCATCCAAGACATAATTTAAATAAAAAATTGCCAACATTTTGCAAATCACCCATATCACAGAAATGTTAGGGGTGAAAGCTCGTTTTTCTATTATTTATGAAAACTGTCTGAAATATTTCTGACATATAACACTTGCAACATTACGTAGGGAATGTTTCGGATACATATTACGTGCAATGGAATTGAAATGTTATAACTGGTACGTCAGGGAAATATTTATGAAACCTTGCTATCGTAACATCCCATGTGGGGTATCACAGAATGTTAGGGGTGAAATCTCATTTTTCTATTATTTATGAAACCTTTCTGAAATATTTCTGACATATAACACTTGTAACATTTTGTTGGTAATATTTCAGAAACTTTTCACGTGCAACGGGAGTGAAACATTATAACTGATACGTTAGGGAAACATTTATGAAACCTTGCAAACGTACGATCTCATGTGAGATATTACAGAACTGTTAGGGATGAAAGCTCATTTTTCTATTATTTAGGAAACCTTTTTGCAATATTTATGACATATAACACTTGCAACATTACATAAGGAATGTTGCGAAAACATTTTACGTATAATGGAATTGAAACGTTAAGAATTTCCGAAACCTTGCAAACGTAAGATCTCATGTGAGATATTACAGAAATGTTAGGGATGAAAGCTCATTTTTCTATTACTCGTGAAACCATTCTGAAACATTTCTGACATATAACACCTCCAACATTACATCGGAAATGTTGCGCAAACATTTTGCGTGCAACATGATTGATACATAACAATTAGTATATTTCTGTAACGTTACTGGAATGTTTTTATGGATGAAATTCATATGAAATCTTTTAGAAAGATTTCTGAAAGATATCAGTTGAAACAATTCGATTGAACGATACCTGAAACATTACTGAAACATTACCAATGAGCGCATACCTTTCGATAATATTACGTGTCGTGTTGGTAGTTACTTAATTAACATATTTTATAAGAAAATCCATTACATCCGTAATTTTAGAATATATAAAAAAATAAAGGACACCTGTTTTTTCTTGTTTTAAACAGATGGAAATTAAAAGAGTTACAGCTGTTTAAAGTTTACGGATTTTCGATGAACTCCAATGATATATAGTCGTTGCTGAGCACTTTAACCTTCATTATTGATTTTTGCTAAATACCTTATTATTTATGTATTTTAACTCAGAATATTTGGAAGCTATAAACAAGCCATAAAAGATGAGTCCAGAATATATAAGTTCGGTCAAGATGGTCAATACCCACACAGCACACTATCTTACAGCACTATTTTCAGCGAGATTTCATGCAAAGTTGGAAACCTTTTAGAAATATTTCAATGAAACATTTTCGAAATGTTGTTATGACCATTCCAAGTACTTGCAAAAATATTTCATGGAACATTTTACCTTTTTAAGAAACATACCCATGTTTCTCAAAAAGTTACTAGTAAAACCATTTTAAAATGTTACAGAAACATTTCATAGTGGGTTGCCACGGAGCATGAAATATTTCTGAAATATTTCATGAAATATTTCTGGAATATTTGTTATTCAGATTTAATACTTTTTAAATATTTGAGAGGTTTCTGAAAGATTTCGTGAATATTGCACGAAATATTTCATGAAATATTTCTCAAATATTATGGAAATGTTTTGGTGATACAACTCGACAGCTCTATTCGCATTACTACAATATTCCACGAAATAACGAAATATTTCATGAAATATTTCTCAAATATTATGGAAATGTTTTGGTGATACAACTCGACAGCTCTATTCGCATTACTACAATATTCCACGAAATATTGATAAGACCTTTTAGAAATATTTCTTGTACGATTTGTAGTACATTGATTTATTATTATTATTATTTAACATTAGTAGATAATATACATTACAAACACGTGACATATTTTATTACTAACACTATTTTATTAAAATATCTGAAAAAATAAGAGAATTAAAAAAACTTATGTAGCTGGGAATCGAACCGGCGACCTGCTGCGTGACACTCCAATGCTGTAACCACTCGGCCAAGTGGAACTTTAAAATGCTTTAAAGAGATTTTACTTATATTTTACAAGTAATAGTTACAATGATATCTCCGTGTAGTATATTATGTTATATTGCATCGTATTTGGATATTATAAAAATAAATCCTGCATAATTTATAAATAATCGGTACATTTAAAAGAAATTATATTATATTATCTATATTTCTACGATGCTGGTAAAACAGAGTTCTGTATTGTACCTACTTTTCCGTATGTTTTCTCTGTACTTGACCGAATCCTAAGAAATGTTTGAGGAATCACAAATTTACAACAAGCAATGTAATAAACATTATTTTTTTTGTTTCGAAAAAATTATTATGTAAAGTTTAAATTATTATATATTTTTCATTATAATAAATATAATTTTAATTTTTTTATTAACGATTTTATCTTTACCCCGATGAGTAAAAATCTATTCTAATATATTAAATTATGCAACAATAGCACAGCCCCACAAAAAAAAAATTGTAAGTCCCAAAAACTTGACCACGGTACTTATATGTTTTTGGGATCGCTGAATCCGAATCCAGGGTTAGTTTAACCCCATCAGATCTTTCTCAAGGTCAGTTGAAGGTCAAATTATCGAAATACATGAAAAATACACTAAAACCATGGTATCTTGGGGTTTTTGGGGTCGCTGAATCCGAATCCGGGGTCAGTTTAACCCCATCAGAACTTTCTGAAGGTCAGTTGAAGGTCAAATTATCGAAATACAAGAAAAATACACTAAAACCATGGTATCTTGGGGTTTTTGGGGTCGCTGAATCCGAATCCGGGGTCAGATTAAACAATCAGATCTTTCTCAAGGTCAGTTGAAGGTCAAATTATCGAAATACATGAAAAATACACTAAAACCATGGTATCTTGGGTTTTTTTGGGGCACTGTATCTGAATCCGGGCTTATTACAACCCTATCAGATCATGGTCAAGGTCAGTTGAAGGTCAAATCAGAAAGATTCATAAAAAGTAGAGTCAAACCATGACATTTAGGGATTTTTGGGGTCGCTGAATCCGAATCCAGGGTCAGTATAGTCCCATAAGGTTATATTTATGGTCAGTTCAAGGTTAGTTCGAGGTTATGGACGTAAAGAGCGTGAAAAAATTAGTTATAAACTGAAACAATGCAAAAGGTAATGTAAACCATAAAGCAAAGAACAATGCATATGCAAGTACAATCGTATCCTTTAAAACTATATCATAGTTTGCTGCTCCTTCATTTACTTTAAATTTGTTAGAAGTATATGCAATTCAATAAAATACCCGTAAAAATATTAAGCCCATTACTCTTTTTTTATGGTAACGAACTATTTTATTGTCAAATGATCTAGGATATTTTGTGAATCCCGATTGTTGCCCCAGAAGTATTGTTATGATTTTAAGATCCTCACATATTTGCCATTTATGATCATTGTATTTTATTCGGTCTAATATTACTTTCATGTTACAGTACTCTTCATTCAGTATTACCGAATATCCTATGGGAATGGCTGCATAAACATTTGTATTGTGTAACAGAACGGCTTTTAAACTTCTCGTTGACGAATCGATGAACAATCTCCACTCGTTAGGGTTGTAACTACCATGTTTAAAGCAATTCATCAACCCAACTATATCTTTGCAGCAAACTAAGGAAAATTCTTCATCTTTAGCGAAATAATCACGATATTTCTTATCTCTGTCTCGGTAGTAAGAAACTTTAATTTTTCCAGCTTCATTAGTATTTTCTTTTAGCCATGAAGCCAAGTACTCCGCCCCATCCTTTGGTAGGCCCAAATCGCGTATGAGATCATTCACTTTTTCCTGTGTAAGTGGACCTTTCTCCTTCTTAGTATTATAGGGGATGCATTCTTCGTCACTTGTATCACTTGTACTAGCAACGTCATTGTCTTCATCAGGCGCTATTTCTTCTTCCGCAATAATATCTCCTTCCTCCATTTCTTCTTCTAAGATTTCATCTTCATCATGTCTTTCTAAATTTTCCTCAAGATCCATACTTTCACTTGCGTACATACCCAGTGGATCTTCTCTTATATCAATTGACGATTCATATATGGGTTTCGTGACACTTTCAACGTTAGCGTAATTAATTTGCGACTTGTTTTTACTATTAACTCCATGCAAATTCGTATTACAAAAATAACAGTCTTCTTTTCTTAAGGGTTCCTTCCATATCGTAGGCACTTTCATTTTTACTTCAGTTTTACCATTTTTGTCTTTCTGTAGCATTTTCCTACATATTGCGCATACGATTTTAGGAACCCAATCAAATTCATCAATTTTCATGTCTAAATCAAACATGTTCTTGTACTGCTCTTTAATATTTTGATTAATTTTTCTTCTATTTTTTGGGGTCTCATACTTGCTACAAATGTAACAAAAACTATCCCGTTTTGCTATAAGGCATTCTTGGTCACCAGACCTCAAGTGATAAATTCTTGTAGTATTATACTCTTCGAAAGCCAAGTTTCCCACTAACAAAGAGCTGCGGTCGCTTGATGACGACGACTGCGGGCCCGCTTGCTCAACGAGAAGTTTAAAAGCCGTTCTGTTACACAATACAAATGTTTATGCAGCCATTCCCATAGGATATTCGGTAATACTGAATGAAGAGTACTGTAACATGAAAGTAATATTAGACCGAATAAAATACAATGATCATAAATGGCAAATATGTGGGGATCTTAAAATCATAACAATACTTCTGGGGCAACAATCGGGATTCACAAAATATCCTTGCTATTTATGTGAATGGGATAGTAGCGATAGAAAGAATCATTACATAAAGAGTGCCTGGCCCCTTAGACAAAAGTTCGAACCGGGTTCTAAGAATATAAAAGATAAGCCACTTGTTGATCCATCAAAAATTCTTATACCACCTCTGCACATTAAATTGGGACTTATGAAACAATGGGTAAAATCTTTAGACAAAGATGGTAGCTGCTTTAAGTATCTGCGAAATCAGTTTCCCAAATTAAGTGATGCTAAAGTAAATGAAGGAATTTTCGATGGCCCTCAGATTCGTAAGATGATAAAGGATGAAATTTTTGTTACGAAAATGAATCATACAGAGAGAGAAGCATGGTTATGTTTCAAGGACGTAATTAAAAACTTTCTTGGAAATCATAAGAGCCCAAATTACCAACAAATAGTTTTAAATTTAGTAAATAGTTACAAAAATCAAGGCTGCCTAATGAATCTAAAATTACACTTTTTATATTCGCATGTTGATGAATTTCCAGAAAACCTAGGTGATTACAGCGAAGAGCAGGGAGAGAGATTTCACCAAGATATCAAGGAAATGGAGCGCAGGTACCAAGGAAGATAGGACGTAAATATGTTAGCAGATTACTGTTGGTCGTTAAAAAAAGATCTACCATCAACATCGGAGAAGCGGAAGCGTAATCCACTTCGTAGATCATTTGACAATAAAATAGTTCGTTACCACAAAAAAGAGTAATGGGCTTAATATTTTTACGGGTATTTTATTGAATTGCATATACTTCTAACAAATTTAGAGCAAATGAAGGAGCAGCAAACTATGATATAGTTTTAAATGATACGATTGTACTTGCATATACATTGTTCTTTGCTTTATGGTTTACATTACCTTTTGCATTGTTTCAGTTTATAACTAATTTTTTCACTCTCTTTACGTCCATGACCTAGAACTAACCTTGAACTGACCATAAATATAACCTTATGGGGCTATACTGACCCTGGATTCGGATTCAGCGACCCCAAAAACCCCTAAATGTCATGGTTTGACTCTACTTTTTATGAATCTTTCTGATTTCACCTTCAACTGACCTTGACCATGACCTGATAGGGTTGTAATAAGCCCGGATTCAGATACAGCGCCCCAAAAAAACCCAAGATACCATGGTTTTAGTGTATTTTTCATGTATTTCGATAATTTGACCTTCAACTGACCTTGAGAAAGATCTGATTGTTTAATCTGACCCCGGATTCGGATTCAGCGACCCCAAAAACCCCAAGATACCATGGTTTTAGTGTATTTTTCTTGTATTTCGATAATTTGACCTTTAACTGACCTTGAGAAAGTTCTGATGGGGTTAAACTGACCCCGGATTCGGATTCAGCGACCCCAAAAACCCCAAGATACCATGGTTTTAGTGTATTTTTCATGTATTTCGATAATTTGACCTTCAACTGACCTTGAGAAAGATCTGATGGGGTTGAACTAACCCTGGATTCGGATTCAGCGATCCCAAAAACATATAAGTACCGTGGTCAAGTTTTTGGGACTTACAATTTTTTTTTTGTGGGGCTGTGTAGTTAATAAACATGTAGAAAGGAGATAAATTGCTATAGCTTTAGAATTTAGATATGACGTTTGTTTCCTTTTGAAGGAAGTTTTACAGTAGTTTTCCTATTTAAACGTATCGAAAAAAAATAGTATAGAGATTAAGCGCATTGAATGAAAGATATACAACTGTTTTTGTCTATTTCTAGAAAAATTTAGAAAATTTAGAAAATCAATCTTATTTATGATTTATTATGTTCGAAGTACAAAGTTAAATATAAGGGCGTGTCCCTTTTACAAGTGAGAAGTCAAATAACAAACTGGTGCGTACGTGCTTACGGCTCAAAGTTCGAATGCAGAAGGCTGTCGCGCCCTGGAGGGCCCGTGTCTTATATACCCATGCGGGGGTCGCATGCTTAGCCTAAATAAGGAATTAATTATGCGTCATAGAAGGGGAGCGACTGAGGTGAGTGGTCGCGAAGGGGAGTTAGGTAAAATTGGGGTGGATGAGTGTGATATTCTGGGGTACGAGGTTGGTAAGGTAGGATACTAGTTGTATAGCGTACGTTGATAAGTAGGATACAGTATGGTAAGATACGTATAGCTTGATGACGAGACGGTGAACGTGAGTCGATATGCTGGACGTAATAGGCCCGCCCCTGCAGACTCGCGTCGCCGGTGCGATGCAATTTGAGGTATAGTTTGCTTGCCCCTGCAAGAAGTCCTGAGTTCGAATTTCTGCTTTTTACTAGGATCGTCTTGCTGATGATTGGTTGGCGTGTTTGTTTTCTGCGCTGCAATGTTGAGGAGCCCGTCTTCCTGGTGTAGGGCAAGGTTTTATAACATTTGGTCGAAAATATAGTTCGTAATTGTTACATATATGAGGTAATATGGCCTTCTTTGTTTATTTGCCATTACAAGTGAGTTGCTTTTATGCAGATTCTTATATGTGTTCTTATGGACGTGTATAAGCTGCAACACGGTTCGTATGTAGTGGCATGTAGTCGTTGCTTGATGGGAGGTTTTTTTTTTTTTTTTTTGTGTTTCGAGGAACGTTAAGGAGTGGTGTGAAGGACATGTGGAGTTATAGGTTAAACATGCTCTTGTTAAATTCAGAGTCATAGTGGTTACAACCGTTGTAACGCGTGTAATGCGTGTAAACCCAGTTTGTTAATTCACACGACGGGTTTGTAGCTGTTAGTACATTGATAGCCTTATTTGCACTAAGGGAGTGATTATTTAACTTGATATGACCATTCTTTTATGTTTGATTTAACTCCGTTAGTACATTACACATAGATTGGCTATAAGTTCGAAATTGTAGTCTAATTGGGTACGTCAGACAGAGAGAGAAAGAAAAATTATTTTGAATTGTGATGCCTGTGAAGTAGAAGTAGAGATGAGTGTAAGTAAATTTTAATAAGCTTAAATATGTTTGTTAATAAAGAAAACTCGAGATTGGATGACAATTTTAATAATCTTGGCTTTACCCTATGTTAGTGTGTTTTTATAATTTTTGTTTACTAGGTTACTCGCAATGTTGCTTGCGAAGTTATGACAATCCCCCTTGTTTTGATATGTGTACCTTATGTGCCGTTATATGTAATTATTTAGTGCGTAATTTTGAGGACATAAGTGCTTAGAGATCGTTGTTGGAATGTGTGTAAAAGAGGTTAGCTAAGATACAAGTAATTTCCAAATTTCCGATGTTTTAGACAGGTCTTAATATTTATATTTTAAGAAACTTGGTGTCACCTGTCATTAGGGCTAGTTTCTTGGTCGTAGTTCTGTCTGTTTTCTTCGTCCTTGAATCTGCTTAGGGTGAAAACTTCGGGGGTGTTTCTTGCGTGGCTTGTGCTCCTTCTCTTTTTACGTTTAGGGAAAGCATTCGTAGGGCTCGTGGTTTAATGGCTTCCTTCGTCATCCTGTGCCCCTGCTACTATTTTGGGCCGCATGAACGTGGGGCGAGACGGCCCCGTGAGAGATTCGAAGGGTAGATATGCTCTTTGCTTCTGATGTTCTCCTGATACTTTTAGTACCGATCAGCAGCTGGCAAGAGCCTCCCTCCTTTTTGCATACCTGATGCTCGAAAAATGAATTTTGATTGTTTTTTTTTGTTTGTTGATTTTTTTGTTTTGGTGTTAGTTTATTAGTGTGTGACTCTTTTTGTTTCGAGATTAAATGTTCGTGTGTGTGTTGATATTTATTTATTTATTATTTATTCATAGATACATATAGTGCGTCGCTAAATATTCGATGAAAATGTATTGCGATGCTGCATAGTGGCATTGTGTGCTAGAATTAAAAAAAAAATCACCCTAGCTTCCGCTGGGCCATCGCATAATGGACATAAATTTATTTGCAAGTTAATTATCGTTGGTGTTGAGCATTGGTGCATTCCATAGCTGTAGTGAAGATGTCATGACCCCTGTGCCTACAAAATTTCATCGCGCACTCTGAACATCCTCTCCAGACAGGAAGTTCATCTCTACATATTTCGCATACGCCGTATGTGGCGAAGCCCTCGCCTCCGAATTGCTGTGATTGCAAGAGGTGACCGTAGGTGACTCCCCTGCTCTCGTTCTCGGCTTCTCTGAGTTCTGCTGCATATATAGCATTGCATACTCTTCTACCTTGCTCTCGTAGTTAAGCCAGGCAGTACTGGCGCAAGATTTCCTCCGGAATGTCGTCTTCAAAAGGTTTCTCGCAGATGTGGTCGTCTTCTTCGTCTGAATCGTAGGTCGTCTCGCTGAAGTCAGGATGCTGGTTGAGGTCGTTTGCGCTTTTAAGTATCCTGCGGCTAAGCTGGATTGCTTCGAGAGCCGATGCCGCTGCCTCCCTGATAAAAACGCTGAAGTAATAAGCGATATACGCTATGAAACTGATTTGTCCTCGCCGGGACAATTCCCGGCCTTCCCGATGTGCGGCAAGTATGGCCATCGATTCCCTGACAAACTTATTTAGCGGCATTGTAGCATAACTTCCAATAGTATGTCGACGAGGAGTGGTTGCTGCCGATGTTGAGGCTGTGAGGGTCTGCGGTCGAATGCTCTGCCGTGTGCCTCTGCTGCGTCGCTGGAAAATTTTTCGGTTTTCTTGGAGGTAAGGGGAAGTGGAAGGTAAGGGAAGGTAGTAGCTTAAAAGTTTTTTTTGTTTTCTCTCCGCTCTTCTCGTGGCGCCTTGGTGGTTCCACTGGTCAAAATTCTTATTATTTTAGCGTTCTTGTTTCATATGTGAATAAATGTTTATCGATTATAACAATGTTTTGTCTTTTAGCTTGTAACATTATTTATTAAAAGGCGAAAGAGTAATAACAATTATATGGTTAAGGTAATTTATAACAATTGCTAATAGTACATACTATTAGTGAGGTAGAAGGTTTATTTATAACAATTACTCGTTCGCTTTGCACATTTGTTTCACAAGGTTTGTGTATTATTTTCCGGTATATCTACATAATCGTGTACTCTTTTCGGCGGGAAGTGCTTCGGAGACGCGTATAAAGGAAAACCGGTGAAGCTTAATCTTATATTTTTATCTAAAGGCGTCATTGGTATGTACGTATTGTTAGTATCAATTGTTTGTACCTGTCGCTTGGTACAGTACAGTAATGTTGTAGTGGAAAGTATTAATATTATGATTATTAGTGTAATCATGGAACCTACGTATAATGTGATTTGCACATAGTTTTCTAAATGCTCGCGGAAGTAAATCGAATTATGTGGTACATTATGTGTTATATTTGTCTGACTAGAGCCGTTATTCTGATGGTTTTTCTCGGCTTGCAATATCGTATCAATTTTATGTATAGATAATTGTAATGGTGGGATTATTGGTGAGAGTTTCTTTACGAACCCTTTGGCTCCTAGATAATATTCATTTTGAACGTTAATTGTACATGTGGGTGGTAACTCAATTATTCCTGATCCATTAAACGGTGCATAAACAATTGAGTTTTCACATTTGCCGAAAATCGTGTTATTGTTGTTTGTTGAGAAAAGCCAAGTGGATGGGTTATTTGTTTTTATGATATAATTTTGTTTTTCTAGTGTTAACCCGATATCGCAACCTTGCAACGCTTTGCAAAATTTTGAAGTTTCGATTTGCTCATATAAAAATGCGTGTTATTGTTACCGGATGTCGCAATACAATCGCTTCGCGTATTAATATATGCAGCTACGTGTGGGTGCGTAGCTGACTTCTGAAATGCTGGAAAACGTATAAGCTTGTATGCGGAGTAAGTTTCGGAGTCGATTAGCGGGAGAATAATTTCGATTACAATTACGCCGTTCATTGATACAATGTAAAAGTCGGATACTTCGGCTAAAGTAGCTGAATTTAATTTTTGTATATCCAAAGGTAATCTCAAACCGGATTTTTCGACGATATCGTTAAGCACCCGCTTTATCACGCTGGTTCGCAATATATATTTTTTGTGATTCAAGATTTCATTTATCTGTTTGTAAATATTGGTTAATTGCATGGAAATTCTCTTAATAAGGCTTAAGGCTATTTTTATAGCTGAGATTTTATCTTCTCTTTGAGAATGATCTTTATTTGAAATTGATAATAAAGTTTTCTCTAAATTAAATTGTTCTACGGATAATTGTGTAAGAGATGTGGAAATATCGTTACGAATAAAACAAGTATTTGATTCTTGGCATTTAATTTCGTCAAAGTTTTGTTGTCGTAAACTGTCCAAGGCTTGAAAAACTTTACTATAATCTGCGTGTATCAGACTTTGTTTGCCGTAGAACTCGTATTGCGAATTTTGAGAGTTATGCCATTCGTATGTGGCAGCGAGAGAATCTGTCAGTTCTGCTAAAATGCTAGCTTTCTGCATGTTTTCGATGATGAGGTAAGATGTGCTCATTGCGTGTATATCGAAGTTCCTCATGTCGTGCATAACGTCGATGGAAGTTATGATATGCCAATTTTCTCTTGTTATACTAATGTCTTTGACTGTGGCGTATGCAATTCCTGGATTTCCGTAGACGCTAATTGCAGCAATGCAAGTATTACTGACGTAAATAGCGCGCCCATGATACCTTAAAATTAAACGATACAATGAGATATTATGTTAAGTTATATAATTTAGTTACACTAGAAGTGCTGTTACTACGTTTGACGAAATTCGGTATATACTGAATTGTTTATAACTAGACTACGTGCTGTTATTATATGTTAATTCTAGTAGCATCTTTTGTAATTATTCCTCTTCCTTTTCTAATGTTTTCAAGTAATTATGGATTATTTCGTCCGTAGAATTCAGTTGTTCATAGTGCATTTCTTTTGTGATGGTCTATATTAATTCATTAACTTTTTGTGACGAGCTAAGAGAAAAGTCCACGCTGTTTTCCGAATGATTTTCCGAATCGCCCGTATTCTTTTTCGGGGATGTTTGGTTACTTAAGTTTTTTAATAGTGAATTTCGGCTCGCCGCAAGAAGTTGATTATTTATTCTTTCTACAATTGAACTTTCTGCTAAGTTAATAAAAGTGGGTAGCGCTACGCGGGTCAGCATTGCTGAGTTTTCCAACATTATTTTAGTGCCACCGGTGCTAGTCCCAATTTGCGTAATATTTCTAACTTTGTAAACAATTTCGTTTTTGCACATGCTACAACACAATTTTGAAGCGATTCCTATTATGGGATTACTAGTTCTAGTTATTACTACCGAATAAAAATTGCGCATACATGGACTAAGATGTTGGCGGTAACATACTTCGCAAATGTCGTATAGAGCGCATTGGTAATGCAATCTTTCAACGTTACGAATAATCTCCATTTCGCTCGATTTTGGTTTTAATTTGCTCTAGAATATCGCAATGTTATATAAAAAAGAATATCGATTATTGGTAATGCTGAAGGTTTTGCTTAACACTTTGATTGATTAAGTTAATTATTTCGGAGTGGCAATAAGTTAAATGTAGTCGATGTGTGCTAAGGGTGCCTTAAAAATGGCCGGGCCAAATTCAGCATAAGCTTTTATGCAGATTTCACAATTTTTACTCGCCGCTGGGAACATAAGTCGTTTTTTACAGGTTTTACAATTAGTCGGAAATACGTATTGAGGCTGGATAAGTATGTGATAGTTGTAATAAAATTGTAATAAACTAAATGGATCGTGAACATAAGTGTCGAAGCATTTTTTGCAAAATATCGAAGTGTTCTTTTCGTCGACGTAAACGAGACTATATTTAGGAAAGCGGCTATGACATAAACGGTCGCCTAGCTGCAATATAGCAAGCTCCCTTAGCCCGTCAGCGACTGCCATGGACGCTAAAAAAAAAGATTTAAAGCGTGTTAAAAAAAATTACATTAAAATATAACGGAATTTTCAAGATTTTTTGTTGCGGAGTGGGATTCATTCTACGGGAAGTGATTTTCATGGACGCGTGTGATGTCTTGAATTATGGAGCGGCGTGTAAGATTATGTAAGTCCAATAGATGAACATGAATTTGCTCGGCATGAGTGCGCGCGTGATGTAGGTCGTGATAAACTTCAGGTTTGCAAATGTATATCTTAATTTCGGGGTGCAATCCGCGTAAATAGGTGTAACTTGCGAGTTTTTCTCTTTGACCGGCATCCATATTTATTTCAGAGATTTATATTTGAGCTAATTTCACGATATTGTTAAATTCGTGTAACAATCTAGTTACTCTATCACTATATTCGTACACCTATTCCTCCTTTTTCTGAGCAACCCACGATAATCTCTGTCTGACCTTTAGCAAATCATTTAGTAAAATGCGTTTTTGTTGATTATTCATATTTCTGGCCGGCGCCCAAGGTAAGCGAGTTTCTGCAAAGGGTGGAGCGTGCTAATCTCAATCTAATTATCGTCCCTAAATCTCTTCTTTCTAGGCGGAAGCGACGGTATGCGGGGTTCCTCTAAAATAGGATAAAGGCGGTTCTCGACTAACTGTAGATTTACCTCCCCGTTTCCTTCGTTTACGTAGTGACATTCTGCGTCGAACGTCTTTCGCCCTTGGCTCTTGTTGGGGCTGTCCGAGCTCGGCGCTGTCGGTACCTGTTGCGCAGGTGGTTGCGGCGGTGATGGCGGCACGGGGGGCGCGGGCGAAGTACCTCGCGTTTGATTCCACTCGACGTCCTTATTGTTTTCGCTTTTTGGCGATCTAGCTAAAAGTAAAAGTAAATGTATAAGTGAACTCCATAACGCTCCAAACAGTATAATAGAAAACCCATACAGCGAATGTAATGCATACCCGTGTATGATGGTATCAAGGACGAATTTAATTAATCTAAAAATCATTAATATAGTAATAAGAGCTGCGCTTGCTGACCCGAAGGTTATGAACTTTCCCCAAATTTTATTCGAAGCGGAATCGGCGATTTACGATAATGCGTTCTCGTCGAGTAAATGCGCAATCGATACGTCTCCCGAGGTTTTCCCTTTTTCGGCGAAACCTAGTGCTAATTGATTCAAAACTGCAGTTCGCTCCTTAGGATATGTTATGAAAGTTTTTAATTTTTCCATGTCTCCGTACGTGTAAATGCCACTATTAACTAAATCTAAAGGACTTTTATATTTCCAAGATTGTTTTGTTTGTGGTCTCAATATTTGCGGCGCGTCTTGTTGGATTAATTAATTGGAAAGAACACACAGGAACGCTTCCCATGTCTTTAAAAGCGAATGAGAGTCCCTCAGCTTCTAACACGTGAAGCGGCGGCCTCTCGCTATCTGTCTCTGTGATCTTAGCCACAGGCCCGGTATAGAGGTTCGTATACTTGTTAGATTGACACGCGTGCAAAGGCATTACGTCCCAAAACGCATATCCGAAATCTGCGTCAATGCAGTTGTCTTCCGAGAAAGTGCACGTGGTTCCACTCTCTAATTTGATTTTATTATTATTCAAATTTATTGAATTATACCTTTCTTCTAGATGTATTGTTATGTATCCGGATATTATTACATCATAGAATTCACCGTAAGGGTCCGCGTAGTAACCGGCGTTTTGGCAAGTCCCATCACCTTTGAGTGTACCCGCGAAGGTCATAGGGTGCGTTGTAGTATCAATAATTCTCAAATTCTGAATGATATCTGTTGAAATTGATATTGAACGATGCAAATGCATTTTATAACATTCCTCTCGTGAAATTTCCCTTAAGTAACGGACTTCTCCGTTTCTTACGGCAGCCGTGTGGGACGTATCCCACAATATTGCACGGTTCTTTTAATTTCGATTTTACAGTATCGAACTTGAGTACTCGCGAACTCGTTCATTTGTAACAACGACACATGAGCTCGAGTGTTATTAATTATAGGATCAGGGATGTCACATTCCCCGATGTCTACAAGCGAGAAGGTAGTAAAATTAGTGAATTTTTGCGCGCAATCGTATCCAATCAGAGCTCCGACGAACGCGATGTCGATTGCTGCCAATAAGAGTGGTAGCATGAGCTTCATCTGGAATCAGCAAGCTTATATTATTTTGCACAACATTTACACAACAAAGCTTGGAATTAATTAAAAAAGGCTGACATTGAGGAAGCGTAATTATTATTTCAAATAACATCGACTTGTACATCAATAGACAAATAAAGCGATTAGAAAAGATGCGAATTATTGTTTATTTATTTACTTGCTATTAATAATGTTGATAGACAGAATCGAGCTCGAATATCCATCAGTGAAATGAGCAGCTACAAACGATTCGGATTATCTTTCATTTGTTCATATTTGCTTCTAATAATCAAGTTTTTCGTATATGTATATATATTGTATACGGGTCGTCGAATTTATGCGGCTTGGGTCACTTTTGCAACAAAACGTAATCGCCTACTTTGATTTCTACTTGATTAGCCTTTAAAACGTAATATCGTTTCGCTCTTTCCTTAGCTAGGGAGATTCTTTCGGCAGCTATTTCACTTAAGGCGCTTAGGCGGGAGATAAGATCTTGCATGTAGTCGGTGTACGTAGGTAAAAGGTCGTCGGCGGCGGGAGGATCGCTTGACGGTAGTCGTGCTAGACGCCCAAACACGAGCTCGTAAGGTGTGAAAATAATCGATGCATTTCGCCCGGAATTATGGTTAAGCGTTGCTAATTCGAACCATTCGTCCCATTCGGCTTCTTTAGAAATAAACATCTTGAGAAATTCACTTAACGGCGCGTGCGCTCGCTCGAGAGATCCGTTAGACTGCGGGTGAAATGCGGTAGTTTGTATTTGCTTGATTTTGAATCTCTTGGCTACGCGCGTCATTAATTTACTTAGAAAATTTGTCCCTTGATCCGTTAATATAGCTTGAGGAGCTCCGAAAATACAAATTAACCTTTTAATAAATGCATCAGCTACTGAGATGGCTGTCTGGTCGGGAAGGGGAACAAAAATTATGAATTTCGAAAATTGATCTTGCATGCTAAGTACGAGTATGTATTCATTACCCATTTTAGTTTTAGGCAATGGTCCGACTATATCAAAAGCTACTTTAGCAAACGGTATTGCTGGATAATCAGTAATAATTAACTTTGCTTGGTTTTGACTCTAACTAATTTTTTTCATTACATTGCTTGCATTTTTGAATGAATTGTTGTACTTCCTGCTTAAGATTTTCCCAATTATATTTGGGTCTAATCCTGTTGTAGGTTTTATTGACGCCTTTATGTCCAACAATCGTAGAACTATGCATTTCTTCGATAATTTTTGCACGTGCAGACAAGGGAGGGTGTTGTATGTGGCCAAGACATATAATGATTTTGATGTTTGTTGAATATAATTCTCTTTAAATACTGTTTAATATTAAATTGAATTCAACGTTTTCAATATTTTTATTTTTTGCTACGCTAAAAGTATCAATATCCTTTTCAATTAAGATGAAACTCAATTTATTAAGTAAAATTTGCAAAATATTCATGATATTTACTAAACTTTCTCGTTGCTCGCTTCTAAGTGGCAATACTATATGGAATCTAGTATTGAGTTTGATTAATTTAGGTTCACCAACAATTAAATTATCAAGACGTGTAGCTTATTGGTTTCATATAATTGCTTTGCTGCTTCATCAAGTGGTTGGCCTATGGAATTGACGAAATATAAGTAGTTGTCTTTTCACATAAATAATTTTTCTCTGCAATGAATGATATTTCTACTACGGACTTCGTTTGTGTGTGAGCTCCGAATTGAGTAGTTCATTAGACTCGCTTGAATTTTCATTTAGGAGAGTAGTTACATTAAGATCTATATCAAGTTCCGCAGTGTTATCGGCAGCTGTAGTGACCGGGCTACGTGCGCAACTTTCCTGCCTTTCTTCAGGGTGCGTGCTTTCACCGCCCCCCCCCTTCTAAATTTCCGCGCGGCGCGGCTGCGAGTGAGGCCGTTTCTACTATCTCTATAGCTTCAGTGTCCGTGTCATGTGTCACCGGCCTCTCTTCGTCAAACATTTTACGACCTCCGGCTGTTCTCTTTCGTGGTGCGAGGGCTTGGATGGCTGCCGCGTACCGTGTGCTTGGCTGCTTGCCTGCACGTAAACGGGTCATCATGCCGGATGGATCGGCGGCGTTTGGTCTTGCCTGCCTTTCCGATGCTTGATTATTCATTTCTGTGTCTAGCTCACTCTGGTTATTAGCTTGCTCATGCTCACTTGCTAACAAATTGCTATTCGTGGTATCGTTAATGATTAATATTTGTGATTCTACTGGATTTCGTGAAAGTGCATTGGCATTAGTATTTATTATGCCAGGTTTGTATTTAATTTCGAAGTTGTAATCTGCCAATCTTAATCTCCATCTAGTTACTCTAGAGCTTGGATCTTTGTGCGAATTTAGCCAGACTAATGGTCTATGGTCTGTAATAAGAGTGAATTTTCTGCCGTATAAGTATGGTCTGAATTGAGTTATACAAAATACTATAGCTAAAGCTTCTTTCGAAAAAGTGCAATAATTTACTTCAGCTGGGGTGAGGCCTCGTGACACAAAAGCTATGGGGAGTTCGTGTTGCGAAATCACTCCACCGATAGCATACCCGTTGGCATCGGTCGTAACAGTAAATTCTTTATCAAAATTAGGATGTATTAGGATTGGCAGTTCACATAATCGATCTCTCAAATTTTCGAAAGCTTCCTGAGAACTTTTCTTCCAGATAAATGGTTGATTCTTCTTTAGTAGAAGATTCAAGGGTCTGGCTATTTTTGCAAAACCAGGTATAAAACGTCTATAGTAATTGGCGAGTCCCAGGAATTGTTTAATATTTTTTGCTGTTTTGGGCACTGAAAATTTTTTTACTGCTTCTATTTTTTTGGATCGGGCTTTAAGCCATTACTGCTTATGATATGCCCAAGATAATTAATTTCTTCCTTTAAAAATTCGCAATTGTCAGGTTGCAATGTCAGGTTAGCTTTTATTAATCTTTTTAACAGCTGAGTTACTATTTCCGAATGTTCTTCGATGGTTTCAGAAAAAATAGAAATATCGTCAAAAAATGCTACTACACCTTTCATGCCTGCGATTAGCGCCGTGATAAGAGCGAAGAAAACAGATGCACTTGTTTTTAGTCCAAACGGGCTCCTGCGGAAATGAAAAGCGCCTAAATTACAATGGAAGGCTGTTTTGTTGTTATCTTCTTTTTTTATAAAAATTTTAAGGTAACCGGAAGCTAAATCGAATACCGAAAAATATTTTGCGTGCCCCAATTTATCTAAAATATCGGTTATATTGGGTACCGGATGATTGTAATCAGGTATAATTGCATTGAGCTTTCTGAAATCTACCACCATTCTGTAACGTTTATTGCCTTTTGAATCGGGCTTTTTATCAACGCAAAATACTGGTGCTGAGTAAGAGCTGATCGAAGGCTCGATTATATCGTTGTCTAATAATTCTTGAACTTGCTTATTTATTTCCTCATTTAATACAGGAGGGTGGCGGAATTGTTTGATCCGAATGGGTACATTACTATTAAGGGGGATTTCGTGCTCAAGTACAGTTTTTGCCGGCAACTTATATCCAGTTAGATAAAATCTATCTGCATATTGGTCTATTAACCGTTCTACCGAAGCTCTCTGTTTGCCTGTCAGATGGTCGAGGCGCAAGAGTGCTTTTACCTTGTGTGCTCTGCTATCTTTACCCTTCGCATTCTTATCGGAAATGGTCATTATCTTACTTTTCTTAATTTCATTTGCATTTTTTATGATTTTCTTTCCTTTTATGTGACTTTTGGCTGCGTTAATTGTATTGCTTAAAAGCAAAAATGAGTAATCGCAGCTGTTATTTTTAGGCCTTGCGAGTACTGTATGCATAACTAGTTTTTTCAGCTGCATAATTAATTTGTGGATTTCATTAACTTTCTCATATTTTAGCATATTTAGTATCACTAGTATATGCTTGCAAATGATTTGAATATACTCGAATTGTTCTGGTAAGAATTTGTTTATTTGTTCACTTTCTTCAATAACTTTCAATAAGTAATTCAATTTTTCTAAAAGTTCATTTTCAAGATCACTTTTATTGCAATTTTTAATTTCATCATACACAAGTTTATTTTCTTCCAAAAATACGTTGTCATTAATTTCTGAATAACAGCGCTGTTTTTGTTTTTCTGAAACAAGAGCTAAAAATATTATTTTTTGCTCTTTTATTTTCTACTTTCCGAGTGCGAATTTTGGTAGATTTTTGCGGTAGTTTGCTAGGAATGATCAGTTCCAGCTTCTGCAACGATTTCGATTTTCGATTTTCTTGCGCTTAATTTACTGTTTTCGAATTTTGGATCTCGATTTTCGGGACTTCGAATCTCGGTTTTAGAAGTAAAATTTGCGTTTTTCGGATATCGGATTTAGGAATTCGTATTGGAAGTGTTTTGCGTACATCATATTTGATTTTGCAAATTTCGATGTTCTAAGATTGAATTTGGCAAATGTTCGGGTTTTGATTGCACGCGCTGTTCTGCGTTTTTGGTAAAAGTAGCGGTTAAAAACTTATGTACTTTTTTATTTTTCATTGACGGTAATTTTAGAGGCAATTTATAATTATCAATTATAAAATATTGTTCTCTATAATTGATGTCTGCATCATAATTAATAAATATTTCACTGCCCAGCAGACCGTCTTCCTCAATAGGAAACTCATCTGGTACTAAGTGAAAATAAAATGTTAAATCATGAAATTGCATTAGAATTTTGCCATAAGTATTTATGCTACTTTTTGTTATACCGGTTAGTTCTAAAATTTCGTTAGCATCGACTGGAACGTTACGCGTTTTTTTTTAAATTTTTAAAAGTGTTGGCCCAGCGCCGGTGTCTAGCATTAGTAACAACGGCTGCGGGCAGCAATTTGTTTTTAGCATAATAGTTGGTAAACAATTATTAATGCTTAGTAGAACAATCTTTTTTATTAATTGTATTGTTGATTGTTTCTCGTATAATTTTGACGCTGGGGTTGTGGGATTTCTCTGGTTGCGTCGTTCTCCGGGAACCCGTTTTCGTTTCCCTGATGCATTTCTCGCATTTTGTTATTATATGCAAGTTTTCTACATTCGCACTTCCAATGACCGGCCTTTTTGCAATAATTACATGCTTTAGTGATATCATTTTGGGCTTGGTTTGTCTGATGTAAATTGGTCGCGGGGACATAGTTGGAGAATTGATTTTTATTTTTGTGTGTTTTACATGATTGCGTGACACATTGCGGCCGCCCCTGCGAGTTGGAAGGTATTGATTTTTCACGATCGGGCGTGACCCAGGTGCTTTTTTGGGGAGTGGCCGGCGTCTTCGGAGCGTCGGCGCCATTGGTACGGTACCGGCAATTAGGCTCTGTGTGGCCCGATTTGTGATATATTTGCCACGTTTCTACCCTTTTGCTATCGACTAAATAACTATGTGCCGATTCTTTTTCGTTAATTTTTGGTTGTGTAGGAGCCTGTGGTATTTTGATTTGTTCATCCGTGTTTTGGCATGCATAATCGCGCTCTATGTCTATTGCTTGGTCGATCGCGGCGTCTAGAGATTCGTGTTTGCTCATTCGCCCTTTTATGACCCATTGCAAACCGCGAATGAAATATGCTACATTATCACTTTCTAATTCTGATTTAAGATCTGGTCTGTGCCTCTTTTCACGCAACGCGGCCTCGTATGCTTCTTGTGCGGCAGATTTTAATGTATTCGAAAACGAAATGACGTTTTCGTCGTATCTTTGTTTCATTACTGCTAATTCGCCCAGTAATTCGTGAAAACGTTTTGCAGACCCGTATGTGCGATCAAAATACATTACAATCTCCTCCATATTAAGAAAAATTCTTTGTTGTGCACTTTTTAATGCTTGTCCGGACAAGCGCATTTTTATCAATCTTGCTAAATCGGGCTCGTTACGCGGTGGTATCATACTTCGCGCTTCTCAACATCCGTATAAAAAAATTCTAAGTGGTATATTATAGCCGTTAAATTTTGGAATCATTTCGGCTGCGTCTTTAATTGATAAATTGCGAACCGTAGTTAGAGTGTTGTTTTTAAAAGTTTGTGTATTTCGTGGTCAAATTTCTTAATTGATTTATTATCTCTAATAGTTTCTATAATTTCTTTGCAACTAATATTGTTGTGAATTACGTCTAGAAGTATGTCTATCATTAATTCATTCTGACACGCGTCGTGCACGTTTGATATGTCAATGCTATCTTGTAAAAATTCGCAAATTTTACTTACGTCGTCCGCGCGTGCCGGAATCTGTTCGCTTGCGACTTGATATCGTTGTTGTAAAAATGCTAATAATTCTCCTAAATTTGTTTCGCGATTGCCCGCTGCAAAATTTGGGTCAGTTGCCGTTACATATTTTTTTATAATGTCGGTGGCCTCTTCATTCCCTAATTTCTTTTCTGATTCTACGTTGGCCATGTTTGAATTTCGAAAAAAAATGTTGCTATCCGCGCTAATTGCTATTAGAATATCCCGGAGAGTGGGCCCCCAATTGTTACGTCGTGCGTAAGCAATAAATGGCGCGAAGTTAATATGAAATTAAATCGCGTTCGCCTCTGGTTTTGGTCAATACTTTCGTAATTTACCTGGGAGTCGAGGCTTTAACAAAAACAGGATAGCGAAGATGATATTCAATATGATAGTAGTGAAAATAGGAAGTGCGAGTTTACAATAGGATTACAAAGTCTTAGCAAGGTATTTTGGGGCTTACGTTGTGTGAGTGTGTAGGCCTTGGTTCCTTGTAGGCGGGCCGGTTGACCTGCGCTGCGCTGCGGGCGGTGTCGTACTCGAGCTGATGGCGGGAGATATGAATAGGACCGCAGGTCCAGTGAATAAATAAGCGCGAGCAAATAAGTTTAAGAGCAGATTTATTATGTTAGAAGTACAAAGTTAAATATAAGGGCGTGTCTTTTTTACAAGTGAGAAGTCAAATAACAAACTGGTGCGTACGTGCTTACGGCTCAAAGTTCGAATGCAGAAGGCTGTCGCGCTCTGGAGGGCCCGTGTCTTATATACCCATGCGGGGGTCGCATGCTTAGCCTAAATAAGGAATTAATTATGCGTCATAGAAGGGGAGCGACTAAGGTGAGTGGTCGCGGAGGGGAGTTAGGTAAAATTGGGGTGGATGAGTGTTATATTCTGAGGTACCAGGTTGATAAGATAGGATACTAGTTGTATAGCGTACGTCGATAAGTAGGATACAGTATGGTAAGATACGTATAGCTTGACGACGAGACGGTAAGCGTGAGACGATGGACGTAGCACTACACATCAAATTATACACATTATTTTAAATATAAATTACGTCCAAACTTTGTACACATACAATTGTGCACGGCGGCATTTTACACTACCAAATTATGTATACAATAAATAATTTGTATTCTACACATCAAGTCATACACATTTTATTTATAAGAGAAAGTTCTAACTTGGTACACATTCTATTATGCACGGGCACATTTTACACAGATAAATTATTTATAATATAAATAATTTTCGTTCTACACATCAGGTCATATATACACACTTTATTATTAAGAGAATGTCCAAACTTTGTACACATACTATTTTGCACCAACATACATATTATCTTCACAAGATGACTAGAGGTTCTATCACTATTATGTAGTCAAGCTAGCCTACATGAAGAAATATTTAAAAAACGTAATTCAATGTGTACGTAAACAACGTACATAAAATGTATTTATGTATTTGTAGATAATTTGAAATAAAACGGTATTATGTTTATTTTGTCGTTCAAATAACGTTTTAATACTAATATGATTCGCGAAGTCACTGTTTTTGGTTAGAATAGGACATACTTTATGCATTTTACAATTAATACATTTTTCAGACGTTAGGCTTCATGTACTTTTCTTTGTGTCATCAGAAAGTACGAAGCTAGTACTTTGTGATAGCCGGAATAGATACTGTAGTATGTAAGAAAAAATAAAAATAATATTAATAGCTCAGTCAAAACATAAAACAAAATCATAGTGTAATTACGCTGGACGCACGAATATGCGAAAAGTCCGGCGGCACGTGCAGAAACGCGCGAATCTTGAGCGGAATAGAGGGGAGAGAAGAAGGAGAGAGTAGTGAAAACGGAGAGCTACGTCACCGACGCGCAGCGCGGGTATAAAGGGAGACGCGAGCTGCGGGCAAAGGATCATTCTCTTCTCGTAACTCAAGGCACACTGGGTTATCTAGACCGGTGCTCCCTCGGGTAAGAGAGAGTGGTAGCGGTGCCCGTGGTAAGAGCTAACGCGCTTAGGTCTACGTTCACTCGTATCTCACTAAGTACTCTCTCCCTCTCCCTTAACAATATGTAATAAATAGCACCCTAGATTAAATTATTAATCAAACGTTAAACTTTCATTTAGATGTTTTTCCTATCCTTTTCCAACTTGGAAGCGCCGAACTCTCCTTGGTATCCATCGAGGGGGCCAACGGGCTGATAAGTCCCATTAAGAAAGCGCGTACTCTAGAGCGGTCAGTGCACCGCTCGAGTGTGTGCCTTTCGGGGTTTTTCCCGTAATAAATCCATAAGTATTTTTTACGGGGTTTTGCCTCTCGCCTCACAAGAGAGCTAGCTAGCGCTCTTGCCGGACCGAGATAATAAATCGAAACATAGAAAACTGCTGTTACGTCGTGCGTAAGCAATAAATGGCGCGAAGTTAATATGAAATTAAATCGCGTTCGCCTCTGGTTTTGGTCAATACTTTCGTAATTTACCTGGGAGTCGAGGCTTTAGCAAAAGCAGGATAGCGAAAATGATATTCAATATGATAGTAGTGAAAATAGGAAGTGCGAGTTTACAATAGGATTACAAAGGCTTAGCAAGGTATTTTCGGACTTACGTTGTATGAGTGTGTAGGCCTTGGTTCCTTGTAGGCGGGCCGGTTGACCTGCGCTGCGCTGCGGGCGGTGTCGTCCTCGAGATGATGGCGGGAGATATGAATGGGACCGCAGGTCCAGTGAATAAATAAGCGCGAGCAAATAAGTTTAAGAGCAGATTTATTATGTTAGAAGTACAAAGTTAAATATAAGGGCGTGTCCCTTTTACAAGTGAGAAGTCAAATAACAAACTGGTGCGTACGTGCTTACGGCTCAAAGTTCGAATGCAGAAGGCTCGATGCTGAAGGCAAAAGTGTGAGGGCAAATGGCAAGGAGCCATGGAGAGCTATGCCTTATATAATCACGCGGGGGTCGCATGCTTAGCCTAAACTAGGAATTGATTATGCGTACTCGAGGAGGGGGCGACAAAGGTATAGAGTCGCGGAAGGTAATTCGGGAAATATTGGGGTGGAAGAGTATGCCATCGTAGAGTATGAGGTAGACAAGGTAGGATACACGTTATATAGCGTAGGTCGATAAATAGGATTCAGTATGGTAAGATACATATAGCTTGATGACGAGAAGGTGTATGTTAGGTTATGATCTAGACGTAACAGGCCCTCCCTTGCAGACACGCGTCGCCGGTGCGATGCAATTCAAATCACAGCCTACTCGCTCCTGCGAGTGCAGATTTCGAGGTTTTTCTTAACTCGTACTGTTCTGCCGTTGAGTGGTTAGTGCGTGCCGGCTGTTGAGATACCTTTTTAGCCTGTTTGAGTCTTGGCGTTGCAAATATCTGCTGCGAATCCAGCTTTCTTGATGCAATTTTTGTCTCATTATGATATATATATAACATTTGATTGACATTATATCATAAAATTGCTACATATGTATATAGATATGGCATTCTCTTTCTTTTTTGCCTTTACAATTGGATGTTCGCGGTAACGAAGATTTTTCATACATTTTCTTATGAACTCCAGTAACATGCAGACTGGTCATATGTAGTGGATATGAAGTTAGAGTTCTTCTGGGAGGAATTTTTATTTCAAGGAAAAGATTAGGTGTAGTTCGAAGGATATGTTGGATTATAGGTTAAACATACGGTTATTAAATTTAGGATGATAGTTATTACAATTTTTCTTTGAGTAGACCCAGTTTGCTACGTAACATTGTGCTTAATTTAAATATAGATACATTAATAAACCATTTGTACTAAGGGAGTGATTAGTCAAAGTTCACGTTTACGTTTGAATTGGCTCCTTTAGTACATTACATATTGACAGATTATAATTTATTAAAATTTTTCTAATCGAAGTACATAAAGTTTTTTGTATTAATTTTTGTGAATTTCGTTGCCTTCTTGTTGCGTTGTTCTTTTGATATTCGCCTCGTCTTTTCTTGATAGGAAGTTTTTAGAAGTCGGCCTTGTGTCTCTGCGGCACCTCCGCTTCTTTCTTCGGAATTAGGACTTTTGATGTTCGTGGTTTACCTTTGTATTTCCAGTTAGTGGAGTTCGTCTTGTGCATCCCTTAAAGATCGGCTCAATGGATAGCCTCTGTGAACAGTGCTTGTAGTAGGAGTGAATTTTCCTTAGTCGCTCTCTCGTGGCGTCTTGGTAGTACCTCTGTTGTGTTGCTGTACCTCGCATTATATCTAGTTCTACAATGATTTTTTTTTCCAAATGACACAATCCGTTACATGGTAATTGCGTTCCCTTAAATTAATAAATACGAAAAAGTAGCCTTGTTTACATACTTATCACTTAATTCTGTTAACCTTTATGTATATAGTGTAAGTTGTTTAAATTGTTCACATGCACATGTCATATATTTCATTTAATTTACTTGTTCGCATTTTTAGAAGGTTGTTTATAGTTCGGTATGATTCTTAAGGGAATATCACTCGGTTACCTATGGCTAAATTAACGATTTGTTTCTATATAATCAATTACATGATTTCAATTTGTTTACTATCTTTCATCACTCTTATTTAAATATTAATACATATTTATATTTTTGAGTAACCAATGAAATTGTTAAAAAATTAACAATAGCGATATTGCTGGAAAACCTTATTACAACTTCATTCGTACATTACATATTTTATTATGCATTCGAGGTGTTATAATAGTTTGTCAAAGTTCCTTGAGATACAAAATTTTATAACTAAGATTATTATAACTTATTTATTATTTAACGAGATATTATAGTTATTTTTTGCTTCTGTGGAGACGGTCATTTGTCGTAAAATGGACCCTTTTGTATGTGTGTGGAAATTGTCAAAATTGGCATTACTCGATGTGTTAAAAAATTTACTTAAAAATCTTCAACCTTTAAAATTTACATTTATTATGAGTACGAAAAAGGCTTGTATTGCACCGATTACATTTATGGTGCTAGTCTATTTATTGATTGATAGCTATAATTCTACTATAATATACTATGATATAATAGAATGCTATAAGGACTGTACGTATTCTATAGCTTTGTTCGTACCTTACATACAAAATTTTTGCGAATATAAATCGATATACTAATATATTTAATCTGCAGTATTTCTTTTCATCGTTTGCACGGTAGTAGTGATTGTCAATCACAATAATTGATTACGTTTACTTAGAGTATATCTTTACATTTGTTTTGGTTTTCAATTACTGACTAGATATTTTGCATTGCTAAAATGCTAATGGTATTTTAATACAACTGACACTTTCGACTGTTATACTACTTTATATTGACTGACTTATTTGTTATGTTGCTATGAGACGGTTATTCTAAACATTATAATACATAACACATAAATTTATTTTTTTATTTATTTATTTATTTTTTTTTTTTTAATTAGTCATATCATTAATCAAATGACTTAAGTCATAAACACGTTATAAAATAGGTTGATTTGAAGTTATAAAGTGAAATTAACATTTACAAATTTATTAATTTTCTATTTATTTCTACATACGCAAAAATAAATTGATGTTGATGATCATATATCTATTAGTTGTTTTTATTAGTTGTTTTTTTTTATGTATTCATAACACTACCTATTTTGCTTAACTAAGTTATTTCGTTTGTATTTTCTCATTTTGTATTCTTATATGATCACGCATAAGATTGTCTACTGAATAGAGTTAGATCAGATTAAATGTTCTTTATTTTTTTTTCGAGATTTTTTTATCCATTTGTAAAAATGCTGAATAAAATTTTCAGTCATTCTCTTTCACTTTGAGTTTGTGATGCTTTAATTATTAACAATTTTCCTTTATTTTAAAATTGTATGGGAAAAAAACCTCGTATTTTGCTATTACTGTTGGTCTAGTATCTGAAACAAAGGTTTACATATTATAATTAGTTAAATAAATTTTGAGATAAATTGCTTGTTTTTGAAGATCGCGTGTAGATTTTATCTGAAATCAGTGAATTGTATATTGTTATTTGGTCATATTATTTTGGTTGAATGTGTGAAAAGCGTAGGCGGTTCATATGCACTACCTTTGTTATATTCTCTTTCAACTGTATTTTTACATTTTCATTTTCCCAAATATATAACACTAAATAAGGACCAGTATACGGGTCGTCGAATTTATGCGGCTTGGGTCCCTTTTGCAACCAAACGTAATCGCCTACCTTGATTTCTACGTGATTAGCCTTTAAATCGTAATATCGTTTCGCTCTTTCCTTAGCTAGGGAGATTCTTTCGGCAGCTATTTCACTTAAGGCGCTTAGGCGGGAGATAAGATCTTGCATGTAGTCGGCGTAGGCAGGTAAAAGGTCGTCGGCGGCGGGAGGGTCGCTTGACGGTAGTCGTGCTAGACGCCCAAATACGAGCTCGTAAGGTGTGAAAATGGTCGATTCATTTCGCCCGGAGTTATGGTTAAGCATTGCTAATTCGACCCATTCGTCCCATTCGGCTTCTTTAGAAATAAAGATCTTGGGAAATTCACTTAACGGCGCGTGCGCTCGTTCGAGAGAGCCGTTCGACTGTGGGTGAAATGCGGTAGTTTTTATTTGCTTGATTTTGAATCTCTTGGCTACGCGCGTCATTAATTTGCTTAGAAAATTTGTCCCTTGATCCGTTAATATAGCTTGGGGAGCTCCGAAAATACAAATTAACCTTTTAATAAATGCATCAGCTACTGAGATGGCTGTCTGGTCGGGAAGGGGAACAAAAATTATGAATTTCGAAAATTGATCTTGCATGCTAAGTATGTATTCATTACCCATTTTAGTTTTAGGCAATGGTCCGACTATATTAAAAGCTACTTTAGCAAACGGTATTGCTGGATAATCAGTAATAATTAACTTTTGCTTGGTTTTGACTCTAACTAATTTTTTTCATTACATTGCTTGCATTTTTGAATGAATTGTTGTACTTCCTGCTTAAGATTTTCCCAATTATATTTGGGTCTAATCCTATTGTAGGTTTTATTGACGCCTTTATGTCCAACAATCGTAGAACTATGCATTTCTTCGATAATTTTTGCACGTGCAGACAAGGGAGGGTGTTGTATATGGCCAGACATATAATGATTTTGATGTTTGTTGAATGTAATTCTCTTTTAATACTGTTTAATATTAAATTGAATTCAACGTTTTCAATATTTTTACTTTTTGCTACGCTAAAAGTATTAATATCCTTTTCAATTAAGATGAAACTCAATTTATTAAGTAAAATTTGCAAAATATTCATAATATTTACTAAACTTTCTCGTTGCTCGCTTCTAAGTGGTAATATTATATGGAATCTAGTATTGACTTTGGTTAATTTAGGTTCACCAACGATTAAATTATCAAGACGTGATAGCTTATTGGTTTCATATAATTGCTTTGCTCCTTCATCTAGTGGTTGGCCTATGGAATTGACGAAATATAAGTAGTTGTCTTTTCGCATAAATAATTTTTCTCTGCAATGAATGATATTTCTACTGGGGAGTTCGTTTGTGTGTGAGTTACTATGTGTGAGCTCCGAATTGAGTAGTTCGTTAGACTCGCTTGAATTTTCATTTAGCAGAGTAGTTGCATTAAGATCTATATCAAATTCCGCAGTGTTACCGGCAGCTGTAGTGACCGGGCTGCGTGCGCGACTTTCCTGCCTTTCTTCAGGGTGCGTGCTTTCACCGTCTCCCCCTTGAAAATTTCCGCGCGGTGCGGCTGCGAGTGAGGCCGTTTCTACTATCTCTATAGCTTCAGTGTCCGTGTCATGTGTCACTGGCCTCTCTTCGTCAAACATTTTACGACCTCCGGCTGTTCTCTTTCGTGGTGCGAGGGCTTGGATGGCTGCCGCGTACCGTGTGCTTGGCTGCTTGCCTGCACGTAAACGGGTCATCATGCCTGATGGATCGGCGGCGTTTGGTCTTGCCTGCCTTTCCGATGCTTGATTATTCATTTCTGTGTCTAGCTCACTCTGGTTATTAGTTTGCTCATGCTCACTTGCTAACAAATTGCTATTCGTGGTATCGCTGATGATTAATATTTGTGATTCTACTGGATTTCGTGAAAGTGCGTCATAATTAGTATTTATTATGCCAGGTTTATATTTAATTTCGAAGTTGTAATCTGCCAATTTTAATCTCCATCTAGTTACTCTAGAGCTTGGATCTTTGTGCGAATTTAGCCAGACTAATGGTCTATGGTCTGTAATAAGAGTGAATTTTCTGCCATATAAGTATGGTCTGAAGTGAGTTATACAAAATACTATAGCTAAAGCTTCTTTCGAAAAAGTGCAATAATTTACTTCAGCTGGGGTGAGGCCTCGTGACACAAAAGCTATGGGAAATTCTTGTTGCGAAATCACTCCACCGATAGCGTAGCCGCTGGCATCGGTCGTAACAGTAAATTCTTTATCAAAATTAGGATGTATTCAGATTGGCGGTTCACATAATCGATCTCTCAAATTTTCGAAAGCTTCTTGAGAATTTTTCTCCCAGATAAATGGTTGATTTTTCTTTAGTAGAAGATTCAAGGGTCTGGCTATTTTTGCAAAACCAGGTATAAAACGTCTATAGTAATTGGCGAGTCCCAGAAATTGTTTAATATTTTTTGCTGTTTTGGGCACTGGAAATTTTTTCACTGCTTCTATTTTTGTTGGATCGCGCTTTAAGCCATTACTGCTTATGATATGCCCAAGATAATTAATTTCTTCCTTTAAAAATTCGCATTTGTCAGGTTGTAATGTCAGGTTAGCTTTTATTAATCTATTTAATAGCTCAGCCACTATTTTCCAATGTTCTTCGATGGTTTCAGAAAAAATACAAATATCAACAAAAAATGCTACTACACCTTTCATGCCTGCGATTAGCGCCGTGATAAGAGCGAGGAAAACTGATGCACTTGTTTTTAGTCCAAACGGGCTCCTACGGAAATGAAAAGCGCCTAAGTTACAATGAAAAGCTGTTTTGTGTCTATCTTCTTTTTTTATAAAAATTTGATGGTAACCGGAAGCTAAATCGAATACCGAAAAATATTTTGCGCGCCCCAATTTGTCTAAAATATCGGTTATATTGGGTACCGGATGATTGTAATCAGGTATAATTGCATTGAGCTTTCTGAAATCTACCACCATTCTGTAACGTTTATTGCCTTTTGAATCGGGCTTTTTATCGACGCAAAATACTGGTGCTGAGTAAGAACTGATCGAGGGCTCGATTATATCGTTGTCTAATAATTCTTGAACTTGCTTATTTATTTCCTCATTTAATACAGGAGGGTGGCGGAATTGTTTGATACGAATGGTCACGTTACTATTAAGGGGGATTTCGTGCTCAAGCACAGTTGTTGCCGGCAACTTATCTCCCGTTAGATAAAATCTATCTGCATATTGGTCTATTAACCGCTCTACCTAAGCTCTCTGTTTGCCGGTCAGATGGTCGAGGCGCAAGAGTGCTTTTACCTTGCGTGCTCTGCTGTCGTTACCCTTCGTATTCTTATCGGAAATGGTCATTATCTTACTTTTCCTAATTTCATTTGCATTTTTTATGATTTTCTTTCCTTTTATGTGACTTTTGGCTGTGTTAATTGTATTACTTAAAAGCAAAAATGAGTAATCGCAGCTGTTATTTTTAGACCTTGCGTGTACCGTATACATAACTAGTTTTTTCAGCTGCATAATTAATTTGTCGATTTCATTAACTTTCTCATATTTTAGCATATTTAGTATCACTAGTATATGCTTACAAATGATTTGAATATTCTCGAATTTTTCTGGTAAGAATTTGTTTATTTGTTGACTTTCTTCAATAACTTTCAATAAGTAATTTAATTTTTCTAAAAGTTCGTTTTCAAGCTCACTTTTATCGCAATTTTTAATTTCATCATACGCAAGTTTATTTTCTTCCAAAAATACGTTGTCATTAATTTCTGAATTCGGTTTTTTGTTTGCTTCTAACAGTGATGTTGTATCAGCTTTTTGAAGCAATTTTTCATTGGTTTTTAACAGCGCTATTTTTTTTTTTCTGAAACAAGAGTTAAAAATATTATTTTTTGCTCTTTTATTTTCTAATTTCGGAGTGCGGGTTTTGGTAGATTTTTGCGGTAGTTCGCTAGGAATGGCCTGTTCCTGCTTCTGCCACGATGTTGATTTTCGAATTTCGGAGTTCAGTTGGTTTTCTAATTTCGAATTATTATGATTTCGGTTTTGTGCGCTTAATTTACTATTTTCGAATTTTGGATCTCGATTTTCGGGACTTCGAATCTCGGTTTTAGAAGTAAAATTTGCGTTTTTCGGATATCGGATTTCGGATTTCGTATTGGAAGTGTTTTGCGTACATGATATTTGATTTTGCGAATTTCGATGTTCTAAGCTTGAATTTGGCAAATGTTCGGGTTTTGATTGCACGCGCTGTTCTGGGTTTTTGGTAAAAGTAGCGGTTAAAAACTTATGAACTTTTTAATTTTTTATTGATGGTAATTTTAGAGACAATTTATAATTATCAATTATAAAATATTGTTCTCTATAATTGATGTCTGCATCATAATTAATAAATATTTCACTGCCGAGCAGACCGTCTTCCTCAATAGGAAAATCATCTGGTACTAAGTGAAAATGAAATGTTAAATCATGAAATTGCATTGGAATTTTGCCATAAGTATTTATGCTACTTTTCGTTATACCGGTTAGTTCTAAAATTTCGTCAGTATCGACTCGAACATTACGCGGTTTTTTTGAAATTTTTAAAAGTGCTGGCCCAGCGCCGGTGTCTAGCATTAGTGACAACGGTTGTGGGCAGCAATTTGTTTTTAGCATAATAGTTGGTGAACAATTATTAATGCTTAGTAGAACAATCATTTTATTAATTGTGATTGTTGATTGTTTCTCGTATAATTTTGACGATGGGGTTGTGGGATTTCCCTGGTTGCGTCGGTCTCCGGGAACCCGTTTTCGTTTCCCTGATGCGTTTCTCGCATTTTGTTATTATATGCAAGTTTTCTACATTCGCTCTTCCAATGACCGGCCTTTTTGCAATAGTTACATGCTTTAGTGATGTCATTTTGGGCTTGGTTTGTTTGATGTAAATTGGTCGCGGGGACATAGTTGGAGTATTGATTTTTATTTTCGTGTGTTTTCCATGATTGCGTGACACGTTGCGGCTGCCCCTGCGAGTTGGAAAGTATTGATTTTTCACGATCGGGCGTGGCCCAGGTGCTTTTTAGGGGAGTGGCCGGCGTCTTCGGAGCATCGGCGCCATTGGTACGGTACCGGCAATTAGTTTCTGTGTGGCCCGATTTGTGACATATTTGCCACGTTTCTACCCTTTTGCTATCGACTAAATAACTATGTGCCGATTCTTTTTCGTTAATTTTTGGTTGTGTAGGAGGCTGTGGTATTTTGATTTGTTCATCCGTGTTTTGGCATGCATAATCGCGCTCTATGTCGATTGCTTGGTCGATCGCGGCATCTAGAGATTCGTGTTTGCTCATTCGCCCTTTTATGACCCATTGCAAACCGCGAATGAAATATGCTACACTATCATTTTCTAATTCTAATTTGAGATCTGGTCTGTGCCTCTTTTCACGCAACGCGGCCTCGTATGCTTCTTGTGCGGCAGATTTTAGTCTATTCGAAAATGAAATGACGTTTCGTCGTATCTTTGTTTTATTACTGCTAATTCGCCCAGTAATTCGTGAAAACGTTTTGCGGACCCGTATGTGCGATCAAAATACATTATGATCTCCTCCATACTAAAAATAATTCTTTGTTGTGCACTTTTTAATGCTTGTGCGGACAACCGCATTTTTATCAAGCTTGTTAAATCAGGCTCTTTACACGGTGGTATCATACTTCGCGCTTCTCTACATCCATCCAAAAAAATTCTAAGTGGGATATTATAACCGTTAAATTTTGGAATCATTTCGACTGCGTCTTTAATTGATAGATTGCGAACCGGGGTGAGAGTGTTGTTTTGAAAAGTGTGCAAAGTGTTGTACGGTTGTCTACGATAATTATTTGTTTGGTTTGTATGATATGGTGTGCTGTGTATATTTGGAGTAGCAAAAAGTGGAGATGTTTTTGTAACGTCAATTTTTTGGGTGTGGTCATTATTTTGTAGTGGAAATTTAGGATCTGTTTTGGGTGCGTTTATCGTATTTGTTGAGTTAATAATAGATTGATAGGCAGTTACTTCCGTCATTTCAGCGTTTTTGTTTAAAAGTGTGTGTATTTCGTGGTCAAATTTCTTAATTGACTTACTATCTCTAATAGTTTCTATAATTTCTTTGCAACTAATATTGTTGTGAATTAATTCTAGAAGTATGTCTATCATTAATTAATCCTGACAAGCGTCGTGCACGTTTGATATGTCAACGCTATCTTGTAAAAATTCGCAAATCTTATTTACCTCGTCCGCGCGTTCCGGAATCTGTTCACTCGCGACTTGATATCGTTGTTGTAAAAATGCTAATAATTCTCCTAAATTTGTTTCGCGATTGCCCGCTGCAAAATTTGGGTCAGCTGCCGTTAAATATTTTTTTATAATGTCGGTGGCCTCTTCGTTTCTTAATTTCTTTTCCGATTCTACGTTGGCCATGTTTGAATTTCGAAAAAAAATTTGCTATCCGCGCTAATTGCTATTAGAATATCCCGGAGAGTGGGCCCCCAATTGTTAGGTCGTGCGTAAGCAATAAATGACGCGAAGTTAATATGAAATTAAATCGCGTTCGCCTCTGGTTTTGGTCAATACTGTCGTAATTTACCTGGGAGTCGAGGCTTTAGCAAAAGCAGGATAGCGAAGATGATATTCAATATGATAGTAGTGAAAATAGGAAGTGCGAATTTACAATAGGATTACAAAGGCTTAGCAAGGTATTTTGGGGCTTACGTTGTGTGAGTGTGTAGGCCCTGGTTCCTTGTAGGCGGGCCGGTTGACCTGCGCTGCGCTGCGGGCGGTGTCATCCTCGAGATGATGGCGGGAGATATGAATGGGACCGCAGGTCCAGTGAATAAATAAGCGCGAGCAAATAAGTTTAAGAGCAGATTTATTATGTTAGAAGTACAAAGTTAAATATAAGGGCGTGTCCCTTTTACAAGTGAGAAGTCAAATAACAAACTGGTGCGTACGTGCTTACGGCTCAAAGTTCGAATGCAGAAGGCTCTATGCTGAAGGCAAAAGTGTGAGGGCAAATGGCAAGGAGCCATGGAGAGCTATGCCTTATATAATGACGCGGGGGTCGCATGCTTAGCCTAAATTAGGAATTGATTATGCGTACTCGAGGAGGGGGCGACAAAGGTATAGAGTCGCGGAAGGTAATTCGGGAAATATTGGGGTGGATGAGTATGCCATCGTAGAGTATGAGGTAGACAAGGTAGGATACACGTTATATAGCGTAGGTCGATAAGTAGGATTCAGTATGGTAAGATACATATAGCTTGACGACGAGAAGGTGTATGTTAGGCTATGATCTAGCCGTAACACTGCATTTACGGAGCTCCTAACTAGGCGGATCCGGAAACGCAGTGGGGAACAGGAAGAGAGAAATTATTGGGAGGTTTAAGAGCTCTTTTTTCCAGTCACTTGTCTCGGGTTAACACGCGAACCGCGTTCACACAAATATAAAAGCATTTTCTTTTTTTATAAACGGCTGAGACCGTCACAACTTTTACGTCCTCTTTTTTTAATATGATGTCGATTTTTTGTAAAGAGAAATATTAATATTGCTGATCATAATCTCCGTATACAACCGTATAAATAGGGGAGTACAGTATGACAAAGCTTACAGTATGACAAATTATGCGTTCTGGTTTCCACCAATAGATAGTGATACTTTACCACGATAATTATACGCATTTTTGTGTCCTATTAAATATACGCGGTCGGTATATAAAGTTGATTGCTCGAAAACGTATATTATAAATTATAATTTATTAAATTTTACGAGTGAGAAATAGTATATTCTGCACCATAGGAGTAAAGTAGACTCGCAGACGTCAATAGCCCTCATTGCTTCCGAGCGCAGTGTACAGTTTTTTCTCATACCCGGCGGAAAGTTATTTGTATCTAATTCCCGATTTCAGGGTGGAAAACGTCACATAACCTTACTTCTAGAAACTGCGACGCGGATGCCGTCTCTACTTTTGCTTTCGACTTATGTGGCCTGTGTAATTTACAGCCCGAGCGAAGCGAGGGCAGCAATACGCAGGCAGCGTTAATCGGGAAGAAAAGTGAGACGCGCATGCATGTGGCAGTTTCTAGGCGGGAGAGATTGTGGCGTTTTATTCCCTAGCAACGGGGAATAAACACAATACTTTACGGCAGGGTATGAGAAAATAGTATATTATGTACCGAGGGAAGAAAGTTGGCTATGTGCTCTCTGCGTGTAAGTTGTCGCCCGAGTGAATCGAGGGCGAGATACACACAAGCGCACACAGCCCACTTTTTAACATATCCACCGTAAAGTTTGTACTCCTTCACCGCCGAAAAGAGAAAATAGTGCTGCATATTTACTTCCTAACCTGACTCGAGTCTCTGGCGCCACGCATTGTTTATGCCCGAGCTGAAGGCGAGGACATACGCGTTGCGCTCGGAGACTAGAGTCGGGGCAGGGAGTACAGGTAGCTCTTTTTTCCCGGCACGGCGGGGAAAAAGTATGTACTTTATGCTGGGGTGTGTTAAAATAGTATATTATGCACCGAGGGGATAAAGTGGGCTATGTGCTCTCTGCGTGTTAGGTGTCGCCCGAATGAAGCAAGGGCGACATACACGCAAGCGCACACAGCCGACTTTTTTCCTCGAGTGCAGTATACAATTTTTTAACATACCCACCGTAAAGTTTGTACTCCTTCACCGCCGGTAAGGGAAAAAAGTGCTGTATATTTACTTCCTAACCTGACTTTAGTCATGCGCGTGGCGCTCGGAGACTGGAGTAGGGGCAGGGAGGACATGTAGCTCTTTCTTCCCGGCTAGGCGGGGAAAAAGTACATACTTTACGCTGGGGTGTGTTAAAAAGTAATTTTAAGAGGCTAACCTCTTCTCTCTACCAATTTATGTATCAAATTTAGTAGTCCTTCATGAGTCCATTGAAACGTCCCTGGACTTCTAATTACCATTATCCGTGCAATAGAACTTAAAACACTTTAATGTACGTGTCGTGCAGTATGATAAATACGATTGTCGTACAGTATGACATATGTAATTTGAATGGTAAAATATTACAAAAATATACTTCTAGCTTTCTTCATTAGAACAATGTCTACTATGACTTGTCATGTGTGTTGAAAACAATCTCCAAAAATTTATTAAGTATTATTACTATTATTAATTATTTTACGTTAATTATTACTAAAATACTATATTTTAGTAAATATGCAGTATTGAAATTTGTAAAGCAATTTATAAATGGAAAAAGCTATATTTTTAATAAAGATACTATTTTATTACTTATAAAAAAAGTTGTGAGTACCTTTATAAATCATTTAGACCTCGCAAAATTGAATAAAAAATGATAATTTCTCATACTGGACGACACTTTTTAGAAATCGCAAAATCGTAAATTTTACATTTATATTGATTGATTTCGTGATAGGAGACTATACAAGGAACAAATCCTTTTTTGAAATTTTCATTTTTAATACGTTAAAAATTATACCCAAAATAGCTGTGGGTTATCACACTGTACGATTCTACCCTATGTATAATTTTCAAGTAATTATTTCTCCAGAATTTGATCGGCAACCGAGGTTCAGAGAAATTGTATTACATTCTTTGTAGCCTAAAGAATAATATATAATGCTTTCTCAAAGAGAAATCTTTATGATGGTAAAAATTTTGTTTGTGTTATTTTAACGTATAAATATCTGTGTGTGTGTGTGTGTGTATGCGTGCGCGTGCGTGTGTGTGTGTGTTTGTGTGTATGTGTGTGTGTGTGTGCGCATGTGTGCGTGTGTATCCGTGTGTGCGTGTGTGTGTGTGTGTGTGTGTGTCTGTGTGTGTGTTAGTATGTGGCATATCACCATTCGTTCAATCTGCGGTATTACTGACCCAAACTCTACACATATATTTGCTATCAATGCCCGGTGGGCGCGTGAAAGTTTCAGCGGAAATGGTCAAATAAAAGTTTTTTATGGCCATTTTTCAAAATTTTAGAATTTTCAATTTTCGATTTTTTTTATTGTTTTTAATGCCGAAAAGGTTTTTGGGTAGCGAATTTTTGACACAATAAGGGACTCATAAAATCCTTCATTGTAGGACTAAAAACAATTTTATATAAGTCGATTTTCAGTTGTTATACTGTGTGAGAAATTTTTCTTTTTAACATTTATTACTCGAAAACTATACAATAAAAGTCAGTGAAATTTTTACTGAATACTTGTTTTAAATACAAGTATATTCTATAAATTTTTAGGTAATAGGACGGTTTATTTTCTGAGAAAAAAAATAAAATGTAAAAAAATGCATTTTGGTTGGACATGGAATATTTTGGAGTCGATTCGGTTCATAATCTTCTGAGATATTAGAGATTATTCAATTTAATCAATACCTTATCACTCTGTATATCGAGACATCTCTAAGCTTTCTCGTTGTGCATTTTCTTGTAGATATTAAGTATTATTGTAAATCAGATTTACTATTCTACACTTCTGTCTAACTTTACGTATTATAGTGCACGAGAATATTCAAAAATTGGAAAGATGTTATATTAAACATATTATTATTTTGTGATTATTAAAAAATGTTTTAATAATGACATAATTTATTTTTGCAATATTGAATCTGTATCTATCTACAAAAGAGCATAGAAAAATTATAATTTTTATACTACTTTGATAATAGAATTTGTGAACTAGTACATGTTAAATAGTAGTATAATTTTTAAATGAGTTATTTTAAAACGATGCGTTTTTGTGTCTTATGCATTTTTTGCAATAAAAGAAAAAACATTATTTCAATCTTTTATAGATATAGACTTCATTTGATTTTATAGATAAAAATAGATTTTAGAATCAATGACACATCGCTGACACCCTGATAGACAATATATATGATAATATGTTTATCGAAAAATATTTATTTTGGAGTAGGGCACAAATCACTAAATGAAAATAGTTAGACAGGAAAGCAACCACGACGGACGCTACTGCGAGGCGCTTCCTTATTTATATAATAATTTTAATTAAATTCTGTTTGAGAAAGCTTAGTGCCAAAGCAGTTGGCAGCGTTTTTTTCATGGTTTTCTCGATTTATTTCGGAAAATATTCAAAAAGATATTTTTTTGATGTTTGTACAAAATCACTAAAGGTATTACGATTTAATGTTTGATTGTAAGTATTAGTTATATTGTATACGTAATTTCTGTTGAGTAAAATGAAATATTTGTTTAAAATTTTAATTTGATACCACTTTTCTAAATAGGTTTATAACTTTATTATTATTATTATGATATATACGCCTTGGACATGTATTTTATTATAGTTTTATCTCAAGAAAATAAATAATTACAAATCTTTATTAAAAAATCTTTATTTTATAATTTTTACGTCAGCTGCAATAGTACTTGTTTTGTTAATCAAATTTTATTATAATACATGAATGAAAGCATCTCTATTAGCGTACATTTTTTATTGTCTTGATGAATATACTGAATGTTAGTATAAAACATAAGCCACTAACAATAGAGAAAACATTATATGCATCGTACATACATAAGTGAAATTTGAATAAACAAGTTTTGTCAAATAAGTAAGTATTATTTATTTCTCTGTAAGTGTGGTCACAAACACTTACAGAGTCAAAGTAGGAACTGTAAACTTAAGACTATTAAATTCAAAATCAATTTCTGTTTTGTACATATTGAAGTAGTTAATCCATAGATAAATGTTCACAAATCAGTCACAAAAATAAATGACATTACTACAGATTTAACAAATAATAATAATGTTAATTTTGTTGATGAAAAATCATGCTACAAACATTAAGAATGCGCATTACAATATTAAAAAGTATATGTATATGTATATTTACGTAGATCATCAATATTTTCATAAATATAATTTCATATTCCAAGAAAAATAATTTTCGTATCATAAGAAACATCCTTAATGAAAAAACGAGAGATTCTTAGGATATAAAGATCCTTAGAGCAGACTCATGGAGTCGGATTTTTCACTGGTGTCGGTAGCTTTGGGAACGGCTGGCAGCCGTCGATGCTCTTGGGCGTTTTATACTCGCTCTAGACGAGCGCGGGCGGAGCCGGCCTCCTGGGTTTCAGCTTCTCAAAAATACACTGGTGGAAAATTTATTTGATAAATTTTGAAATTTTCTGATAATATCTGAAAAAAGTAGAAAACTAATCATATTTTTTTATAATTTAATCATAAAATCTGACAATTATTATACGAATTTGTAATTTTTTATTAAAATTTAGTAGTATTTATCTAAAATAATGAATAATAATCAGCAGTTATCGATATTTATTAGTAATTATCATATATAAAATTTCATAATTTTTTATAAAAAATTTATTTGATAATTATAAATAAATATAAATAATTTTTAGTAATTTGTAATAAAACTTGTTATTTTTTCATAATTTTTAACTAATATTAACAATTAGTAATAATTATTATTTAATATTAATAATTACATATTAATTATTTTTAAAATAAATAAAAATTATCAATAATTATTAGAGAATATTTGCAAATATTAACATTTTAAATTATTAACAATTATTTCACATTATCAAGAGATATAAAATTTTATCATAACTATTATATAACTGTAATTAAAATTTTCTTTGATAATTAATGATAATTAATGATAATTAATGATAATTAATGATAATTAATGATAAGTAATGATAAATTTAAATAAATATTGTATAAAACTAATAACTATCAGCAGTGATTTATTAAACATTTTATCATTAATAATTGGCAAATATCAATGATAATCAAAATTTATTAAGAATGATCAATATATAATTAATATTTATATAATTATTAAATATTATTTTTTATAAAAATACGTGATAATTAGTGATAAATATGAATATTAATAACAATTGATTTTTTTCGTATCAACTGTTATTAGTAATTAATAATTAATAATAAATGAAAATAAATATTGTTAAGTGTTTTATTTATATGATATAATATTACATATTTTGTTTAAATAATAAACTACATTTTTGGTGTCCATACTAGATTTGTTTACATTTATTTATTAGTTAGTTCAATATTTTTAAAAGGTAATTATAAAAATGTAATACTCAAATACTTTGTATAAAAGTACAAAAATAGAATATTATTATAAATAATAATAATATATAATCCAAGTATTGGAGCTACCATTAAACTTAAATAAATAAATTTAAATAGTTTTTCATTTAAATAATTATAGAAATGTCTAAACATAATATTAATTTTTAGTATTAAATAGCTTTTTTTGAATTTTTAAAACAACGTTAAATTAAAGAAACGAAACTCAGTTTATTTTTAATAATACTTTAATGTACCATTTGTAACCTAAAATAAATAAAAAATATTTACGATTTTAATACAAGTTTAAATTAAATTTTTTTTAAATAAGTCATTTAAATATTATAAATAAAAAAATGTATTGGATAACTAAAGCTCTACTAATTCTTCTTCTGTAGGTTCTTCTTCTGCTAAATTTGGAAATTCATTCACAATTTTCATGTGAGACTTTGCACCCCGAATGGCTCTGTGAGCGTAGTTATTTATTTGAGATATGTATTTACCGCTGACTGCTTCTGGGTATTTCCAAAAATCCAAGTAGTGAATGAAGTGCTTTCTAACAGCAATTTTTTGTGGTGTCAATTGCAACACATCACCTGTTCTTTTTGATTTCTTGACACATCTATCAGAAAGTTTTTCATATCCCCAAGTTGCGTAACACATGTTTATGTAACATTTAGAAGGTTCTTGTTGTGCATATAATTCATTCAAAGAACTTTCTCGTACCTTAATACCACTTTTAACACATATAACTGGAGGGATACCTAATCGTGCTCTTTTGTTTTCATGCTCATCTGAAACCCTATATTCTGCTTCTAAAAATTAATTGAAAACGTCAAGAACTAACAATTGAAAATAAATAGTATAAATGTATATTATTTATTATATTATATGATATAAATAATATTAAATATATCAAAATAATAAAAAATTTAACCTTTTTGTTCTTTTAAATTATTAAAATCATCAATTAATTTGTTGTATTTTTCCTGTAATAGATGTAATGCTCTACCCTGAGACCTGTTCTTCTTTCTTTCTTGCGATAGTGCTTCCTCAAGTGCATTTAATTTAGTATTATTATTGGTAGAATCATTTTTATCGTAATTGTTGACATATGAAGAACCAGGATTTTCTTTATTTGCATTACGTTTTGCAAATTTTTCAGCTACATTCTAAAATCATATACATAAATATTGTTTTTCGTATAGAAGAAAAAAAAAAAAAAGAATGAATGATATCTTACCTGATTATGAATATCACCATCACTGCTGAGATTATCATCGTTTTCATTACCCTCATATCAAGTACCAGATCCTTCATAATTTGCTTTACGTTTTGCAGGATTTTTAGATGCATTCTAAAATCATATTAAAACTATGTATAAATATTATTTTTCGTATACAAAACAAAAGTAAATCAGTAATATCTTACCTGATTAGGGATATCATCATCATAAGTAAGAGCACCTTCATCGTCAAGATTATCGTTTTCAATACCGACACATGAAGTACCAGCATCACTTACTTTGCATTTTCCTTTATTAGATGGAGTATTAAGAACATTAGTATCAGCACATGAAGATATCATAGAATTTTGATATTCTTGCAGAATTTTCTGTGATCTTGTTGTAGCGCTCTATTTTTTAAACTTTCGGTTGGTCTATTTGAGAAGTATAAATAAAAAGAACTGATTAGTTATCAACAAATGAGTTTGTTAAATTAAAATAAATAATATAAGATGGTGACTAACCTTATTTTTTTTTTGGCTTCAGATACTTCATTTTTTTGGGTGTCTAATTCTTCATCCGAGATAACTACTGCAGAATGATTAAGTTTTGGAACTTTAACTGACCCCCTCAATGAACTTTTTCAGTTCTTTTTTGGTATCTGAAATGAAATTATGATTTTAAAGTTAAATTTTTAATATTGAGAGTAAATAAATTTGTTTATAAATCAAAAAACGTTAAGTGTTCATATTCAAAATCCATATCCCCGGTGAAAATATATATATATATATATATATATATGTATGTATTTATATTATTTAATAGAAAAACTTTATTAATATTTTATCATACTATTATACTTCACAAATACTTCTTATATTTTCAATAGGTGATTCATTTTCATTACTTGTTACCAAAACTAATTTGTATGAGGTTTTAGAGTGAACTTGTAAGTTAGAGTATATACTTAAATGTGTTATTAAATATATCGACAATTGGCTGTGAATAATTATTAATGAATTTTTAACATATTTTATATACGAGGTCTGTCCCAAAAGTATCCGACCTACTTCGATTTCTCGGCGCTTGATTTATTCTTCGTCATCCGGGGGGTGGCATCCTTCAAAGTAGTCCCCATTTGATTGAACAAGACGCTCATATCGATGTTTCCACTTAATAAAGCACTCTTGAAAGTCAGACTTCAGAATCGCCTTTAGTGCATTCGTCGCATTAGTTTCAACAGTCTGTTTATTGTCGAATCGATGTCCGTTAAGCGGCATTTTCAATCGAGGAAACAGCCAAAAGTCGCAGGGAGCTATATCAGGACTGTATGGAGGCTGGCGGAGCTGCGCAACACTGTGTTTCAATAAATACTGCTGCACAAGGTTTGATGCGTGCGCTGGAGCATTGTCGTGATGAAGAAGCCAGTCACCGGTTTCCCAAAGTTGCGGTCGTTTTCTCCTGATTGCATTACGTAATCTTTTCAAAACTTCAACGTAATACTCTTTATTGATTGTCTGGCCTATAGGGGCATATTCGTGGTGCACAACGCCCTCATAATCGAAAAAAACAATCAACATTGACTCGATGAACGAGGATCACTGTCAACAAATGTGCGGCCACTTTTGAACCGCCTATACCACTCTTTTATTTGTGTTTTGCCCATACACTCATCTTTAAAGGCCTTTTGCAACATTTCAATAGTTTCCGCACAACTTTTACCGAGATTAAAGCAAAATTTTATGCAAATTCGCTGTTCGGTTCGTTCTGCCATTTTTAGCAATAAGCAAATTGCGACGAACGCAAAAAAGTCGTTGTAAACAAATACACGCTGCGCGGGAACTAAGGCGTTTCATCTGTATCTCAGGCTACTGATGACAAGGTTAGGAGTTGCTGGTGACGTTCGTACCCTCCAGAGGTCGCCTGAGTCTCTCCGCGCGAAGATATGAACGTAGGTCGGATACTTTTGGGACAGACCTCGTATGTATGTATATATAACATGCATGTTTCATCGAGTGTTTCATACTAACTTACAAGTTACGTCTTGACTCTAAAACCACGTACAAATTATTTTATCAAACTTTTATTTATGACAGGAATCAGTCCAAATTATTTTCAATTTCTTGTTCACCCCCTCGTGCAACTTTCTAAATGCAATTAAAAAATTTGCAAACATTGCATACCTGAATGTGCCCTCGAATACGAATGTTTCAAATTAAATATTATAAAGTTTTAAATATATATTTATATTGTTTCAGCTGCATACATGTACAGCCAGACACGCTAATAGAGCACAATTTTATCTAAACATCTAAGCAAAATGCTCACAAATTTTTTAAATGCATTTAGAAAGTTGCACTAAAGGATGTACAAGAAGTTGAAAAAAATTTTGAATGATTCCAGTCAAAAATAAAAAAGGTTGATGAAATTATTTGTATGAGGTTAAAACCTAAAAAAAATTGTTTTATCAAATTATTTACAAATTATTTTATCAAATTATTTACAAATTATTTTATCAAATTATTTACAAATTATTTTATCAAATTATTTACAAATTATTTTATCAAATTATTTACAAATTATTTTATCAAATTATTTACAAATTATTTTATCAAATTATTTACAAATTATTTTATCAAATTATTTACAAATTATTTTATCAAATTATTTACAAATTATTTTATCAAATTATTTACAAATTATTTTATCAAATTATTTACAAATTATTTTATCAAATTATTTACAAATTATTTTATCAAATTATTTACAAATTATTTTATCAAATTATTTACAAATTATTTTATCAAATTATTTACAAATTATTTTATCAAATTATTTACAAATTATTTTATCAAATTATTTACAAATTATTTTATCAAATTATTTACAAATTATTTTATCAAATTATTTACAAATTATTTTATCAAATTATTTACAAATTATTTTATCAAATTATTTACAAATTATTTTATCAAATTATTTACAAATTATTTTATCAAATTATTTACAAATTATTTTATCAAATTATTTACAAATTATTTTATCAAATTATTTACAAATTATTTTATCAAATTATTTACAAATTATTTTATCAAATTATTTACAAATTATTTTATCAAATTATTTACAAATTATTTTATCAAATTATTTACAAATTATTTTATCAAATTATTTACAAATTATTTTATCAAATTATTTACAAATTATTTTATCAAATTATTTACAAATTATTTTATCAAATTATTTACAAATTATTTTATCAAATTATTTACAAATTATTTTATCAAATTATTTACAAATTATTTTATCAAATTATTTACAAATTATTTTATCAAATTATTTACAAATTATTTTATCAAATTATTTACAAATTATTTTATCAAATTATTTACAAATTATTTTATCAAATTATTTACAAATTATTTTATCAAATTATTTACAAATTATTTTATCAAATTATTTACAAATTATTTTATCAAATTATTTACAAATTATTTTATCAAATTATTTACAAATTATTTTATCAAATTATTTACAAATTATTTTATCAAATTATTTACAAATTATTTTATCAAATTATTTACAAATTATTTTATCAAATTATTTACAAATTATTTTATCAAATTATTTACAAATTATTTTATCAAATTATTTACAAATTATTTTATCAAACTTTTATTTATGACAGGAATCAGTCCAAATTATTTTCAGCTTCTTATTCACCCCCTCGTGCAACTTTCTAAATGCAATTAAAAAATTTGTAAACATTGCTTATAATATTTAGACAAAACTTGGCTCTGTTAGCGTGGCTGGCCTAATGTGTATATACCTGAATATGCCCTCGAATACAAATGTTTCAAATTAAATATTATAAAGTTTTAAATATATATTTATATTGTTTCAGCTGCATACATGTACAGCCTGGCTATACATGTATGCTGCTGAAACAATATAAATATATATTTAAAACTTAATATTTAATTTTTTTTTTAATTTTTTTTTTTAATTTCCTTTTTTGTATACCAATCTCATTATACCCAAATTTATAAGATTGTTGGAATCGATGGTATAATAATTATTATTAGATTTAACATAAATGTATACGTACATTTTTAATAATACTATAATTAACACAGAAAAGGAAATTGTATTTGGCACACTATACACAACAAATCCTTGCTACACACTACACATAAAGAAATTTTCTTAACAAAGAACTGATGCAACCATGCAACACGTATATTATGGAGCGTACACAAGAAAAAATTTGAACATAAACATACTGCATAACAATTAAATATAATCTTTTTATGAACATTTTATAAAGTATTCGTTTGCAAATTGTTTATATAATCAATTGCAAACTATCTTTTTATTATCAAACTTATAAATTTCCAAAAAAAAGCAATGTACATGCACGTACATTATTTTGACGAAACTGTCTACGCTCTCGGCTTCTGTATAGAAGGGACATTCTACATAGCCGCATGAGGTCGTCAGACGTTCACATTCGTGTGTAATAGGTGTAGGTGCGCGCTCGCAAGTGCTATAATCAATACACATAAGCGTGAGGGTATACGCGACCTCACGCGGCTATGTAGAATGTCTCGAAAAATTGTATGGCTTGGTGTATTAATTGCGCGAGATTACTCGCAAACTATTTCATAGGCTTTCCAGAATTTTCATCTCAAATAGTACATTACGATACAAGTGTCTTAGACGATGTATTCTGGCACGGCGTGAAGTTAGCGCCACGAGCGAGCTTCACGCGCGAGTGCGCTAAACGCCATGTCAGACCAGAATACATCGTTTAAAACACGCGTATCGTATACTATTTTGTAGCACGTGTGTCTTAAATGCGACAATAAAAGTAGGTACTAGAAATAAGTTCTATTAAAAAAAATCACGTTCGTTAAAAAAAATGTTAAAAACTCGATAAAAAAATTAGAATATTTGTATATTATTGAATGTAATATAATATGAGTAAACTAAATAATCTTAAAAAAGATTCATCTAATTAAAGATATAAAACATAATATATTTGCTCAAATTTTTTCTTTTCATTTTGTTCTCCGCATTTCTGTTTTCTCTAATCATATGTATATTTGTATGTATATATATATATATATATATATATATATATATATATATATATATATACTGTACAATAAACATTCTCAACTAGTTCTTTCGAAATATGTACCCTTTTATATATACCCTTTTAAAATAAATTAACCGAATCGTAATTGTTTAAAGTAAAACTTATCAAACAATTATTAGATCCGACCATCCTAACAGTCCTAGACGTCCCTAACTTTCGACTCGGACTATCTTGCTCGCGTCCTAATTGCAAGATAGCTGTTATTCAGACGATATAAAAAGGGATTATTCCGGCGACAGCACACTCCTGCGATCATAAACAGCGACACATACATTCCAATCGGTGTGTATGATACTCTAACGGGTATACGCAGGTGAGTGCATGACACTAGCGAACCCGGGTTCGGTCAGCCCCTTCTTAATCCTCGAATAACTCCACTTAGACTATAATAATTATTATTATTAAAAGAAATCTTACCAGTCCTTATACTATTTAGTTCCCCAAACAGAGCCTGCACTGACGGATCGTCCGCAGCATCACGCGCCCTTAGCTCTGCTGTTAGGAGCTCCAAAATGTCCAACTCTTTATCGAAAACTCTCTGACGGTGTAGCTGTGCAATGAAGTTGGTGTCACACGCTCGGATGAAAGAGGTGAACTGGCGCACCACCTTTCTTGTAATTTTCTCCAACGCCTGTGTCATACGGTAACTAACGTTGGGTCCGTCACGGGGTATGGCTCGCCGTACCATAATCTTGGCCTTCTCGAACTCCACCAATGCTGCACTGGCTGCAGCATCTAGGGTCCTGTTGTATACCCCTTTTACTAAACTCTTGTTCAAGACTTTTTAAAAATCTTGAAAATTGGTACACTGGTAAATTCCATCGTAAACACTTGATCGTAGTAACTCAACACAAAATAAATATGAATACAGTAACTACTGCTAGAGTAATATTTGCACTTCAGCTATCAGCACAGCAGCAGAGTAAAACTGAGTATGGATGTCAGACTTCAGCTACCGATTCTTATATATGGTAGCGGTGGTGTTTTTTTTCTTAGTCTAACCTTTTTTCAATTTTCCTCTAGTACACTGCAAATTATTTTATTGATAGGACGATGTACTATGCCTACAAAACTATTAAACGATTCGCTTTAGCTAGACAAATAATCTATTAACCCCCCTGCGCAGAGAGCCGAGTATACTCGTCCAAATGGAGTTGTTCCCGTATGCAGGAGGACGAGTATACTCGTCCAAACATTTTTTATCATAACTTTTGAACAAAATAACTATAAGACATCAACGACCCCGCAAATTAAAGCCTAGAATATATGTAATAAGATAGCTGGAGTTTGAAATACGATTTTGAATGTTATTATAAAATTATTATAATCTGAAAAATAAGAAAATTACGTTTTTTTATACTTATTGTATGCAATTGTAAAATCTTTCGTAAATTGCTTAAAATAGCTCAAAATAGCTTGAAAACCCTTACTTGAGGGTTTTCAAGGTCGCTTATTACGATTCTGCAGTTATAATTTAAAAATTCAAAATGGCGGATCCATTATGGCGGCTGTTAAAATTATTCCAGAGAATTATAAGAATATTTTCTAAAAATATAAACGTAAATAAGATTTTAACATTATCAATATTATATCAAATATTAAAATTTCAAAATTCAAAATAGCAGATCCAATATGACCGCTACATACAAAATTCCTGTATATTATTTAATAATATATAAAACAATCGGATAATTAATACGATTGTTTTCAAAGAAAATAACCATACATGGGTTTGCGGGGTCGCCGATTACGAATCTGCTGTCAGAATTTCGATATTCGAAATGGCGGATCCAATATGGCCGCTACATACACAATATCCGGACATTACAAGTTTATTTGAAGAAAATAACCATACATGGGTTTTCGGGATCGCTGATTACAAATCTGCTGTCAGAATTTCGAATTTCAGAATTCAAAATGGCGCAATTATTATCTCTGTTATAGAGTGAAATATTATACATTTACAGCCCTATAACCCAAAAAACCTTTATACACATTAAAACAAGGGTTTCGTTGAAAAAATCGTAAAATCTCAAAATCTGTTTTGTGACACGTTCGTTTTTTGCTCAGAAAAGTTGCACAAGTCCCAAAAACCCATGTATGGTTATTTTTTTTTAAACGCTCGTATTATACAAAAATTGCTTATGTGGCGGCCATATTGGATTCACCATTCTTAATTTCGAAATTCTGACTGCAGATTTGTAATTAGCGACCCCCAAAACCCATGTATGGTTATTTTCTTTAAAAACAATCGTAATATACAGGAATTTCGTACGTAGCAGCCTTATTGGATCCGCCATTTTGAATTTCGAAATTCTGACTGTAGATTCGTAATTAGCGACCCCAAAAACCCATGTATGGTTATTTTCTTTAAAAAAATCGTAATATACAAGAATTTAGTATGTAGCAACCATATTGGATCCGCCATTTTGTATTTCGTAATTCTGACTGCAGATTCGTTATCAGCGACCCCAAAAACCTTAAAATCATTCCCCTCTACGTTTTAGACTTGCTTTGAAAAATGACTGCATTTGGAAGGTATTTCTGGCATGATAACTCCTGCGCAGGGGGGTTAATTACTAATTACAGAGGTTGAACACTCTGGTATACGCGACACGTCCCCTTAATGACATTCATTACCGAACGTAACAGTGCCCCCAACCCAATCTCAGGCCATCCACGCACGCCTACCTACCTACCTACCTTAATAGGATTTTCGATGACTAACCATTGACAGACACCGATTAGGCATGTACATCACAGTATCAACTCCTGTCAAAACATTGTTCTTATGGTAGGTAAGGAAGATAGCTTAATACACCTACGAATAAAACTTAAATCTGTGTGCGTTGACTAGACGAATAGGACTATTTAATACTATATTAGAGACACCTGATGGCACAACACATGATACCTTAGAGCTTGGCATTTTTGGCGGCATGTCGCTTTGACACCTTGGTGCTATAAGGCACCGTGGCACTTCGACTCCACGTCACCACGACTAACGACTCGTGACTCAGCGCCGTGTTTAGACACTTAGCTTGTTAAAACCTATACAGTTGCAGACGCTTAATGTAATATTAGAACGTGATACTATCTGTAATGGTAATGCATACTTACGTGAATTTCTACACCTTAGTCACTAATGTGATTATTCATAACAAGAGCTTTTCTCTTTTACCCTCTCTTATACACATACACGCGATTAACGAACTCGTGTATAAAGATATGTGTATCGCGACTTTTAAGTATTCAATCAGTTGTAACATTAAGTAACAGCAGCTAGCAGTAAACACGTGGTGTTTTTCACAGTAATACTAGTTCTATTTAAACATGAACAACACACGTTTAACAAGAGATACAAAACGTATCGAAATGGCATCTTATAATTCCCGTGAAGATGCTTTACAATATTTACTACATTCAAGAGTATATCTATTAAATACGTCGTGTACTGAAAAAATTATCGTTGGTCTCGCACCACTAAAAAACAGTGATTTTACGTGTGTTGTAAAAATAATTAATCAAACATTTTTTGGCATAAATTTTACAATCGAAGCCTGGAAATCATTCAAACAACATTTTGGTAAAATTACTAACTATTTTAGTGATGAAGTGCAAAAGAACTCACCTGGATTTGACAAGATTTGATTTAACGGAATTACGCTGAGTTTTACAACTTCATATGGTACCAAAGCTATATTACATGACAAAATCGAAGAAAAGATCACTGATAGCTACACATCAATAATCACAGATGAACTAGTGGAATATCAAGTAAACAAGAAGAAAAAAGCATATTCACCGGCAATTATTCTACAGAAGACAACATTTGAAGGGATGTTAATATGGCCGAGTGTATCGAGTATACAATCCAGACAAACGAAAAAATAGCAGACACAGTATCACAGGGTAGTACTAACATTATTGATAATATTTACAACAAATTTACAGAAAATATTTTAATTCCTCAAACTAAAGCCTATGCCAAACAGTACTTGTATTCACAAAATGCTAAAATTAAGGCTACAGTATCAACTAACTTCGACAAAAATTTTATTGAAAATTATTTTGACGTAATTTTTAGTGAACTACTAGCACTGCACTGTAATATAATATCAGAAACAGTTATTGCAAAAATTACTGCTGTCAAATAAACGTCTTTATTTATTATAAATTATTCAATAAATATTGTATATATCTACATATATGTTTTAAATAATATATACATAAAACTAAAACCTCTCTCTCTCTTTATTCAATGTCCCTACACATCTCTACCAACATCCCTATTATTTATGTAATTTTATATTATCATTACATTCTCATTATTATTATTATTATTATTATTATTATTACTATTGCTATTGATATTGCTATTGCTATTGCTATTGCTATTGCTATTGCTATGGCTATGGCTATGGCTATGGCTATGGCTATGGCTATTGCTATTGCTATTGCTATTGCTATTTCTATTTCTATAGCTATTACTATTACTATTATTATTATTATTATCATTATTATTATTATTATTTTTTTTAAGTATAAAAAACGGGTAAATGTGCTGTGATCAAACCATCAGTCGGGATCACCCAGGAGGCAGCGACCTGCAGGATATTCCCAACTGAAGTGTCGGGTTCCCAGGCTTCGCATCAACTCAGAGCATCTACGACTGGGGGACCGACTAAACCCGCCTTCCCCTGATCAAGAACTGTTGACATGTAGCCAGCAGTGCCGGATCAGGGGTAGGTAACCCATTCCGTCCACCTGCAACGTGGAACTACGTTAGTAATACTTCACGTTGCAGGGTCTGTCCACTTTTCTTTCGTCTCGTATGGTCTGTCTGTCTATTTCATTCTTGTCAGTTTATGTGTCCTCACATTCATTCTTCATTCGTTCTCAAAAAACATTCTTTCATGCATTCTTGCGTTTCTATTCTCTCTGTCATTTTCTTTCACTCATTCCAAGTACCCATCGCCTTTCTGTCTGCGTCGCGAAGCATTCTCGGTATAATATTCTCGGGCGTTATATTTTCTGGTCCTAGTCTGCGTCTGGCCGTTGTCCGTCTTTGGCATATGAAAAATGTATGTTCTGCGTCATCCCTGTCATGTCCGCAGTACTTACAGTTCGGGGTTTGTACCTTGACTATTCCTGAAAAGGTAGTATCTGAAGTAACCGTGTCCGGTGAGGAATTGGGTAAGGTAAAAATTCACCTCGCCGAATCCCCGCTCCGTCCACGGTCTCAGATCTCCTATCAGGCGTCGGGTCTATTTTGCTGTCTTGTCTTCCGTCCATCGTTCGTACCATTCCGTCATTGTCCTGTTTATTTCGGTTATCGCCATGTCAGCCCGTCCTGTCGCGGCGCTTAGTTCATAGATCCTCTTGCGTTCTTCTGCGAGAAGATCTATGGGGATCCCGCCCGCCACGACCAAGATAGCCTCCTGGGAGACCGTCCTATAGGCGCACGCAATCCTCAGCGCCCCCCGTCTTTGTACGTTCATTAGTCGCTTGCAGTACTTTTTCACCCCGAGCGTATCGGCCCAAATTTCCGCGCCATATAGCAGGATCGAGTGGGTCGTTGACATGAGTAACCGTCTTTTTCCCTGCCTTGGTCCGTACGTGTTTGCCATCAGGCGGCTTAGGGAGGTGACTCTTTCAGCCGCCTTATTGGCAGTCTTTTCTATGTGTGTCCAGAAGGTCAGCTTTGTATCCAGGGTTACCCCCAGATACTTTACCGATTTCTTCGTCTCTGTCAGTTCGGTGCCGACGTTCATCGGAATAACTGTCAGTATTCGTTGTCCTGTGAGCAAAACGAGTTCTGTCTTGTGTATTGCCAGTTGTAGTCCGTGTTCTGTCATCCATCTGTGTATTCGTCTCATGACCTGGTTCAGCGTTAGTTGGGCTAGTTCTGGGTTCCGTTGTACAATAACCACCGCGACGTCGTCCGCGTAGGCTACCAGAAAGGCGCCTTCTGACATTTCTAGTCTTAGCAGGCTGTCGTATATCACGTTCCAGAAGTCTGGTCCTAGTATGGATTCCTGAGCGACTCCCGCGGTTATGTTCCTGGTTGTCCATCCCTCGGTCGTTTCGTATGTTATTTTGCGGTCCTGAAGATATTCTCTTATAACCCGCATCAGATAGGGAGGCACCCTGAAAGTTTCTAGGGCTCTCAAGATGTCCACCCACCTGACCGAGTTGAAAGCGTTTTTCACGTCTAACAGTCCCGCGAGAACTAATGGTCTTGCCCCGTAGCAGGTGTGTCTTGTCTTTCGAGAGGCCTCGACTACCTCCCGAATTGCCCCTGTCGTGGATTGGCACCTACGAAAGCCGTGCTGGTTGTCGGAGAACCCTCCGGCGGCTTCAATCGCGTCTGTCAGTCGTGGTCTAAGTAGTAATTCGAAAACCTTGCCCGCGGTGTCTAGTAGGCTCAGTGGTCTATAGGAGGACGGCGCATCCGGTTCTCCTTTTCCCTTATACAGAAGAACCAACCTAGCCGTCTTCCATCGCTTGCTGAAAGTCCCTGTACGTAAACTGTCTTTGTACATGTCCAGGAGCATCTCCGGCTTGTGGCAAGCCACTTGCGAAGAATTTCTCCTGGGATGCCGTCTGGTCCTGGTGCCTTCCCAGGTTTCAACGATGAGGTGGCTCTCAAGAGCTCCTCCTCGCTCAAATCCGGGACGGTTAGCGTTTGATCGTCGATGTACTCCCCACTTACCGTGTGGGTTGGGAAGAGCCCGTCCACGATCGCGTCCATTGTGGTTCTGTCCTTCAGTTCTGGTGAGCCAAAGGCCCCTAGTCTCTGCGTTACTATCTTGTAACCCAGACCCCAGGGGTCCCGCTCCACGTCGTCACATAACTGTTTCCAGCAGCGTATTTTTGAGTCTTTGATTGCGTTTACAAGTGTTTTCCGTGCTGTCTTGTATTCCGCCGAGAGGGCCTTCTCATTAGGGTTGCGTTTTTTCTCGCGCGGCACATTTTTCTTCGACTTTTTATGCACTCCCCTCGCAGGTGGCCGATTTTGTCTGTCCACCAGTACACTTCACGTCTGTTCCCTACTGTACCTTTTCGGAGCATGGTCACGTTGCATAGTTGTTCTATCTGTCGCAACGTCTGGTCCACGAGTCGGTCTGTCCTGTGTCTGCCTGTCAGTTGGTGCGGAACGATCTTAGCGGGTGCTGGTAGTTCCCGCAGTAGTGTGAAGAATCGTTCCTTGTCCTGTTTCTTCAGGTTCCAACGCGGGGGTCGCTCAGGTGCGTTCCGTGGCGTCTCTGTATGGTTCGTCACATCAAAGACAATATACTGGTGATCGCTGGCTGTAAAGTCCTCGATCACCCGCCATTGCTTGATCTTTGGTAGGAGGCGGTCCGTTACGAAAGTGACGTCTGGTATCGAGTCTCCGAAACCCAGTCTTCTGTATGTAGGTGTCTGTCCAAGGTTGGCTACAACTAGTCCCAGCCTTGCGGCCATTTCCAGCAGCAGCCTTCCTCTTTTGTTCGTCTTTGTCATTCCCCACTCGATCGCTCTGGAGTTAAAATCGCCCGCGACGACTAAGTCTCCCGGGAGATCTCTTAGGGCGTCCTCCAATTTCTCTACTTTACTGTCAAAAGCATTAGCCGTGCAGTTTGGGGTAAGAGAGACGCTGACGTAAGTGACAGTGCCGACCCTGACCCAAACGTAGTCATCCCCCGCGCCAAAGTCAGTGACCCTCGTCCTCTGCTTACTCCGTATCCAGATGGCCGATGTGCCCGAGGTGTTTGAGTACTACGCTTACTGTAAGTTCCTGTATTGTTCGCTAATTATTAGTATGTCAGCGTCTCGTTCTGTCGCAATTTGGGTCAGTAAAAGGTCTGCTGCCTCGCATGTGTGCATATTTCCTTGGAGTATAGTCGTCATGTCTGAAGCTGCCTCCTGCGCTCCTCCAACGCGGCTCTGTAAACTGCACACTTACCGGAGCCCGGCAGGTGAGCGGTCTCTTCGCGCTCGTTTTCAGAGCACAGGAAACACGCCAGTGTTGAGGTCGGGCAGCCTTTCCCGACATGGCCGGTCAGGCCGCACTTCCAACAACACTGACTTCTGTCCGTACCTTTACAGTCTGTCCGTCTGTGTCCGTATCCGAGGCACCTGTAGCACCTCGTTACTACCGTTCTCAGTCTGACGCGGCAATTCATCCATCCTATTTGTATTCGGCATTTGCGAAGCAGCGTTTGAGCAACGCTATCCTCTACCTCGCAGACCGCCATGCACGTGTCATACTGATTCGGACCAAAAATGTGTACGCCCGGATCCGACCTGTCCTCTGTCTCTCTATACAGTGCATCTGTCACGTCCTTCGGTGTTGTTATACAGTCTATGTCAATAATCTCCAGTCTTACCCTGGAGGTGAGATCCTTGACTTCTCTATTCTCTCCTAGGGCTTCCTGGAGTTTCTTTTGGAAGTCGCGTCTGTTTTCCGCCTCACTGCGCAGTCGTATAAGCAGTCCTCCGTCTTTAGTTTTGCGGTAGCTCTGTATCTGTACGTTTGCGGATTCGGGGTCCACGTTCGTCTTAAACTGTCTTAGTGTTTCGACGTAGGTCATCGCCCCCTTGGGCCTGATGAGGACAGCACCGCCGTTAGCCCTATGATGCCGCCTGCCCCTGCCATGTCTGTCGCCGAGTCTAGTCCTGGTCTGTTGCGTGGCTCTTCCCTCTTCTTTAGTCACGTCGCCAATCCTGTCTTGTTTCGGCGTGTTCTGTGCTTTATGTAGTGTCGTATTTTTCTTCTGTTTTCGGTTCGCCACCTTCACGAAACCCGAGCCGTCTTCCACTCTTTGGAAGGCTTCCGCCTGCTTAGGGCTTGATCCGGTGGCCTCACGTCCCCTTTTGTTCTGTGGCGTTCCAGTGGCGTCATTTGTATCGTCGTCTTTCTTCGGAGCCTCCCAGAGGGCTGTCAGACGGTCGCATTCATACCATACGATCTCGGAACATTCTTGTATTACAGCCATTCCGTTCGTGATTTCCATACTCACTCCTTTCTCTTTCTTTTTTCGTGCGTACATCGTCTGTAGGGTCTCGTCTATGCGTTTGAGTTGAGCTCTTATTGCCTGCTCAACGCCCCTTAGTTCGGTCTCCTGTCTTAAGTCAGTCCGCGTTTGTCTTGGGGTTACTGTCTCGTTTGTGGTTTCTTTGGAAATTATATTAAACATACCTTGTTTCTGATACTCCAGAGTGCGGGACCGTCTCCGAACGCGGCTTCCTCAGGATGCGAGGGGGAGATCACGCCCGCAGTTACCTTCATGACTGTAGGCGCTTTTGACTATGAGGCGGGATGGACATCCGCATCAGCCGTGCTCCTTCACCCATCATTGGCATTTCCCACACTCCCGCGGGAGCGGCGCGTAGACGTCGGGAGCCATCACGGAGACGTGCGCTGCGACGATCATCCACACATCCCTTGCGAGCAGTGTCACGACACCCGCTGCGCCCCGTGACCCTTTGTTTGCATGCGTGTAGTTTGTATATGTTTGTTTTTTGTATGTAAGGCTCTTCAATTGGCAGTGTCCACCAGGGTCGAGCTTCTTGACGTTTCGATCGACTTCTGAATTTAGTGATCGACATCTTCTAGAGATGTACCCGTTTAATAGAGCCCTCGGGAAGAAGGCGGCTACACGTCAACGCAGGTAACCCTGGCGGAGATTATTATTAATAATTATTATTATTATTATTATTATTTTTTTTTTAACTCGCAAAAATCATCATGGACACCATCCCCTGAGTTCCTGCACTCTGGGGTGGTAGTGTGGGACTCCACTGGCCCGCTGTCCATCCTCAACTGATGTCCGTGCTCAATGCCGGATTACAGCCGAGGCGGGCTCGCCGCCGTGTCCTACCCACTAAAAACGAGTGTGCCGCGAACGCCCCCCACCCGGTATCGCTTTCGCATTACTTCGAGTGGGGGGCCGCCTGTCTTTTTCTTCTTTCGTCCTCAGTCAGTCCTGCCAAGTTTCGTTTGTCTTGTCTTTTCGTCAGCCTGGCCCATCGGCCAAGCATCCGGCTTCCCGTTTCACGCGGAGGACCTTTTCGATATACAATGCTACCGCGTCCCACTTGTCTTTGCTCTCCAAGATCGTTGCAACAATGTTGGCGGGCGCTGTCGGCCCCGTAATGGTCTCCAGTCTTCGTCGTTCTTCGGTCCAGTGTGGGCACACGAAAAACGTGTGTTCCGCGTCGGCTTTGTTGTACCCGCAGTAAGTACACGCCGGCGTTCTAACCTTCCCCATTCTGTGTAAGTATTGTCTGAAGTATCCGTGCCCAGACAAGAACTGGGTGAGGTAAAAACTCACCTCCCCGAATTGCCTGCCCAGCCACGGAGCCAGTTCCGGTATTAGTTCGTAGGTCCATCGTGTCTGTTGCTGTCGACGTGGTTGTGGTCGTTGCCTCTCACCCAGCCATTCGTCCTGCCACGCCGTCATTGTCCGTTCCCGTTCTTCTGTCGCTGCGCGGGCCCTCCCGAACTCGTGGCTCCGCTCGTATGTCCGCTTTCGCTCTTGCGGAAGCAGATATACGGGGATAACTCCGGCGATAACGAATATCGCTGCCCTTGAAACCGTTCTATACGCGCTTGCTATTCAAAGTGCTCCCTTGCGCTGCACCGCCGCTATGCACTTTCTATACTTTTCCTTGCTCATGGTATCGGCCCAAACCTCCGCTCGGTAGAGGAGAATGGAGTTCGTGGTTGACATGAGCAGTCTGCGCGTTGCAGGTCGTGGCCCGCGCACGTTGGCCATGGGCCTGCTTAATTCGGCTACCTGTTTCGCCGCCCTATTCGCCGTGATTCGGAGGTGAAGAGCGAAGGTCAGCTTATTGTCTAGGGTCACCCCCAGATACTTAACCGCCGGACGCGTCCTCACCACCGCGTCACCTACCGTTATGTCCATTGCTGTCTGGATTCGTTTCCTAGTCAGCAATACTACTTCCGTCTTATCTAAAGCTTGCCGTAGTCCGTGCTCACGCATCCAGCGAAGTATACGCCGCATGGCCACGGTCAGCTGGAACTGGGCAGTATCTACGTCGCGCGCAACTATTACCACCGCTACATCGTCCGCGCATCCTATCAGCGACACCCCGATCGGCATCTGGAGTCTCAGCATTGCGTCATATAATACTAACCAGAAATCCGAACCCAAAATCGACCCCTGCGCCACGCCGGCCGTGACAGGTCTGACTTTGAGTCCTTCGTCCGTTTCGTACAAAAGCTTTCTGTCACTCAGATAGTCCTCAATCCATCGCAAGGCATAGTCTGGCACCCCAAAGGCTCGAAGAGCCGCCAGGATGTCGACCCATCTCGCGGAATTGAAGGCGTTCTTAACATCAAGCGTTTTTTATTATTATTGTTATTATTATTATTGTTATTATTATTATTATTATTATTATTATTATTAATGAACATGAATACGTACACACGTATAGGTTCAGCTACATAAATTCACCTTGCCAACACCCAGAATGCTGGTGGGGGAGGGATATTTCCTATACCAGTACACGCGTAACACCTATTGACCATCAGCTGTTGAAGGGGAGGGAGAGTACTGTTCCTACCTTTGCACGCCTCGCTAGTTCTCCCCCTCCATTTTCGCCCGCCATGTTGTTCCTATCTTTGCACGCTTCGCTAGCTCTCTCCGCTCCATTTTCGCCCGCCATGTTGTTCCTATCTTTGCACATATACTACTTATTACAGTAAGAATATTCTGAGAAAAAATATTACCCACAAACTTCAAAATTTTGGGAGTTAATTTGAATAACTCAATGTTTACTAACTTAAAGAAAACCAGTAATATAGTTAATTATTACAGTGTTTTAATATAAAATTGATATTAGAATAGTGAACAATTGAAACTTATAAATTCTTACAATATTACATTTTCTTCTCAGAATACTCGAATTATAATGGGACGAAATTACTTGTATTTTTCATATTGTGATTTAAAGTGTCATGGCCAAAGCAAAGCAGTAATGACACTTTCTTCTTCGTTAATAAGCATATAAAAAGGATGAATTGAAAAACTAATTATGTAAAAGTATTCTGCATGTTCTACAGTTTCTGAATCCTCAAAGAAAATAATTTAATGCCAACCATTTAATAATTAGATAATTGATTAGAAAATATATTTGATTTAAAAATGCTAGAGTCAGTGCAAATAGTGTTAATAATTTTATTACCTTTTTATTCCTTCACTATTATATATAAAACGTTTCGTACAATTGATAGATATAATTTGTCTTAAAATCCATCCGTTGTGTATGTTTATTTAGGAAAGAAGAAATCGTCAAAACTGCTTTGCTTTGGCCTTGACACTTTAAATCCCAATAACAGGAAATGCAACATTTAATAGAGTCTTTATCCTGTAATGCATTGATTAAAAAATAGATCGGTATAATCCAGTAAACGAAGGTCTGAAATCCACTTTTTTCCCGCCATTTCTGCAATGTGGATATATAGTATCTCTTGACCATTAGAAACTTATTTGTTCCTATCCAAAAAAGTTCAAAAATGTGTCGGAGAGTTGGAAAATAGTAACAAACCTTTGTTGGTCCTTTTCTCCGAAACAGCGAATGATAGGCAAAAACGGTTTGCAGCACGTTATTCAGAATACACTAATGCATAAAAAAGCACTATTAATTAATTTTCGATGAGTGAGAAATAAATAACTAGACTGATTTTTATATTGACGCATCTTCAGGATATCTATATACATGAGCAGTAACTGTAGCGTCTGAGCTAGCCGTTGCAGTAGACGCACCACATGACTCTGCGTCGACGCGACTGCGCTGCGCGTACATATATGCACATGTGCGAGCAAGAGAACAGATACCCGCTTCTATTTCAAACGTATTCGTTGTGTTATTTGCATAGGAAAATGAGTTTAAAATACCAATATACGGATTTTCTTTATGGGCACAGATGTACCTTTAAATTTAAAATGAATTGATAATACATGTTAAGGTAAAAATGAGTCACTTGTCTTATAATACCTATTCTTTTTCGGTGAATTTCAATACTTTATCAAAATATAAAGGAAAACATGTTTTAAATTATTTTTTATAGATTTAAGGTCTCTTTGATTGACCATAATGAAAACCTCTATATTTCTTGGGCTACCGCAAGGTTTTGAAAACCAATATGATCGTATTGGCGTTTTCAAGGTTTTATTACGTTCAAAATATATGTAGATCCCACATAGCACCCAATATTGCAGGAATGTCGTAAAAATAATATATTGCAGCTACATTTCTGTGATATTCCAGTATGATTTTCAAGATTGCAGTATTGTAGCAATATTTCTATAATATTACATTATGATTTATCGCATTGGAACATTGCAGTGATATTCTTAAATTATAATTCAAGATTGCTGCAATAATTCTACAATATTACATTCTCATAAATCACATCGTCATATACACAGTACATTACTGCAATATTGTTATGTGACAAAAAAGTAAAAATGGCGTCGGGAGGGAAAGAGCCTCCTGATAAGAACTGTGGAAAATTTCTCAAATGTCACCCAAAGAGTGAAGTGACAACTGTTATCTGTATCGTATGTGATAATACATACCATTTAAGTTGTGCAAAACATAAAAGTTTCAATTTTATAAGTGAAAGACTAATAATATGTCCAGAACACAAAAATCTCATACCTTCAAAATTGAACGTAGAGGTCTTGAGTGAATCGGCAAAAGCCATGGTTGCTCAAATAAAAATGAGACAATCAGAAGAAATAAGAAAGGAAATACTTGAGGATTTAGCGAGTAAATCACAAGAAATGTTGAACACAACGATGGCCGATTGTACGGCTGTTTATGAAATAATGCAAAAAGAAAATGAATTGCTAAAACAACTCAACAATCAACTAGTTGAAAAAAATGTTTTATTGAAAGAGTTATTAGACAAACAAAAAAGCTATCAAACAAGCAATAAATCTTTTGCCGAAGTAGCTAGTGTTATAAGACCTGTAAAGAAACGAGTTCCAAAAATTATAGTCAAAGCATTAGATAATACACAGCAAGCAGATGTCAAAAAGAGAGTTGCAAAATGTCTTATAAAGGAAAAAAGTATTCAAACGAAAGAATTATACATTAAAAATAAAGGTGAGATTGTTGTCAAATGTGTTAATAGTAACAGTGTTGAAATTGCTGAAAAGTTATTAAAGAGCAAGTTAGAGGAAGTTTGTGAAAATAATCTGGAACAATTAAATAATCCAAAAATTAAAATAGTGGGAATTGAAAACTATATGAATATGGATGAAAATGGCATTGAAGAAGATATAAATATAAGGAATTTTGCAAATTTTAATAGTAAAGCTCAAATACTGCACATGTATATAAACTAGAAGACAAATCGTAGCAGTGTTTTAATGGAAGTGACAGCTGATATATATAAACACATAAGAGATAACAACAACAGAATTTTTATTGGATGTCAAAGCTGTAGAGTCTTTGACCTGATAAATATTAAAACTTGCTTTAACTGTGGTAGATTGGGACACAATGGTTCAAACTGCAATAATACAACAACATGTCTAAAGTGTGCAAAAAACCATAAATCTTTTGAGTGTGATAGTGATGTTTTCACATACCGAAACTGTAATTTTAGCAATAATAAATTTCAAACAAAATTTAATACATGTCATGATGCAGCAGATTTTAATTTATGTGATATTCTAAAGATAAAAAAATTTATTGGAACAACTGTTGAAATTATCCAGTGAAACCTACTTTATCGACAGTAAAATCAATACCTGTGCATTACCAAGAGAAGATAAGTAATCGCCAAAAAGAAAACAAGATGCAAAGTGAAATGATTTTAAAACAACAAAACAAACAACAACAATAACAGCAACAACAGCAGCAACAGCAGCAACAACAGCAGCAGCAACAACAGCATCAACAGCAGCAGCAACAACAGCATCAACAGCAGCAACAAAAACAGCAAATATTAACAAGAAATAACGCAAAACGACAAAAAGACTTAAGTTAAATAATTAAGTATGGATTTTGAATTTATTGATAAAATAAAAAAAGACTTGGTGCGAAAAAAAAAACATGTGACAATATTAATAGCCTTAATAAAATCATTAACAATAAAAATGATATTATAATGCATGTCAATATTAGAAGCATGTCTGCTAACTTTGATAAATTAAAAATTCTATTGGAAAGTCTAACTAGCAAACCAACTATTGTTATATGTACTGATACTTACGTACAAGTTAATTATAAATTATATGAATTAGAAGGTTATACAAGTTATTATAATGAATGTAAAATAAATCAAAACGATGGTGTTATGGTTTTTGTTGCTGGGAATATTGTACATGAAATTAAAACTATTGAATTTGGAAGGATTAAGATAATAAATATACATATTAAGCTAAGTAATAATAGTAGTATGGAAGTTTCTGCTGTGTACAGATCTCATGGCATACCTAAGACTGAGTTCCTTTTATATTTAAACAAATACTTAAGTAAAAAGAGAAATTTAAAAAATCACTTAGTAATATGAGATTTTAATATTAACCTTTTAGAGTTGGATAGAATAAGCCAGGAATTTCTTTGTAATTTTTTAGACAAAGGATACATACCTGGTTTTGTTGGTATCACTAGACCATCTATAGGAAATTGCAATGGATTATGTATTGATATCATATATATCAAAACTGATAGCCTAAGTACAGATACTTATAAATTGAGACTTTCTTTGACAGACCATTACCCTATTTTTGTTTCTATAAATAAGATCAAAACTAAAGACTCCGGACCTACTGTAATATTAGACTATAAAAAATTGAGAAACATTGAATTCATGATCCAAACATATCTACTAACCAATTGATAAGCGAAATAAAAAAATGTATGGAACAAGCAAAAACACGGAAAAGAAAAGGCGTAAATAAATGTAGGAAAATTTGGATTACTGATGCTATTAGTAAATCATGCGAAACAAAAGAATTCTTATACAATTTATGGAAAATGGATGTTAAAAATGAACAACTTAGACAACAGTACATAAATTATGCAAAAATTTTAGATAAGGTTATCCTAGATGCTAAAATAAAATATGATAAAAATTTAATAGAAAATAATACAAACAACCCTAAAAACTATGGGAAATTATCAACACGAAAATAGGAAAAAAACGAAATCGAATGAAACTATAAATTATATTAAATTTGATAATGTCAAAATTACAGATAGTGTAGATATAGCTAATAATATGCATAAGTATTTTTGTGAAATAGGTAAAAAAATTGAGTGATAAGATAGATAAACCTTCGACATCTGTGATAAAAATGCCAGATATGAATTAATTCTATTTTTTTAACTCCGACAAATGCGTATGAAATCATGAGCGTTATAAATAATTTGAAATTAAAAAATGGTGGTGTAGACAAAATCAATGCTCAAACTCTGAAGGTTATCTGTAATTATATTGCGGAATCACTAGAGTATATATTTAATTTATGTATTGAAAAAGCCATCTGGCCTGACGCATTAAAAGATGCTGAAATTGTGCCGATTTACAAATCTGATGACAAACACAATGTTTCTAATTACAGACCAATCTTTTTAGTATCTAACATAGCTAACATTTTTGAGAGAGTATTATATAATAGAATGTTTGATTTTGTTTAAAAAAATAATATAATATCTGATCACCAATTTGGTTTCATGAAAATATAGGTACAAAAGATGCCCTAAATTATATTACCAATGTACTATACAATAATTTAGATCGCAGTAAACCAACAATAATAACTTTCTTGGACTTGGCTAAAGCATTTCATACCGTCGATCATAAAATATTACTGGATAAACTTTACTGTATAGGGATTAGAGGGCAGGCACTGGATCTACTTTCAAGTTATCTTAACCCATTAAAAACCAGGCAAAACCTGGCAGAGATATCGAGAAACGAACTGTGCCATCCTTTGCATAACCAAAAAAAATACCCGTGTTTTTTCTTTTGTCGATTACAATTGTTTATAACAAATTATTTAAACAAATAACCCAAAATGTTGTAATTTTGCAAAACTGAATGCGGATATCGATTCTACGGGCAAAAACACGACAAAAACCTATGTAACGTTTTTTTGTCAGAGTTCAATTTGTTAGTCTAAAACAGGAACGAACTTTTCACATGTAAATCATCCTTCTCATCCGTCTTAGATGTTGACCTGCGGAATACCGTAGTGTTGCATGCTACAATTGGATGAGCTTATTTTTTTTCAAAACCTTCCGTGTTAGAGATCACGTTTGAGTGGCAGGCTAACGGTGGTACATCAATTGAAAAAAAATTATCTTTCGAAACTAGACTTTAGGAATAGAACTTTTCATAAAAATAGATCACATTATTCTGTGTCGATAACGCAATTGATAATGTCGAGACGGAGAGTTAGGGATCTACCTGATTTAGTTGAGGATTCTGACATTGACGAAGATCAATATGTCGATATAGCATTTGTTCCTGCTGATCATGAAAGTTTAGATAGAGATTCGGATGTTGATCTAGAAGAAGATATAACATCTCATGATCTTCCTACAGGTTCTTACGAACATGTGAAAAGTACTTACACAAGTACTCAAAAATTGTTGGAGCCGAATCATATTTACGATTGAGAAGATGATACTCTGGATAATATATCTCCTGATATCGAGGACAATTCCAATCTGTCAGCTATTTCTCCATTGTTTTTTAAAAATTCCTTGGAATTATTCGAGTTATTCTTCTCGGAATCGATGAAGAATCATGTTGTGGAAGCTACTGCTGAGAATCATTTCGATTTGTCTAAAAATGATCTAGAAAGATTTATTGTAATCATAATGATTACTATTTACAATTCTAGAAAACGTCTTTATGATTATTGGTCAACAAAACGAATCCTAGAGTGTCCAATCATTACCGAACTTTTGACGAGAACTGAATTTGTTACCATCAAGAAGAATATTCGATTTTACAAACATCAAGATGAAAATCCAACTGACAAAGTTTGGAAAGTAAGAACGATGTATGACTTGTTCCGTGAGAATTGCATGCAATTCGGTTTCTTCGACTACAACCTATCGATAGATGAAGTAATGGTGAAATATTTCGGTAGATTTGGTATCAAGCAGTGTATCAGGAATAAGCCTATCAGGTTTGGAATAAAGATGTGGGTACTTTGTTCTTCTGATGGATACATCTATGACCTCGATATTTACACAGGTAAATCAGGGAATATCACACAAAAAGTTTTAGCTTCTGTTGGATTGGGTTCAAGAGTAGTAATACAATTACTTTCTACTTTGTTAGAAGGAACCGAAAAAGAAGATTTGAGTAAGTACCACGTGTACTTTGACAACTTTTTCTCTAATCTAGACCTAATGATACATTTGAAGAAGAATGGTTTATCATCAACAGGCACTGCCCGGCAGAATCGCGTGAAAGAGAAGGTCGAAATGCCAAAAAAAGCTGAAAGAGGAACCACTATTTCTAAGCATGAAGCAAATTCAGGGTTGAATTTCATTACGGTAATGGATTCCAAACCCGTATCGATTCTCTCAACTAAATATGGGGATTAACCGAAAGTGGCAATGGAAAGATGGCAGAAATCGTCGAAAAATTCCATTCTTTTCCCTCATTCTTTTTTCATGTACAATCAACACATGGGTGGTGTCGATCTCCACGATCAACACTGTAATGCTCTGATGCCTTCGATAATAGGTAAAAAATGGACATGGTGTCTTTTTATGCGACTTATTCAAGCATCTTTAGCGAACGCTACGATGATTTACAATAAACTCCATCCGGATGAAAAGAAAGGTTCCAAAGATATTGTTCAAGAAGTTTGTGAATATTACATTCAGAAGCTATCATCAGTACGTATTCCCAGGGGAAAGAGGAAGCCTGAAAATTCTTCAGAACACATCATGAAACAAGGAAGTATGAAAAAATGCGGGATAGGTACGTGTTCGACGAGAACAGAATGGTTCTGTACGAAATATTGCAAACCTATTTACAGAAAACACAAAGAAGATCACGGCAATGAGCCCTAATTGGGTTCATATCTCGGAAACTTATTGAAACTTTTACTATTTTGCGCACGATTGTTTATCCTTATTTTACACTAACAAATTGAACTCTGACAAAAAAACGTTACATAGGTTTTTGTCGTGTTTTTGCCCGTAGAATGGATATCCGCATTCAGTTTTGCAAAATTACAACATTTTGGGTTATTTGTTTAAATAATTTGTTATAAACAATTATAATCGACAAAAGAAAAAACACGGGTATTTTTTTTGGTTATGCAAAGGATGGCACAGTTCGTTTCTCGATATCTCTGGCAGGTTTTGCCTGGTATTTAATGGGTTAATAATATACATCAAAAAGTTAAAATTAATGATAGTGAGAGTAATTATATAAAAATATACACAGGTGTACCACAAGGTACCATTTTAGGTCCACTACTTTTTATTTTATATATTAATGATCTCTTGAAAGTAATCCATCCTGATGAAATTTTGTCTTATGCAGATGATACTGCAATTATATCTACTGGGGATACGTGGGACGAAGGTCAGGAATCTATGAACAACCATTTGTTACTAGTAGATAATTGGTTAGCTGTAAATAAACTATCATTAAACGTTAATATGACTGTATGTATAACTTTTGGTAACTATTGTGATAGTGTTCCAAAGCAAATAGATATAAAAATTAGAAACAAAAAAGTAAATAGAGTAGAAAGTTGCAAGTACTCAGGGATCATTTTTGATTATAACTTAAAATCGGATAAGCACATTGAATACATTATAAAGAGAACTAAATATTTAGTATATATATTCTATAAAATCGCCAAATATATGTCAACCAAAACATTGAGAATGATTTATTATGCTTTTTTTCACAGTTTAATTAATTATGGAATCGAATAATTGCTTGGGGTGGTGCTTATAAGAACAATCTTGATTTATTGCAAAATCTGCAGAAAAGAATACTGAAAATTGTTAATAAAAAAAATTTTATCATACATGATAATCCACTAAACTTGGAACAACTTTTTGCTTTTGAATCACTGATATATCATTACCCTAATCTAAAAAGTCAATTTCTTAAGTCTAATAGTATTACTAGGAAAAAAAACTTAATGATTCCCAGCAACAAGAAAAAGGTCAGCAATAAAAATAGTTACACAAAAGCTATACAAGTTTTCAATAAACTACCAAATGATGTAAAAACATTAGAATTAGATAAAAAGTCACAAAAATATAAACTGAAAATGTGGATAAAAGATAACTGTAATATATGAGGTGCAATTATATTAAATATATCTATGTACAAACAATATTTTTATAATGTTAATAGTTTCTAAATTTTATAATGTTTCTAGTCTACCATGAGATGTATACGATACTAGTTTAGTTTACTTTTTAAGTTAGTTTTAAGTAAGTTAGTTATGCTTTAAGTTTTTTTTTTGTACCACTTTTCTTAATTTTTTGAACCGGACCTGCGCATAGGTAACTTAGTTTACCTCTGTAGGGATTTACATCATACTGCAATTTTATGCATGTGAATCTTTCTGGTTTAAATAAATAAATAAATAAATAAATATATCATATTGCAATATTACATCAATATTAATAGAAGTTTACAGAATGACATTTCTCGATGCATGTTATATTAATATTACCAAAATATTTCTACAATATTTCATTGTAACAATTCACATTGAAATACATCTCACATTAATACTGCCGAAATATTTGGGTAATATTGAACGATCGAGTGCACTTACCTGTAAGTGATGCTCGATCATAATTGTACGATCTGCATCGTCCGAATAGATCAAACACGTAGATCGCTATTCACCATACGTTCCGCACAGGATTTTAAATCCATCATACAAGTTTTTAAAAAAATCCGGTGGGGGCTGCATGCTCACGCGTGCCACTGCTCTCGCTCTCGCGGGTAACTGTCATTACATTTTAAAGCTTCTTAAAATTGCGTTATGATATATGAGAGGCTTAGGTTATACGTCTTTTTACGTGTGGGTTTTGATCTATTTGGACGAGGCAGATCGTACAATTATGATCGAGCATGGCTTACAGGTAAGTTCACTCGATCGTTCAATTGTACTTCACTGCCTCTTCCTTCTAGATCAAACACGTAGATGTTTAAAGTGTACGCAATTTTATTTATATAAATATATTTATTGTATTAATAAGTACAAACCATGTTTCATTATTCTTTGCATTTAGCAGTAGATAAAAAGAAGGATAAGTAATTAAGAATTCAACACGCAGGTTATCATAGAAGTTTATAGACATTAAACAGGTTAAAAAAGAGATACCGTAATTAGAAAAGAAGTTTAGTTCTATTGCTATTCAAGAGTCTTTTATGATAGATACCGCGAAATGATCTTCGTTTATGAGAGGTCTGTTGTAAAACTTGGCAAAAGTTCCGAGGTTTTTGACCAGCCGAGGTCGATGCATGACGTGTGCTGTAAGTAGAGAATTTATCCCTGTCTATGTCGCTCTCGCTTAGCACTTTCTTTATCCAGCGATTGATTGACTGGCTTGTTGCAGCATGGTAGGTTTCTTGAAAGTAATCAGTAGGCTATTCTCTCCTTGTGACCGGGGCTGGGTTGTTTGCTCCAGGTACGCGTTCAACGTTCTAGCCAGGCATATTTTTAGCTGGTCTAGAAAAAACAGTATTTCTATAATGGGTTGCCCAGTATATTTAGACGTCTTTAGTCTTTCGTCTATTTTTATGCGAATAATGTCTTCGTTCTGCGTGATGTTGTCAATTTTAATTTTAGAAAGATTCTGAATTGTTTGGGCCGTGACTAAAGCTAAGAGCGTAACTAGCTTCCTCGATAATTCTCCCAGTGACAAATCTTCGTTATGGGCCCAGTTACTTTGGTGGTTCAGAGCCACATTTGGATCCCAGATAAAAGAATATTTTGGTTTCTGAGGCTTTTTATTAGCTACACCTTTCAAAACCTGCGAACTTCTGGGTCCTCTCCGATTTTGGTCGGCATTAGTAATGAAGTCGCTGCTCTGTAGCCATTTAGCGTGATATAGGAGATTACTTCTTCAAGTTTTGCAGTAAAAAATTCTACGAAGTCTGGAACACTGGCATCATATATAGGGAGTTCTTTATCTTGGCAGTAGGTTCACCATGAACGAATCGGTTTTTCATACTGTTTCAGCGTACTCTCAGTGATCGACGCCATAATTACAGGGACAGCTTTCTTTGAATAGCCTTAAGTACGCTTCCAGAATAATTTGGCCACTACTAGGGAAAGTTAGTAATAATTTTGAGTCTGGCCCCAGTATTAGAAAAGGCATTACTACCATTGATTTGTACTGTGGGAACGAGGGTTGCATCAGCCAACTTGGGACAACCAAGATTCCTTCGGCTTTGTCAATAGCTATTTTTTGAAGGACCCGCAAAATAAGAGAGAAGGGTGGAAAAGCATAGAAGAAAAAATTTCCCCAATGCACTGTATACGCGTCGACCGTTAGCGAGTTCGGATCTTTGTGCCAAGATATAAATTTATTGCATTTAGTTCTTAAAACATTTTTGAAATCTTCATGGATAGGTACTGAAAAATATGCATCTTTAAGGTCGATGTTTACCATGTAACAATTTCGTGTAATAAGTTTTAAAACGGTTTTCATGATAGCTCTTTTTTCCACCGCGGTCAGCCTTGGTGACGTCTTTCCCGTCCTTCTGTACGTCTTTAGCTTGTTTCAGCTTATCTGAGAAATCTTGCCCGTACAAGAAACGAGTGTTGGGGTAATGAAGACTTTTCTTATTTTTGAGATTTCGAAGTGTAGGTCGGTCAGAAATTTCCCCGCATCACCGATACTCAAGAAAGCCTGCTTCTGTTTCTCAACGGGATTACTACCTTCCTGCTGTAACAGCAGTGTGAGTGCCTTGCTAGTTGCGCTCAACACGGTCCCAAGTTAACTTGTGTTACGAGATTTTGCTGATCTCTGACTTAATTTCGGGGTCAAGAGTCGGAGCCTTCAAGGGCTGACACTTTTTAGGGCATGAATATTTTTCTATTAGGATTTCTTTCGCTTCTTTCTCGAGGCCTTGCTGGCATAAGTGAGTCCATATCTCCGCGATATCGGGATCTATAGCTTGTCCCAACTCTTGTGTCTGAAAAGCTTGCGTTAACAAGCTTGTTCAATTGTGACTACGCAGGTCATTAAGTTTAACAGTATTCTGCTGCTCGTTATTTTTCTCGTTAATTTGCCCATCTATTTTTTCGTTGTCCGGAGAGGCCTTGTGCTCACTTCTGTTCCGGTCCGAGCTTTCGGTAGAGTATGACGTTCTTTCTCGGTAGTGCTCATTGCTGCTGCAAGAGCTCAAGCTACTAGGGTAGTTTCGAGACGAGCGTCTGGAGTACTGAAAACTTACAGACAGAGCATGATGAGCTGCGTGAATGATGAGATGGGCTACGAGATGAGCTTCGAAACGAGCTGTTTCGCAAGCTTCAAAGTGAGCTGCTATGCGAGCTGTTCGACGAGTTGCGCGAATCCCGCGAGCTTCTATATCCGCGTTCTCTGCTGTATCGGCGGGGCAAGCTTCGTGAGCTACGCTCTCCGCCGCGATTTCGGTGCGAGCTTCATGAGCTGTGTTGTCTGCTGCGATGATACCGAGATGATTTTTCTCTTTGCTCATGCCTTTGACGCGGCAATTTTTCGCGGGACGCTCCTCTCGGGTAGCGCTCTCCGTTGCCATTGTTTCTGACATTTTTCTTGGCTTGCATCTCAACTGTTGTTTTTGGCTCACCTCGTTGATCAGGCCATTGACCACGAGAGCATTCTCGGCGGTGGTCTCTCTTTCGTGAACGAGAGGATTCTCGGCGTTGCTTTGGCGAATAGGAATACTCTTTAAGGCCGTGTGATCCTTTTGTCCGATTTGAGCTACGCGAACGATGCCGACGATCTTCGTCTATCGGTTGTCGTTTTCTTGCTTTTTTCGCCACTGGTTTCGCCACTCTTGCCGAATCGAGCACCTTTTTATGCTTGATATGTTGAAGTTTCCTTGATGCAGCTGCGAGAGCGAATTAAATACGTCCGTTGAGGAACGCACAGGACAGCGTAATGACGGTTACGCGCGAGACCGAGAGCAGTGGAACGCGTGAGCATAACTTCTATGATGGATTTAAAATCCTGTGCGGAGCGTATGGCGAATAGCGATACTACGTGTTTGATCTAGAAGGACGAGGCAGTGAAGTACAATTACACTGTTACACATCACACTGAAATACATGCGAAATATTCTGTAATGTTATTATGTGACGTATTAAGTTAAGATATTACAGCTATATTCCTGCAAGATTACAGACTAACATTTCTGGATGCATTTCCAACTAATACGGTGAAAATATTTCTACTATATCACATGGCAATAAATCAGTCATCATTTTTTTAACAATAACATTTTAATTTTATCGTTTTATTTTGCCAGAAAACTTGACTAACGGTAAAAATGTTTTAATAATGTAGTTAGTGAAAGGCTTACGTAAAAACGAATCGAGGGAAACCGATTATTGTCATTGTACATTATTTGTAAGTCAAGTTCCTCAAGACTGTCGCAAGATAGCGCTTTGGTGATTTCCCGCAAGATTCGTCTTCAGTTACTATACAACCCGGAAAAAAAATGATTTATATATAACTATATACAGTTATATGTTATATATAATCATATATAATCATATATGATTTTATATGATTGTATATGATTATATGTAGATTTTGACCTTATATAAATATATATATAGCCATACAGAACTATATATGCTCATATACAACCATATATAACCATATATAACCATATATAACCATATATAACCATATACAAGTCTAGTGGATCTCGGACGGGGAGTGTCCCACTTTTCATTAGGATTCTGATCAGTATTCCAAGTCGGATTCTGACCAGGATTTCTAATCCTAATCCAATCAAAGAAAAATTTTTTTTTCTTTTCTCTTGTTAACCCTAACATCTAATAATTATTACTTTTGACAATTTTAAATTTATATTATAGATATATTAACTGAAATATGTGGATCTCTGTGTGTCCGTGCTGATGCCTTAACCACTCGAACGTATAGACCTGTGCTATACATAACTTCAAAATATATATTTATGTTACTTAATCGTTCAAATAGATTCAATTATTATTTACAGATATAGATATAGTATAATGCCTTTTAACAACATTTTTTAGATAATTATTTTAAAAATTTTCTTCTGAAAAAATATAAATGCCGGTTATTATGATTTCTAACTTACAGACGCAATGTTTTTATATTCGTATAATTTGTAAATATTTTATTGAAAACAAAAGATCGCTCTTTTTAATAAAAATAAATTAATTTATTCTTTAATATTAAAAAATCTATACATTTTAATGTCATTAATAGGTAATATGTAGCAAAAAAAAATTTTAAAATTAAAATTTTAATTCATTACTTTTGAAACTGCAGGGTGTATGAGAAACTTGAATAGTAGTTAATAATTATTAATTAACGACAATAAAAGTAGTATTCACATTCCTTAAAATTAAAAAAATTAACTAAAATGTTTTCAACACTTATAAATACGAATTACTTATATATACTGAAAATAACGACATGAATAAACTTTTGTCATTTAAGTCTCAATTTTGATAAAATATGTCTCTAAAACATTGTTGTCCCTATCAGAAAGAACAACACTGTTCAAAGATATGTTTATAATTGAAAATTAAATAAAAAGTGATTATTCGGATTAAATAGTAAGGTCACCTTAATAATAACCTTAAATAATTCATTAAAAAAGTATTTGTTATTTTAACAATTTTTTAATTATTTACATACAATATAATTATAAAAAAAAATTTTTCAATGATATATTTTGTTATTTATGATATTTCGAAAGCTTACAGAGTTTTTTCTAATAGTCGTAATACTTTTTTATAGATATCTACGTTACCGGTTACTTTTTTTTAAGATTAGCATTTAAATAAATTATTTTGAAAAAGGCTCTGGTAAATATTACAACTATCACGTACATTAAAGTTTATTTTTTACATGAAATATCGTATAGTACAATTTAGATCTTATATTTGTTTAGTAAAAATTTATTTTTAATATAAAAAACATTAACATAATTATATCTTAATTTAAACAATAAATAGCGTAAATTTAAAAAATGAGAATCATAGACTTTTTGTCACTTGGGTTGTCTCATTAAAATTTTAACTAATTCTATTCATATATACCAGATATAAATACTTGTAAAATTGCTCAACAAATGGCGATAAAGCAGGTTTCTTTCAACGGGTTTTACCTTTTCTCAAAATATGGTTACGAAAATTTTTACCTTAACGTAACCTTTGTAATTTGAATAATTTTTGTATTATTATTCTTTTTGTTATTTTATTTTAATAAGAATACAGATTTGAGATCTAATTAATTAAATGGCAGATGATATAATATACGGGTTAGATTCAGATATGTTTTTCCTAACTTTTCCCGGCATGTAAACTTGTGACTAGATGTACGTAGGGAAATCCAGTCAGAATCTGGCCAGAGTTCCCCATGTACTGTAACCTAGAAATCAGAAAGCAAAAACTTAGATTCCCTGCTAAAAAAGACTCATTGAAGTCGATAGAAAAAAGTTCAATCGATTCTGAGTGTGACTCTTAATACCTATAATCGCTATTGAATACAATTCCAAATCAAATATACTAATGTTAAATTGAAAGGTCGATTCAAAACGATTAGCGAAAAATCATTGCAGTCGATTGGGGGTCGAATCAGTATGAATCGACTTAAATATCTATTTTTCATATTAATTGTATCGCATTCAATCGATTTGTATAACATTACGTTTTTAATTGTATTTTAATCGTATTCAGTTCCAATAATTGGTATTAAGATTCACACTCAGAATCGATTGAACTCTCTTCTATCGACTTGAATGCAGATTTTGCGATTCATTGGATTTAATCTAATCGAATCGATTTCAATAAAATGACGCTTTTAATTAGTTTTAAATGCTATAGTGAGCATTAACATAGACAGTTAAAATCCATGCAACCTTTATATATCGACTTCAATATTCTTTTTTGCGATTCATTGGATTGATTTTAATCGAATCGAATCAATTTCAGTAAAATGACGCTTTTGATTGGTTTGAAATGCTATAGTGAGCATTAACATAGTCATTTAAAATCGATGCAATCTTTATGTGTCGACTACAATGACATTTTTGCGATTCGTTTCATCGATTTTAATGTAGTCATTTGCAGATCATTATTTTGAATGAATTTTTATAGTATTCTTCAATATTGATTGAACCAATACATTGTTATAGTAAATTATAGTAGAATTCAAGCATCATATTTATTCATGTAAATATTCTGCTAATAATCAGCATTTAAAAGCGATTGAATGACTAATTTGCTTCAATAGTACATCAAAATCTAAAGTTACCAGATTACAAACGATTGAGCAGATTAATCTCAATTTAGATGGATTGGAATCGATTAATTATCTAATCCATCTCAATCAATTTCAATCGGTTAAAACAATTATTATCTGGTGATATTGGATTGAGATTATTTTATTTATGAATTGATTTGTCATAATATCAGGGTATCTCTACTCAATAATTGTAAACAAAAAAGGGTTTATTGTAACTATTATTACTTTCAATGTCGACTGGTAACTCAATATCTAGCTTAAAAAAAGAATTTCAAACAAATGATCCACTTATACGACTTCAATATAATTGCCCATTAAAGTGAATCATTACGGCAACCAAACGCACGAAAAAATGACGAAAAACTCTCTGTTTTAAGAAACTAGTAACTATAGTAACTATTGAATTTCACGTAGAAGCGATATATTGAAAGAATACTATATTGTACACTTATAATTTTATTAAACCTACAGTGAAAAGAGCATTTTCATTCAACTGTACGATAAAATTTTCAGTTTGTAATAGTATTCTTTGACAATATCGCTTTTGCGTGAAATCTAATAGTTACTAGTTTCTTCAAATACTAAGTTTCGTTATTTTCTATATTTCGTGTATTTGATTCTTGCCCTAATGATGTACTTTAAAGTATATTACGTGTTTATAGTATTGCGTATATATGTCAAGATACTAAAGTCAGAGAACATTCAGCGTGATTGTTAGAATTTATGTGCCTTTTTTACAGCAAATTTACCATTTTGTAAGAAATGTTAAGTGACAAAAAATAATTTACACGGTTTATTTAATATTTATTGTTATTTATTTTGAAAAAATATTGAACAGCTTTGTATCCGCGTATAATATATATTATTAAGTATTGGAAATGGATGTTAAATAAATGATAATACACAATGTATATTTCAAATAAAATAACTTTCGTTTATTCAAACTCGCACAAGGAAGGAATAACGTCAGTAATGTGCGACTGCTCTAGCTAGATGCTCTAGTACGACTAAAAACACTTGACAAAAGGGCATAAGAGAATATCGGGGCTGACCCATATAGTTCCCCACTCTTTTCTATATCTCGCATTTCAGTTTATGTCTTTGGGACATTTCTTAGTAAGTCGATTCATTTTTGTACAAGCATGTAGTAGTGTATAACTGCAGTTACACACATACTTATGCTAAAGCATAGCGATATTCCAACATTAAATATAGTTTCTAATTCAGTAAATGATGTGAACTGCGGACCTATAATTATATTCTATGAAATATGCATATTTTATGAAATATTTATGTACCTATATTATTAGCCTGTACAATTAAATTCTTCCGAAAGCCCGTATTTTCCAAAGTGTGAAAAATTTTCGTACATCATCTTTCTTATACGAATACATCATATATACTCGTATATGATGAGACTGTATGCAAACGGGTTTCAAACTATTGCTTTTAAATAATAAATAAAATATTTGTCCTAAAAATGGTTTAGACTATTACGTATAAATCCCTATTATTCTTACTAATCAATATAAAGATATACTACTAACAAGCGCACTATAAGTTCAGCAATTCGAACGACTATTTACTGAACAAAAGTTGGAGCATTCAAATCGATGAATATGATTGAAATCCACAAAAAACAAGTTTAAATTACAGTATTCAAATTGATTAGCTTTCGTTTCTATGACTAAAGTTATAACTTATAAGTTTATTATGTGTTATTGCATATTTTATTTATTAAAACCAATAAACTATTAAAGTCAATCAAAAGATATTACTAGATTACGCTGAGTTTACGCATTCAAAAAGATTAGTGACCGTGTTCATTCAACTCTATTCAAATAGATAACAAATTAATGCAAAAATTATAAATTGGGATGGATTCAGTTTTCTGGTTATAGGTATTTATTAAAACCGATTGAAAAGAATCACAAAAAAACACATTTAAATCTTAATCATAAAATTGCGCGATTATATTGTACTGAAGTCGATTCTATCTGTATGCATTCAAAAAGATTGATGATTCTGTTTATTAAATCCAATTCGAATGGATAAAACATGTATGCGAAAATTATTAATTGGGATCGATTCATTATTGTAACTATAGATATTTATTCATACTGATTAAAAAGAATCGCAAAAAACACATTCAAAATCTTATTCATAAAATTGCGCAATTAAATTTGTAACGTACGCACACTAGCGTACGTTGTCACACAGACATGAGGATCTCATGTCTGCTGAGAGCAGCGCAAAGCGCTGACACGGACAATCCTTATCTCGCGCAACTTCTCGCGCGAGAGATGAGCGCGTCTCTGGACAGATGCGCACAGTTAGTTGGAAAGAACCCGCGAACCTGTAAGCACACGAGTAGATCGCGACAGACACCTCTCTCTCCGAGTCGACTGATAAATGAACATCAACCCTATCCTTTGTCTTTTCTCTCGAACGTCCCAACCTCATCGAGACTCGAACCCCACGCACCGCGTCTATTTCTCTCCGTTACAAAATTGTACTGAAGTCGATTTTATTTTTACGCATTCAACAAGATTGATGATTGTGTTTATTCAATTACATTCAAATAGATTAAAAATGTATGCGAAAATTGCACATTGGAATCGATTCAGTTTTGTGGCTATAGGTATTTATTGAAAATGATTAAAAAGAATCGCGAAAAACATTTAAATCTTATCCATACAGTTGTGCGTTTCAATTGTATTAAAATCTATTAATTTTAATGTAAAAAGTGAGCATTAACAACGATTACGATTAAAATCGATCCGTCTCGAGATCGTATATTCCTCGATATTTACGACGGGGCGAGCCATTATCGATTGAACGTATCGTGCGTTTTCCGACCCTCTAACGTATATTTTAGTAGCATTTCTTGCGATATTGTAAAAATGATGGTGTAATTTGCTTATGGTGATATCGCCGTCTAACCATTGTATACCATGCATACGTAATGAAATGTAATCGTTAGTGGTCTTTACGCTGCTCGGCAATTCTTCATAGGGATGAGGTGGTCTGATTATCCAATGGCCAGTGACATGATTTTGTAGAGAAACAATAGACACTTCTTTCGGTAAAAATTTATTGTCTTTATCTTTGAATCCTTGGATATTTATTATGTAATCCATGATGATGATGACACGGCTCTAATCACAAACGTTTATTTTACACGCACTGGATAGTGGTAACACGAGGGTAGTAAGTCGACTAGTTTCTGGAGGGCTCGTTTCACAGGTTATAACCTTCTAGCCCCCCTCCGCTTCAGTGTACGCCCCCTTTCACTAGCGCCTCAAGCGTTGAAATCCGTAATAATTTGCCTGTTTGAATCGATTTCCAAAATGTTGTCAAATTCAGCGTAAACGATACATTTGACCGTCTCCGTAAGAGCTTCTTCGAATCGTACTTCGATGCACAGTGCACACGACCTCACGAGGCTCCAGTGAGATGAAAAGTGGGCCGATAAATCGGGTGTCAGATCGAATGCGAAAAGACAATAGCCCAGTGGATAACTATTGCGTCCAATGTCGAGGCCCTCGTTGAGATAGTGTATGCCTGTACCGGAAAAAAGTGTATGAAAAGATTCAATGTACAGTTGGTTGGTTCCCGTAAAGCTTCCGCGTATAGCGAGAGAAAATTTATGGAAAAATGTTGAAAATTAAAGGGATTCATCCATCGGTTGACGTTGAATGCACGATTTTGTACAAAACCTAAGATTATTCTCTTGGGTATTTGACCGAGAACGACGTTGTCGAGCGTATCTCCGAGAACGCCTCTGTGCATGGTAAACGACTTTACCTCGACTCTGGAAATCGGGTACTTGGCTGTCGTTTTAGAAAGAGCATTGGCATGCGCTAGAAGAACGCTGGGGCTTATTTTTGCGCGCCGGACGAAAAGTGTTGCTTCCTTGATTCGTACGGAAAATTTTCCATCGTCGGAGAAATCCATGAGGCAAAAGGCATCTTTGCTACGCACTAGCCTCACTCTCATTTCAACGCCGTTGAGTAAAAATTTCGATTGGTTCAAGATGTCCGCGTGGAGGTGGGCCAAAACGTTGAATGATTTGCCGCCTACAGAGTAATGTTATCGATTATAGGCGGCGATGCGTCCATACATCGTGGTGAATCGCCGTACCACAATCCAGAAGTCAGATGTGAATGTATTGCCCGAGAAGCGTAATTTAGCGGTGTTTCTATATATGCTCTGTAAGGATAGGCGTTGTTTGGCGGGGAAACTAATTTTTGATTGAAAAATATGTCAATCTGATCGAACAAAGAGTCTATAAAATTATTGACGGGTGCAAACTTTGCATTTTCCAACTCCGTTTCCGATGGTAAAATCTGCACGGTCAAATGTAGCATGGTGTGCGCGAGATCTATGTAATGTTCCGATGAACTGGGAACTAAAAATTCCAAAGGTGAATCACATTCGTCACTGAGAGACGATACAGGCTTATAGTGAAGAAAAGAGCTGCTTTCGATGGCTGTCTGTGTAAGTGATAGAGTGAAGAGATCCAGCTCGCTCTTCATACCCTCTCCGCTACACGCGTGTAGAAACGGCATTTTTCAGACTTATTTCGGTCCGAAAATGTCTGCGATACTTCTGACAGATTTTCTGGTCCTCCGGTGCCTGGACGGTTTTTTCTTACTACTGCGTTTTTTTCCGACAGTTTTCTTCTTGCGGAGCACGTTGCGCGCATTTACACGACTCTTTCTCGACTGTCGTTTACGCTTGGACGCACGCGCCTTATATCCACTACATTTCATCATTTCGGATATTTTATTTTCTGCTTTTCTCTTCAAATTCTTACGAGACTCTTAGAAACGTGTGTCAAAGGATTCTTTGAAATTAGAGCCGTTATTCGCGACGTTGTCCAACACGTTAAAACCAGTACGAAAGACCTATTTTCTCACAGCCTTTGCGCCGCTAGCGATGTAAGGGGCTATTTGTCGAAAAATCGAACCTAAGAAACTACCTATTCCCGAGCCTCGCTGGTACGCTGATCCTACAAATACGTTTTTGACACAACTGCCGCCACCTAGCTGCGCGTTGTAATAATTCACGTAATGACTCATTTCGGCATGGTTTATTGGCTACGCTTAAAATGAAGCGTAACCGTCAGAGTTCCGTACTCAAACGGTATTTTATGACCAAGTTGGTCTCTTATATCGATAATGATACTATGAAAAGAATGATGCAGCAAGGGTATATAGTGTATCGGAGCAAACTTTTTTACCATGTTGATGACGAATTTATACTTTGAACTTTCGAAAGCTACTATGTGCAATGCATATATCGGTGTAAACGTACAGCTGGTCTGGTATAGCTCGGGCTAGACAAGCTGGTCTGCTGCCTACGTTAGCGTTTACACCAGAGTTCGATGTGACAAAAGTTCCTGTCTGTCTCTGTGTAAAATCTTCAAAGCCAAAAATGCGTCGAATTTTTTCGTTAAATTTCGTATAGTGAGGTTCTTTGCATGCGCAAGTTCGTTTCAAAGTATAGTAGCCTTTCTGAAACTCTGTGGGTGTGAGTCTTTGATGTTCACGTGCATCGCGCACTTCATTTATTTCCGCCGCAAGTTGGTCGACACTCTCGTATATACCGTGCGGGAAATTGTAAAATTCATCGTTTTCGGAAACTTTGCGTGTCTCGCTGCCCAATTTAAACGTCTAAGAAGCTTCGGATTCTTGAATATGCATAACCGTACACGGTACGTGAATCTCGGCTAGCCCCACGTGCCAATCAACCGTTAGTCTTATTTCGCGGCACATGTGCGTGGTAAAGCATGTAGTCGCGTTATCGGGATAGTAGACAACGCTACTACTACTTGGAAGTACCAAACAAAAGGACTCGATGACGCGTTCGATTTTGAATTGCTGGTCTGCTGGCACGTGCGCGGAACCCACACGGGCAAGCTCTTCGTTATAAAATAAGCTGTCGATAATTTTACCATCAAGATCTTGTAGTTCGTACGTGTAAATGTTTTGCCTTTGAGAAACGCGTTTCACTTTCAAAATCTCTTCACTAAAATTTTTTTCGAACCCTTTCGCAAAGGTCTCTTTAGACCGTCTGATGCGTACATAGTCGCCGGCCTTGTATTTAGCGTATTTCGATGATGTTTGTTTCTCGTCTCTCGAAAGAGTGCGGCTCTGTAGGTATGCCCGAGCTTTAGCAGCGTTGTACAGGTTTACATCCGCAGGTTTCATATTTATAGAGCTGTGCAGAGTGTTATTGTACGCGTAAACAAATTTTTGTACCGCATCGATGTATCGATGAGTGTTGTGGTGCGTAAAATATCGCCACATGCGCTCCTTTAAAGTACGATTGAGCCGTTCGACCACGGCTGCTTTGATGTCGGGATTTCGAGCGGCTCGAAACAAAATGTTGTGTTTCTTGAGAACCCTCTGCAGGGCACCACCCACAAATTCTTTTCCCTTGTCTGTTTGCAAGCAGACGGGTACGCGCCCGTTGGTTTTTTTGAGAATCTTTTCGAATGCCGTAGCCACAGCTTGAGCACTTTTATCGTGTAGCGGCTCTAAAAATGCAAACTTGCTAAGCACGTCAATGACAACCAGCAGGTAGCAAAAACTATCGTTATCGTTTTTGAGTGACGTCAGCTGGCGCAAATCAGCTTCCCAAACGTCATCCACGTGAGACACGTTATAGTGTAGTCTCGGAAATTTTTTACGTATAGGCCTGTGAAGTGTGTAAGAATCTTGATTGCTCAACCACTCGTAGATACGCTCTTTCTCTTTCCTATTGCGCACGACCGATTTACCACGTACCTTGACACGTATTAAATTTTCAGCACCCGCGTAACCAGCCTCGTGCGCATCGTCGTAATATTGATTTTCGTATTTAGACATTTTAAGCGGGCAGTTTGAGCCACCTTTTTTTTACCGCGTTTCTCGTTTGAGGAGGTGTAAATACTGACTCCTTCATTCTTCGTTTTGCCTTATTCAAGGGCGATGTCAATCTCTTGGCAATTTTTAAGACGTCAATGTTTCCAATCAGCCTACTAGGGGTGTCACTGCTACCGATAAATTTTCGTGGGACCCGACACGATGCACGAGAATGGGTGTTTCCAACGTGTATCCATGTTGAATACTGAGTAAAAAGTCTCTGGTACGTTAATTTTATAAAAAAGATACTAACCATTCGAACTACCCAACGACCAGCGCGGCGGCGGTAGCGGGATGAACGGGAGCGCGTAATCAGCTTTTGTCCCGGCCGCTGCTGGTCGTTGGGTAGTTCGAATGGTTAGTTGGCACTTGCCACGCAGACAGTCAGCAGCGTGCCGCCGTGATGCGCACGTCCGATAAAAATCTCATAAAGTGCATTTGCGAGTGTGCATTGAATGTACTGCACGGTGTGGTAAAACTTAAAGATTCCGAAAAAAATCGATTGAAAAAGCACAAAAAAATTCTGCGAAAATTGTTTAAGAAAACGCACAATCGTTCAGAGCGGCGGTTTATTTTGACCTCTCTTACTGGAACCACTCATAAGCACTGTTTTTTCTAAAATATTTAACAAGTCTTAATCGGATGCAGAATTTTTTGTCCACAAGATGGAGCATGCACGAAAGATGGTTATAGTTCCCGAAGCTGCTCTTGACCGGATACAGCGTTTCGCGCAGCCTGCAGCACAAGAACCAGCGCTATCCCAGTCTCTGACGTCGGATACTTCTACCAGTAACGAAAATACCGTACAAACATTCGGTGATAATTTATCGCGACTAGATTCGGAGATGCACGCGATACTCAATTCGAAAAAGTTTACCAATGAACGTGAAAAGTACGAGCATTATTTACAAGTTTTACGACGATATTTATTCTTTAAAGAGAGTGAACGAGCCGAGGACAGAGAAACTGATCGCAGCGTCGACGAGGTCGAGGCTACAAAGACACCACTCTCCGAAGAGGATATTCTCGAACGTGTACCCAAGGTATACGTTAAAAAAGCCCGTTTGCTGCTCAAGCACTGGCGTACGACCGATCCCGGTCGTCTTAAATGGGATAATACAGGCAGTGCCATCGTCGATGGTAAGATAATTCCTCAATCAAACATCGCTGATCTATTGAACGATGTTTTGAAAAAGAGAAAACGGCGAGATGGAGACGACTACGATCTTCCCATCGGAAGATTTCAATTTGCAAAATTTATCGGTAGCACTGACACCCCTAGTAGGCTGATTGGAAACATTGACGTCTTAAAAATTGCCAAGAGATTGACATCGCTCTTAAATACGGCGAAACGAAGAATGAAGGAGTCAGTATTTACACCTCCTCAAACGAGAAACGCGGTAAAAAAAAGGTGGCTCAAACTGCCCGCTTAAAATGTCTAAATACGAAAATCAATATTACGACGATGCGCACGAGGCTGGTTACGCGGGTGCTGAAAATTTAATACGTGTCAAGGTACGTGGTAAATCGGTCGTGCGCAATAGGAAAGAGAAAGAGCGTATCTACGAGTGGTTGAGCAATCAAGATTCTTACACACTTCACAGGCCTATACGTAAAAAATTTCCGAGACTACACTACAACGTGTCTCACGTGGATGACGTTTGGGAAGCTGATTTGCGCCAGCTGACGTCACTCAAAAACGATAACGATAGTTTTTGCTACCTGCTGGTTGTCATTGACGTGCTTAGCAAGTTTGCATTTTTAGAGCCGCTACGCGATAAAAGTGCTCAAGCTGTGGCTACGGCATTCGAAAAGATTCTCAAAAAAACCAACGGGCGCGTACCCGTCTGCTTGCAAACAGACAAGGGAAAAGAATTTGTGGGTGGTGCCCTGCAGAGGGTTCTCAAGAAACACAACATTTTGTTTCGAGCCGCTCGAAATCCCGACATCAAAGCAGCCGTGGTCGAACGGTTCAATCGTACTTTAAAGGAGCGCATGTGGCGATATTTTACGCACCACAACACTCATCGATACATCGATGCGGTACAAAAATTTGTTTACGCGTACAATAACACTCTGCACAGCTCTATAAATATGAAACCTGCGGATGTAAACCTGTACAACGCTGCTAAAGCTCGGGCATACCTACAGAGCCGCACTCTTTCGAGAGACGAGAAACAAACATCATCGACATACGCTAAATACAAGGCCGGCGACTATGTACGCATCAGACGGTCTAAAGAGACCTTTGCGAAAGGGTTCGAAAAAAATTTTAGTGAAGAGATTTTCAAAGTGAAACGCGTTTCTCAAAGGCAAAACATTTACACGTACGAACTACAAGATCTTGATGGTGAAATTATCGACGGCTTTTTTTATAACGAAGAGCTTGCCCGTGTGGGTTCCGCGCACGTGCCAGCAGACCAGCAATTCAAAATCGAACGCGTCATCAAAACGAAAGGTAGCGGATCTAAAAAACAATTGTTTGTAAAGTGGATCGGCTATCCCGACAAGTTTAACTCTTGGATAAACGCGTCCGACGTTCAAGCGCCTTAAAACGTGGATAACGTGGAGTCCTTTTATTTGGTACTTCCAAGTAGTAGTAGCATTATCTACTATCCCGATACCGCGACTACATGCTTTACCACACACATGTGCCGCGAAATAAGACTAACGGGTGATTGGCACGTGAGGCTAGCCGAGATTCACGTACCGTGTACGGTTATGCATATTCAAGAATCCAAATCTTCTTACACGTTTAAATTGGGCAGCGAGACACGCAAAGCTTCCGAAAACGATGAATTTTACAATTTCCCGCACGGCATATACGAGAGTGTCGAGCAACTTGCGGCGGAAATAAATGAAGTGCGCGATGCACGTGAACATCAAAGACTCACACCCACAGAACCTCACTATACGAAATTTAACGAAAAAATTCGATGCATTTTTGGCTTTGAAGATTTTACACAGAGACAGACAGGAACTTTTGTCACATCGAACTCTGGTGTAAACGCTAACGTAGGCAGCAGACCAGCTTGTCTAGCCCGAACTATACCAGACCAGCTGTACGTTTACACCGATATATGCCGATTACCCCCTACACGGTCGGCGATACACAAGCAGCTCTTTTGAGAATAGTAGCTTTCTAAAGTTCAAAGTATAAATTCGTCACCAACATGGTAAAACAGTTTGCTACACTACCCTTGCTACATCATTCTTTTCAAAGTATCATTATCGATATAAGAGATCAACTTGGTCATAAAATACCATTTAAGTACGGAACTCTGACGGTTACGCTTCATTTTAAACGTAGCCAATAAACCATGCCGAAATTAGTCATTACGTGAATTATTACAACGCGCAGCTAGGTGGCGGCGGTGGTGCCAAAAACGTATTTGTAGGATAAGCGTACCAGAGAAGCTCGGGTATCGATAGTTTCTTAGGTTCGATTTTTCGACAAATAGCCCCTTACATCGCTAGCGGCGCAAAGGCTGTGGGAAAATAGGTCGTTCGTGCTGGTTTTAACGTGTTGGACAACGTCGCGAATAACGGCTCTAATTTCAAGGAAACCTTTGACACACGTTTCAAAGAGTCTGGTAAGAATTTGAAGAGAAAAGCAGAAACTAAAATATCCGAAATGATGAAAGGCAGTGGATATAAGGGGCGTGCGTCCAAGCGTAAACCCAGTCGAGAAAGAGTCGTGAAATGCGCGCAACGTGCTCCGCAAGAAGAAAACTGTCGGAAAAAAACGCAGTAGTAAGAAAAAATTGCCCAAGCACCAGAAGACCAGAAAATCTGTCAGAAGTATCGCAAACATTTTCGGACCGAAATAAGTCTGAAAAATGGCGTTTCTACACGCGTGCAGCGGAAAGGGTATGAAGAACAAGCTGGATCTCTTCACTCTACCACTTACACAGACAGCCATCGAAAGCAGCTCTTTTCTTCACTATAAGCCTGTATCGTCTCTCAGTGCCGAAAGTGATTCACCTTTGGAATTTTTAGTTCCCAGTTCATCGGAACATTACATAGATCTCGCGCACACCATGCTACATTTGACCGTGCAGATTTTACCATCGGAAACGGAGTTGGAAAATGCAAAGTTTGCACCCGTCAATAATTTTATAGACTCTTTGTTCGATCAGATTGACATATTTTTCAATCAAAAATTAGTTTCCCCGCCAAACAACGCCTATCCTTACAGAGCATGTATAGAAACACTTCTAAATTACGCTTCTCCGGCAATACATTCACATCTGACTTCTGGATTGTGGTACGGCGATTCAGCAGGATGTATGGACGCATCGCCGGCTATAACCCGCACCACTGCAGGCGCCAACATTGGTGCTCTCAATCGACAACATTAATCTGTAGGCGGCAAATCATTCAACGTTTTGGCCCACCTCCACGCGGACATCTTGAACGAATCGAAATTTTTACTCAACGGCGTTGAAATGAGAGTGAGGCTAGTGCGTAGCAAAGATGCCTTTTGCCTCATGGATTTCTCCGACGATGGAAAATTTTCCGTACGAATCAAGGAAGCAACACTTTTCGTCCGGCGCGCAAAAATAAGCCCCAGCGTTCTTCTAGCGCATGCCAATGCTCTTTCTAAAACGACAGCCAAGTACCCGATTTCCAGAGTCGAGGTAAAGTCGTTTACCATGCACAGAGGCGTTCTCGGAGATACGCTCGACAACGTTGTTCTCGGTCAAATACCCAAGAGAATAATCTTAGGTTTTGTACAAAATCGTGCATTCAACGTCAACCGATGGATGAATCCCTTTAATTTTCAACATTTTTCCATAAATTTTCTCTCGCTATACGCGGAAGCTTTACGGGAACCAACCAACTGTACATTGAATCTTTTCATACACTTTTTTCCGGTACAGGCATACACTATCTCAACGAGGGCCTCGACATTGGACGCAATAGTTATCCACTGGGCTATTGTCTTTTCGCATTCGATCTGACACCCGATTTATCGGCCCACTTTTCATCTCACTGGAGCCTCGTGAGGTCGTGTGCACTGTGCATCGAAGTACGATTCGAAGAAGTTCTTACAGAGACGGTCAAATGTATCGTTTACGCTGAATTTGACAACATTTTGGAAATCGATTCAAACAGGCAAATTATTACGGATTTCAACGCTTGAGGCGCTAGTGAAAGGGGGCGTACACTGAAGCGGAGGGGGGCTAGAAGGTTATAACCTGTGAAACGAGCCCTCCAGAAACTAGTCGACTTACTACCCTCGTGTTACCACTATCCAGTGCGTGTAAAATAAACGTTTGTGATTAGAGCCGTGTCATCATCATCATGGATTACATAATAGATATCCAAGGATTCAAAGATAAAGACAATAAATTTTTACCGAAAGAAGTGTCTATTGTTTCTCTACAAAATCATGTCACTGGCCATTGGATAATCAGACCACCTCATCCCTATGAAGAATTGCCGAGCAGCGTAAAGACCACTAACGATTACATTTCATTACGTATGCATGGTATACAATGGTTAGACGGCGATATCACCATAAGCAAATTACACCATCATTTTTACAATATCGCAAGAAATGCTACTAAAATATACGTTAGAGGGTCGGAAAACGCACGATACGTTCAATCGATAATGGCTCGCCCCGTCGTAAATATCGAGGAATATACGACCGAAGGCTTCACCGATTTACAAAGAAAGTTTTCTTGTAAGCATGTGTACATTTTTCACGGCTGCCAGGGTAATGAGTATAAAATGGGGTATTGTGCTCTGCAGAGGTTACATCTGTTACGAGAGTGGTTTTATTCACTACTACTACCCGAGGAACAGCAATAAAATATACCGAAAAAAAGCAGTGACTTATTTTATCACGCTCTTCAAGATCTCGTCTGGGGGAGAAGCTCCTATCGCGTAAGATTTGGCTCTCGCTTTAAGGGACAAGATGAGGCAGACGGCTCGGAATAGGAGAGTACGGACGAAGAAAAGTCAACATGAATACAAGGGAGATAAAGAGAGCCCTCGAGGGTCTGAATGCCAGGACAATCGGTGTATACGCGGCTGATCGAATTCCACGCATCATGATGGCACCAGCAGCCACAGTCTGCAATACCGACGATCACACGAAGCCTGGAATTCATTGGGTAGCTATACATATCGACAAAAATAGAATCGGGACATACTTTGACAGTTACGGTGTTCCACCGGTTTCAAAACACCATTTTGAACGCCTTCGTAAAAGCTGTAAAAACTTTCGATGGAATTCCAAAACACTTCAGAGCGTTGATTCAAAGTGCTGTGGCCAGTATACCATAATGTTTTTGCATCACATGTGTCGGGGTACGAACCTCGACAAAATTTGTCGTTTCTTCTCAGAAGACACCAGAAAAAATGATGCACTACCTATAAGGTTTTATAAAATAAATGTAATAAGATTAAGTATAAAAAATGTAAAAGGGCCCTTACGTTCACGAACGAGCGCTCTTTAGGTTCAGGCCTCTGTAATCAATCTTGTACCTCTAGATTAAGATGCACTTAACAAATTATATACATGATTGTCTTTTGTATTTGTAGCCGTAAATGGTTGAATAAATATACATACATCAATACAAGTTTAATAAATTATTTACGTACCTTTCGACCTACATGTCCTACATCCTACGCCATTCATTATTATTATTTTCAATTTAATTTTTCTTAAATTAACGTACGACAAATACTATACTTTTTACTTCTTTGAAAGTCCGTTAACAGTTTGATTATAAATTTGTATAGCATATGGGTCATTTCAAAATTGTACACCATAACCACACTTTTATTGACAGAATAACTGTCGTGAAAAATGAGTAGCACCTGGCTTCTTTTACCATACTCCCCCCACTCTTATTATTCACGTTAGAGGGGAGGGAGGTGTGGGGAGAAAACCATCATAGACCCTCATGCGTCGACGATAGAGTTTTCTGGCCAGTAATAGCACGCAGGGCAAAGCGACCACATCGTCTCTCGTGGTTGCACTTTACAAGCAGTATTGTCCAATTGTGTTCAAGTGGTGTAAAATTCTCAGTTTATTTTTTTGTTAAAGAAATAACCATGGCTACTTGTCAAGCGCACGAATTACGGGAGGTGACGAGCGAATTGCCGAATCTTTTACTGTCAACGACGTATGCTCTCAACAAATCTAACACGAAGCGACTCTGCGTTGGATTAGAGCACAGCGCTGGCTACTACCATCACGTTATCAAGCTAATCAACGACAGTGCTTCGTACACAAATGTTACGCTTGATGAAGTTAGTTGGAATATATTGAAAGACCAATTTGACGCTATAACAGCTTATTTCTGATGTGCTTGAATATTTGAAAGACAAACTCGAAAAAGAACCAACAGAAAATGTTAATAACATTCTTAATGATCCTAAATCATTCAAACAATACTATTCAATACATAACGCCGCCATAGAAGGTTTTATTATGGAAAGAATCGTCGACGACACCGATCTGTACAAAAGCGTATATCTAAAAATTGTATTATCTGAAATTCTTGCATTTCATTTACCTTTTATTGCGAATGACTTGAAAGATTATATGACGACTGTATAAAAAATATTAATAATAAAGACCAATCATAAGTTATATATTTTTTCATAATTTATTCACACCCACTTCCTATAAATGTAACTGTAATTTGATGTCTGTGATTATTCGTACCCCAGCCAAAGCATAAGATAGTCATGGGGATGTGCGCTGGTAAACTCGCTTCTGCTCGCTCTGCTGACAGCGGTGTAAAGAAAAAAAGCTACAAGGAATGTTCAAAAAAAAAGCAAAAAAAAACTTGAGCGGTTTCAAAGGTCCAATCACAATGACGACGTACGGGAGAAAGTTATCATTGATAATAATAATAATTATTTACCCTACAATCCTAGAGTAATGTAGAAAATTATTGGAAAAATTTTAATGCTCGATACATAATACACGTATACCACTTTCTCATCTCATTCACCTACGTAAGCCCGGACAAGATGGGTCAAGAACAGAGCAGCAGCAGCAAAGGCGAGAAATCTTCTCTTCTTCAGGATAAGAATAAAAAAGAAGGAGATAAGAAGGCAGCAGACACTTCACAATGGAAAAAATACACAGAAAAATATTCTAGCAATACTAACTCTTTGCCCGAAAAAAACGGCTACAAAAGATTATAATTTAATCGTGAAAAACGGCCATTCTCAGGGCCACAATACCATATTATACGTAGAACACACTCATTTTTCATAGATAACTCAGGGGAAAAAGCAAATTATTTATGCTGTATATTTGATCATTTTTTATATTTATAATTTATTTATTTATATATGTGTGCATATATATATATATATATATATCCCGCCCTGCCGATTATCACCTGAGCGACTACAACGCTCAGCCGCGACCTTGACGCAGGACCCGCATGTCGGGCCTCCCCCAATATAGATCAAGAAGGGGACGGGGAAAATCAATACTGGTGGCGCCGAGCCATAGTGGCCTTACCACCAAGGAGGGGAGGGGAAAAATCAATACGGATGTCTCGCCATGGTGGCCTTAGTACTACTGTCGTAAAAGCGATATTTAAAAAGTGAAAAAAAATTATTTTTTCAAATGGTTCCCATTTTGAGCCAAATTATCGTATGGAGACGATTATTTTTGAAAATGTGCGGAATTTCATCAGCTTTCACGTGGGTCTTTATATTTTATATAGCTCCAATAATTTCCAAGATAAATAGAAAAAACTGAAAAAGGTGCTTTTTTTCAAAATTCGATTTCTTAAAAAGGCCCACTGCGATTAACGCGAATTTCGGGTATGTTTTTCAAGGCCATATGAGCTATCTTTCTACTAAATTTCAAAGTGCCAGCTTCCTCTGTTTCGGAGATATGGCCTGTCAAACAAAATGTCTATTTTTACATGCTTAAGCTCGATATGCATTTGTATAAGTTAGATTCAAGCAAAGGAATCACTATAAATTAACTTTCTACTTGTGTTGAATTAAAATAATGTATATTTTTTATTTAGTAATATTTAGATAGAGTAATTTACACATGTTAAATCAATGTAATAGACAGCTATAATTTTTTTAACAATGAGAAAAACATTAATTAAGAACCGACACTAATCCATTCATGTTTATTGGTTTTTCTCATTGAAGATTTCTTAATTACATATCCTCTAATATCAGTCTCCCAGACAACTCGCCAAATATGACTATCACGAATACCGTGAATGGGCGGAACTTCTTGCCATTCTTTAGTTTTTTCATCTCTAAATTTTTGCAATTCTTCAGCTTTCAAAAGTATTATCCTTATTTTGTTAGTATACTTAGTTACATATTTCAAAAAGTCTTCGGCATTTTTAATACATTCGTTCGGTGATGATGACAAATTATGGGTTGTAGTGTAATGTTTTAATAATCCACCGATGCCATCGCATGCTCCTTTTCCGTGTCCAGTTCCAGAAAAAATCCATTTTGCTTGACGGAACCCATTTCCCAGTTCATGAAATTGAAATCTATTTTTGAAATGAGCAGCAGCACCATCAGATATTATAATAATATCATCTTCCTTATTCTTTGTGAGTATCAAACACTCACTTGTTATCAATTCCATAGCTGCTAAAGCAAACGCTGTGTCATGTTTTCTATCATCACTTACTATGCCAAAACTCACAGTATTCTTTCCGACGTAGCACACCGAAGTGAAAATAGAAATCTGTATATTAGTCCAATGATATCCTTGGATGGCATCTTTCTGGATTATAGCCCAATTTTCTGCAAAATCTCCGTGTAAAATAAGACGATTTTCCTTAAAATGTCCATCCTGTTTTTCCAACTTGATTTCGCTTTGCTGCAACTCTTTAATTCGTCCATGTTTACTCATCATTTGTACATAATTGTTCAGTTCTTTGAAAAATATGTCAAATGTGCAAGTTGTCTTGAGAAGATCATTTTTTTCCCAAACTGCAAAAGTAATTTCGTCACATAATAACTCTTCTCCCAATTGGAAATTTTCTTGAGTTATTATTCTAGTTTTGCAAGTTTCACATTCTCGAAGAATGCATGAATTACTTTCTTTCGAACAAACAATCTTGGATAACAGCTCTTTTTTTAGCGTTGAAAATTATAAAAGGTAAAAATTGGCGCAATGGACACATAAACACGATTCGTTCAAAGGTTGAATCATGACCCATTTTGGGCGCAATTGATAAATCTTCGATCTCGAAATAATAATTCCTGGATTCTGCTCGAAAATTAGATCGTAAATTTCATTTATTCTACGAGAAAGAAAACGTTAAGAATTATATTCCCACCCCCCCCCCCTGCCCCTGGTTTTTATTCATTTGACACAAAAATTATTGAATAATTATGTTCTCCCCTCCCCCCGAACCCTCGTTTTTATTCATTTATTGGCATGAACATTATAATTTCTATCACTCCTCTTACTTGCTAGCTCGACGTTAATTTCATAATACATATACATATTCCTCTTGCAACTTCTTTCTCCCCCCCCCCCTTCCCGCCGAACATTCTATTTCGAAAATTTTTCAAGTTTCTACAGATATATATTGTATCAATGTTTACAATAACTATTGTTTAATGAAAAACGTAACACATACTCATAATCGTGTGTATTTTATATTTAATAGTAACAGTAGTATTATAAGATTCAAATGTTTTAAGTGCGGCAGAATGAACTTTCTTGACATATCCATCTCTAGTTAATAAAAACGATTTTGAAATAATTCCATATTCCTCTCGTTCCTCAGTACGCCCTCTATCGGTTATAACTCCCTCGCGTCAAATTCACCATTCTCAGCATTTCTATATTCAGTTTACCTGCGACCTTTAAGACCCGACAGATTTCGAGATGCCCTTTTTGTTTTTTTAATGATAATTTTAATTATTTAAGTGCTAACCCAACAAGCAAAAAATTATTTCTAGCAACTTTATTCAGCAATTTAAAAGAAATTAAAAAGATTTAAAAAAGACTTCTTTTGTAATAAAACGTAACACATCATATACTAATAAAGAGTTCTTTTTTAATACTTAAATTTTCTTTTCTTTTTCCTCTTTTCTTTTCTTTTTCGTGTTTCTTTTTTTTTTTCTTTTTTCATTTCGCTCTTTTGTCTGGGTTCTTTTTTTTCTCGCATCTCTTTTCTTTTCGATGATTGTTTTCGTTGATCGTTCGGATGTTTAATAGTGAAGGAAAAGACCTTTTTCGCTGAAACTGCCAAATGCGCCCGCAGAGCGGCAACCTTCCCGAGAAGTTTCGAACCACCATCACCACTTACGTCCCCTAAGACGTTCAATATATACGAATCAAGGGGAGAGCTCGACACTTGCGAGCAAAGGGCCTTCGCGCCACCTAACGGGCCCAGCGTGTACCAAACATAGGGACTGATGCAAATTCGGGCGCTAATTTTGAAATGAATGATCGGGCGGTAGACGCCACTTATTGTTTGTCGTTGCTTATTCATTTTGCGGAATTATATTTTAACGGTATAATATTGCTGAATGGTATTTTTTATTTAAGTTTGGGCTCGTTCAAAATTCTTTGAATGAATAAAGTAAATTATAATATAATATCTAGTTATAATTATGATTATAATATAATATTGTACTTATAATTACATATATTTACCTGTATATATTATTATAATAATAATTATTATAATTTTTATTATATTTGGTCTTCGTAAAGGGATGTGAATTACAGGCCCGACTTTTTACTTTTATACGGTTTAGGTATTTCAATATTAAAAAAACTATTTCGGAAAAACATGTTGTTTTTTATGCTGTCCGAAAATTAATGGAATTTTGCTTGAATAATTTTTATTAATAAATATTATTAATATTGTGGATAGGCAAAAGTCGATGAAAAATTTAAATCTCCGGACTTGATGTTTACCGACCGAGAAGTAAATAATTACTTATAATGCAGCTTCGAACTCGGAACAGAATATTAACGACCAATCAGCTTTTCAAACTATAATTTTTTTTTCGTTTTTTATTATGGTCGTGGGGGTCTCTTGGAGGACGCCAACATGCCGTTATGTATGCGTACGTTTTAAAAACTGCGAAAATTTATTATTGTCTCATCATAACATATTTTTTATATGTAATAAAGAGAGAATACTTTATAAATGGGGGCCTGCGGCGGCTCAGTCGGTAGAGTGTCGGATTCCCACGCCGGTGACCCGGGTTCGAATCCTAGTCTCTGCCGATTGATACAAGTACCTCTGTAAAAATGACATGTGCTTTGTTTACAAACACACCGCAGACCCCCGTCGTCGATTAGCACCACATGGAAGCACAAACATGGCGACGTTAAATAATAATAAAAAAAAAAAAAAAAAAAACTTTATAAATGCTTTATAATTTTTTTTTAGTATTGCTATATAATTGCAAAATTTATTTTCACAAAAGAATACTTTTTGTAAACTTTACAATTACATATTATAAACATAAAATGTTAATAGTACTTTCTTAAAAAATACATAAATGTTTAAAAAGAATACTTTTTTAATTCTTCTATTCCTAAGAAACAAAAATTATTTCCACAAAAGAATACTTTTTGTATACTTTACGATTACATATTATAAACATAAAATGTTAATAGTATTTTCTTTAAAATACATAAATGTTTTAAAAGAATACTTTTTTAATCTTCTATTCATAAGAAACAAAAACTTATTTTATAAAAAGAATACTTTTAAAATACCTTTAAATTACTTATAATACGCATACTGAATACTTTTAAAATACTGAATACCTTTAATAAAAAGATAAATTTATTCAAAAAAAAATACTTTTTTAACTCTTATTGAATATTTTAAGCTTTCAAATTTTGCGGACATTCGTTAACTATTAAAGAATTCTTTTTCATAAAAGTGTGCTTGTTGGGAATTTAGTGATATTCGCGAATATTAGTAGCTCTAAGAAAAAACTTTTAACCAAAGTAATAAAGTTAGGCGAGTTTGATGCATTCGTATTATTATGCATTTTATTTTTAGAACAAACTTAAGGTACTTCAATAAGACCGCTTAAAAAGATATGAAATCTCTAAAAAAATATTTTTAAGCAAAGTAAAAAGGTTAGGCGAGTTTGATGTATTCCATATTATCATGCATGTCAATAAAATAACGTAACATAATAATATAATTTTGTTTACTACGAAATTACAGATTAAAAAACAACTGAGATCAATAAAAAAAAGTCAAGTTTATAACCATATTATCTTATTCATAATACAGCAAACAAAAAATCATTGTGTTTAATTGAGGTCTGAGTCAAATGATTGCTCATTTTAACTGAAGTAATATATTGATCAATTTCAAACAACTCAAGATACTACGTAACTTGCCATGCCCGTTTCATTTCAATAAAATGCATAATAATACGCAATGCATCAAACTCGCCTAACGTTTTTACTTTGGTCAAAAGTTTTTTCTTAGAGTACTATTCTACCTTTTCTTTTACTAGTTTTCTTTACTTACAATGCTAGACATTCCCTGCCCTTTCTTTCCAAGTTCCTGACCCTCTTCAATCCATACTGTGCCACGATTTTTGTTGCAACAGAAGACGTTGTGTATCCTTGATGATTTAGATTCTGTCAAAGAAGTGGTCTCAGTACAACTTCTAGTGTAGCCTCCGACAGAAAGGCAATGGAGTGATGGTAACAGCTTGTCCAGTACTCCTAAATGTTGTGCGTTCTTCATCTCTTTCGACAGAATTCATTGTTAGTCTTTTTCTTTATCTCTCTTACCATGTAAAACAGCAGCTTTTTTCAACTACACTTGGGATTGCAATAATTTTATTGCAGATGACCGTCTTACCACTTTTTCGGACGTACGATATTTTTCGAAATCGTCGTACAGAGATTTCATCACATAATAAAAACAAATCACGTAAAAACAACCCGTTTTATTTTAATAATACAAATGATACAAACGCATCCTTCATCCTTCAACATTTGATTTAAATAATAGGTTAGATTTTGTGGTTGTCATATGTACTGTCTGCAGGCACTATATATATGGTCTGTATATGTGTATATGTGTATTATACATTATATGATATGTGTATTATACATATGAGTAGAGAAAACGGAAGTCACACATATATGTGTGTGTGTGTGTATATATATATATATATATATATATATATATATATATATATATATATATATATATACACAAATATACATATGATTAGAGAAAACGGAAATGCGGAGAACAAAATGAAAAGAAAAAATTTGAGCAAATATATTATGCTTTATATTTTTAATTATAGAAAATAGAAAATCGAAAGACAACGTTATAGCTATTCATAGAAATGAATTAAAACATGACTTTGATTTTGAAAAATTTGAAATCCTCGACAAAGAACCAATAGAAAATAAACGCCTAATATCTGAAATGTTATATATTCACTTGCAACAGAATGCAATAAATAAAAAAGATGATACACAAAACCTCAATAACATATATACACATTTATTACATAACATGAAAATATGACAAATCAAAATAAACAATCATGCTATAACGTTGCCCGTCGAAACGAACGTAAACACTCGCTGTAGACAGTTTCCTATATAAGGAGACTATTCTGCTGTCACTTGGTCCAAACAAAAATAAACCACGAGTGCAACAACACCTCTCGCACTCGCGAGCCTCTTCCTCCCCGCTCCACTTGCGGAGGAGGAAGCTTTGTTTTTGACTTTGCCTCTCATCACTGACTCGCCGTTTAGGTAATTTTTATTTTTTGTATTATTGACCACACTGTTTTTTATACATATTGTAAATTTAATTGTATTTGCTAAATTGTTATACTAACTTTGGATATTATTTCACAATATAATAAAAAACCTCTTTACAGTTTATTCTGAAGAGGGTGGCATAGCCACCGAAACGTAAATGTGACTTTTTATTTCACATACCTTTAACCTCAGGAAGATCAACAAAATCGACCTCACAATCGTTAAAAAATACTCCGAGGAATAACGTCATATTAGAGCTTCGTCTCTAATTACATAGATCTAATAGTTTTGAATTGAATTCTAAAGATTATATATATTTCTATTGCACTTTCCAGAATTAAGATTTAGCATCAAATGCAATAGATTTTTTTTATTGACTTTAATCTCATTTTTTTAACAGGGTATTACATTACAAAGGGTATGAAACCATCATTGAAAGGATTCACGAGTATTTTTATAATAAACGGTCTTACTTTTGTATTTACTTGTAGATTATAAACTAATATGCGATTAAGAACTTTAAAAATCATTTAATGTTCTTCATATAGTCTAAACGCCTATTTCGTATTAGCCCTGATAACACATAACGTTTTTGAACGATTTAAAAACGTTAGTATTCAAACCTTCAAAGGTTGAAAAGCAGAAAAAACTCGCAGGGAATTCTGCAGGTTTTTTCCATAAAGGAAAGTTTTAAATACGCCTGAAATACGTTGATAAAACGTCTCAACGTTTGGTGAACGTTGTATATGATGTCTTAAGAACGTTCAACTAACGATTTATCATTCCTCCGACAATTTTCTTACGGTACAAATTAAGACGTGTTAGAAACGTTTATTAGACGTTTTACACATAATTTGAAAATTATCGCGCTTTAAAAATTAAAACGCGTTTAAAACGTTTTTGAAACGTTTTCAAAAATATTAAAAATGTCGGTTGTGTAAATATTAAAGCGTATTTCAAACGTTTTTTAGAGTTTTTTCAAACTTTTTATTTAAATCTTTAATATAAATCTTTAATATAAGAACAATAATATAGTAGGAATAAGGTTCATTACTTAATAATGTACAAACATTAGGGTTTAACTAAAAACCCAAGTATTTATAGAACAAAAATAATAGGAATTTAAAAATAAGTTATATTGGTGCCAATTACAATTATGAAATTAATGCAATTAAGAAAATGTAGAAATCGTATTGACAAAATAGGAATGACTTTGTAAATGGTGTCGACTCGTATCGTAGTAGTTTTGAAAACCCAATCGAATCACAGATACTGTTTTGGACATAATAAACTAATACAACTTTAAGTAAAAAATGTTTGAATTTGGCTGAAATAACAAGTATATTAGTTTAAATAGCATCTACTGCAGAATTTTTTTTTTTTTTTTTAATGGCATTTCGAACACGAAAGTTCATCGCCTCATCTACGCAAGCCTTCCACGTTTCCCTATTTTGTGCCAACCCCATCCATTTCGCGTCTTCCCGCCCAATTTCAGTTACGTCTGATTTTACGTTATCCTCCCATCTGCGTCTAAGTCTACCAAGAGGTCGCGTTGCTTTCGGTTTTCCTTTCATTATGCGCGCTGCTGTACGATCATCGCCCATTCTTGCCACGTGCCCTGCCCATCTTAGTCTCCGTGATTTTATTATTCTGTTAATATTTGGTGTCGCGTACAAATTATGCAGCTCGTCATTGTGCAGTTTCCTCCACTCCCCAGTTTCCTCATCTTTCTTTAGCCCGTATATTTTCCGCAGAACCTTATTTTCAAATACCCTAAAACGATTTTCTTCCACTTTAGTGAGCGCCCAGGTTTCGCACCCATACAAGATTACCGGCATTATTATAGTCCTATATATCCTTATTTTGACATTTTTCGACAGTAGCTTTGACTTAAGTAATCTGTTCACAGTGTAGAAGCAGGCATTACCCGAATGAAGTCTCTTATTCTACAGAATACTAAATAAAAAATAATTATTGTTATTGAAGGAAAATATGATTCATTTTATTACATAAAAAGGGTTATTGAAGGAAAATATGTTTCATTTTATTACATAAAAAAGGGTTATTGAAGAAAAATATGTTTCATTTTATTACATAAAAATCATCGAAAGTTGTTAAAATAATAGCATTTAAAATAGACTAGTTTATAGACGAATTATAGACGGACAATTTTTTAGCGATTATTTACTCAAAGTGTGATGAGAGTGCCATTACGTCCAAAAAAGAATTTTCCATAGGGATATGAAAATCGCCAAGGAGGAAATTGGCACCATTTTAATTCTTATTCTGACTTTGGTAAATCTTTTGCATTATTTTTTTTATATAGTCCATGCGTTGCACCCTTTGCACAAAGGAATTTTAATCGTGCTCAAGTAGAAAGTAACGAACCGATGAAACGAAACGACTACTGATGCTCATTACAAAAATTACGTAAAAGAATTCTACACTTTAACTGTCGGAGTCGTCATTATCCTGCCTAAAACGCCTCTTTCTTTCTTCTTCTTCAAGAGCTTCTAGTCTTTTTTGTTTTTTATTAAAAAAAATAATTATCGAATTAAAATAAATATATAATGTGTGATAGAATGAGAATGAAATAATAAAGCAATAATCAGGCTTCATATTGCGTAATTTAAGTGCGTCTTCATCTGCTTTAACCACACGCTTCCCTGTTAAAAAAGTGAGATTAAAGTCAATAGAAAAAAAAATCTATTGTATTTGATGCTAAATCTTAATTCTGGAAAGTGCAATAGAAATATAGACAATCTTTAGAATTCAATTCAAATCTATTAGATCTATGTTTATAAAAATATATAGAAAGGAATACATTTTCTTTGAGTGTCTATTGATTTAAATAGGTATTTAGTCAATTCAATGTAATTGGTATCAATTTATTTATTTATTTATTGAAAACCAGAAAGAAATACAGTTTATATACAAACTGCAAAACCCTGCAGAGGTAAACTTAGTTACCTATACGCAGGTCTGGTATTAAGACATAAAAAAAAAAACAAAAAAAAAATTATACGAAATATTAAATAAAAATATATATATATACTTAATACTAACTTAATACTAAAAGTGACTTAAAAACTAAGCATATAAAATTTTCGTTTCTTAACAATTTTCGTATTTTTATATAAAGCGATAAATTATATACAAAACAGTAATTTTGTATCACAGCGCTTCTTAATTAGATCTTATCCAATCTTTTAGCAACTTTTTATGAGAATTTTTAGTTATATTTAAAGTTTTAAACTCATTTTGTAAATTGTTAAAAGTTGTAATTGCTTTTTTAAAACTATTTTTGTCGCTAACCCTTTTGCTATTTTTAGGTATAGTTAAGTTTTTTCTCATAGTTATACTAGTTGATGCAAGATATTGGCTTTTTAGGTCTGTATAATGATATTTTAACGCCTCAAAAGTAAATAGTTGTTCCAAGTTCATAGGATTATCTTCAACAAAATTGTTCTTATTAATAACTTTCAAAATTTTATTCTGTAATTTTTGCAATAAATCTCTATTATTTCTATAAGCTCCACCCCAAGCTAATATTCCATAAATTATTATACTATGAAAAAATGCATAATATATCATTCTTAATATTTCTGTTGGCATTGATTTGGCAATTTTATAGAAAATATAGACTAGATATATCGTTTTTTGTATTATATATTGAACGTGTTTATCCCACTTCAGATTGTAGTCAAATACTATTCCCAAATATTTGCACTTTTCTACTCTAGTTATATTTCTATCCTTAATCTTAATATCTATTTGAGTTGGAACACTATCAATGTAGTTACCATAGGTCATAACAACAGTCTTCTCAACATTTAAAGATAATTTGTTTACTGCTAACCACTTATTAATTTTTATTAAATACTTATTCATAGTTGTTTGCGCTTCACTCCAAGTATTACCATTTGCTATTATTGCAGTGTCATCAGCATATGACAATATTGTCTCTAGCGGGATTACTTTCAGGATATCATTAATGTATAGTATAAAAAGTAGAGGTCCTAATATTGTGCATTGTGGAACACCCGTATTTATTAACATGCTATCACTTTCATTAACATTTATTTTAACTACTTGATATCTATCATTAAGATAACTTGAAAGTAGATCCAACGCCTTTCCTCTTATTCCTAAACAATAAAGTTTATCTAATAATATTTTATGATCTACAGTATCAAAAGCTTTTGCTAAGTCTAGAAACGTTATAAGTATCGGTTTACTTTGATCCAAGTTATTGTATAATGTATTTGTTATGTAATTGAGAGCATTCTTTGTACCTATTTTTTTCATAAAACCAAATTGGTGTTCAGATATTATATTACTTTTTTTAATAAAATCATAAATTCTGTTATATAAAATTCTTTCAAGAATTTTAGCTACATTTGATATTAATGAAATAGGTCTATAATTTGATATATTATGCTTCTCTCCAGACTTGTATATAGGAACAATTTCCGCTTTTTTTAGTGCATCAGGCCATACAGCGTTTTCAATACAAGAATTAATTAAATGCGCTAAAGGTTCAGCAATATTGTTGCAAAGTATTTTTAAAGTTTTGGCATTTATTTTGTCAACTCCTCCATTTTTTAATTTCAAATTATTAATAATACTTGCAACCTCATGCGCACTAGTTGGTTTTAAGAAGATGGAGCTTGCATTCATATCTGGTAATTTTAAATCAGCATCCGAATATTTATCAATTTTCTCACTCAATTTTTTACCTATTTCACAAAAATACTTGTTCATATTATTAGCTTTTAAACGTTTATCTGTTATTTTCTCACTATCAACTTTAATATTATTAATAGTATCATTAGATTTATTTTTTTTCCCTATTTTTGTGTTTATAATTTCCCACAGTTTTTTAGGATTATTTGTATTATTTTGGATCAGACTTTTATCGTATTTGACTTTTGCATCTGTAATTACCTTATCTAATATTTTGGCATATCTTTTGTACTGTACTTTAAGTTGATCATTCTCACGATCCATCTGCCATAAATTATACAAAGATTCTTTAGTATCACACAATTTTATTATAGCATCTGTAATCCAGTTCTTCCTTTGTTTCTTATTATCTTTCCTCAATTTTATTTTTGCTAATTCAATGCATTTTTTTATTTAGCTTAATAGTGTATCAGTAGCAATATTAGGATCATGTATTGACATAGTTCCATTCCAATTTATTGTCTTGACAACGTTTCTTAATTTTTTATAGTCTATTATTTTAGTGGATGCTTTACTTTTAGTCTTCATCTTGTTTATAGCAATAAAAATAGGGTAATGGTCTGTTAAAGAATGTTTTAATTTATATGTAACTGTACTTAGGCTATTAGTTTTAATGAAGATATTATCAATACAAGATCCTTTACAGTTTCCTATAGGTGGCCTTGTAATTCCCACGAAACCAGGAAAATATCCATTTTGTAAGAAGTTACAGAGGAATTCTTGACTAATATTATCAGATTCTAGTAAATCAATATTAAAATCACCTATAACTAAATGATTTTTAGTATTTCTCTTATTATTCAAGAACTTGTTTAAATCTAGAATGAATTATGCTTTAGGTATGTGATGAGATCTGTATACAGCGGAAAATTCCATACTACTGTTATCATTTAATGTGATATGAGTATTTATTATTTTAATCTTTCCATACTTAATAATTTTAGTTTTGTGTACAATATTCTTATCAACAAAAACCATGACACCATCATTCTGATTTAAGTTACTTTCATTATAATAACTATTATATCCCTCTAAATCGTGTATTTTATAATTTACTTGTACAAAAGTTTCAGTGCATATAACAATACATGGTCTACTAGTTAGACTTTGTAATAGAATTTTTAACTTATCAAAATTTGCAGACATACTTCTTATATTTACATGCATTATAATATCATTTTTATTGTTAATGATTTTATTTAGACAATTGATATTGTCACATATTTTTTCCTTTTGAATAGAGTCTTTTTGTATTTTATCAAGAAATTCAAAATCCATATTTAATTATTTAAAACTTAAGTCTTTGTATTTTTTCTTGTGCTATTTCTTGTTACTATTTGTTGTTTTCGCTGCTGTTGAACATTTTGTTGTTCTTCTTGTTGCTGTTCTTGCTGCTGTTGTTGCTGCCGTTGTTGGTTTTGTTGCTGTTCTCGCTGTTGTTCTTGCTGCTGTTGTTGCTGTTGTTGAGAAAATTTCTCACTTTGCATATTGTTTGCATTTTCTTTTTGTTCGTTAGTTATCTTCAGTTGATAATGCTTCGGTATTGTATACACTGTTGGTAATGTAGGTATCACAGGATAATCAGTGTTTCCAATTAATTTTTTAATCTTGTTTTTTATTATTTCGCATAAATTTATATCTGCTGCATTATGACACGTATTAAAAACTGTATTAAATTTATTATTGCTGTAACTGCAGTTTATACATACTAATACTTCATTATCACATTCAATAGTTTTGTGATTTTTTGCACACTTTAGGCATGTTATTTTATTATTGCACTTTGTACCATTGTGTCCCAACCTACCACAGTTGAAACATGGTTTTATATTTATCAGGTCAAAAACTCTACAGCTTTGACATCCAATAAAGATTCTATTCTTGTTATCTCTGATGTTTTTATAAATTTCAGCTGTCACTTCCACTAAAACACTACTGAGTTTTGTCGTCTTGTTTGTATACAAGTGTAACACCTGAGCTTTAGTATTAAAATTTGCGAAATTCCTTATGTTTATATCTTCTTCAATTTCATTCTCATCCATGTTCATATTGTTATCAATTCCAACTATTTTAATTTTTGGATTATTTAATTGTTCTATTTTCACTTCACAATCTCCATCTAGGCAGTTCTTTAATAAACTTTCAGCATTTTCAACACAGTCATTATTCATACATTTAATAACAATCTCATCTTTATTTTTGCTGTATATTTCTTTTGTTTGAATGCTTTTCTCATCTATTAAACATTTTACTATACTTTTTTTGACATCTGTTTGTCTTGCATTATTTAAGGTTTTAACTATAAGTTTTGGAACTCGTTTTTGTAGAGGTTTCACAGCACTTGTTATTTCAGCAAAAGATTTATTGCTTCTTTGGTAACTTTTTTGTTTTCCTATAATTTCTTTCAGTAGATCATTTTTTTCAATAAGTTCTCTGTTAAGTTGTTTTAATAGTTCATTTTCTTTTTGCATGATTTCAAGATCAGCTGCACTATCTCTCACTGTTGAGTTCAGTAGGTCTTGTGCTTTACACTCTAATTCCTTCAGTATTTCCTTCCTTATTTCTTCTGATTGCCTCGATTTTATTTGTGCAATCATTGCCTTTGTTGATTCACTCAAAACCTCTTCATCAACTTTTGAGGTTATGTTTTTATGTTCTTGGCATATTATTAGCCTTTCACTAATAAAAATTAGACTTTTTTGTTTTGCACAACTTTGGTGGTACGCATTATCACATATAATACAAATAACTGTTGATACTTCATTCTGTGAGTGACATTTCAGAAAATTTTTACTGGTCTTATCCGGAGGATCTTTCCCTCCCGCCGTCATGTTGGCCGAAATTGATTGTTATCATTTTATAGTATTAATCGAATTTAATATAACAAAATAGAATTAAGATTTAGCATTATAATATAATACATGACAATTGATGCATGTCAATTAAGTTTAATAGACATTTAACTAATTAAATGTAATTATTTTTTATTCATGTCTATACATCGAATTTTGTATCTAATATCTAATTATTTTGTATAATTTACATATATCGCAAGCTATTTACATATATCGATACCTAATAATGCATGATTGCAATCGCAGTTCTAATTGGATTTAAAGATTTGAAACTCTCTTATATAGCAATCGTGCGGAAATCTCGCCACTTGCGAACTAACTTTACGAGACGCCTCCTAGCGGTAAAATATATAAACTAGCGCATTTTTTAAATGCAAGAACGATACACGTAAAATATAATAAGCCTTTGCAAGTACTTTTTTTTATCAATGATAGGTTATAAATAAATAGTAACTTAGTTTTTTATCTTATTATTTATTATTAAACAAACATTATATCCATGTTTTTTGAATATAATACAAACCATCTGATAACATTGTCATATGAGAAGAGCGAGCACGTGTTTTCGCGACGACCGGAAATTTTGTCGCGCCAACAGCTATAAATTAGGACGGTCATTAGACGTGGTAATTAGCGGTCCCGGTGATTCCTTCTTTGTTTCCATACTACTTGCGAACTTGCCTGCATATATTTACAACAAACTTGCTTAAATTATACTATACATATTACCAAAAAGTATATCCAGAGTTTTTACTATACTACATAGCATTTTTAATACTGCTGTATATCATAAACTCATAAATATATAGTAAATTTTCGTAGAAACATAGTAAATTTCCTACATATGTCGAGTTTGTCCCCGGCTCAGTAAAAAGTATAGTAATTTTTACTCAAACATTTCTCTCCGTGTATTTGTTATTTAATGCTATGAAAAATTTAGAATTAAAATGTAGCATAAAAAACTATATAATTTTTTCTATTGATTTTAATAGGGAAGAATGCCAATTTTTAGTTAGAGTATTCTTGTAGATCGAGGTATAGTTTCTTTGTAAACTTTTGGAATTTTCACGATATCTTCAAAATGAAAGAAGTTATAGTTAAATCTTTAAAAAACGTTGTGACGTCACTCCGGTCGGCACCTATGATATTTTAACGGTGTGACGTCACTCAAAGGATTTTTAATACACTATAACTTTTGCAAATGAAGTTTTCTTTTTTAATTTAAATAAGATATACACAAAAGATATACGTCGGCTTAGATTCTCTATCAAATGCACAATTAGTGCCGATCAAAAAATAAATTTTGTATTCTTTCCTATTGCCTTGTAAGGGGCTTATGAGTTTTCACGATCAATATGAGGCCAATTGAATAAAGGTAGTTTCATAGAAAATACGTATATTATCAAAAAGTAATGGTATAGTTATAAGTAATAATTTAAATAATTTAAATAAAATAAATAAATATTACACATGTAATTTGTACGATTTGTCGAAAATAGCATGAAACAATTTGTTTATGCTTACGATAAATTAATTCCGTTTGGAGTGAGATTAACCTAATTAATACCTAATATTACTTTCTTAAATATCAACCGAGAGAACCTTTTATAAAAGTATTATTTATAGTAGATTAAGGTAATGATTCATTGTGTAGACAATAAGTGCAAAAAGTTCAAAGTGTACCATTTTTTATTAATGTGAATTATTCTAATTCATGACAACTTTCACAGTTTAAATACCAAATTGGGGACATCTTGAATTTTAAATTTAAAATTAATTTATTGTTCTAATAAATTAACATTTGAATTATTTGTAAAAAAACCACTGACAATTGATTAGCATGTAGCTTCCTACAATTTCATAAATTGTTCCATGATAATTCGCACATGTACATAATTGAATAAAAAGTTTGTTTATCAAGTTCATTTGCGGCTTGTACGGATAAAGTACATTTAAATCTATTCATTTTTTATACTCATAGAAATTGACTAATTTCAATTAATAAAAAAGATATTCGCAAACTACACAATTCAATAATAAGTATGTTTATCAAAGTTAATTTAAGTTGATTCCCGCCTAATATGAATAAACTGCATTAAATTATATTGATTTCCTATACTTATAGGAATTGATTAAAATCAATTAATGAGAAAGGTATTTGCAACCTACTGAATTCAATAGAATGTGTGTTTATTAAAGTTTATTGAAGTTGATTCGCGGCTTATACGAATAAACTGTATTTAAATCTATTGATTTCCCAATGTCATAGGAATTGATTCAAGTCAATTCATAAATAAAGTTTTCACAGCCTACAAAATTCAATAAAATTTTCATTTATTAAACGTGATTAAAGTTAATTCAGGGCTTATACGAATAAGCTGTATTAAAATCTATTCACGTTTGGAATTCATAAAAATGAATTAATGTGGATAGAAGTTTTATAGTCAATTTATACATTGAATGAGATAAATTCAAATAGTATTGGAATATATTAAAATTCATTGTACTGTATTATCTAAATTGTAATTAAATACAATACTAAAAAAAATTAACTATTCTGTTATAGAAGTCGATTTAAATATATAGAAATCAATACTAAATATAGGGATTGAACTAAATTGCAATTAAAGTTTATTAATCACAATTCATTTTCAATTGACTTGTTTTCTGGTAGTCAATTCAATCAATTAAAATAAATTTAATTCGATAAAATTTGATTTTTTTTTAATTGACTTCAATCGCATATTTTTAGCAGGGTTACAACATCCAGCATTTGACTTTGTTTCAACGATGAATCTTGAGTCAGGGTAACAGCTAAAAATATTTTATTATAGCTTATAGTATGCGTGTTTTAATAAATATAATACAAAACTTTGCATTTATATTTATTATAATATCAAGAAATACAAACGTACTAATAACATTACTATATTGCAAAAAAAAAATATAATATCACAAAATACAAAAATTATTTATAAGCACTCGACGTGGGAAGTTTGTGGTCTAATGCGTTTGAATTGTTTTGAAATACTGCAACTTCATTATTGTTTATTATTACGTTAAATTGTAGATGGATAATAATGAAGATAACAATCAAATATGCTGTGACTAGAATTTATTGTACGACTATGCCTAAATAGGCGTGCCTCGCTCGTAATCCTCGTGGCGACTGCCGAAAAGGCAATAGAACGGAAATGACATATACACGATATAGTCAAATTGATATTTAAATTTTGATTACAGTAGTCCGAAACGTTACATTATATCATATAGTTAAATGAACTTCAGACATTCCGCCCACCTATCTTCTCAGAAGATACTAATTAACAATAGTACAATGGTACTCATTCGTTTTTTTTTTTACTAATTTAAGAGTAGATTCTAGTCTATAAATAATCAACAATTCATATAACTTTAACAATTTATAGAATAAAATTAAGCGAAATTAAACAATTAAAGTATTATATACAAGAAAAGGCCCTTATCGGTGCGCGACCCCGGAACCGAGAGCTCTTTCATACCACCCCTACTTGAAGTCCTGGCCTGGTTTTTTTCAAAGAGGGCAGTAAGATACGGTGGCTGCCGCATGACAACCGCTTTGTAAAGCAGCAGCTCCATAAAATACTCCCTCCTCACCTTCAGATCCAACCAGTCCAGTTTTTTCCTGTAGGCGGTGATATGCTCATCCCGCCTAACACCACATATGTATCTCACACATGCATTCTGTAGACGTTGTAGTCGTGTCTGGAGCTCCCCTGACACATCAAGAAGAACCACTGAGCAATAGTCTAAGTGAGGTAGTACCAGTGCACATGCCAGCTGCTTCCTCAGTATCTCTGTGGTGCTTGAACGGAAAAGTTTTAAGCTATACAGAGCTCTATTTACCTTTCTACTGACCGCATTCAGTTGCGGCTTCCATGTCAACCCTCCGTCCATCACCACACCGAGGTTGGTGACTGTATCGACAAAGGGAACGTGTACGCCGGTCTGTATCTCAATGCCTTGCAAGTCAAGGTTCTGACATCATCCATATACATTTCATTTTTCAAAATTTCCGCGCCTAAAGGATACCTCTCCTTATCATCATCAGCTAGCTGTTTCATAGTCCTGTTTGCTAAAAATGGGCTACAACCTACTCCATACGTTACAGTTGATAACCTATAAATCTGAACTGTTTCAGAAGTATCAAAACGCCACAATATTAACTGCCAATGTTGGTCATCATCATGTACAATAATCTGTCTAAACATTTTTTCAACATCAGCAACGAAAGCATATTTGTACTTACGCCAGGATTGAACGAGACAAGCTAAATCAGGTAATAAATTAGTACCGACGTGAAGGCAATCATTTAAACTAGAACCATTTTTAGTTTTCAAGGAACCATTAAATACTGTAAGCAGTTTTGTAGTTGCGCTGCTCTCTTTCAACACACCATGGTGAGGCAAAAAACAACAACGGGATATATCCAGAGGTTCATCTGGATCCTTATCTGAAACGAGATACATGTGTCCAAATTCTATATACTCAAGCATAAAGGCATGGTAAGCTTCCTTAAATGCTTGATCCCTTTCAAAACGTATCTCCATTCGATTCAATAATTTAAGCGCAGCTTGATAAGTATCACCTAAAGAAGGCACATTGACAATTTTAAAAGGTAATCTTAATATATACCTTCCATCAGCTGATCTCGAATGAGTGTGTAGAAAGTGTTCCTCTCATTCCTGGTCGTCTAGTGAAACAGGTTGTTTGCAAGAAACCTTCCCTTGGAGCCAAAATCTTTGCAGCAATTCATTTACATCCAACTCTACAGTACTATGCAAGACTGTTGGGGTTGTCAAATTTAGTGGACCCTGTTTGGTCGTCTCTCCAGAAATTAACCATCCTAAATGGGTTTGAGTAGCGATGGGCTCTTTCCCTTCGCCTTTGATCACTTGACCTTCTACAACTTGGGCGTATACAGCAGTACCCAACAGGACATCAATAACACCAGTCTTATTGAAGTTCGGATCAGCCAGTGTAAGCCCCTGCAAATGACTCCAGCTGAACTCTTTGCCTTTTGTGATTGGCTTATAGCTGATCACCTTTGGTAAAACATAGGCAACCACTTGGCAGATAAAAGTAGAATTAAAGTGTGGTTTTATTGTAAATTCAGTAACCGCTTTACAAGTTATCTGACGTTTACTGCCGACGGCAGTTATAGTCAAAACAATTGGTTTTTTTTATCAATCTAAGTCTTTGACATAATGACTCCGAAATGAATAAATACTGAGCACACTGATCTACCAGCGTTCGAACGAGAATCTGTTCTCCTGCATCGTTAGAGACATACACCCAGCCAGTAGGTAACAGAACAGTTTCGGGATTTGAGTGTATTACCTTGACAAAGTGATTAGCAGAAGAACTAGTATCAAGCACGTCTGAACTAACAGATTTCAACTCATTTGAAGCATTATTTTGATCAATGTGGATAGGTACTTTATTAGTTTCTAAATTAGTTTTAGGTTCGATATGCAAAAAGGTATGGTGTTTGTTATTACATTTTTACAACGACTAGTGGAATTACAATTCTCAATAAGATGATTTCTTAGGCAATTATAGCAAAGTTTCCTGCTCTTGACAAAGGCGTGTCTTTGAGTTACTGTTTGGGCCTTAAATTTCTCACATTGTAAAATGAAATGTGATTTAGAACAAAGGGCACATTTAGTATTCTTATTAGAACTTTCAGTTACATGAAAATTCTTTAAAACAGTCTGAGGCTTATTCGACTGACCTTTAGATGGATTATATGAATTAATTTTCGAGGAATAGTAAGAAGTGAAAGATTTAATTTTATCGCTCGACTCGATAGTTTCTAACGCCATAATTTTTGTTTCCAAGAACGTTATCAATTCCTGAAATTTAGAAGGTTCAAAAGATGACCCCATAGAAGTTTCCCATTCCTTGCGGGTCTGAGTATCTAACCGACTGGCGGTCAAATATACGATAATATCATCCCATGTATCCGTTGAACGACCGATTGCTTTCAAAGCCATAAGTTGCCCATTGGTACCGCTTAAAATTCTCTTTATTTCTGCTGAAGACTCAGAAGCCATACCTTTGAGCGAGATCAAAGAGGCAAGATGCAAATTAACTATTCTCCATTCATTTTCAAAATGTTTTTTCACTTTATCCCAGGCAGTATCAAAATTACCTTCCTCGATAGGCATCTCTTTAATCAATTCAAATGCTTCTCCCTCAAGGCTCATTTGTAAATAATGTAGCTTAGCAATATCAGATAAATTAGTGCGAGAGGCAATTGAAGTATCAAAATAACTTTTAAATGAAGACCACTTTTTAAAATCACCTGAAAATTTAGGTAGGTCGATCTTCGGTAGCTTTGCTTCCAAAGGATCATTTTGAGTAGTAACGTTGAGAGTTCGCGATGATGAAGCAGGCAATGAAGGCATAGTTAAATTATTATAATGTTCAAGAAATTCTCCTTTTCTTTCTAAATAAACTTCCTCAGCACTATCAATGAAATTTTCTAAGAAATACTTATGTATTAAATCCGTTATACTTAGTTCCATAATACTATCATGAGCATCCAACAATTTTTTCCAATAAGTTTCAATACTTCCAATCTGTGCAGTTGTTGCTCCTCTGGTCATTTTTGGTTTACCCTTTTTCTTAAAATTCGTAAAGGAACGATAGATTTTACTTAATAATTCCTTTTGCAATTTTTCAAATTTATCCAAAATACCTTTTATTTATTTAATGCGTTGCAATAATTAATTAAGTTGTAATTAAGAGTACTGGAATAAATTGTAGAGTATGACAATCAATCCAAAGAACGATAATCAATTCAAAAATACGACGATCAATTCAAAATGCGACGATCAATCCAAAGTACGATAATCAATTCAATGTACGACAATTAATTCAAATGCTAAACAATAATAGCAATCAATTGTCAAATGAAAGCGAGCTTATTCTCAAAGTAAAGAGTACATCAATATAAGCATGTAATTCAAACACAATTCAAATAAAGGTTCAACTCTAATACGCATGCTAGCAAGGCAAGAAGAAGCACTGTACACATGAAGGCAATGTACATGTGAAAGAAAACAAACTATACTACAGTAAGTCTTAGCGTTCGCAAGCTGTTATGTAAATAAAGCGACAATGTCAACTCTCAAAACAAGCCAAGCAATAAGCAATAAATAACTAATTGGAACAAACTTACTGTAATGAAGATTTCTACCTAGTTTGCGATAAATGCATTCCAGTGGAAAAGGCACTCAAACAAGTAAACTGCGTGAGCAGTCCAAACCATGTTGTTTTAAGCTGATATTATTCAGCTGTAGAAAACGCAGCGCCGATGCAGCTCCAAAACGCTGTAATTTTGGCGTTGTTTTTCCGTCGGTCCGTGAGGCAAGCACGAAGATGGTACGAAAGGTAGACACCAATATGTGTCCCCCACTCAGCCGCGAGCCTGGAGAATCCGCGAGTCCGTATTATACTCGCAGCTAGGCAAAGCGAATGCGGTGTGAGAATGTAATGTGTGTATATATATATAGTGATTCACTCATTATTTCTGCTATGTTGAAGTCGTCCAATCCTTTCCGTTTATTCCGGAATTAACCGGAATCAACAAGTAGAAAAATATCACTATATCAATAAAGAAAAGTAATCAAAGTGGCTAATGTATACAATGTTTATTCTATTTATACATATAAATGTTTATAATATTTAATATAAATATTTCCCGTACATCAATCTGCACCGCGATATATTCAATATATATCGTATTTTTGATTTCTAATTTCGATAGTTCAATTGGAAAAAAAGAATATTCTGTCAATCCAAGGGCAATGTAATGTAATATAGTAAATCTCATAAAATGTCAGCGAAATATTTTCCCCAATGCTTCAAATATTAAAACATATTAATCTGAGTCATATTTGCGAAGCTCATTTTTCTAAATTACTCGAAGTAAAAACTATAATAATACAATCGTAAACCCTAAACCCTAAACCCAACTACCCCGAGCACAGCATTTTTCAATAAAAAGTTTTCATAATAAAATCGTAAACCCAACGACCCCAAGCTGAGAACTTTGCAATTAAAAAATCGGCAAACGGCAGTAAACAAATTTATTTAATAGTATTATTAACCTTAAACCCAAACTGAGTAATTTGCAATAACAGATTTTCATAATAAAATTATAAACCTAAACCCAAAACCCAACTACCCCAAACGTAGCATTTTGCATTTATAAAATTTTAATAATTAAACCGTACGTTCTAAATCCAAATCCCTAAACTCAACTACCTCGAGCTGAGCATTTTGCAAATAAATAATTTTAATAAGAAAATCGTAAACCATGAACTCTAAATCCAAGATGAGCAATGCGCAGTAATTAAATTTCAAAAATAGAATTTTCAACCTTAGGTTCTAAACTCAATTAACCGAATCCGAGAATTTTGCAATTAAACAATTTTACAATAAAAACATTATAATAATAAAATCGTAAGCCCTAACCTCTAAACTTAAATAAATCAAGCTGAGCAATTTGCAGTAGATAAATTTAAATAATAGAATTGTTAACATTAAACCCTACCCCCTAAACCTAATTAACCCAAGCCGAGTAAACAACAAATTTCGTAATAAAATCGTAAATCCTAAACCCAACTACGCCGAGCTGAGCGCTTTGCAATAAAAACATTATAATAATAAAATCGTAAGCCCTAAACTGATCTAAACCCAAATAACCCCAGTTGAGCAATTTGTTGTATACAAATTTCAATAATAAAATTGTTAACCTTAAACTGTAAATTGAGTGAATTTCACTTCAGTAAAATATACCTGTATATTACATATTATTATTTATTATTATCTATGTATTTATATATTTAAATTAATTTAAATTTGTATTATTATAAATTGGTCTGCTTGGGTTATTTGGGTTTAGGGTTTAAGGTCTGGATTAAAAAGTCTATTACTTAAATTTGTTTATTGTAAATTGCTTAGCTTGGGTTTAGAGTTTAGGGCTTATTATTTTATTATTATAATGTTTTTATTGCAAAAAGCTCAGCTCGGGGTAGTTGGGATTAGGGTTTACGATTTTATTATGAAAATTCGTTAATTGCAAATTACTCGGCTTGGGTTAATAAGGTTTTGGGATATTTGGGTTTAGAGTTTGGGTCTAACGATTGTATTATTAAAATTATTTATTCGCATAATGCTCAGCTCGGAGTCGAGCTCGGGGTAGTTGAATTTAGGGTGTTAGGATTAAGAATTTCTGGTTTAATTATTAAAAACCTTTTAATTGCAAAATAATCAGCTTGGGGTAGTTAGGGTTGGGGATTAGGGTTTATTGTTAAATTATTAAAAATATTTAATTGAAAAATGCTCAGCTCGGGGTAGTCGGGTTGGAATAGCGCGTTTCTTACACATAAGAAATATACACGTAATTATTTTACACTTAAGGGGAGGGTAGGGTTTTCCATGCTAAAAAAAACACTTTCTTTGCGAATTTTTTTTAGAGAACTGGGTTAACCAAATGTATTCAAACCTTTTGCACACTTTTAAGCATCATTTCAACAACATTCTCAAATTTTTTCATGCAATTATGTCGGCAAATAAGCCGGTGACGGAGCATTTCCCAAAACGCCTTTTGAAAAAGATAATTTGCGGTGATCACTGTATCTCGGCCAAAATTACCTGTAACCAAAATTTCGGTAAAATTTAATTAAAACATCACTAAATCCTCCCCCCAACGGTTTCCAAATGTATTTTTTTTTTCATTTTTATACGTTTTATAGCAGTTTGAATCAAAAGTTACGATTTTTAACTAAAATTTTCGTCATTTTGTGGGTGAAAAACACCCTTAATGTACAAAAAAAATTTCATACGAACCGTTGGGGGGAGGCTTATTATACCTAGAAATTGTATACCAAATTTGGTGTAAATCGGTTAACGGTTCTGAAATGACAATGATCACGGACTTTGTAAAACTGGTTTCGAGAAAAACGCGTTTAAAGTTTATAAGTATGAAAAAGTTAAGAAAAAATCTTTTTTTTTTAACTTACACCGAGTCATCGATTCCAGCTCCATAAAGGACATTTCCTGCTGCAACATTGTTATCCTCAGCTTCTTTTTTTTGCAATCTACACAAAATCCTGGCCTCTTTAGTCTGCTGTTCAGCTTGAAACTCTGCCTTACTTATCCGACAGTTATCTTCCAATCTTGCATAATCGTGCGCGCTTGGTCCAACGCTGATACCCATATCGGACAAAAAGGCAAGTAAAGCACCTGTGCCTTCATTGAACGTACTTGCAGCTATATACGATGCCAGTTCTACGAGTTGTTTGCTACCAGGTAACTTTTTCGGTGCAACTTTCCAAATCAACTGGTTAAGACTCTCATTGGCGTTTTGGGTAAAACCTCCGACACATCTTTCTAAGAGTTCGTCCTTGCTCAACTCTTCATAGATTGGTTTTAGAGCTTCAATAACGTCTTGTGGAAGTGGAGAGTATGCATGCTTAAAGTTTTCTACCCCCGTTGTGGCCAAAGCTTTTTTATAAGGACACCACGAAGTCTCGCCGCTCGGACACTTTTCATGATGAGGATTTTCGTCTGTCGACTGCTGATGGTAGTAGGTAGCCCAGATGGCATCTTTCATTTTTTGCACCGAATCGCAATTGTGTCTTATAACTGCTCCATAGTATCTACTTAAATTGTCGATCATTTTTCCGGTGAGTTTTCCCTTACCGCCAAGGACTTTACTCCTACGTTTTTTACCAGCGTTTTTTCCTGTTTTTACGACTGTTTCTTCAACAGTATTTTTAACAAGGTCACGCAAACGTTTCCCCATTCTTTTTTGCACGAGTCCTATGCACTCCTTTTTACTAATAATAAAATCTTTACCATATGGCTGTGCTTTGACTAAATTACCGAACGTCTTACTATCTCCGTATCCAACATAATTACCAATCTTTGCTCCATACTTCTCTTCGGAGCGGCTGAACATGTCTATTACTGCTCCCACTTCCATATTTCCTGATGGCCCCGCGTCGTTGGCTTGGCATTCACCGTTATTTATATGCTCTTCATGCCATTCTACAAACTCAGCCGTATTTAACTTTTTTTCCCATAATTTGCACTGTTGACAATATAAACTGCTAGTTTGAATATCAACTACCTTGCCAGTCCAGTAGCCTATCAACGAAGTTACACCATATAAAGAGCTGAAACCTTGCTTCTGCCAGGTCCTATCTCCCGAAACGGTCAAAACGTCAGATTCTGAATTTTCCTTCGTTATTTTTATTTCTTCTTGTGCAGCGGAAAGGAGAAACTTTTCAGCAGTAGTTTGTACAGAAGTTGCGATCATGGATATATTACTTAAGTAAGATGTTTTGGATAAAAAATGACTTGAAATGTCCATTAAGCCGCAGAATGTATTACACCCTGCTAGGCCTAAACCTAATGCACGCATTGTAAAGGCAAATCGAGTGTTAATCTCGTAGCGGTGACCAATTTTTTCACTCGACGGTATGTAGCGTGGATTGCAATTGGAGCACTTCACTTGTATCTCAAAACCAAGACCTTCTTTTTTACAACATTGAAACACAACTTTTCCATCGCATTCAGCACACTTAACTACACATTGTTGTTAAAAAACAAACTTTCTTGTGTAATAATGTTTAAGACAACTTTATAGCATCGTTGCGTTTAAGTGTATACACGTGCTCATGATTAATATGGATTAAATAAAACAAAATGCATAAACAAGTAAATTGTTACCGATTTGCATAGCTAGGAAACATTTCGAAAAACTGATGCAATATTCGTCAATATCTCGACGAACTATCTTCTGTCCTTGTGTAATCACGTTTGTGACATTTATTCAAATTGTAGTTTGTTAACTGAAAAACTAAAAGTTGGCCCCAATTGGTATTAAAACAAGGAATATTTTGAGACCTTAAACAGTATCTAATATTGTTTCCTTTTCCAGAAAATGTTTTAAGGTCTCCAAATATTCCATGTTTTAATACCAATCAGGGCCAAGTATTAGTTTTTCGATTAACAAAATACAATTTGAATAAATATCAAATACGTGATTAGACAAGGACAGTAGATGCTGACCCCAGAGTTTTAAAGAATGTGTTTTCACCAAAAAGGCAAATTTCGTTATTTTTTATTATGTAGTCAAATGACTTTGAAATTTTTAAATTAAATAAACTCAAAAAATTTTTACATACTTTTGAAGTTATTTCCAACCGTTTCCACAACTATAGGATGAATTCAAATTTTTTACCGTTCCCCTTGACGTGGAATCACAATAATAAATATATAATATACTATTAACGGAAATTGAATATGCCAGAAACCAGATTGTTCGGAAAAAATTCCATCTCACCGTATCAAGAATTACTATCAAATTCAAATCATAACATGTTATTTGTCATGTACGATCGTCTGGATTCTTCTACTGAGGATGTGATTTCCAATTAAATATTTCCTAATTCGACGGAAAAGAAATTGAATTAGAAAATTTATATCTTTAAATAGCAATGTGGGTCTTATCATCTTGACAATATAACATGATACAGTGAAAACTATAGATTTCTCAATTGAAGGTATTTTTCATCAAATAAAAAAAGTTTTGCCAGAAAATTTCATCTCCATCACGAAAATCTAGCAAAGTTCACATGGAAACTATTTCTTTTTATAATGGTCAAGATTTGTGCAGCAACTTTTTCACACATGAATTTTTAACCTTTTAACTCCACACGTACAATAGAAACATGTGAAAAATGCACACACGAAACAGCGAGTATGCCGCACTCTTTCGAAAATTTGTCTGCTGCCCGAATTATTGCATATAACTTACGCAAGTCTGCTACACTTGTTCTGCACATCAACAGAAGCAAGGGAGGACAGCGTCTGCTTCAAGTTTGATTCAAGCCTGCCTAACAGTTGCTGTCACATTTTATCTTGGAAAATCTGTTTAAAATCTGCTGCAAGTACGCGTGCGATTTTAATTTTCCGGAATCGCACTTTCAATTCAACAAGTATGCTGCACTTCTTGAAAAACTTTTCTGCTGCCACAATTCTTGCATATGACTCACGCAAGTCTGCTACACTTGTTCTGCACATCAACAGAAGCAAGGAGGGACAGCGTCTGCTTCAAGTTTGATTCAAGCCTGCCGAACAGTTGCTGTCACATTTTATCTTGGAAAATCTGTTTAAAATCTGCTGCCAGTAAGTGTGCGATTTTAATGTTATGGAATCGCACTTTCAATTCAACAAGTATGCTGCACTTCTTGAAAAACTTTTCTGCTGCCACAATTCTTGCATATGACTTACGCAAGTCTGCTACACTTGTTCTGCACATCAACAGAAGCAAGGATGGACAGCGTCTGCTTAAAGTTTGATTCAAGCCTGCCGAACAGTTTCTGTCACATTTTATTTTGGAAAATCTGTTTAAAATCTGCTGCAAGTACGCGTGCGATTTTAATGTTACGGAATCGCAATTCTTGCATATGACTTACGCAAGTCTGCTACACTTGTTCTGCACATCAACAGAAGCAAGGAGGGACAGCGTCTTCTTCAAGTTTGATTCAAGCCTGCCGAACATTTGCTGTTACATTTTATCTTGGAAAATCTGTTTAAAATCTGCTGCACGTTCGCGTAGATTTATATTGGCAAAGTGTCATGAACTCACATTTCTACAATGCTGCTAGAAGTCTTGTGTAAAGTACTGGCACAAGCGCTCGACAGTAGATTCATACTCAACGTGCGAAACAGACTAGATATAAATTGTTGCAAGATTACTCACTGATAAACAACTTGCTAAAAAATTGCAGCAGATTTTGAAAGCTTTTGCTACCAGGGATATTAGTAGTATTTGTGAACATCTCCAGTAAATTTAGTTGCTAATGAATTACGTACTTTGACACATCCATCAACGGATATCGACCTATGCATAATAATATAGTACCTGTATAATATATCTAATAACTATTTGATAAAGTTGAGGGCGTAAACAGTTAGCATCGTCTTTTTTAGGGAATTAGTTAAATAGGTTTGCGCAAAATACTTTTTGAAAATAGAAAAATAAGTAATAATATATTAAACTAAAGAGTTGTAAGAGGCGTTTCTTAAGAAAATTCAAAATACTAATCTTCTACATTATATTAAAATTCTTCAAGTTAGACCAAACTGTAAAAATCCCTTAAAACAAGTGATTCATTTTATGTGATCATTTTTATTTAACGTTATATATGTCACAAAAAGTATAAAGTTAAATATTACCGAAAAAAAAAATTTTTTTAAGTTATAATCTACATCTACATCTACATTATACTAAAATTCTTCAAGTGAGAACAAACTGTAAAAATCCCTTAAAACTAGTGATTCATTTTATGTGATCATTTTTATTTAACGTTATATATGTCACAAAAAGTATAAAATTAAATATTACACAAAAAAAAAAATTTTTAAGTTATAATATGATTTTGATGATAAAAAAGGTATTCCTAAAATGACCGTCCGTCCGTCCGTCCGTTACGCTTATAAATTAAAGTTGAACATATACATGTTATTTAATTCAAAAATAAATTATTTTATGGTAGTTAATTAGTAAAGAGTCATACATATACATATATCGTATAAAAAACCAGATGTATTGGATGCTGTAAAAGATAATTTCTTCAAATATTCATTATTTTTTGAAATTTTTAATTTTCGAAAAATACATAATGCATACTGGTAGATATTATATATATACTCATACACGTTATATAAGATGTGCACCGCAGATCTGGTAAAGATGACATGGATGCTGCGAATGATCATTTGTACAAATATTCGTTATTTTTTGAAATTTTTAATTTACGAATGCATAATGATAAATGCTATATGTATTCATGCATATTACAAGATGTGCACCGCAGATTTGGTCCAGATGAGATGGATGCTGCGAATGATCATTTGTAAAAATATTCATTATTTTTTGAAATTTTTAATTTACGAATGCATAATGATAAATGCTACATATATTCTTGCATATTATAAGATGTGCATCGTATATTTTGTCCAGATGAGATGGATGCTGCGAATGATCATTTGTACAAATAATCATTATTTTTCAAAATTTTTAATTTATAAATGCATAATGATAAATTTTACATGTATTCATGCATATTACAAGATGTGCACCACAGATCTGGTCCAGATGAGATGGATGCTGCAAATGATCATTTGTACAAATAATCATTATTTTTCAATATTTTTAATTTACAAATGCATAATGATAAATGCTACATGTATTGATGCTTATTACAAGATGTGCACCGCAGATCTGGTCCAGATCAGATGAATGCTGCGAATGATCATTGTACAAATATTCATTATTTTTCGAAATTTTTAATTTACAAATGCATAATGATAAATGCTACATGTATTCATGCTTATTACAAGATGTGCACCGCAGATCTGGTCCAGATCAGATGGATGCTGCGAATGATCATTGTACAAATATTCATTATTTTTCGAAATTTTTAATTTACAAATGCATAATGATAAATGCTACATGTATTCATGCTTATTACAAGATGTTCACGGCAGATCTGGTCCAGATCAGATGGCTGCTGCGAATGATCATTGTACAAATATTCATTATTTTTCGAAACTTTTAATTTATAAATGTATAATGATCAATTTTACATGTATTCATGCATATTACAAGATGTGCACCGCAGATCTGGTCCAGATGAGATGGATGCTGCAAATGATCATTTGTACAAATAATCATTATTTTTCAAAATTTTTAATTACTAATGCATAATGATAAATGCTACATGTATTCATGCTTATTAGAAGATGTGCACCGCAGATCTGGTCCAGATCAGATGGATGCTGCGAATGATCATTGTACAAATATTCATTATTTTTCGAAATTTTTAATTTATAAATGCATAATGATAAATGCTACATGTATTCATGCTTATTACAAGATGTGCACCGCAGATTTGGTCCAGATCAGATGGATGCTGCGAATGATCATTTGTACAAATATTCATTATTTTTTGAAATTTTTCATTTACGAATGCATAATGATACATGCTACATGTATTCATGCATATTACAAGATGTGCACCGCAGATCTGGTCCAGATCAGATGGATGCTGCGAATGATCATTGTACAAATATTCATTATTTTTCGAAATTTTTAATATATAAATGCATAATGATAAATGCTACATGTATTCATGCATATTACAATATGTGCACCGCAGATCTGGTCCAGATGAGATGGATGCTGCGAATGATCATTTGTACAAATATTCGTTATTTTTTGAAATTTTTAATTTACGAATGCATAATGATAAATGCTATATGTATTCATGCATATTACAAGATGTGCACCGCACATTTGGTCCAGATGAGATGGATGCTGCGAATGATCATTTGTACAAATATTCATTATTTTTTGAAATTTTTCATCTACGAATGCATAATGATAAATGCTACATGTATTCATGCATATTACAAGATGTGCACCGCAGATCTAGTCCAGATGAGATGGATGCTGCGAATGATCATTTGTACAAATATTCGTTATTTTTTGAAATTTTTAATTTACGAATGCATAATGATAAATGCTATATGTATTCATGCATATTACAAGATGTGCACCGCAGATTTGGTCCAGATGAGATGGATGCTGCGAATGATCATTTGTACAAATATTCATTATTTTTCGAAATTTTTAATTTATAAATGCATAATAATAAATTTTACATGTATTCATGCATATTACAAGATGTGCACCGCAGATCTGGTCCAGATGAGATGGCTGCTGCAAATGATCATTTGTACAAATAATCATTATTTTTCGAAATTTTTAATTTACGAATGCATAATGATAAATGCTACATGTATTCATGCATATTACAAGATGTGCACCGCAGATCTGGTCCAGATGAGATGGATGCTGCAAATGATCATTTGTACAAATAATCATTATTTTTCAAAACTTTTAATTTACAAATGCATAATGATAAATGCTACATGTATTCATGCTTATTACAAGATGCGCACCGCAGATCTGGTCCAGATCAGATGGATGCTGCGAATGATCATTGTAAATTATTCATTATTTTTTAAAATTTTTAATTTACGAATACATAATGATAAATGCTACATGTATTCATGCATATTACAAGATGTGCACCGCAGATCTGGTCCAGATGAGATGGCTGCTGCAAATGATCATTTGTACAAATAATCATTATTTTTCGAAATTTTTAATTTACGAATGCATAATGATAAATGCTACATGTATTCATGCATATTACAAGATGTGCACCGCAGATCTGGTCCAGATGAGATGGATGCTGCAAATGATCATTTGTACAAATAATCATTATTTTTCAAAACTTTTAATTTACAAATGCATAATGATAAATGCTACATGTATTCATGCTTATTACAAGATGCGCACCGCAGATCTGGTCCAGATCAGATGGATGCTGCGAATGATCATTTGTACAAATATTCATTATTTTTCGAAATTTTTAATTTATAAATGCATAATGATAAATTTTACATGTATTCATGCATATTACAAGATGTGCACCGCAGATCTGGTCCAGATGAGATGGCTGCTGCAAATGATCATTTGTACAAATAATCATTATTTTTCGAAATTTTTAATTTACGAATGCATAATGATAAATGCTACATGTATTCATGCATATTACAAGATGTGCACCGCAGATCTGGTCCAGATGAGATGGATGCTGCAAATGATCATTTGTACAAATAATCATTATTTTTCAAAACTTTTAATTTACAAATGCATAATGATAAATGCTACATGTATTCATGCTTATTACAAGATGCGCACCGCAGATCTGGTCCAGATCAGATGGATGCTGCGAATGATCATTGTAAATTATTCATTATTTTTTAAAATTTTTAATTTACGAATACATAATGATAAATGCTACATGTATTCATGCATATTACAAGATGTGCACCGCAGATCTGGTACAGATGAGATGGATGCTGCGAATGATCACTTGTACAAATATTCGTTATTTTATGAAATTTTTAATTTACGAATGCATAATGATAAATGCTATATGTATTCATGCATATTACAAGATGTGCACCGCAGATCTGGTCCAGATGAGATGGATGCTGCGAATGATCATTTGTACAAATATTCAGTATTTTTTGAAATTTTTAATTTACGAATGCATAATGATAAATGCTACATGTATTCTTGCATATTATAAGATGTGCACCGTAGATTTTGTCCAGATGACATGGATGCTGCAAATGATCATTTGTACAAATAATCATTATTTTTCGAAATTTTTAATTTACGAATGCATAATGATAAATGCTACATGTATTCATGCTTATTACAAGATGTGCACCGCAGATCTGGTCCAGATGAGATGGCTGCTGCAAATGATCATTTGTACAAATAATCATTATTTTTCGAAATTTTTAATTTACGAATGCATAATGATAAATGCTACATGTATTCATGCATATTACAAGATGTGCACCGCAGATCTGGTCCAGATGAGATGGATGCTGCAAATGATCATTGTAAATTATTCATTATTATTTAAAATTTTTAATTTACGAATACATAATGATAAATGCTACATGTATTCATGCATATTACAAGATGTGCACCGCAGATCTGGTACAGATGAGATGGATGCTGCGAATGATCACTTGTACAAATATTCGTTATTTTTCAAAACTTTTAATTTACAAATGCATAATGATAAATGCTACATGTATTCATGCTTATTACAAGATGTGCACCGCAGATCTGGTCCAGATGAGATGGCTGCTGCAAATGATCATTTGTACAAATAATCATTATTTTTCGAAATTTTTAATTTACGAATGCATAATGATAAATGCTACATGTATTCATGCATATTACAAGATGTGCACCGCAGATCTGGTCCAGATGAGATGGATGCTGCAAATGATCATTTGTACAAATAATCATTATTTTTCAAAACTTTTAATTTACAAATGCATAATGATAAATGCTACATGTATTCATGCTTATTACAAGATGCGCACCGCAGATCTGGTCCAGATCAGATGGATGCTGCGAATGATCATTTGTACAAATATTCATTATTTTTCGAAATTTTTAATTTATAAATGCATAATGATAAATTTTACATGTATTCATGCATATTACAAGATGTGCACCGCAGATCTGGTCCAGATGAGATGGCTGCTGCAAATGATCATTTGTACAAATAATCATTATTTTTCGAAATTTTTAATTTACGAATGCATAATGATAAATGCTACATGTATTCATGCATATTACAAGATGTGCACCGCAGATCTGGTCCAGATGAGATGGATGCTGCAAATGATCATTTGTACAAATAATCATTATTTTTCAAAACTTTTAATTTACAAATGCATAATGATAAATGCTACATGTATTCATGCTTATTACAAGATGCGCACCGCAGATCTGGTCCAGATCAGATGGATGCTGCGAATGATCATTGTAAATTATTCATTATTTTTTAAAATTTTTAATTTACGAATACATAATGATAAATGCTACATGTATTCATGCATATTACAAGATGTGCACCGCAGATCTGGTACAGATGAGATGGATGCTGCGAATGATCACTTGTACAAATATTCGTTATTTTATGAAATTTTTAATTTACGAATGCATAATGATAAATGCTATATGTATTCATGCATATTACAAGATGTGCACCGCAGATCTGGTCCAGATGAGATGGATGCTGCGAATGATCATTTGTACAAATATTCAGTATTTTTTGAAATTTTTAATTTACGAATGCATAATGATAAATGCTACATGTATTCTTGCATATTATAAGATGTGCACCGTAGATTTTGTCCAGATGACATGGATGCTGCAAATGATCATTTGTACAAATAATCATTATTTTTCGAAATTTTTAATTTACGAATGCATAATGATAAATGCTACATGTATTCATGCATATTACAAGATGTGCACCGCAGATCTGGTCCAGATGAGATGGATGCTGCAAATGATCATTTGTACAAATAATCATTATTTTTCAAAATTTTTAATTTACGAATGCATAATGATAAATGCTACATGTATTCATGCATATTACAAGATGTGCACCGCAGATCTGGTCCAGATGAGATGGATGCTGCAAATGATCATTTGTACAAATAATCATTATTTTTCAAAATTTTTAATTTACAAATGCATAATGATAAATGCTACATGTATTCATGCTTATTACAAGATGTGCACCGCAGATCTGGTCCAGATCAGATGGATGCTGCGAATGATCATTTGTACAAATATTCATTATTTTTTAAAATTTTTAATTTACGAATACATAATGATAAATGCTACATGTATTCATGCATATTACAAGATGTGCACCGCAGATCTGGTCCAGATGAGATGGATGCTGCGAATGATCACTTGTACAAATATTCGTTATTTTATGAAATTTTTAATTTACGAATGCATAATGATAAATGCTATATGTATTCATGCATATTACAAGATGTGCACCGCAGATCTGGTCCAGATCAGATGGATGCTGCGAATGATCATTTGTACAAATATTCAGTATTTTTTGAAATTTTTAATTTACGAATGCATAATGATAAATGCTACATGTATTCTTGCATATTACAAGATGTGTACATTATTTTTCAAAATTTTTAATTAACAAATGCATAATGATAAATGCTACATGTATTCATGCTTATTACAAGATGTGCACCGCAGATCTGGTCCAGATGAGATGGATGCTGCGAATGATCATTGTACAAATATTCATTATTTTTCGAAATTTTTAATTTATAAATGCATAATGATAAATGCTACATGTATTCATGCTTATTACAAGATGTGCACCGCAGATCTGGTCCAGATCAGATGGATGCTGCGAATGATCATATGTACAAATATTCATTATTTTTTGAAATTTTTAATTTACGAATGCATAATGATAAATGCTACATGTATTCATGCATATTACAAGATGTGCACCGCAGATCTGGTCCAGATGAGATGGATGCTGCGAATGTTCATTTGTACAAATATTCGTTATTTTTTGAAATTTTTAATTTACGAATGCATAATGATAAATGCTATATGTATTCATGCATATTACAAGATGTGCACCGAAGATATGGTCCAGATGAGATGGATGCTGCGAATGATCATTTGTACAAATATTCATTATTTTTTGAAATTTTTAATTTACGAATGTTAATGATAAATGCTATATGTATTCATGCATATTACAAGATGTGCACCGCAGATCTGGTCCTGATGAGATGGATGCTGCGAATGATCATTGTACAAATATTCATTATTTTTCGAAATTTTTAATTTATAAATCCATAGTGATAAATTTTACATGTATTCATGCATATTACAAGATGTGCACCGCAGATCTGGTCCAGATGAGATGGATGCTGCAAATAATCATTTGTACAAATAATCATTATTTTTCAAAATTTTTAATTTACAAATGCATAATGATAAATGCTACATGTATTCATGCTTATTACAAGATATGCACCGCAGATCTGGTCCAGATCAGATGGATGCTGCGAATGATCATTGTACACATATTCATTATTTTTCAAAATTTTTAATTTATAAATGCATAATGATAAATGCTACATGTATTCATGCTTATTACAAGATGTGCACCGCAGATCTGGTCCAGATCAGATGGATGCTGCGAATGATCATTGTACAAATATTCTTTATTTTTCGAAATTTTTAATTTATAAATGCATAATGATAAATTTTACATGTATTCATGCATATTACAAGATGTGCACCGCAGATCTGGTCCAGATGAGATGGATGCTGCAAATGATCATTTGTACAAATAATCATTATTTTTCAAAATTTTTAATTTACAAATGCATAATGATAAATGCTACATGTATTCATGCTTATTACAAGATGTGCACCGCAGATCTGGTCCAGATCAGATGGATGCTGCGAATGATCATTGTACAAATATTCATTATTTTTCGAAATTTTTAATTTATAAATGCATAATGATAAATGCTACATGTATTCATGCTTATTACAAGATGTGCACCGCAGATCTGGTCCAGATTAGATGGATGCTGCTAATGATCATTTGTACAAATATTCATTATTTTTTGAAATTTTTAATTTACGAATGTTAATGATAAATGCTATATGTATTCATGCATATTACAAGATGTGCACCGCAGATCTGGTCCAGATGAGATGGATGCTGCGAATGATCATTTGTACAAATATTCATTATTTTTTGAAATTTTTAATTTACGAATGCATAATGATAAATGCTACATGTATTCTTGTATATTATAATATGTGCACCGTAGATTTTGTCCAGATGAGATGGATGCTGCGAATGATCATTTGTACAAATATTCATTATTTTTTGAAATTTTTAATTTACGTATGTATAATGGTAAATGCTATATTTATTCATGCACGTTATGATATGTGCACTGTGGATTTCACCCTGATAAAATATACGCTGTGAGAAATTGTTTGCATAAATAATGTTTTTTTTTTTAGTATTAACATAAAAATGATAAATACATTCATTTATTTTCATTTGTTCTCTGCGTTTGACAGGGTTGAGACTGTCGTTATTATTAAAATATAATTTGTGTAGTAATAACGCCCGCATTACAAATGATTTATAATTGATCATATATAATTATGTAATTTTGATATATAAATATATTTATTAGAATGTATTTGAATTTACAAATTTGTTACCGTGTATACAGATGTTAAGAATATACTTTTTTATTACCAAATAATTGTCGATAACTTAACTATAAAACATATAGTATTCATCTAAAATAAATATTTATTGTGTATGTTGACATAAATAAATGTAATTTTAGCGATTACTCAGCCATACAAATATTAAGTATAGATATTTTTATTAGTAAATGATTGATGATAATTGAACTATATAACAAATAATATTCGTCTATAGAAAATAAGAATTTTTTTTGTGTTTTAATATAAAGAAATGTAATTTTGGCGATTACTCAGCCATCATTTATACAATTTATAAATTGATATCTCTTTTAAATCATTGTGATCCATACTTAATAAGATAAAATTTGAAATCCATAGAAATATACTACGATAAATATGTAGATATACGTAACAATGTTAATGTTGGCCATAACTCAGTCAATATCAATACAATTTTTATTACAACAATTTTAAATAATGTATATAAAGTATATATGTATATATTTATTTAATATTGAAATATTTCAGTGTAAACTATATTCTTTGTGTAAATTTTGATTTCATCATTTAATTTTCTTTTCTTTACGTTTGTATTGGTTACTTTATTATTATTATTGTAACGATGTTTATCACTTATAAAAATTTTTAAATTCTCTTTTGATGTTGTTCTTGATAAAGCAACATATAACCCTGGTAGAAATTTATCCCGTCCACTTTATAGATCTATGTAGAATAATCTCGCGCTGTGTAGATCTATGTAGGCAAACTAGATAGCTACTATAAAGGCGTGTAACGGTCGTCCCTTCTAGTTTCCCATATTATTTGCCCCGATAAAACTAGATAAGCAAAATTATGACAATAACAACCACTTAAAGGTTATGTTTTAAGAAACAGACGCATAATCTATTGAACTTATTATGTATTATTTTGATTTAAAGGTATTTACATGTTATTGTTCACCTATTACCAATGTAAGTAAATGTAAATAACCTCTAAAGTGTAAGGTTATCAAATTTTAGATGCATCGAGTTTTTGTATTTAAGAACTCAATAACAATATTATGTTACACATATATATTAAACAATCAAAATAAGAAAATAATCTGAATATCTTAATAACTATATGAAGTGTTAGTGCATATATTTATTTTCTTTATGTAAAATTGATTTCCTTATATTTGATTATGTTCCATCCTAAATACATGCTTGGTTTCAAAACCTGTATGGTTTATGTAAGGAAAATTATTTTCACATACATTTATTATCAACTGATTAATTTTCTATTTTTAAAAAGAAATAATGTATTTGAGTTATTATATATATATGTTCTATTTTTGTATTTCCTACTGTGATTAATTTATAATCAAACACTTTCATTTGACATCTATGGCCAGTTAAAACATAGTAATTTGTTACTTATAAAGAAAATTATCGTCTACATGTGTTCGACTAATGTGTTTGTCTTTGAAAATGTTGTCACGGATGAGCAGTTTATGTATTATAAAAACTCACATACGGATACAAAATTATTTGCAATTCTGAAATTAAAATTCTAGTATTTAAATAAAGCATCTCATAAAATACATACTTGTACATATGATATTATTATTTATATATTACTTTTCAAGAAATAACTACATCAATCAATAACGTTATTTTGTAATCACTGTTTTTCATATGCAAGGAAAATTATTTCTAAAATTTCATTTTTTAGGTTACATATGCTTTCTGACTACTTTTATATGTAAATAGTATGAATAGAACTGTAGATCTTATTATTATAATTAAAAACTTGCATGTTAAACTTTCTTTGACATTAATTTTTATAATAAAAGTTCTGTTCAATAAATAATATATAATCTCACAGATTTTATACGTACATATTATTATTGAGAAAACTATGTAGATCTGTGTGGATTTATCGAGTTTTGTACAGTCTAGTACTATCTAGTTTGCCTATAAAGGCCATTATAGCGAATGTGGGCGCCACGATAAGATTTCTACCAGGGAACTGACCATGACTAAAAACGGGAGTGGATAAATACAAACCCACTTTGTCGAAAGATTGACCTTGAGATTTGTTTATAGTCATGGCAAAGCTAAGTCTTATTGGGAATTGTCTCCTTATCATATGGAAAGGTATTTCTTCTAATGATGGATATAAATCAATACGTGGTAATAATACTATTTTACCAGAATATTTACCAGTTATTATTTCTACTGTAATTATATATTATTTCATATCTTTGATCATCATTCTCGTTCCATTACAAAGGCCACCGTTAATATCTAAATTTCTTAAACAACTAACTATTGCACCTTTTTTTAATATTAACTTATGTGGAGGTAATCCATTAGGTGTTAATGAATTTAAGAATTCAGTTGGTATTGATTCTGTTAATGTATCATTAACATCGCTATCAATTCTATCATCACTGTAGAATATACAACTATCTCCATCAATCCTTTCAACTATGGTTTCGTTTATTTTCAATATATCGGAATTTAAAGGAGATAATATTACTTTATTTTTTAACGTTGGATTATTAGGATCTATTTTATGTCCAAAAATTTCTGTCATTAAATCATTTTCACAAATCAAATGCTTTGGTATTTCTTTAACATCATTTTGTAATTCATATTTTGTCACATTTTTATGTTCTCCTACTTCAAGTAGCCAATTTTTAAATGTATTATCCTGATTTTTTAATCTTAAATTTTCACTTAATGAAAATTTCAAAAAATATGACCACAAATAGCTTCCTTTTACACAGGTTTCAATAATTTTGGTTCTGTTCCCATGCCTTACTATTGGAAGTATTTGTCTAAAGTCACCAGATGTTACAATAATTTTTCCTCCAAAAGGAACATCATTGTTACATACATCTCGAAAAAATTTGTCAATCGTTTCGAAAGTGTATCTTGAAACCATTGATATTTCATCCCAAATTATAATTTTAACATTTTTTAAATAAACACCATAATTTGAATCAGGACAAATATTACATGTTGTTTGTTCATTAATATTTAATGGTAATTTAAAAGTACTATGAACAGTTTTACCATTAATTAATAAATTAGCAGCAATGCCAGTCCAGGCCATTGTAATAAATGATACATTCATTGAAATCAGGTATTTAATGATTACATTATGTAAATAACTTTTACCGCTACCACCGGGACCATCAATAAAATAATATTTATCACCGATATTATTATTCGTAGCATTTATGATCAGGTTGTATATTCGTTTTTGATCAGCAGTCAATGAATTAATCAATGTTTCTAGAGTTTCATTGTCATTATTTATTTGTAATTCATTATCATATTCTACATCTTCATAATTATTATCAATATCAGAAATATTAAAATCATTTAATCTTAATCCATGTAATAATAAAATATTTTCAATATTTTTCAAACCTTTTTTCTCTGCTCGAATTGTTGATAATTTAGGATCCATAAAATGAATTTTATATTTATTGTATAAATCTAACGAATTAATTGGTTTTTGGAATACAAGGATGTATGCAAATAATTTGCACATGGATTTAGGAAATTTAAATAATGCAGCTTCTGTTAAACATTTATCCCATTCTTCATCAGTACTAATAAGACCTCTTGATAAACAAGCGTCTTCATATTTGTCGTAAACTATTCCATTTACAGTACGTATATCTGCAAATGATTTCGCACCTCGTACATGTAATAATAGAAGTCGTAGAAAAAACGTTTCACGTTTATTTGGATTTACAAAATACATTCTACTTATTATAGGTTTTAGAATTCTTTTCCTAATATTCCATTTTTTCTCTTTAATATTAAAAACATAATGATAAGGAATTTCATGGTATAGATATTGTGTCGCATTTTCATCCTCTTCATTTAATTTAAACCAAGATGTCAACGTCGTATCAACATTTTTATCAATCATTTCATTTTCATGTCCTTCTTGATAATACACAAATTGTTCATCTTGTTCATGAACAGCTAATCTTTTGATTACATAAGATTGTTCATGTAATTTATATTCTAAAATACGATACATAGCCTCAGGTGTGCATACATATCTAGTGGATAAATGTTGTGATATTTCATCATAATTATATATATTTTCATTTTCATTTACATTATTTTCATCGCCAGTATCTTGTTCTTTTGTAAATTTCACAAGAGCAGTATCAGGACCTTTATGAAAATATTTAAATAAATATTTTATAGCTTTTATCGTACTACATATTTCTACATTTATGTGGAATTCTAATAATAATAATGAATATGGATTATATGGTACAACAAAACTATTATCTGCAATTCTACCTTTTGAATAAATTATTTGATTACCATTATTTCTTCGTCGATAAGATGGATACCCATCAGGATTGTAATGAGTTTGATCAATATATGGTTTAGGAAATTTTTTAGTACAATGTGTTTTGTCTTCACTCATGCATACACTATTTTTGTTTTGCAATCCACATGGACCATGTATCATATTATTTTTTACTATATTGTATAATCGAGGATATTGATTTTCATCAGGTATTTCAGCGCTTATAATATCATCAATTTGATCAGTATTTCGGAATTTATCATTTGCATGTAACCATACCAACATATGAATATGTGGTAACCCGCGTTTTTGAAATTCTATTACATAAACAAAACCTTTAACATTACCGAATATATTTTTTTTTATAAGCTCATTTTTTAAAACGTTGACTTTTTCGTGGAATACTCGTGCTATTAAATCAGGACGATATATGGTTTTTTCATGTGATAATAAATTTTCTTTAATTTCTTTCCAATTTGGATTACATGTCATTGTTATAAATAGATCTGGTTTTCCATCAACTTGCAATTGTGTCATAGAATCCAAATAATTTTGTTGTATCGCTCTAGGACTACCTATATAAGATGATGGTAATATTACCATTTTTCCTATTCTTGAGTTTTCAAGATTCTCACGATTGGAAACATAATCCATTAATCCTTTATACATTTCAGTTCGTAATGCTGCTTGATGACTGCGTAAATAATATAATCTACATCCTTCAATTCTTGTCCATACATCAACAATAAATTGTTGAGATAAATTTTTTAAATTTAAACATGAATTAAAATTCTCACGTATACTTAATTTATATGAGTAATATTGTAATGTAGATATATTATTATGTTTATTATTTTCTTTTAAACTTTTCATATTAGGACACCATCCAGAATCACCAAAGGGGAACATTAAAGGATATATCATTGGATCGAGATGTTTACTAAGTATATTTATTTTTCGTGGTTTTTCAGCTTTCGGATAAATGCAAATGTCACGATCAATAGGTGGTTCCCCATCATTTCCCACATATACAACAGCAACTTCATTACATGAAGCAAAATATGATTTATTCGTTGTACAATTATCACGTGTTAATGACATTATTATCTCTCGAGGTGTTATATTATTTTTTTGTGATTTAATATTTTCTTCTTTTTCAACTTCATACATCATTTTATATGCTTTTGCATAAGGATTGTTTAAAGATAAAAAAGCACTTAAAAATTCTAATATTTTTGAATCGGGTTTATCGATTTTATAGTGATTTAACCTATATTTATTTGCAATATCATTGTCGATGATGTATAATTGTCATTATTTTGGAATTTCATTTTTATTTGGATGCAATGCATATGAATTATGATATACTTGTCCACATATTTTTAATACTTGTGGTCCAGAAGTATTAAAATGTACTAATTTTGATCCAAAACTAGCAAATGCAAAAGAATTATTATAACTACGTATATTTTTTCTATAATTAACACTCATTGTATTATTTTGAAACAACAGATTTTTCAATTCCTCTGGATATAACGAATTATTAGCAAGAAAAATCTTATTTTTATGGCAACAATGACTATATTTTTTATTATGCGGAATTTCACTTTTAAAATGTTTGGCTTTACAAAACTCACATTCATGATCCAATTTACCTATAAAATTTAATTCAATATCACTTTCGTCAAAATAGTATTTGCAATCAAACCTATATTTAAATTTTTGTATTGGCATGTATTTTCTTCTTCTACAATGTTTGTTTCTTGAGAATTAATGTATTCTCTTTTACGTGAATTTATTCTTCTTTGATGTTGGTTTTTAACTTGTTTTAATTTAGATTCTGCAGTCATTACTTTTCTTTCTTCACGTTTTCTTTCTGCTTCTATCAATTTAAATTCCGCCGTATTTCTTTTTCTTTCTTCACATTTTCTTTCAGCTTCTTTCAATTTAAATTCTGCCGTATTTTCTTTTCTTGCTAAACGTTTTCTTTCAGCTTCATTCAATTTATATTCTGCCATATTTTTTTTCTTGCTAAACGTTTTCTTTCAACTTCTTTCAATTTCGATTCTGCCATATTTTGTTTTCTTACTGCACGTTTTCTTTCAGCTTCTTTCAATTTAATTTCTGCCGTACTTTCTTTTCTTTTTGCACGTTTTCTTTCAGCTTCTTTCAATTTAATTTATGTCGTATTTCTTTTTCTTTCTTCACGTTTTCTTTCAGCTTCTTTCAATTTAAATTCTGCCGTATTTTCTTTTCTTGCTAAACGCTTTCTTCCAGCTTCTTTCAATTTAATTTCTGTCGTACTTTCTTTTCTTTTTACACGTTTTCTTTCAGCTACTTTGAGATTCTGTTTTGTCGTACGTTTACTTCTATATTTACGAACTCGTTCTGCAGTTTTGCTATTTAATCGTGGTGCAATACTTGTTTTTGATTCATTTTCTGTTTTTGTATTATTCACTATAAATTTTGATAATATATTTTCTTCTTCCTCTGATTTTATTACATCTATCAATTTTGAATTTGCCCATATATTTAATTCATCATCATCAATTTTCATTGGTGTTTTTATTTGATAATTTTCATTCGTACGAGGGTAGTTCAATAAGTCTTTAGAATGACCAACAGATGGCGAGCGAATCGCTCCAAATCATCTGTTTTCAGTCAGCACCACTCCCGACTAGATATATGGTGCAGTCACAGTCCACATCTTCTGAGTTTACGTGTTTTTATAACCAATTGAAAAAAAAAAAATTGCTTGTTAAGAAAAATGGAAAAAAACGAGTTCAGAGCGGTAATTAAACATTTTCATTTAAAGGGTTTAACTCCATATGAGATAAAAAATGAATTGGACTCAGTGCATGGCACATCTGCCCCTGCCTTAGCAACGGTTTATAACTGGGTAAATGAATTTAAGCGTGGTCGTACATCAATAAGTGACGAACCACGTTCAGGAAGGCCCGTAGAAGCAACTACTCCCGAAATCATCAATAAAATCCACGATATGGTGTTGAAGGATAGAAGATTAAAAGTGCGTGAGTTAGCTGAGGCCACAAGGATATCTATAGGTGCAGTTGTTTCAATTCTACATGAAAAATTAGGCATGAAAAAGCTATCGGCAAGATGGGTGCCGCGTTTGCTCTCAGCTGAGAATAAACGCAATAGAGTGGTCGCCTCTGAGGCTCTTTTGGCGCGCATAAGTCGGAATCCTGAGGAATTTTTTCGTCGATTTGTGACTGTGGATGAAACATGGATACACCACTACACTCCTGAGACAAAGAAACAATCCAAACAGTGGATTTCCACAGGCGAACCAGCTCCAAAGAAGGCAAAGACCGTAAAGTCAGCTGGTAAGGTTATGGCTACAGTTTTTTGGGATGCACGTGGAATTATACTTATTGACTACTTGGAAAAGGGTAAAACAATTACTGGTGGGTATTATGCATCATTATTAGAGCAGCTGAAAGAAGAAATTAAAAAAAAACGACCACATTTGGCGAGAAAAAAAATTCTCTTTCATCACGACAACGCCCGAGTTCACACATGCTTCGTTTCAATGGCTAAAATTGAAGAACTAAAATTCGAATTGGTCGAACACCCACCGTATTCACCAGATTTAGCCCCCAGTGACTTTTTCTTATTTCCAAACTTGAAAAAATGGCTCGGTGGACAGAGATTTACGGACAACGAAGACGTCATTGCCTCTGTAAGTGCTTATTTTGAGGAACTTCCGAAAACGCACTTTTCTGAAGGATTAAAAAAACTTAAAAAGCGATTGACCAAGTGTATAGAGCTCCAAGGAGATTATGTTGAAAAATAAAAAAAAATTTACCCAAAAAAAATTGTTTTTATACTTTATTCTAAAGACTTATTGAACTACCCTCGTACTGTTATTTGGATAGCAAATTTTTTTTGAGTTTTTGATATTATCATTTTAATTTTTATTTTTATTATTTTTACGTTTTCTTTGTATTAAAGTAAATTTTGTGTTTATACCAATTTCATCATTAAAGGTAGTGTTTATTGCACTTACATTACTTTTACTACTTTCATGTAACTGTCCTGTTGATAGATTTGATATTTTATTTATACAACATGTTTTCTTTGTATCTAATGGTTTGTTAATAACTGAACATGTGTTTAAAGTTGTATATTTTGTCATATTTATATAATTCGAACTACAAATTTCGTCGCAAGTCAAATCGATCGACATTGTAGCTACACTTCGATTATTCATAAGATTCTTAAATTCTTCATGAAAAATAGTCATATCTAAATGTATAACTTTTTGTAAGTTGTTGTGTTGTAATACCAATTAACTTCTATTTGTGAATATTGTATTATTGAATTGTTCTGCATTATGACTAAAATTTGGGAAAATTTCAAGATTCTTATTTTTAAATATTTTTTCAAGATGGTTTCTCATCAAAGATTCATCATATTTTATATTACAAGGACATATTCCATAACATATAGATATTGCATTTGCGATTGCGAATAAACCACAATTAAATCTATTTTGTTGTTGTTGTACTTGTTCTACAACAACATTCACGGTCATCATGTTAGGTAATAATCTATTTATATATTTCAAATGATCATTAGTAAGCCCAAAATTTATACTATCATATACATGGATTAGATTACCGTCATACCAAATACAAATCCAATGACCTTCGTCATTATTACCACTAAACAGTATTTGGAGGAATTCTTCTCCTACGTTTCTTTCTTGAATTTCACTTAATATTTGGTGTAATAATGTTGATTGCATCTTAAATTGTGGTATTAATTTCATGAATTCCTCCATGTGTACATCATTCAACATACCGTCATTATCATCTCCATCTTTTCTGATGATGTCAAAAAAATTTTGATACATTTCTTAATACTATTATACTGTAATAAAACAAAAAAAAAATTTATATATATATATATATATATATATATATATATATATATATATATATATAGAAGTAGTTTTCTGTAAAATCAATGTAAGATTTTTATTTCATCTCCAAACTGCCCTGGTAAAAATGTTTGCCAGCCGTTTACTAAAAATTTTCCAATTTTACGAAGATTGGTAAACAATTTCTAGCTTTTCGCATTTCTAAAAATATATTTAATAAATAGCTTTAATAAATAAGTTGAGACACTATTAAAATAATTCAAATTTTATATACACGTTAGACTGACAAATATCAATATTTGAAATTTTGGTCTAAAACCATTCTGAAGAATTATTTTTACCTTCTAATTTTTTTTATCAGGGTGTAAGAATATGATAAAGGGTTTTCAAACGATTCTGTAATTATTTTTTGATTTTTTTGATCATGTATATTTGAGTTACATGAGATAAAATTGACAACTTTGACAGATTTTTTAAATTTTTGACTTACTTTCAATAAATTACAATTTTTAAGAAAGCATTTCTACTATAGACCAATAAATACTTTATTTTGTAAAATTTTTTGAAATTTTCAATACAAATATTTTGAATGACGTATACACATACTTTAACTAAGTTATATCTGCAATGTAAATTTTGGTTGTGTAATCCTGCAATGTGCATCCCGGCATAATTAAAAATCAATCAATATTGACATACCAGTATTTAATTTTGAACCAAAATTTGGTATTTTAAAGGATTTTTAACTCAGCCAAGAAGTAAAATTACAAACAACCTCAAAAATACTTTTTCTTCTTAAAATTTCTTTAAAAAGACTTTAAAAATTGCATGCATTTTTCGACTGTCATTTTCGGCTTATGGAGATATTTTTATATATAAAAAAAAATTATCTTCGTAAATTTTTTTTGGTAGTCGTAGTCCGGATGAACTTTTACTTTTACCAATATTAAGATTTAAATGACTTTTAAGTTAATATATATATATATATATATATATATATATATATATATATATATATATATATATATATTAAGTTAATATATATATGGGTGGTTCTCTGTGAGATCGACCGACAAAAATTTATTTCTTCTGCAACTCACGGTAAATATGTTTTAAATAGAGTTTCCAATGCAGATGAATATTTTCAGATTTTTAAATTACTTTTTTCCAAAATGGTATGGAGCCAAAGATGTAAATTTTGGCAATTTTTAGGTTTTTAGCATGAATTAATTAATTCATAGATCCTCGGGGAAGCAATTTTGACAAAAACACACAGATACTTTTTTTTGTAAAATTTTCTCACCTTTTCAATAAAAATACTTTTATAGTCGTATATATATGTTTTAGCTACTATATTTACAATTTAAACTTTAAAATCAAAAATTCAGGCAATTTGATCACCCGGATAAACACTAAAAAATTCATAGAGATGCCTTTTTATAGTAAAAAAGTATAAGTTCCAGAATTGGAAAGAGCCTACATCATTAGGTAAAAATGAAGATAACTATAAATTCATGCTAAAAATGATTAAAGAAGCTGTAGATTTCAGAGGCCCTGTATTATTAGCTAAAAATGAAGATAACCGTAAATTCATGCTAAAAATGATTGAAATTCATATTCAAAGCCAATGATTGAGCTTATAAATTGTTTGGATCATTCCTCAAAAAATTACAGAAGTAGAAATCATCAAACTAAAGAAAGTTACCGTAAGAGAAAATTGTTCCTTAATGTCCATCATTGACCAAAAATTCAAAATATAGTGATAAATTATTTAAATACATGTTTGTTTATAGAAATAAATTGCTTCACTCGGATCATTGCCAAAAAAATCATAGAACTTACTTTTATTGTAACAAATTTTCCTACCAAAGTTGAGGAATCGTAAATATATTATATCTCTTGCAAAAAATTATAACATAAATCATACACTCGATCATAATTTTTCAAAGTCAGTGGATAATTAAATTAATTTTCATAAGAAATATAATATATTTACGATTCCTCGACTTCGGTAGGAAAATTTGATACAATAAAAGCACGTTCTACGATTTTTTTGACAATGATCCGAGTGAAGCAATTTATTTCTATAAGTAAGCATGTATTTAAATAATTTATCACTAAGCTTTGAATTTTTTGTCAATGATGGACATTAAGTAACAATTTTCTTTTACGGTGAGTTTCTTTATTTTGATGTTATCTACTTCTGTGATTTTTTTAAGAATAATCCAAACCATTTATAAGTTTTACCATAGGCTTTGAATATGAATTTTAATTATTTTTAGCATGAATTTATAGTTATCATCATTTTTACCTGATGATGTAGGATCTTTCCAATTCTAGAACTTATACTGAGACTTATTTATTATAAAAAGGAATTTCTATGAATTTTTTAGTGTTTATCCGGGTAATCAAACGGCCTGAATTTTTTATTTTAAGGTTTAAATTGCAAATATAATAGCTAAAACATATATATATATATATATATATATATATATATATATATATATATATATATATATATATATATATATATATGACTATAAAAATATTTTTATTGAAAAGGTGGGAAAATTTTACGAAAAAGTATGTATGTGTTTTGTCAAAGTTGCTTCCCTGAGGAGCTGTAAATTAATTAATTCATGCTAAAAACCTAAAAATTGCCAAAATTTACATCTTTCGCTTCATACCATTTTGGAAAAAAATTTAATCTGAAAAAATTCAGATGCATTGAAAACTCTTTCTAGAACATATTTACCGTGGGTTGCAGAAGAAAAAAATTTTTGCCGGTCGATTACACAGAGAACCACCCATATATACGAGGGTAGTTCAATAAGTCTTTAGAATGACCAACAGATGGCGCGCGAATCGCTCCAAATCATCTGTTTTCAGTCAGCACCACTCCCGACTAGATATATGGTGCAGTCACAGTCCACATCTTCTGAGTTTACGTGTTTTTATAACCAATTGAAAAAAAAATTGCTTGTTAAGAAAAATGGAAAAAACCGAGTTCAGAGCGGTAATTAAACATTTTCATTTAAAGGGTTTAACTCCATATGAGATAAAAAATGAATTGGACTAGGCCCGTAGAAGCAACTACTCCCGAAATCATCAATAAAATATATATATATATATATATATATATATATATATATATATATATATATATATATATATATATTAACTTTAAAGTCATTTAAATCTTAATATTGGTAAAAGTAAAAGTTTGATCCGGACAACGACCACCAAAAAAAAATTCACAAAGATAATTTTTTAAATTTTTTAATAAAAAAATCTTTTATGTAATATATATATATATATATATATATATATATATATATATATATATATATATATATACACACACACACACACACACACACACACACACACACACACACACACACACACACACACACACACACACACACACACACACACACACACACACACACACACACACACACACACACACATATATTTCACATACAGGTATGTGTATGTATGTGAATATGTGTATATATTTAAATGTATGAATGTTTGAAAATGATCATTTATATTTACAAAATTTTTTAAATAAAAAAAATCGAATATTTATTTCTTTTTGATTTTTTACTTTTTAAGGTTAAGAAAAATGGGATTAAAATGTATAACAATTGATAAAATTCAACACTCAAGCCGATAAATTATTTTATTAATTTAAATAGCGTAAAGTGCACTTTTCCACATGCTTCAGGTGCGTTCAAACACGTTTTCTACTTCCTGTAGCGAAAAATAATGTTCGACACATGTATGAAAATTAATTCCCTAATGAGCAAAAGGAAATCTTATTAAATTCTAAAAGTATTCTTTTAGAGATCTTTTTTCCTAGAAGAATTCAAAAAGAGTTCTTTATGTTCACCTATAGTAAGCAGTTATGTCCGCTAAATAGTTTTCTTCAAGACTTCGAAAAGTATTCTTTTTTTTTAAATTAGAGAGCAGAATGTCCCAAAAACATACTAAAGTATTAAAAAAGTATTCTTTTACTATTAAACATTGATACATTTTCAACAAAATGGATACTAAAAGTTTTCATTATTATTTAAAAAAGAATTCTTTATGTTTTCTTTTTAATTATAATAGTACATTACGATACTAGTGTACTTATGACACGAGTATCGTACGATAATTTATAGCACTGACTAGCATAAATCCTCTGTCACGCCTATCCGTGGCATTAGCAGTTGGTGCTTGTACAGTGGGAGAAATAAATTGATATAAAGAGAAAGATTAATAAGTTATTAATACTGCACGATTTACAACGGGGTAGACGATGTAGGGCTGAAGAAATCGAATGGACGATGCGGGAGGGAGGAGGAGGTAGCAACTCTGATAGTGATATATCTAATAGTGCAATGTGTAAAGATGAGGTCGAGTCTCTTCTCCGAATGTCCGAGGATGTTCGTTTTTGCAAGCGATTTGTGCGAGGTCTTGGATCCCTAGTAAATTTCAATTTAGTCGGAAATATGCACCATTTTTTGCCCTTACAGATAACAGGATACTACAGTAAAATTATCCATTATTCGTACGTTAGCGAGCTCATCTATCTAATGAACGACTGATCACGAATGATAAGCTTAAATCATTTGAATTTTCTGTTTAATCATGTACGCAGAGAGATAATTAAAAAAAGCACTTAAAAAATCCTTTCAATAGTAAAAAATTAAATTATCATCGAGCGTTAAAGATCAAATCTATATTATTCGAAAATTAATCGCAATGCGCCATATCTAAGAAATCTCTGGAGTAATGCCTATTTACAAGGAGACATAGAAAGATAATTCGATTTTTCAATAATGTCCCGTACTGGTAAAATGTTATCAATATTTTAATATTGAACTTTCCTAAACATCGGCAATCCCATTGAAGTGTACACAATATTATACGCACCTGAAATACATTCGTAAAGTTCGAAATAAACTCGCGTGTACAATCTACTTGGAATGGCAGCTGAAGAGACTATTGCATTATATATCATTCGAGATACTTCTAAACAATTGTACAAGCATACAAGCAGCATTAGAGTTCTAACCAATTTGAATCGAAGAAATATGCTTATAATAGGAAAAAGAGGGAGATGAAACGATTCCCTCTCTATCACTCTCGTGCGATTTTAAATAAACTCTCAGCTGTTTCTTCACTTCGAGGTCCGATCGAGCGTCTATAGGTACGCACGGAGGTCGTTCGAGATCCGCTCGAGTCTCCTTCGATATCAATCGGAGCGTCCGAGATACGTCCGATGAAGTTCGAACGCTTCCGAGAGTTCCGAAACTTCCGAGGAGTTGCGAGTCTTCGTGTCAGATCGATATTCACTCGATCCGCTCGATATCCAGCAACCTACTTTACCGACATACCTTAACAACCAAGATAGTACTGAGCTTGTGCGGATGCTCCCGAGCGAAACTTGGCAACGCCGCACTAGTCAAATCGGTCGAGACGAGATGATTGCCGGCTAGCTTTTGTTTACAATACACACGAGTCGACGAGTCTATACGTGTTCGTGCTAGTACCTATAAGGTACGTGTCTGGTGTCTCCGGTAATGGATGAAAGAAAAGTGACACATCTTATTGAAGAAGTTCATCGTTTTCCAGCAATTTGGAATAAGACCGTACCAGAACACAGCAACAAACACTTTGTTGGTTCTGAGTGGAGTAAAGTAGCTGCCAATATCAATGTAGCTAGTAAGTAATATGTGCCTGATAAGTGCCTGTGATGTGCCTGTGATGTGCCTGTGATGTGTCTGTGCCTGTTAACAGTAAAATTTCAGACCTCATGAAAAGCGTTGTTAGTTTTCGTTTAAATTTATTCTTTAACAGCCTTTACCTGTAAACCTTCACTCGGCTTTACAGGATCTCAAGATAAACTTTATGAATGAATAAACTTAAACGAAAACTAAGAAGGCAATTAATTTTCTCATGCTTTAAAAAGTAAGTGTGTAAAATTTCAGACCTCTAGCTTGAATAACATTGAAATGACGAGCCATGATTTAGTTATATATATACTGATCGTGGAATGCTTTTCATGAGATCTTGTCAAGTCTACCATTCCATATCTATTTGCACTAGCGGGCTGAAATTTTGTATAGATGTTTTACAGCTAATTACAAAACAATTTGCCAGTATAGTTTTCATTTAACTGTATCCAATTTGCATGATCACCTTGAAACAACGCCTGCCAATTCCGGTTTGTAAGTGGGATTATGTTAATTGGATACTGTTAAATAAAAACTAAACTGGCAAATGGTTTTGTTACAAGCTCCAAAGCATCTATACAAAATTTCAGCCCTCTAGGGCAAATAGATATGGAATGGTAGACTTGACAAGATCTCATGAAAACCATTCCACGATGGGTATATATGTAACTAAAACATGGCTTGTCATTTCAACGCTATTCAAGCTAGACATTTGAAATTTGACACACTTACTATTCTAAGCATGAGAAAACTAATTGCGTTGTTAGTTTTCGTTTAAATTTATTCTTTAACAGCCTTTACCTGTAAACCTTCACTCGGCTTTACAGGATGTCAAGATAAACTTTATGAATGAATAAACTTAAACGAAAACTAAGAATGCAATTAATTTTCTCATGCTTTAAAAAGTAAGTGTGTAAAATTTCAGACCTCTAGCTTGAATAACATTGAAATGACGAGCCATGATTTAGTTATATATATACTGATCGTGGAATGCTTTTCATGAGATCTTGTCAAGTCTACCATTCCATATCTATTTGCACTAGCGGGCTGAAATTTTGTATAGATGTTTTACAGCTAATTACAAAACAATTTGCCAGTATAGTTTTTATTTAACTGTATCCAATTTGCATGATCACCTTGAAACAACACCCGCCAATTCCGGTTTGTAAGTGGGATTATGTAAATTGGATACTGTTAAATAAAAACTAAACTGGCAAATGGTTTTGTTACAAGCTCCAAAGCATCTATACAAAATTTCAGCCCTCTAGGGCAAATAGATATGGAATGGTAGACTTGACAAGATCTCATGAAAACCATTCCACGATGGGTATATATGTAACTAAAACATGGCTTGTCATTTCAACGCTATTCAAGCTAGACATTTGAAATTTGACACACTTACTATTCTAAGCATGAGAAAACTAATTGCGTTGTTAGTTTTCGTTTAAATTTATTCTTTAACAGCCTTTACCTGTAAACCTGCACTCGGCTTTACAGGATCTCAAGATAAACTTTATGAATGAATAAACTTAAACGAAAACTAACAACGCAATTAGTTTTCTCATGCTTAGAATAGTAAGTGTGTCAAATTTCAAATGTCTAGCTTGAATAGCGTTGAAATGACAAGCCATGTTTTAGTTACATATATACCCATCGTGGAATGGTTTTCATGAGATCTTGTCAAGTCTACCATTCCATATCTATTTGCCCTAGAGGGCTGAAATTTTGTATAGATGCTTTGGAGCTTGTAACAAAACCATTTGCCAGTTTAGTTTTTATTTAACAGGATCCAATTTACATAATCCCACTTACAAACCGGAATTGGCAGGCGTTGTTTCAAGGTGATCATGCAAATTGGATACAGTTAAATGAAAACTATACTGGCAAATTGTTTTGTAATTAGCTGTAAAACATCTATACAAAATTTCAGCCCGCTAGTGCAAATAGATATGGAATGGTAGACTTGACAAGATCTCATGAAAAGCATTCCACGATCAGTATATATATAACTAAATCATGGCTCGTCATTTCAATGTTATTCAAGCTAGAGGTCTGAAATTTTACACACTTACTTTTTAAAGCATGAGAAAATTAATTGCCTTCTTAGTTTTCGTTTAAGTTTATTCATTCATAAAGTTTATCTTGAGATCCTGTAAAGCCGAGTGAAGGTTTACAGGTAAAGGCTGTTAAAGAATAAATTTAAACGAAAACTAACAACGCTTTTCATGAGGTCTGAAATTTTACTGTTAACAGGCACAGACACATCACAGGCACATCACAGGCACATCACAGGCACTTATCAGGCACATATTACTTACTAGCTACATTGATATTGGCAGCTACTTTACTCCACTCAGAACCAACAAAGTGTTTGTTGCTGTGTTCTGGTACGGTCTTATTCCAAATTGCTGGAAAACGATGAACTTCTTCAATAAGATGTGTCACTTTTCTTTCATCCATTAACGGAGACACCAGACACGTACCTTATAGGTACTAGCACGAACACGTATAGACTCGTCGACTCGTGTGTATTGTAAACAAAAGCTAGCCGGCAATCATCTCGTCTCGACCGATTTGACTAGTGCGGCGTTGCCAAGTTTCGCTCGGGAGCATCCGCACAAGCTCCGTACTATCTTGGTTGTTAAGGTATGTCGGTAAAGTAGGTTGCTGGATATCGAGCGGATCGAGTGAATATCGATCTGACACGAAGACTCGCAACTCCTCGGAAGTTTCGGAACTCTCGGAAGCGTTCGAACTTCATCGGACGTATCTCGGACGCTCCGATTGATATCGAAGGAGACTCGAGCGGATCTCGAACGACCTCCGTGCGTACCTATAGACGCTCGATCGGACCTCGAAGTGAAGAAACAGCTGAGAGTTTATTTAAAATCGCACGAGAGTGATAGAGAGGGAATCGTTTCATCTCCCTCTTTTTCCTATTATAAGCATATTTCTTCGATTCAAATTGGTTAGAACTCTAATGCTGCTTGTATGCTTGTACACTTGTTTAGAAGTATCTCAAATGATATATAATGCAATAGTCTCTTCAGCTGCCATTCCAAGTAGATTGTACACGCGAGTTTATTTCGAACTTTACGAATGTATTTCAGGTGCGTATAATATTGTGTACACTTCAATGGGATTGCCGATGTTTAGGAAAGTTCAATATTAAAATATTGATAACATTTTACCAGTACGGGGCATTATTGAAAAATCGAATTATCTTTCTATGTCTCCTTGTAAATAGGCATTACTCCAGAGATTTCTTAGATATGGCGCATTGCGATTAATTTTCGAATAATATAGATTTGATCTTTAACGCTCGATGATAATTTAATTTTTTACTATTGAAAGGATTTTTTAAGTGCTTTTTTTAATTATCTCTCTGCGTACATGATTAAACAGAAAATTCAAATGATTTAAGCTTATCATTCGTGATCAGTCGTTCATTAGATAGATGAGCTCGCTAACGTACGAATAATGGATAATTTTACTGTAGTATCCTGTTATCTGTAAGGGCAAAAAATGGTGCATATTTCCGACTAAATTGAAATTTACTAGGGATCCAAGACCTCGCACAAATCGCTTGCAAAAACGAACATCCTCGGACATTCGGAGAAGAGACTCAACCTCATCTTTACACATTGCACTATTAGATATATCACTATCAGAGTTGCTACCTCCTCCTCCCTCCCGCATCGTCCATTCGATTTCTTCAGCCCTACATCGTCTACCCCGTTGTAAATCGTGCAGTATTAATAACTTATTAATCTTTCTCTTTATATCAATTTATTTCTCCCACTGTACAAGCACCAAGTCCAATTTTGCACCGTGAGGTTAGATAAACACGGTGCAATAATGCACTACTTATGCCACGGATAGGCGTGACATAAGTGAGGATTTATGCCACGCAGTGCTATAAGTTTATAGCACTGTGTGACCTAAGTCCGCGCTTATGTCACGGATAGGCGTGACATGGCGGACTTAGGGCAGGCAGATGCTATAAAATAGTATACGATACTTGTAACCTAAGGTGGAACGTTATCGCACGCCGCGTAGTCAGCGCCGTGCAATAAAGTGCCACTTAGGTCACACGTATCGTAATATGCTAATATTACCCACAAGTGGTATATATGGGAGAATGTAGTACATACCGGCGTTAATATAATCTGCACATCTGACGGTCTCTGTGACAGTCAGAAACCGATTCTGGCCATATGCAGCATGCGTGGCCAGACTCGGTTTCTGACTGTTATGTTGACCGTCATATGTACAAAATATATTAACGTCGTATTCGTACGCGCTATTTTGTTTTGTTTCTTATCCTCATTGTTCGCGAGCTGTAATTTCCACTATGACTTAAAGTTCGATCAATCCATAAGAATGATAGATCTGAATGATAGTACATGGCACAACTGTCGAAACAATTTATTTTGAATGTTTCAATTTTAACTTAGCATAATATTTTCCGAATTGAAAACGAGTGAAATTAATTCTTAACACAATTTCAAATTAGAAGGAATACTTTATTATTACTTTTTACAACCATGTTTATCAAATAAATATTTGAAAATCTACCAAAATAATACTTTATGCATACTTTCTGATTACTGATCAGACACTATTAAATACCTCCATCAACTGTTCTGTTAGCTGTAAAAATTAATGTTATGAGAAAGAATACTTTTTTATTACTTTCCTAATACCATATACGCCAAATAAATATTTCAAAGATTGGATAAAGAATACTTCATACATACTTTTCGAGCACTTATTAAATACCTTATTGGGTTATTGAGTGCCTATTAATTGCCGATAAAAAAATTTAAAAAGAATACTTTTTTTTTACTTTTGAAATAGAATAAGTATATTTTTAGCGGACATAACTGCATTCTTAAAGTATTCTTTTTTGGAAATGTGTGCTTATTGGGTCTACTCCTCACACTCGTGTAAAAGGCCAATTTATAATGCGTTTCTTAAATATTTTGATACCAGGCTTATTATTTATCTGATAAAAACTCAAATTAATTTACAACTCAAAATAAATTAATTATATTGCACAATTAGTTTACATAAGTTAACGATTTTATATTGGTTATCAAATTATTTATATAATCAAACTAATAAAAAATATTCTTGTTTAAAATCTATATTATTTTATTTATTCATGAACATTTTCAAATGCAAACTACATGTACAACGAATATATATATATATATATATATATATATATATATATATATATATATATATATATATATATATATATATATATATATATATATATGTATTTGTGGTATATTATAATTACATTAACTTTTGTTCATAAAATTTTATTATGATATAAGGAAATTATACATTGTTGTGATTATTATACTTACATTATACAATTTAACTATGATGAAACACTTGCAACTATCGTAATTAAATATAAATATGTAATATTGTATATGTATATAGCTAAAACTTTATATGAAAAAAAAATTTGTAAATAAAAAATTACTAATTTGAAAAAATAAAACAAAATGAATGAATTAATTATTCGTATTCGTTATTATAATAATTGTAATGATTACAATATTTTCTAAATCGAATAAGAATGTATGTTAACAAGTTATCAATCAAACACGTAAATTAATTGTCGTATTTCGATGTTTTCACATTGACTTGTAAACACAGAATTAATTCTAAATTTCAGTGTGTATACACATCTCGTCATAATTTTACTTTTTGAGGCGTGGGAAAGACATTTGAAAAGGTATATATAATAAATAGGGATAATACACAAATACAACACATACAAAATATTTTCAAATGGAAGGGCGACAGGAGGAGAAGCGTGCATACGTATAATGACAATTTTGTTATGACCAATAATGACGGTCTTGACGTGATAGGAATATTATTTTAAAAAATAGTTATAAATATATTTTTTTTGAATATTAGTTAATTATTAATAAATTAAATGAAGAAAATGTTCTATAACGAAATAATTTTTTCACTGTAAATAACAATGTAAAAATTCATTGAACTTTGATACGTATTGCACTATTGAAATAAAAATTATAGTACTGGAAGTGATTTTATATCATTATATTGGTTCTCTGCAGAACATCATAAAATATCTTAATTTTCCAAATACTATTAGACCAATATAAACCTAAATTTCTTTTTACGACCAAATATGAAAACTACAAATTTTGATACTTTTATAATATTTGTTATGTATATCTACATCTACATTATATTAAAATTTTTCATGTGAGTATAAAACTGTAAAAATCCCTTAAAACTAGTGAATCATTCTATATGATCATTTTTTATTTCACGGTATATATATCACAAAAAGTTTAAAATTAAATATTATAAAAAAAAAAATTAAGTTATAATTATGATTTTAATGATAAAAAAGGTATCCAAAAGTGACCATTAATAAATTATTAATTTAATACATACTTTATTATGTAATATTTATGAATTTTTAACTACTTACAGTGCCGTAATTATATTGTATTATTATACAATGTATTACTATTTCAATAATATACAATACATGTCATCAATTGATTTTTTATAATACTAATTACAATGACAAAATTATTTTGTTATAGTAAATTTTCTTCTTTTAATTTATATATATAATTTATATATATAATCTAATTTTTATATATTATATAATTATTATATATATTATAATAATTATAAATTATATAATTTAATTTATATATATAATCCAACATTCAAAAAATTTATTTATAACTATTTTTTAACGAAAATAAAATTATTCAAATTCTGCGCGGCAAGTTTTAGCTTTATTCAACGCACAGAAGCCAGAAGGGCAATACTTTTGTGATATCAAAACCATCAGAAAAGGTCAAAACAAAATTAAATATAGTTATGTAGTTATATGTATAGTATATAACCGCTGACAGCACTGACCGATATTATATATACCGCGAAATTCTCATTCAGTTAGAATCTACGTGTATACTATATAATACTATAAGTTCAACTATAAAATTTACTAAGATACATTACATTCTAAAATGGGATTATTTAATTCAAAGACAGTACCAAAAATCGAAGTAGTAAGTATTTTTATTAAAATTTGTATTCTTATAATTATTGTAAACATTTATTTAAAAATTCATTGATTTAAAGTCGTATAAAGTATGTATATTTAAAATAAAGTAATACGTACATAATTTACATGTATACTTTTTAAATTCTAAATTAGTGAAATATTTTGATAAATAAATTGTATTATAGGAAGAAATAGAGGTGAATATAATTACAGTAAACAGATATATACAGTGGCTTGAAAGTGAATTGATCACGTCAAAACAATTACGTGAAGAAATTATAAATAAAACTTCAGTCGCAAAGATAAATAAATTATAGTGAGTGTAATCTTGAAAAAAAGGATAATACTGATGTAAAAAAAAATTGTAATGCTACTGATGAATCAAAAATTAAAATAAAAAAAGAAGAACAAGATATAATGGAACAAAAACCTTTAAATATTAATATAATAATGCCGACCAGTAATTCAATATCTACAGATAATACAGAATTTAATGATGACAAAAGTAAATAATTATATTATATTATCTTGTCTAATTTATAAAATATGATGTTTATAAAAATATGTTTATATGTTTTATTATAGCAAAAGAGAGATGGAGAAAATCAGGTGGGAAACAACGGCGCAATTGGTTTTCTGCAAGAAATCAACCGTATGTTCCGGGGTATAATAAACGATATTTAAAATAAACAATTATAATATACTTTGTATAGAAAATAAATTTAAATTAACTATATATATATATAATATGTTTTAATTTACATGTTTTTACATTTTGAAAATATAAATATTCATATACATTCAAAACTATTTCTTGTGTCCAATTCCGGGAAAAAATTCCTCCGACATTCTTGTACTTCAAAAGTAACCTTACACAGAAAAAAAACATAGTCCATAGGTATAAGTCATAGTATACACTACCTATACATTTCAGATGCACAATGATTGTCACAGTCGTAATTGAGACACGAACGTGTGAGGATTACTGTATATATATAATAATACAATTTATACATAATGAGCGATCATACTTCAAAAAAACTCAAAGGAGAAAGAAATATTATTAAAATTAGTGATGATAATTATGTAAATTTTAGTGATATATTTGCAAAAATAAAAGAGTAAGTAAATGTTATTTTTATATATATATATATATATATATATATCAGTTTGTTAATATATCATTTATATTTATTTATATATGTATATATTTAATAATGTGAATCCATTATTGAATTTATAGAGTTAATAAATTATTGATTTTCAATAATTAATTTGTTATATAACGATTTATATCATTTTAATTGTTCAAATTATTTATTATAATTAAATTAATTAAAACAGTCGAAAATTATTTGAATTTAAATATTTTTCCGTGTACAAACAAATATATATATTACATTTTCTCTTTGATCAATTTATATATTGCAATAAATATTATTTTATATAGTTATCTTATATATTGTTATTTAATAATTTAGTATATATTATTGCTTATTATACGTCGAAAAATACATAAATATTTATAAATGACATTAAATAATAAAGTGTGGGAATATTTACAAATATGATCATGTGTCTAAGTGTATCTCTGTGTATATGTATGTGTGTGTGTACGTATGTATGTGTGTGTGGATGTGTGGGTGTGTCGATGTGTAAGTGTGTGTGTGTGTGTGTGGGTGTGTGTATGTGTGGGTGTATGTGTGTGAGTGTATAGACCTAATCTGAATAATTATTACTTAAACATGCAACTTAAAAATACTCCAAAACTAACATTATTACAATACTGTTATTTAAAAAAGTTTATTATTAATTTTTTCAATATTATATAAAATGTTGATATTGTAGGTCTACTTACCGTGTAAAGATAATTGAAAAATCACCCATTAAAGATATGTCGTACTCAAAATTTTGTAAAAAGACTTTTCACATTGACTTTGTACAATACAATATAATTATTCGCTGTACAATGTACGATTCAGATTGTGAAAAGCATTATGATAACTTAAATGTAAGTATAAACAATATTTATTAATATAAATATCACTGTATGAATCAAAAATTTATGTTGGTTTAATACATTGATCAATTGACTACGACAAATTGAATTTTGATATAATCAATCATTAATCATTAATGTATTTAAAAAATATTTAGGTGGAGGATTTTTATGATATTAAAAACATCATGATCAGACCTGCAAACAAATTGTATAATAATCTTGGAATTGATTATGAAATAGCAGTGACAGAAGATACAACATTTACTAAAATAAATGAAGAGATTAATAAAACTGCTATGACTAAATTTGTCTACGACATCAAATTTACTAAATTGAGTGATGTTGAAAAATTAGATGTTCATGCAAACATTAGTGAGTATTGATAATATTCATTATGATGATCAACGTACGTGATATACGTAATAATACAATTAGTTTTTATTTAGATGTAAGAGCCATCATCACAAACATAAGTGAAATTGCAAACATAACCTCTAAGACAGGTGATTCATTGCAGAAAATAGAAATTAGTTTAATGGACATAACATTGACAACAGTAATATATTTTTTTTACTTATTTTATTGTTAAAACATATACATCAAATTTTATATCATAATTATTTTTGACATCTAAGCATTGTCATTTACCGTGAAAGAGTGAATTAAGAGAATTATTTAAAAATTACTATCCTAATTTGTTTCTATACAATTTTATAAGTTTCTGTGCAAAGAAATAAGTTATCTAATTAAATATAATCCAGGTAAAATTATGACGTCAAGTAGTTCAGATATCGCTTATAACTAGATTTTGTATTGATGTATAAATATTGTTAAAGATTTTTACTTACGCAAAACTTATTGCTGACTTTTGGATCTTATACATGCGAATACCAGTTGATTTATTAAAATATTGAACACAAGTAAATAATGTATGTAAGAAATAATATAGATCAATGAGTAATTTGATCTGATCATTTATACATATGTGTAATATAAGATTAGATTGTTATTCGTAAGTTTAAATGAACACTTAAGTTAAAAACTACACTTAAACTAATAATTAATTGTATACGTATAGTGAATTAAAGTATATTTTCAATTAAATAACTATTATAATTATAATATAAAATACGTAAATTATTATTATTATTTCAAATTTTAAATAATACGATATACACAGTAGTTCATTGAACAATCTTTCAATAAAATTGCTATTTTGGATCTGAAAAATTTGCACTACCTAAATATTAATTTGTTCAGTAGTTTCACTGCTCAGTTTTCTACCAAAAACATTTTATATTTTTTTTTACCTTAAAATTTATGTTCTAGATAAACTTAGTTTTATGGAATAAAGACACCGATTTTGGATATTCAAAAGGCGACATTCTAATAATAAAGAATTGTAGGGTTGGACGATTCTTATCCAAAAGTACACTATGCAAAAATTCTACTACTATTATCAAACAGGACATAACCTCTAATGAATCAAGAAAGTAATGAAATAATATATTTTATGATTTGACATATATTCTTAGTGAAAATATTGATATAAATTTGTGATATATTAAAATTGTGCATTTCTTCACATAATTTTTATATATGATTTGTGATATTAGTTTGTTATGTACTAATTTTAGAAATGTTATTACGTAATTTTTTGACTTATAAAAACTTTGAAATTCTTTAGCTCTATAAAATTTTTTACATCATTTTGGTATATTATTTAATCACAAATATTTAGCTGTAAATACTTATAATTCTAAGTACTTTGATAAAATTGTTAAAATAATAAATTATTTAATAATACATCACAATATCGCCTTAATATTTTCACTAAAGACATACATACATATATACATATGTGTATATAGTTACATATAGTCTAATACAACTTATTTATTTTATAGGTTAAAAGAAATTTTCGATAATCAGCAATAAAAATTTATACTTTTTGTTCAATACATAAATTTCAAAAATCGATATCGAGGTTCACTGAGCAAAACTTTGTGTGTCGCGATGCGGTACTACAGTATATGACGTCGATACTATTGCCATCCAGGATACGATTTTTTCAGATAATTCTGGTGTACTCTGATATTCGCCGTAACTCTCTCTCTCTCTCACTCTCTCTCTCTCTCACTCTCTCTCTCTCTCTCACTCTCTCTCTCTCTCTCTCTCTCTCTACACATTGTCCGTATTAAGGCATATTTCTCCCACTCAAGTTTTTGTGTGTATATGTGTGAATGTATCATTCCTTCAATGTCAGCAAAAAATTGCACGGGAGCAAGGAACCCGCGAAATACCTTAGTTCGAAATCTCGAGTATCGAAACGCGAGGTTCACTACGCGAAATGCTGTGCATGGCGTTGCGACGCAGCGCTACAGTTTTTGACATTGACACTAGTACTGGCTAGGTCTGGACTGGGTGAGATTGGCAATGGATTATGTGTGCACCACATTTTTTTCGCTAATTTCTCAAGAACAGACTTCTTCCGCTAATGTTTTTCTATTTATTTGTGGGTTTCCGTAAGTATGTATGTGTGCATTTACTAATATAACAGTTATTTTAAAAATATTGGGATAATGAGTCTATATATATATATATATATATATATATATTATAAAAGTTCATGCCAAAAATTAATGACAATTTATAATTAGACTCATCCTTTTACAATATTGATAATTAATTAAGACTATATAGGTTTTACACAACAATTTATATAAATACATTAATAAAAAAAATCCTTTGCGATATAAAAAATAATCATTATTAAATTCATAAATTAATTGAAAAAAATATAATATATTTATTTCCAATGTTTTTTGTGTATCGTTCATTTACACTTGTAATGTATTTATTTCTTATTTACAATATGCTACTCTCAAAAAAATATGGTTATCATTCTGTTCGGTTTTTGACTAACCTTAAAAATAAAAAATTGAAAAAGTACGATAATAAAAATACGTAAAAAACAACTGTAATTTCTAGAAAGTACAAATACTATACAACGATGTCTATACGTCCAAAGTCACTAATAATGAGTACACTGCCTAGACAAAATAACTTTAAATCTCGCGCCACAATATAACGGTAATATACTTGTTTCTGTTCTTTTTATTATGCGCAGACCCTCAACTCAAGGCCTTCATATAATAAAAGGAATAGGGACAAGTATAAAAATTTAACATAGTTTACTATATCTATATATATGAGCAATAGGAGGAACAGGAGATCTTGTTCCTTTATTCCTCATATATATATACATACATGATCTACACATAATAAAAGGAATAGAAATAAGTATAAGAATTTAACATGGTATACTATATCTATATATATGAAGAATAAAGGATGAAGACCTTCTATACCTCTTATTTCTCATATATATTGATATAGTATACCATGTTAAATTCTTATACTTGTTCCTGTTCCTTTTACTACATGTAGGCCAATAGTATACCATGTTAAATTCTTATACTTATTCCTGTTCCTTTACTATGTAAGGACTATTACATAAAGGACCTGCACATACTAAAAGGAACAGGAACAAGTATAAGAATTTAACATGGTATACTACGAGGGTAGTTCAATAAGTCTTTAGAATAAAGTATAAAAACAATTTTTTTTGGGTAAATTTTTTTTTATTTTTCAACATAATCTCCTTGGAGCTCTATACACTTGGTCAATCGCTTTTTAAGTTTTTTTAATCCTTCAGAAAAGTGCGTTTTCGGAAGTTCCTCAAAATAAGCACTTACAGAGGCAATGACGTCTTCGTTGTCCGTAAATCTCTGTCCACCGAGCCATTTTTTCAAGTTTGGAAATAAGAAAAAGTCACTGGGGGCTAAATCTGGTGAATACGGTGGGTGTTCGACCAATTCTAATTTTAGTTCTTCAATTTTAGCCATTGAAACGAAGCATGTGTGAACTCGGGCGTTGTCGTGATGAAAGAGAATTTTTTTTCTCGCCAAATGTGGTCGTTTTTTTTAAATTTCTTCTTTCAGCTGCTCTAATAATGATGCATAATACCCACCAGTAATTGTTTTACCCTTTTCCAAGTAGTCAATAAGTATAATTCCACGTGCATCCCAAAAAACTGTAGCCATAACCTTACCAGCTGACTTTACGGTCTTTGCCTTCTTTGGAGCTGGTTCGCCTGTGGAAATCCACTGTTTGGATTGTTTCTTTGTCTCAGGAGTGTAGTGGTGTATCCATGTTTCATCCACAGTCACAAATCGACGAAAAAATTCCTCAGGATTCCGACTTATGCGCGCCAAAAGAGCCTCAGAGGCGACCACTCTATTGCGTTTATTCTCAGCTGAGAGCAAACGCGGCACCCATCTTGCCGATAGCTTTTTCATGCCTAATTTTTCATGTAGAATTGAAACAACTGCACCTATAGATATCCTTGTGGCCTCAGCTAACTCACGCACTTTTAATCTTCTATCCTTCAACACCATATCGTGGATTTTATTGATGATTTCGGGAGTAGTTGCTTCTACGGGCCTTCCTGAACGTGGTTCGTCACTTATTGATATACGACCACGCTTAAATTCATTTACCCAGTTATAAACCGTTGCTAAGGCAGGGGCAGATGTGCCATGAACTGAGTTCAATTCATTTTTTATCTCATATGGAGTTAAACCCTTTAAATGAAAATGTTTAATTACCGCTCTGAACTCGTTTTTTTCCATTTTTCTTAACAAGCAATTTTTTTTTCAATTGGTTATAAAAACACGTAAACTCAGAAGATGTGGACTGTGACTGCACCATATATCTAGTCGGGAGTGGTGCTGACTGAAAACAGATGATTTGGAGCGATTCGCGCGCCATCTGTTGGTCATTCTAAAGACTTATTGAACTACCCTCGTATATATATACACAGAACTTTCTTCAACCGCGCTCGAAATAGAACCTTCTTCAAGCCGCCGCCGAAATAGAACCTTATTACACGCAGGCGTCGATATTAAATCTTATATCCGTTTCTATTCCTTTTATTATGTAACGCTCCTATGATGTCAGATATCGGTTTTTTGACAACCATAAGGATTTCGAATAATGAGTTTTCCGCCATATTGTGGCACGTGATTCAAAATTATTTTGTCCGCACAGTGTACAGTGATCAGACAAAATAATTTTGAATCATACGTTACAATATGGTGGTGGTTTCATCATTAAAGTTTCTTCAAGTAATTTTAAGATAACATAAAGGCATCCTAACGTCTAACCTACGATCGTATTGTGGCGCGTAACTCAAAGTTATTTTGTTCCAGCACCGTATATTATATAATTTGAAAAATTATATTTCAAAGTATCCAATTAAGATTGACACTATTTATATCAACAATTTATTTTATAAACAAGAGGGAGAGAAAGAGGAAAAAAGAGAAAAAAAAGAGAAATAAAGAAAATAATGATAATAATGATTCCGCAACCCATGCAACCACGCACCCCAAACGAAAATAAGATGTTATAGTATATTTCTTGCTATAAACGTACAATTAAATCCAATTTAAAAATTAATTTATTATTATTATTTAAAAAAAAAAAAACATATTAAATTATATTATAAAATATATTAAACTTTATTAAATAGAATATACATCGTAATAGGTCAATATATGTTAATAAAATGTTGTACAACACATTACTATTGGAAACAATAATCAAATTATTTTATAATTTATCTATTTCAACGTTAATTTTGGTGATTTGTCAATTAATATCAACTTATATAGATCTTTACAGAACTATATCGTACTTTTTAATAAATCATAATGCAAAGAATGCAATTAAAATTGGCACTATTTATATCAATAATTTATTTTATAAGGAAGAGGAAGAGAAAGAGGGAAAAAGGGAAAAAAAAGAGAAATGAAGAAAATAATAATAATAATAATTCCGCGACTCATGCAACTACGCACCCCAAACAAAAATAAAATGTTATAGTATATTTCTTACTAAAAATGTCCAATTAAATCCAATTTAAAATTAATTTATTATCATTATTTAAAAAAAAAACATATTAAATTATATTATAAAATATATTAAACTTTATTAAATAGAATATACGTCGATACTGGTCACTATGTGTTAATAAAATGTTGTATAACACATTAATATTCGAAATAATAATCAAATTATTTTAAAATTTATCCATTTCAACGTTAATTTTAAAGATTTATCAATTATTATCCACTTATATAGATCTTTACCGACCCTGGTAGAAAATTGAGCATATTAGATGGTCGGTTCACGATCTATTGGGCAGAACCGTTTCCTAATAGTTCGCCAGAAATAAACCAGCATCTGACCAGAAATTTATAGAAAATCTAAATAGCTTACATAACCCTAAAAAATTATTGAAAATGTAAATCCCATTATAGTACTTCTGCGTTAAAACAGCATGCAAATTTTTATTCGATTATTTATTTGATTTTTTTATGTCTTATTTAATTATAAAACTCTAACCTTAAAAAAACTTTTAATGAAATAAGTTTTTAGTTTTTATTTCGAATCTATCCCAAATATATCTTAGCATTCTATTAACAATAAGCTATTAAATCCATGACATAATAATCATTATTAACTTATAAAAATTCGTTAAACGTTATTTTTTATTTATTTATCCATTAACCATAAGTTGGTCAGGTTTCTGACGAGAAAACGTCGACAGGTAGCGGGGTTTCTGGCCAGACTTTTAAGCAGAAATTGGCCATTCCCTATAAAATAGAGTAAAATCTGGCGAACATATGGGGAACGTTTCTACCAGGGGAACTATATCGTACTTTTTAATAAATCATAATGTAAAGAATGCAATTAAGATTGGCACTATTTATATCAATAATTTATTTTATCGACTTATATCAACTTTTTGGATAACATGGTTATCATCTTATTGTTAGTGTATTTCAAAATAAAGTATTAGTAAGATATTTCATTATTTTATAATTCATTCAATAATAAAATATCATGTTAACTATATATGTAGATCGCGAGCGAAGCGAGCGGTTTAGGCTAGTACAGTATTATTCTTTATATCCAGGTATAAATTATGATAAAATAATATTTTATACGTAATCAAGGGACCAACCCTGGTAGAAATTTATCTCGCCTCTTTACAGATCTATCCAGAATAGTCTTGTGCTATGTAGATCTATGTAGGCAAACTAGATAGTTACCATAAAGGTGTGTAACGGTCGTAAATTCTAGTTTCTCGCATTATTTTTCCGGATAACACTGTATAAGGAACATTTCAATAGCAACAACAACATAAAGGTTATTTTTTTGAGAAACAGAATTATAATTTATTGTGTAATGTTTTGATTTATAAGTAATTACATATTTTTGTTCACCTATTATCAATTTAAGTTTTGAGATTTCTGATTTTTATGAAATAAACAATACATGTTGCCGGTGCATGTCAAATTGTTAAATAATTAAAAGTAGTAAATAATCTCTGAATAATTTCTACATGAAGTTTTTGGGCATAATATTTATTTTGTTTTAAATCAGTTTTCTTATAGTTGATTATATTCCATTCTAAATATATCCTAAATATATCCGATTCAAAACCTGTATGGGTATATGTATAAGAATTATATTACTATTACTGTCGTAAAGTACATATCTATATATTGTAAACAAATTTTTGAATAAATCAGCCTTACTAAAATCATGACATAGTTTATGTCTGAATTATCAGAAACAGTATTATAAAAATGTATAAATTACTCATACAATTTAATAGAATAATTTGGCACATATTATTGTACTTTGGAGGAGAATGTAAAATGGTTGTGTCGTTTATAAGAAAATTAATTAGATTAATCAAGATAATCATACATATTACGCAGACATTGTTTGTTTATTATGCAAAAAATATTATTTCCAAATTCTCACTTTTTTGGTTAAAAATGCTTTTCATTCTCACACATGTAACTGGTATCAAATAAGACTGTAATTCTTATCATTATAAATGAGAACTTTTATGTTAATCTTTTTGTAACATTAATTACATTAAAATTTCTATACGCTAAATATATAACGAAGATTTAACATGTGTATAATATTATTATTGAGGAATCTATGTACATCTCTATAGATCTATCGAGTTTTGTGTAGTCTAGTACTATCTAGTCTGCTTACATAGATCTTTATAACCATTATGGGTGCCATGATAAGGTTTCTACGAGGGTAACAACCTTAAAATTCCAAAAAATTGATTATTTATTGTTAGGTGGGAATAAATCATTCATCATTTAGTATCTAATTTTTTTTGGTAAATTTGAACATTTTTTCAAAATACACTGCAACGTTTTGAGAGCCAAAGTGATCGAATTGGAGATTTTGAGATTTTATTCTGTTCAAAATACGTATAATTAGGATATGAGTGTGAGAATTTGAAAAACAGAACTATTGACTTAAGTTATAGTCTATTTAGGCCATATTTTATGATAATTTTGAAAATAAATTGAATATTTTAGGCTTAAACAAGCTATAACTTTGGTCAATAATGATATTTTTAAAATTCTCACGCTCATATCCAAATTATATGTATTTTAAACATAATAAACCCTATAAAAACTCCAATCCGATTAGTTTGGCTTTCAAAACTTTGCATCAGAGCAAGAAATACACAAGTTTGTATTATGAGTAAACAAGAAAATAAAACGACCATAAAGAAAATTTAATTTTTTTTTCGTTATAAAATGTTTGATAAAATGTTTTGATAAAATGTTCAAATTTCAGGAATAAAATTAGGTAGTATAATATGAATAATTTTTTCCCACCTAAAAATAAATGATCATTTTTTAAATTTTAAAGTAGTTAGGCTCTCATAAATAATTTTATACGTTTAAAATGAATCTAATAAAACTTAACCAGAAAAACTTTCAGATAAATTTATACCTCCGATAATTAAAAAGTTTCCAGTAGAAAAAATGGAAAAAACAGGTTAAGCATATCATAAAAAAGTAAACATCACTTGCCTCAATGATTTTCTATCACACAACCACTATCACTTAACTCTTTTCTATTACAAATTTTTATATATAATTTTATTAGGATGTATAATGTATAATGTATAGTTTATTTATATCAACTATAATCACTAAAATATTTAGATCAGTTTCAGATAATAGCAATTATATTTTCTAAATAAAGCTGAAAAGTTGTTTATTTATTTCAACCATTGGTTGTTATGGTATTAGTATGGCACTTGGCTTGTTCAATAAAAACAGGCTTTGTTGAAAGTGCAAAAATATTTTTATTAACACAAAAGTAAAAAATATTAAGTAAATGTTGATAAAGTGAAAATACGAATTAATGAACCAGAATAGAATAAGGAATAAAGTAACTATTTAATTCACCTTATGTGTCTTCATTATTCTATATTAAGTTAAAACTAAAATTAAATAATCATAATCCAATAAGAACTAAAGTTTTATTAATTGTTATTTTATCAATTTATATTTTGCCCTTGCATGGTTTTAGTTAGACTTTAGAAGTGTTAGTTTTGCTTGAAATAGGATCCGTATATTTTTAAATCGCAAATGTTCATTCTACCCCGCACTGAATATTTTGCCCTATTCTTTCCTATTATATTACAGATACACTCGACAAAACAAACATCTGATCGAAATTAAAAAAAAAATTGAAAATTTTCAACGCGAATCACGATGAATTTTTAGCATGCCGTCACCTATTACAGATATTTATAATAAATTTGATTTTATAGAATAGTAAAATTTGATTTCTGCAGAGTAAAAGTTTCGTGTATTATTGCATATTATCGCTAACCTCATTGTAGGATTTAAAAAATTGCATGCCAAGTGTACATTATATATCACTCTTGATCAACTGTCTTTTCTGAACGCGCTCTTAGAGAGTTTATTATAATGTTACTTAAGGTTAGTTGCCAAAATTTAATTTTTTAATCTTATTATTTAATGGAAATGTATATTGTTTGTAGGATTTGTTAAATATGGTTTATTTAGCAAGAAATACTTTTTGCAGTAAATTCTTAAGGTTGTACATAATATTCATTCAATGAAAAATAACAAATTTTCTGTTAATAATAATTTTATTTTATAGACTAGTCGGGAAATCCGAAATACACAAATAATAGCTGATTTATCAACTTTAACTGCATTTTTCTCGAAAACTATAAGTTGTAGCGTAATTTACGTAGCAGATTTAAATTTGGCATGTCAAAATCTACAAAATAATTTATTTTTAGTTAAAATAACAGAACTTTCCTTCTCGCTGTTATGAATAAAAGCAAAAAAATGCAAAAGTACCATCATTTCAACATATTTTTTTAGGTTATAACGACTTTTGCTGGTCTCACTTCATTTTTTCTGTCATCTACAAGACTTTAGCTATAACCTCCAAAAAGATTCATCACTCTACGTGATTTCTATCAAAAGTTCTACGATTTTGGGACGAAAATTTCAAATGTTCCTATAGTGCGCCGCCCGTCGAGCGCGAGCGTAACTCTAGAGTAGTCTTGAGCGATAGGTTCAGGCCTCGAGCGTTAGGTCCAGCCTCGAGTGCCCGAGGTTACTCGAGAGCTCTCAAGGTCTCTCAAGAGCTCTCGAGCGCGCTCGAGTGTAGTCGCAAGCGCTAGACTAAGCGTAACATGGGTTATGTTCCTAGGATAGCCTCGCGCGCGGAACTTACCCCAGACGACTAAGAAAAGAACGAACAGAATCGTTCGAGGGTTGGAGTTGGTGTAACTGACGTAGAAGCTAATGTCAGTGCGGACTGCGGCGCGGTGATGTTTACTTTATCAGGTCGTGTCAGCAGTCTGCTCTGGTCCGACTGATATCGCTTTTATTGTGTGCCAAGATTTAGTTTTGAACCCAATCACAACATCATGTGGACATAACATATGGGTGATTTTCACAAAACTATTAAATTAACATTTTACAAACTCTGACTACATATCAAAGTTTCATATTAATTTGTACTTTAAGATGCACAATTGGAAAATTACCCTAATTTCCCATAAAGATAGTTATATTCCATTTACTGCATATAATGAAACTAAAAGCTTGCCGCGGAGGGGACATATAAGGTATACTTCGTCTGCTTATGCTACATTATTATGCTGAATATATTATATAATAGCATGGATCTTTTAGTAAAAGATATAATAATTTCATAATCGCATGATTTGAATTTTAAAAAGAAATTTCAACAGCATTTAAAAGATGCGGCACCAAAAAGGACACTTTTGTGAAAATCATCCATATATATAACATGTTTAAAGAGTAGTTTCAAAGTAAAATCTTATGTCTGTCCTACGTGTCGTACAGCATTAGATAAAAATTATTAAATGAATGTTGTATATGAAATCCTTGTATTAATTAAATCTACTAATAATATTTCCAGAATATGATAAAACTAGATAATTTTATCGTTATGCTTATTTAACATAACATTAAAAAACATTGTTTAGTTGTCAGTATTTCAGCTGTGTATAGCAGCTTGTCGTACCTCCAGGGCTAGCCCTGCTTAAACGAGTCTGTAAATCTTCTGTATTATCTGTCAAAAATGTTAATAAATCAATGTAAATAAACACAAATAACACAAGCACAAAGACAGTTTTATCGTTTTATTTTCTTTTGAGCTTTATACATAATTATTTAAATTATCCATTTGACTTGAAGCGTTTAAAGTAATCAAAATAGTATATTATGACACTGTTGTGGGAGATGGTTTTCTACCTTGCTCGAGGGTTTTCGCACGAGCGAAGCGAGTGAAAAAATCGAGCAAGGTAGAAAAACACCTCCCACAACAGTCTCATACGATATTTTATAGCACAACAACCTCAAAATCGACAATAAAGTTGGCAAGTGTGCTATAAAAACTATAATGTTACATTTTATTACAAAATGAGGAAAAAGCCTTAGGTAATAACTTACATTACTTTTTCTTGATAATATACCGCGTCTCAGATTGGGAGTCGTGTTTAGGCCAAACTTGGAGTAGCCACGCGCCTCATAGATAATATTCACAGTATTTAATAGGCGTCCATATCATAATTTTTAAGCTGTCTTATCACTGTATTTCATCAAGAAAATAAAAAGCATATACTTTTCGAGTATCAACAGGCGTCCATATCATAATTTTTAAGCTGTCTTATCGCTATATTTCATCCAGAGAATAAGAAGTATAAAGAATAAGATAAGAGTTTTGATTTGATTTAATTAAACCATAAGAATAATAAGTAGGAACAAAAAGGATTTAATCGCCTCACGTGCACAAAGGCCCGGGCCTGTACAGGACGGCTGGAATTTGATCTTTCTCCCCCCCCCCCCGGCTTAAGTATTTAAAAATATTGCGTTAAGAAACGTTAGACGTTTCTTAACAAAAATTGGTGAAGGCGCCGGGTAGATTGTCCAGGATAAACTTTTGTTTTCCTCCTTATTATCCTGTAAAAAAAATAGAGCAACATATAAGTAGACATATATATATATATATATATATATATATATATATATATATATATATACGATTAACATACATTAGATAATATAAAATATAAAAAAAAAAAAATTTGTCAAGCCTTTAATAAAATAAATCATTTTTATTATATTGCTATTCACATGACAAAGTTCACTTCATATTTTATTCTTTATCATAGTTTATCGCATTTTATTTTATTTAATATTGATCATTTAAATAATTTGAACACAAATTGAAAATAACTTTTGTTTTAAATGCCATTTAGCACTCTGTTTTAAAGCAAATTCGTCACAAAAACACACATAGTGAATCACGTATCACTAAACTTCTAAAAGTGAAACCCTAGTTACACACACCAATTTAATCATATATTTTTTCTTTATTTTATATACGTTATTACTAAAGTCTTTTATATATATATATATATATATATATATATATATATATATATATATATATGGCCTACTTTTAGACACTTATTTTAATCATTACACCGCATAAGAAATAACCTCACAACTTGACAGCGACAGGTGGTGCACAGTGCGTTCTCGACGCTGAGGTGTAGCGACACAAGCTTAACACTCTGGCGATCATAGCCCTGGGGACACCTAGACACTCACAGGTCAACACACATAAACCGTACATACACATATCACTATCAGCACTACTCCAATAAAATTTACACACAATTTGTACAATATACATTAAAATTTCGCATCGGTACTTTATATTTATAAAAAAAAAGGGAGAGGACTTAAGCCTAATCACACTGCAAATTTACTGAGTCTAAACACACGCACAATTTAATGCAAAGCACACACTATCGCACTGCCACCACGAACCCTGGCAGCTACAAGCGCACTGTGCGGTGGCAATATTTAGGTCCCATCGAGGCAGCCATGTCGCAGCAGTGCGTTCTTGACGCTGAGGTGGAGCGATACAGGTCCAGGCTCTAGCGATATGAGTCCTGGGGACATATACGCATGAATACTACAAACAAATACACGCACATCACTGATATATCACAAATTTTCTTTTTTTTTATATATATTTCACACTTGACGACACTTATGTTAGAGCCACTTAATTGACACACAATTTTACACAAAACACTTTAAACACATTCACAAATCACAGTTTTATTCACAAAAAATACAAAAAGGGAACTGGCGTACCAAAAGTTTGCCATCAGTTTCGACAGTAGGCAGACAGGTCGTTGAAGCGTTGACGGGGGTGATTTGTCCCTGGCATCCTGGCTATTTTGGGTGTCGACAGTATCACTTTAGCTGTAATCTGTAAAGAAAGCATTAAAAATATTTAGAGTATATTTTATTTAAATAGAAATTAGGCTTCAAATAACCATCGATGCTTTTAATCTCATAACATTTAAGCTAAAAGTTTTTTTTTATAATATAAAAATTACATACATGTATACATGCACTCCCAGTGCTACGTGATATTACGTTGCATAAAGAAAGTGATCGTGGTAGGATAAGGTGTCGCTAACACCTTGAGTCTTGGTCCTAAAGCCTCAACTCTTGTCAGCAAAAATCCAGGAGCTCCCACAAGGAAGGCACAGCTCTGATGGTAGGCGTGCATGGTCTCAACAATCTGTAAACACAGGAAAAACAATTAATTATAGGAATTTTAGCAGGGACGAGGAAAAGTTATAGGAAAATGGGCAAACATTCTATAAAAATAATAGAATAAAATACCTTACCTTATTAAAATTTAGCTTCTGCCGCTCCTAGCAATTTGTGCACTGGAACAGGAAATGCGACTGGGGCACTAATAACCCTGATAACAAGGCGTCGGCACTGTGCCGGCACGTTGACGGCACGCGTGCCGCATGCGTGACGGCACAGTGACGTCCGTGTACTCCGGCCCAGAAACGGCATATTGACGGCATGCATGCCGCGCGCTTATTCCAAAATTTTACAGCACGCCATGCCGTCAACGTGCTAGCATTATGCCTTGCGTTTTGCCGGCAATATGCCTGCATGATTGAATTTTGCGTGCGCTTCTGCAGGTGCTTATAACCTCCAAATATATTATGTATATTAATTTTTAAAATAAAAATAAAAAATTTGAAATTATATATAAATTTACTCTTTATTAAATTTCAATTACAATAAATATTACAATTTATAATAAATATAACAATAATATTGTAAAAATTATTTCAAATTTAATGAAAAATTTGATCCCCTGTCGATCAGTTTCTTGCATGATTCTCTGCTAGAATTCCTGCAGGCTTTTTACGTAAGGATACTGATGCCATCCTGTTGATTTGTCTTCATTATAGCTGCACCTTAAATAATTATTTTTGTAGAAAATCTGCAAATTATTATAAAATTTAATCACTTGAAAAATTGAATAAAGTTGTAGATTAATGAAATCTAATATTGAATAACTCACCTGGAAATTTGATGTATGCACTCGCAAGATTTTTGCTTACAGCTATAGGTACATGCAGCTTTAGAATCTGAAAATCATTAAAAACATAAAGTTAAACAGTTAAAAAACAATTAATAAATACAGTCTACTGAAAGAGTAAAAACAAAGCATTAAGGGATCAAACCTGAATTAAATTCTGTTAAAAATCATTGTCCATTTTATACACGGCCAAAATATTTTGACACAATCTACGTTGATGAAAGCTTACTTGTGCTTACTACTTTACAACTTACTTAAGTATATTATATGTTATTTTGCCAAGAATTAGATCCGTCCAAGTGGTTTTTATAGTCCCTTATAATAAACTAATTTTTGTAATATATATATTTATTCGGAAATTCCAATTTAGGTTAGCGCATGCCATATATATCTATATTATTTTTCTCCAATCCAAATAATCGAGCTATTATTGCCGTTCGATATGTCCCCAATCGCACGCCATGCTGTCCGTATGCCGTCAAAATGCTGCCACGATAATCTGAATTTCTGCGCCACAGCGTGTCGGCAAGGTGCCGTCAATTTGCAAGCACGCATGCTAGCGCCAAAAAAACAAAAATGATGATCACGCATGACAGCACGCTGACGGCAGAAAGCCATCACGCGTGCCAGCACGCCATGGGCACACCGTGCCCGGCACTTGCTGTTATCTGGGAATTGGGATACTTCGTGCAAACTCTTTTGCTGGCAGAAACTGGAAAATTTAAAAACAATATCACACAAAGCACAGTCCTTGTTGATGAGAAGTAGTGTATGTATCAACTGGTAAAAATACGCGGTTAATACTCATCTGATAAGCTGTGAAGACGTCCGGGGACTCATACAATGTTCTTTTATATTTCCTTTAACACCTTTAACCACTTTTAAATGTTATAAATAAAAACAATGCTCTAGAGCAAAACGCGAGTTAACCTCGAACTTATACTAGTGCAGCAGACCCAGCGTTGGGCACGGTTGGATTTTAGATGGCAGAATCCCTAGATCCTCGTAATAAAATTTGACATAGTGGTCAGCTATGTTCAGATCGTTAGCGCGAAATGCCGCGGGGTGTTCTCAAACCCATCCGATTCGACTCTGGCAGATAATCTGTCAAATCTGTCAAATTTTATTACTAGGATCTAGGGATTCTGCCATCTGAAATCCGACCGTGTCCAACGCTGAGCAGACCGCATGTTGCAGATGCACATAGCTATAGTGACGAGCGCCTAGGGACTTTCTCGCGCTCAGCACTAGGCGCGTGGAACTGACTAGCACGGAGTATAGCTAGACTCGCGCACAAGGAGTACAGCAGAGGCGCCATCGTCGGGCGGGCGCCATTTTCAGGGCGCGCGCATTTCAAACGGGTTTTCAGTAATTTCGAGGTTTATGTTGATTTAACTTATTAATAAAATCTCATCAATAATATAAACAATAATAATTATTAAATAAACAATTTTTGCTATGAATTTTTAATAAATTTTTTTTTTTTTTAATTTAAATTATTTTTGCGAAACGTCCTGAATAATACCTTTTTATTTTTATAACAAATATTTAAATTTTTGTTGACTTCTTTTTGATAAGGAAATCATCAACAGAGATGAGTAGAAAAATTGCTAACGTCAATGCTACGGTGCGTGCCCAAAAGAAGCCACTGATTCGAGCGCCGCACCGCGGGTTAGCGTCGAAGCTGGCGCACAATTCAGTAGAGCTATGGAGGGGGTATATACCAAACGTGCGCCTGCTGTAAGAAGAGGGGGAACGTGCGCCTGGCTTTTGCCTGGATTTTGCGGTATTAGTAAGTTCTTTGTATACTGTTTCGATGAAAGTAAAAGTAAGTTTTTGATTCTGTTTAATTTGGCTACATTTACGTGGAGCTTCAATTATACATAAAACTTGAGTTGGTAAGACGGTTTGAATATCATAAGGCTCTGGCCACGTAAAATTTTTGTTTTTTTTGAGCCATAAATATCGTGATTAATTCATTATTTTTAGTTTCTAAAAAGCGATCTAGATACCATATCTTATTATAAATTACCATACAAACCAATCGTCTTTGATGAAGCTGTTTAAATTATACATTGCAGTTTCCTGTTTTGTTGTATTACGCCAATTTAAGTATTATCCTGAGCACTACTTTTATAGGTATTTTTTCTCTGTAATCCATAAGCAGTCATATTATAAAAATAAAATAATTTTCATGGAATTTGAAACGAAAAAAAAACTACAAATGAACTTCTGAAAAGTGAACTGAATAATTTAAAAAAAGTAGATACAATATGTCGTAGAATATTAACAGTAAATAGCCAAGAAATGCAAAATTTAGAAAATTTTATTTGATGTGCTAAAATTATTCTTTGAACAACTAACTTAAAACTAGCGTTTCTGAATTGTTAATTAGCCAATTAATAATTAAAATTTAAAATTTAATTTTCAATTAAAACTTTTTTAATTGACAATTAAAATTTAGTTGTCAATTAATTTTTTTTTAATTAACAATTCTAATTTAGCTGTCAATTAAATTCTTTTTAATTAACAACTAAATATTAATTGTCAATTAATTTTTTTTTAATAGACAATTAAATTTTAATTGTGAATTAATAAAAAATTAATTGACAATTAAATGTTAATTGTCAATTCAAATTTTTTTAATTGACAACTAAATTTAATCGTTATTAAAAGTGATACATTTAAAGTATTTTACTATATACTGCTGTACGTTATTTACCAATTTTATAGTACGTAAAAATGCCTCAAGGGGATACGAAAGTTGATTAATAATTTATATTTCTCGCCTTGATTGGATTTGATATTGATTTAGATGTTTAAAGTTTTATGCATTACTACTATTTTTGTAATTATATATAATTCTCTCGAATAATTCTCAAGAAGTCGTAAAAACGTTATAAATAATAAAAAAGTGAAAAAATGCATCTTAAATTCGTCGCAGGTAAGTCCAATAGATGTTTTATCTAAATCTGAAAAAAGAATTAAAAGTGGCGAATATGTCTCAAAATCGTCACAAAAAGATCTAGTAAAAGTTTGAAATGCATCTTCAAGTAATATAAAAAAATAACTAGTACATCTTAAATTCATCTTACGAAAATTCAGTATATCTTAAGGAGAAGTCGGAGACCTATACCTTATACCCAGCTACCGACATTATCGATTTTTCGTTTTACGCAGTCAATTATTACTTTAATCAAATTTTAAAAACGTACGCACATTCTTAGTCATAAATAGATTGTGCGTACGTTCCCGAAATTTGAAAATCGCATTTATTCATTGAATAAAACGAAAAACTGTAATGTCGGTATACGGCATCCCCTTAAGGTATATTATAGGCACCAAAATATGAATAAAAAAGTGTTCACAAATATATCACATTCGTCATAAAAATAAAATTAGTAAAGATTGTAAAACGATCTTAATATAATCTTTGACTCAAGAAGATTTTTTCGTCTTTAAAAATGTCAAAATCAGACATTTTTGGTACATATCAAAATTTGATCTTTTATTGATCTCAAATTTTTTTACTCGCGTATCCATAGATATATAACAAACTTTATTTCAATGCCAACGAAATAATATGAATCGGTTCATTATTTTAATGAAAGTACTATTAATCAATTGCAACTTATTCAGTGCAGTATTTATTCGAAAGCAATTGAATGTGTTGGTTAAATTTAAGAGGGAATTTTCAATTTTTGTAATGAATAAACTGCATTGAATAAACTGAAATTGGTAAGTACAATTATTAAAATAATGTATAGATTAATATTTTTTTCTTGCCGTAAGGATATTTTTTCTAAGCTGAAATGTGTATCTATAAACGTTAACGAATGTTTAAAAAAAAAGAATATTTAATTAACATATGAAGAATTAAAACGAAAAAAAAAATATGGAGCAAGCGGGACTCGAACCCGAGACAGCAAAAGCAAAGACGACAGGCACGGGCGTTAGCCACCTCGGCTGTCGGTGCACTGAACATCTATAGCTTGTATGTCGCATATGTTCATAGAGAAGCTCTGGGACTTACATTTTATTATCGAAGCTTAAGTTATAGGTACTTGCTATTGTACTTGAGGTAAACGTGTAATATGCATAAAATAAAATTTCAATTGTAGCGCCACGAGGACAAACTACGCGATTCCCGAATTGCTTTCGCGGCGCGCAGAGAAAATGTGCTGCCGTTCGCTCCGCCCACCTGCCAGGCGCGCGTTCCCCCTCTTCTTACAGCAGGCGCACGTTTGGTATATACCCCCTCCATAGCTCTACTGAATTGTGAGCCAGCTTCGACGCTAACCCGCGGCGCGGCGCTCGAATCAGTGGCTTATTTTGGGCACGCACCGTAGCATTGACGTTAGCAATCTCTCTACTCATCTCTGTCATCAACGCTGATAACAATGTTGGTTTAATATCTCGCGCGGCTAATTTAAAATTTGACATCATTCTTTCATATATATATATATATATATATATATATATATATATATATATATATATATATATATATTTGAATTTTAACAAGTTTAAGTATTAATTTAGCAAAAATAATTATGTTTTGTTTAAACTTTTGTAAAACAATATCATATTTTGTTTCATAATTTTTCAGTTTCAATTCTATAAATACGCGGGAAATTCAAATTTAATTACGTTTAAAATTTAATTTTTGTTCTTTTCTTTTTAGGCACATAATATTTCTAATACAAATCAATTTCGCTCTTTTATTAAATAAATTTACATAATAAATGTTAAAAATTTTATTTTTTCTTTTTAGCTAAAAACATAATTTTTTTACAAAATAAATTTACAATAATTAATTGATAAACATACTAATCTCTAACATACAAATTTTGGTTCAAATAAAATTTATTATTATTACCATAAGTAAATTAGCTCAAGGTTTCGAACGAAAGATTCGAACATCCGACATCAATAATAACCATTTTTAACTCGTGCTCGGAGCACAGGCACAATACCACGTCAAGGACTAGAAGACTTATAAAAACCCTATAGCCAGAATAACATAGGATTTGAACTTGTGGTCATCATCCGTAATATCTCTCAATTTTACCACTCAATAGTTTTACATTTAACTCTTGTATTTGAAGCCCATACTTGACCTATGTAAAAGGTATTTGATGCATGACTGACATAAGTAGTCTATACAAAGCCTATTTAGAAGACATTCACGGAGATACAAACCAAATTTAAAAATTATATTTACTCCTGGGCAAAATTAAAAATTGTGTTAACTTTTACTGGGTGATAATTTTGACGGTTTTAGCACAAAATTTGTAATAAGCATGAAGAGAAACGACATATTATTAATAAGGCAGTTGTAACTTGAAATGCAAGGGGCATTAGCAACTCAGTCACTAGGTGATCATGAATTTAGACCAAAATTCAATAAGGGATATACCCACCTTCGATGGATACAACCTCTCTTTCCATCAATATTCTCACCAAGTGGATTATTTATCACACTATGTACCATCTGATCAATATGAAGAATTTTTGGACAATATTTGGCATAGTCTACGAGGCGAAGCAAAACATATTGCTCACGTTCACAGATTTCGAGACCATATAGAATTGCTGGGGGTGTTGAGAGAATTCTTTGACTCAAGCCCGACAGACTCATAAAGACATGAAAACAGAGGATTTGAGGTACCAAATCCCAGAGTAAGTGAACAAGATGAGAACGAGATCAATGGACCCAGAAACATCCACAGGATTGCGCCTTGCACGAGCCATAGGGATGGAAATGAAGAAGAAGAAATTGATGAGCCAACATATGTCAATTTGGAAATGCCAGGAGGAAGGAAACCATGGTTAACGTTTATGCTAAATGAAGAAGCAACAGTCAATTTACTAAAAATTGATGCACTGGACCCATATACAGAAATAGATAGCGGCCAAAATTGCCTTTTAGAAAGAATGACCCCAAACACCATGGAAACGTTAGGGTCGGCGTATATATGCATAAGAGGAAAGTCATATAGATTCGAGGTGATAACAGACGATTTCCCAATAGCATGCAATGGCATGCTAGGACGAGACTTTCTCATACAAGAAGAAACTGCTGTTACATTAATGATGTGGCTCTAATGGAGTCACAATCTAAATATAGAGTTAATTACTATGATGTTTGTGACCTTTCGTCAGATGAAGCATCAACATGCAGTGGGTCGATGATAGCTCATTACGATTTCGATAACAATAGTGATTCGAAGTCGGATAATGGACAATGTGACTTAATAAATGAGACCGATGACATACTTCTTTACGTGAACCACAATGTTCCCTATACCACTATACCGGTCACAACATGCCCTTTGGAAAATTTGCTCAAGAAATCGAAAGACTGGCAAACAACGTACCAATAAAGTTGCTCGGAAACTTATTTGACATAATATGGGAACATTTGCACGAAGAAGCAAGACAAGTAGCTTGTAGACATAGTGCTCGTGATCATTTTGACCTCTTCGAAATATTAAGACACTATTTCGACAACCCTCCTAGAAGCAATTCTACCAGAAATCAACCCAATACGGGACCAAATGATTTTTCGGGTTACGACGAGACAAGAGCAGATCAAACAAATGGTGTTGCTCAGAAACAGCAGAACCCCAAATTTGTTCACAAAATAACTAAAAACATTAATAGCAATGAGCATAACAGAACAGTTAAAAGAGGAAACCATATGGATCATTGTCTTGCTGCCATGGTACCAGTTTTTGCATCAACGTCAGAACAAAAGGAAAAAATCCCAGTACTTAGAGCATCAAAGACTCGTGGCATGCAGGATGCAAGTCGGGAGCAAGGAGTGCCATAATATCCGAATTTAATTCACCCAACACCTTTCAACACTGTCATGAACTTAGGCCAGAAGAAATAACTGAAGAAATCGCACAGGTATCGACCGTTAAAATAACAAAAAACCTAAAAGCGAAATCGCATTTAGAGAAAATATACTTGTGCGAAAAGTACGAAGTATATGAGGGAGAAACATGTACGATACAACCTCCAGGAAATCCAGTTACTAATCATAAAATAAACCAATCCATATTAGTAGAACCCAAAGCGACTGAAAAGGCTTGCCTAATAACAATGAACACGTATGTTTCCACGACCGTCATGGCATCATCGACTGAAGTCGTAACAATGAGATCACATACAATGGATTTATCACTAGAACCCCAACTCACCACTTGTACCGCAACATGTTCACATGCAACAATAAGTACCTTAATAAATCCAGAAGAAACATGTGAAGCATGCAAGAATATACATAATCCTAATAGAATACAAGTAAACTGTTGCATAGTACAACATGAAATGCACTCGTACAAACTCACGCCCGAGCTTATCATCGAGAAGGCTCGAATCATAAAACACAAAGACGCTATCAAGGGTGTGAATTGTAACCATATAAAGAATACATCGAAAGCGCCAACTAAGAGAAATAAACACAAAAATATAATGTACAAGAATCAAACAATTTGGAGAAAATTCAAGTTCAAAACTTCAATCAGGAACAATATTCCATTAAAACTTAAAACCTGTCATATGACGAGTAAAAGGACGATGGAAATTAGGGAGCATTCCAACCCCTCGAATGCCAAGCATAAAAAAATTCAAACTCCGAATACAATTTATCTAAATCAACCAAATAAGAGACTATGCATGGAACTAACTGAGCAAGGAAAACGAGATCCATGCATACATAGAAACTTTAAATATAGAAGAAAACTTGAAACATCTGACGCGACTCTTAAACATTATGAATTTGATAAAAGGCTCTAAAATCAAAATCACGTACCAACATGGACTTATCACAAATCAAATACAATAACACTCTTATGCATACGAAACCTAACCTTCAACTCATAATCGCTTTCACAATAAGCTTTAGAAATCAGCAGCATAAATACTCCTTACCTTCAACCAATAATAAACATACTCAATAAAATTCTGAAATAATATCAGTAGAACCTAATATGAATAATACCACTATAGATTATTTAATTATAACCCAAAACACCAAAACGTACATTGTCACCTTTAGCATCTAGAAGGACTAAACCACATAAACAACAAAAAACTAACTAGTCTAAAAAGAACAAGATTTTTACTAACAGCACACTTTGTACATAGGAACAACACAACTAACTGGGCAATGCTAACCTAACAATCGATATATTAACATAACCTATAAGAAGAACAAAAAGTACCCAAAGAACAATTGAACAATCAAGGACCCAGCACCACAGTGATCTAGTTACCATACAACCTCGAAATCACCAAACAACCACAAGTTTACTTAAATAAATCAGACAATACTAGAAATAAAAAAAAATAAGGTTATTTTGTACCCAACCATAAATCGGAACTGACATAGAAAAGGATGGATTCTTTTTTTAGGCACTTCGCAGAATTCGGACCAATGATGTATTATGAGACTGTAAGGGACAAAAAAACAGAGATTCTCTTTTCGATATGTGCAATATTTCAACATCCAAGGCGCGGAAAAAGCAATTCATGGATGCAACCCAGACTACAAGGCGACCCATGCGGAACCAAGGAAAAGTTCCAAATATAACGTACAGGGACCCATTACCAAATTCCATGAATTCTGCGAAGAAACAGTACCAATAAAGCTTTATCACCTACATGAGCAAACTTACAAAAAGCAAGTCGCATGGGACCATAACACCAGAAAAATAAGAGAGGACACCAAAATAACACAACGTGACCAAAAAGGAAGGAAAACGGACCCAGACCTAAAAGAACCATTAGACGAAAGCAACAAAATAGGACAAGAGAACCAAAATAGGACAAGAAAACCAAAATAGGACAAGAAAACCAAAATAGGACAAGAGAACCAAAATAGGACAAGAAAACCAAAATAGGACAAGAGAACCAAAATAGGACAAGAAAACCAAAATAGGACAAGAAAACCAAAATAGGACAAGAGAACCAAAATAGGACAAGAAAACCAAAATAGGACAAGAGAACCAAAATAGGACGAGAGAACCAAAATAGGACAAGAGAACCAAAATAGGACAAGAGAACCAAAATAGGACAAGAGAATCAAAATAGGACAAGAGAACCAAAATAGGACAAGAGAACCAAAATAGGACAAGAGAACCAAAATAGGCCAAGAGAACCAAAATAGGACAAGAGAACCAAAATACGACAAGAGAACCAAAATACGACAAGAGAACCAAAATAGGACAAGAGAACCAAAATAGGACAAGAGAACCAAAATAGGACATACAACTTCCGAAGAAGACATGGACCAAGATAACCAACACTTCGCAGCAAAATATGCGACACTATAAAAAAAAAATTATGAAAAAATGAACCTAACATGAATGTAGATTGAACCCAAATAGGATCAATAAAACAATCACACCACTTACACGTGGAATATAAAACATGACCCAAATCAAACACAATAGCATGCGACCCGTGAAATCGAAAATACCTTTGTACAATGTACAACAAGCTCGTGTACCAAAAGGACCTAATTTTCTTTTCTACTTTCTACTCTTTTCCATTTCATTCAATTCTATACCTACTTTATTTAACATGCTCCATACCATAATGGACCCAACTCACGAACATACCTTACCTCCTTTCAGAATGCACCAAAAGTACAGAATCACCTCTGTGAAATCACCGATGGACCAAGTAAAAGTAGTGATCGTTGAGTACCAACCACCCAACGCCGTGGAACACATTACGGCATACGTCAAAACATTCGGGGCCAGTAACAAGATTCATTTAAACGTTCGACGAGAAGGACCAAACAAAGAAATAGGAGTATTAACTACAGAGTAAATGGACCAAGATAGTGCCAACGGAATTATACTAAAACATAATTATCAAGAAAGCCAGGACCAACAATCAGACAGCTCATCAGCGAGCGACGATACATCAACCGATGATACGGATACTTCTTCGGAAGAACAAGGACCTATTTCTCTGCATCCGCCAATTGCAGACCCTTTGAGCGAAATAACACTAAACCAACTGAATAGACCAGAGACAAACCGAGTCCAAGTACATTTCCAAGGGAGTGTGGAGGCAGCAAGACAATTATTCAAAGTCATTGGACCATGCACAATTATCACAGAAAGACAAGGACCAAATGACGACATACTAAGAATAGAATACCAAATTTATATTCATGCTGAAGAGCCATGAAGGTCCCAAAACACGTGCAAAAAACAATCAACGAATCAATCAGCTAACAAACCACACAAAAAGGACCACGCATGAATAAAGGAAGCTTTAATAACCGGACGTTTAGATGACACGGAGAGGAAGAGATTATGTGTCCTAATACCCATAGGAAAGCCGCAAGAAGTATATGAAGAGGACTTCAGGGAGTTCGGACCCTTGGACCACATCGTACGGGTAGTTATGAAAGGCCAGGAAGACAACCATCGATTCCTAAGGTACATGGGCTATGTGCATTATTTTAACGAAAAAGATGCTGCTGCTGCCATGGACCACTGTCCAAGAGAATACCGTCCAAGATGGGCAACAGTGAGACAATTTAGCAAGACCATGAGTAAACACAGAGAAAACCATGAACCATGTGGCATGGCTGTAGATGCAAGGAATAAACTGGACCACCATAGGATATGAACAAGGAAACAAAGACCAACCAAATCCACCCACACCGAAAACTACAGACCACAAATCACAAGAAGAACAAGTGGAAGAAGCACAAGATTTAATCAGCCTCGGTAGCATACGTGTAGCAGAAGAAGAAATCGCGAGAGAACCATCGCCAAGCATATTAGACATGGACCACATAGACTTCGAGAACCTCGATAATATTAGTTTTTAAGTGACTTGTAAAAATATTGGACCAATACCTTTTTATATCTTCAAATTTATTCTTTTTTCTAATATAATATACATATACTAAATTGTTAGACCACATTTATTGTTATGGACCTGGACCACCTTAATTTTAGAACCATACAAATCATTATCATAAATGACAAAACACGGTACACGTAAGTAAGCTTTCATCTTAATCTCTCAAAACACTCGTAGTATCCATTCTGAGCAGTACAAATATTTAATGACTTGGTTAAGCTTCACAAAAGGAAGGAAGTGCAACACATCCCAACCCAAAACCCTACAAAAAAAAATTTCTTTTCTTTTCTGTGCCAAAGCCAAGTCAAATCAAATCAAACATATAATGACACAAAATTTGCTGACATAAACTTACGATACCCGGACCATGGACCCGCGCCAACTGGCAGACATTGATATGTTACTCTAGAGCGATACGTGACATTCATCAGAGACGACGAATATTTTTAAGTAGAGGGGGATGTTAAGTGACGAAAATGGTGTGGATGCTGCAGCTAAGCCATGTTTTCATGGCCAGTCGTGTTTAGGCCAATATTAGAGTAGCCACGCGTCTCAGATTGGAAGCCGTGTTTAGGCCAAACTTGGAGTAGCCAAGCACCTCATAGATAATATTCACAGTATTTAATAGGCGTCCATATCATAATTTTTAAGCTATCTTATCATCACTGTATTTCATCAAGAAAATAAAAAGCAGATACTTTTCGAGTATCAACAGGCGTCCATATCATAATTTTTAAGCTGTCTTATCGCTATATTTCATCAAGAGAATAAGAAGTATAAAGAATAAGGTAAGAGTATTGATTTGATTTAATTAAACCATAAGAATAATAAGTAGGAACAAAAAGGATTTAATCGCCTTACGTGCACAATGGCCCGGGCCTGTACAGGACGGCTGGAATTAGATCTTTCTCCCCCCCCCCCCGTTAGACGTTTCTTAACAGCAATAAAAATCTGCAACAGTTTTATAGTTCAGTAAATATGTAATTTTAAATATAATAATAGTTTTAAAAATAAAGCGGTTGTACATAATAATCATTTTAATCTATGACAATAATATCATCATTCGGAATTATCTGCATACAATTAGGCTGCTGTCTTCTTTGTTCCTTTGAACGAGTACGATCATATATAGGTTCTGACTTGATATTAACAGTAGGTATGACAATAGATGACAGTTCATCTCTAGTTTCAGCATATCTATATATGTATATCATGTTGCAGATGAAGTTAAGTCTAAAGCTGCTGTAGATAGTGAAACCCCAAGCAAAAAGTACAATGAATCTACAATCTAAAGCTACTGTAAAAAGTGAAACCATAGCAGGAAGTACAATTGATATACAATCTAACGCTACTGCAAAAAGTGAACCCATCGCAGGAAATACGATGAATCTACAAGTAGCTCATTGTCAGCACTTTCTTTACGGTGTTGATCAAGAAATGCAGCAACCAGTGTCGAATGTGGGAGTAATATATATATATATATATATATATATATATATATATATATATATATATATATATATATATATATATATATATATATACATAAACATAAACATTGATAAATTTAAAATTCAACTAATATAAGTACGTACCATTGGCAAGCTCTTTTTCACAATCAGCATACGCTTCTGGATGAGCGTATTTCAGCAGTAATTTTGATAATTTTAATCGAAAAATTATTGGATTGCTGGGTACCATTGTTTGCGTAAATGGCAGAATCATATTGAAAAACGATTGGTCGCCTTTTTCGTCCATCGCCGATTGGTTAGCCGCTTCGAAGACATATATAGGATTAACATTTGCCTTGCCAGAAAACATTTTGAAACTCTTTCAACACAATTCTGCTTAGTAAGAATAAAGCAAGAGCACTAATAATAAAATACAGTACGGTGTAGTTTGACGTTTGTCTCGATCGTAAGCGGAACAGGGACTATAGCTAAACCTATAGGTATACGCGAAACCATTGAAAACAGCGCCACTAGCTCGCGGGCAAAACTGCAACCTTGCGCCTGCCGTCACCGGCATATCACTCGGGCATCGTCTAGCCGGTCCAGCGCTGAAGAAAAGTATTAGCAGTGAATAAGTATAGTTTGCATGGTATAAGAGCCGATTGAACCTGCTGGAACTTGCACAACAGCACCTTTGCTCGCTTATCAAAGTATTAGTGAGTGAATATAACCCTTTGCCTGTGCATCATAATCTAAGAAGAGTAAGTAAACACACTTTTAATTTCTCCCGCTTGTTTATATGATCTTCTTTTTTCGTCCCTTTGTTAAATATCGCGTGCGGTTGTGTCGCGGCGACTTTTCAGAGCCTAACGCAAACTAATATGTCTGGAGACACCTTAGAGAACTTAAAAATATACATGTATACGTATAGATACGTATAGTACGAATTTCACGGGATAATTCGAGTGTTATACCGGTATCGCCTCCGCATTAGTCAAAGTACACTTCAAATCGCTCTTTTCGCATCTCCGGGTCGACGAATTTTACTCTTTATAGGTATATACATACACGTGCAATCAATTGGCCTATTTTTTTATTAACCGCTACCTCGCGATCCGAGGATTTGCTAACGTATGCATGTACATCCGGATAATATCACTTCAGTTCCACACGCCGAATGCGAATCAAAGTCTTTGTTAAACTTCGAGTTTCCTTCAAGTCTCATATACGTAGGGAAGACCGGGGCTATTTTGAATGCGAGACAATTTTACGAAAAATACGTGTCAATATATCAACAAAGGAAATTTCATTCGAAAACTTACGATTTTTAAATTATTTTCTGTAACTTTTGCTAATGTATAAAAGTTGTGTCAAGTTATTCAAACAAGTTATTTATTATACAAAAGTTCTTATAACAAAGATTTTTACAGCTCAAGCGACTTGATTAGTGAACATATTGGTTAGTTATGTTCTAAGTTATCTATATTCCGAAAAAATTTTTGTAGGTTGGGGCTACTTCATAAATACACTACCCTACTATATTTATACACTGAAGACACCGTTTTTTCTGTAAAAATGACTTTTTCTACTACCCTAAATGAGTTACATTGATTGTTATTATTTCCAAACAATCGGAAATATGAATCAAGTAAAAGGTGATTTATTCCTGTTTCCGAACATAAATTCATGTAATTTATGAATTTGCCTCACGGTTGTGTCAACTTTGAAAAAAAAGTTCGTTTAAATAATTCCAATAAAACAATAATAATTGCAAATATTCCGACCTAAAAAAAAATTTTTAAAAAGATTATAAGAACTAAAAAGTTTTAAACTAAAAGTTTTCAAAGTAGCCCCGGTCTCCCCTACATACGTACAGCTTCGTGGAGCTTCGTGTATCCGGCCGGTGATTGTGCTATATGTAGTGCACGCGGAGATAGAGAGTAAGCGACGAAAAATCGGAACAGGAGGACGGAACAGAAAAATCGGAATGACCTGATGTACTCTCGCGAAATTGCGAATGATTGGGCTTCCACCCGCGCGCACGTGTCGTGGGTGGCATATTTACAACATTCTCCTTACCTTTAAAGAATGTTGTACGAGGAAATGTTGTTTAATTTCTTTTCAGTGTCTAACCCAAATGGTGGTTTACCTTGGGACAGCGACAAGGAGGAGAGACTAATAGCTGCAATCTTCGCCAAACCCGCCATTTGGGACAAGACCAATCCTGAGCATGAAAAAAATACGGTTTTGATGAGAGACTGGGATGACATCGAGAGAACAATGAAACCGTTTACAAGTAACTATTACGATGAGTACTTTCTTGTCCACTATGGGCATATACTTGGTACATAGTCCAACAAAACACTATACTCATATGTATGTATTTTCTTACAGAATCGCAGATCAAAAGTAAATGGAAAACGTTATGTACTTCATTCCAGCGGGAATGGAACAAGTTGCCAAAACTGCCCTCCGGCTCAGCAGCAGTAAATGTAAACTGCAACTGGGTTCACTTTGAATCTCTCAAATTCTTATCGAACAAGGCCAAGGTACAATCCACTAGGAGTATTGATGATTTCTTGGTGGAGAACGATGTTATAGACGACACTATAGTTGCAATTCTTCCATCATCTCAGGCGTCCAAACCGTCAATAAAAACCACCCGAAAAGCTTGCAGTTTAGAAGAAGCTGACGAACTATACTTGGGAAGCTTGATGCCGTACATGAGAAGCATGAAAAAATCGAAATTGAAACTTAAATTTCGCACAGAAGCTTGCTTGATGTTGTACAATTTTATCTTCGCTAAAGAAAATGAAAGTTCGACAGTAGAACCGGATTAGCAGAAGGAAAGCGACGATGGTAATATTTCTTCATCATTTATTATTTAATAACTTGTATTGTAATTGTATCAATAATATTTATTTTGTTTGTAATTTTCAGATTGCACCGTTGTTGATTGTCGCCTCACCAAAAGAATTAACGAACAACCGCAAATGATTTGCGTCAAAAGAAATAAAATTGAATCTACAGTTGAACCTTCGCCAGAACTATAGAAATATTTGAGAAATTCAACAGAGTAAAGTTTACCTACGTTGGTTACGACGAATTTGTAACAACAATTTCATGTTTGAATTTGAATGGCATTTTAATTAAATAAATTATATAAATAAAAACAAATTACTTTTAAATGATAAGTTTATTTTTCACGTTAAAACTATTTTTAGAACTATATTTGAACATTTTTTTTATTGACAAATTGCGCGTTTAATCCTTTGAGGGGCAGTGGTATGTAATGTATTACACGATGTTACTAGAAGATTCATCGAAGGCGGAATGACCTATTTCGGTTTGAACCCCAGAGTAGGTATTTATACTCTTCGGGAGACCCAGAAGGAGAGAGTGCATAAGGGTCTTAAGTGGGGATGTCCTATGGAAATTTTCCCTCTCTTTCTTTCGCCTTCCCTTATGTTTTCTCTACCTTTACAATGGTTTTCAAGATCTATTTATTAATTTGGTATTCTAATTATTATTAAATAGTTGTTAAAATTTTATATAATAAAATAATCTTAATGTAAATTTACAATATATAGTTTGTATAAAAACAATACGTGAATAAAAAAAAATAATGTATAATCTGTAAACATAGTGTACTTAATAATAAACTTTGAAAATATTTAAACTATATACGTTTTATACGTTGTTTATATTAAAAAACTCTTATTCTAAGATAGTGAAAAACATATTATAGTAATAATAATTAACTTATACGAAAGTTCACCCAAACTTAAAAACTAATGGTGAATGATTATAAAAAATGTACGTCAAATGTTTAAACAGAAAATATATAAAAGTAAAAAAAACTGTTTCTTAAATTTCAAGTAATATTATAGTTACATGAATAAATATCATAAAAGATATAAAAATAATAGTACATACATCGGAAAATAATATTCTCAGTTTCTTTGTGAACCCAAAAATCCTATGAAAAATTCCTGGCAATGTGCACTCGGAATGTTTGTATATGCGCAGCTGCATGTATTTGTTAATACCCGGGAAAGACCCGTTTATCGCTGGTACTGCATGTGCAGGTGTCTACACAATTTCCTGTTCCGGACGGTGTCTGGAAAATATCGTCTATGAAGGCAAAATGTGTACACGGTTAGAAATAAGCAGCGATTGCTACCCGAGACCCAAGGAGTATCTGCTTGTCTCTCGCAAGCAAGCGTGACAAGATAACAATACGCGCGCACTAGATGCGCAGAAGATTGAAAATAAGTCTATTTCCCCATACTTTTCCCCTTCCTCAACCGCGCACTGCCGCGCAGCATTGTGTGTGTCTACTACGCAACTGTTTATTACCTAAGGCTTTTTCCTCATTTTGTAATAAAATGTAACATTATAGTTTTTTTGATTACTTTAAACGCTTCAAGTCAAATTTATAATTTAATTAATTATGCACAAAGCTCAAAAGAAAATAAAACGATAAAACTGTCTTTGGGCGTGTGTTTTTTGTGTTTATTTACATTGATTTATTAAGATTTTTTACAGATGATACAGAAGATTTACAGACTCATTTAAGCGAGGCTAGCGCTGGCGGTACGACAAGCTGCTAGACACAGCTGGAATACTGACAACTAAACAATGATTTTAACGTTATGTTAAATAAGCATAACGATTAAATTATCTAGTTTTATCATATCCTGGAAATATTAATAGTGGAATTAAACGCTTCAAATCAAATTTATATTTTAAATAATTATGTATAAAGCTCAAAAGAAAAGAAAACGATAAAACTGTCTTTGCGCGTGTGTTTTTTGTGTTTATTTACATTGATTCATTAAGATTTTTTACAGATTATACAGAAGATTTACAGACTCGTTTAAGCAGGGCTAGCCCTGGAGGTACGACAAGCTGCTAGACACAGCTGGAATACTGACAACTAAACAATGTTTTTTAATGTTATGTTAAATTAAATCATTGGGAGCAACATGGCGTCGGGGGTAGATATATCCCTCGATAAGCCGTTAGAAAAATTCTATAAATGCCATCCGAAACAGCAAGCTAAGACAGTGATATGTATTATATGTGAAAACTGTTATCATAAAAGTGATTTTGATAAATTAGCAAACACAGGATACGTAGGAGAATTATTGGTAATCTGCCCGGAACATTGTCAGCAAGACCTAACCTTCAAATACAGAGAAGAAGATCTATGTGATTCAGCAAGATTCCTCATTTCCTAGATTAAACTAAAACAATCAGAAGAAATAAGAAAAGAACTATTGACTGAACCAGCTGATAAAACTCAAAACCTTCATAATTCAATAAATTTTGATTCTGAAGTGAACATGAAATAATAAGAATTGAAAATGCACTGATGAAAACTTTGAATAAAGAATTGACTGACAAAAACTTTTTATTAAAGGAATTGTTGGAAAAAGAAAAAGAAAGAGATAAAGAAAGAGTAATAAACAAACTATCTTTTGCTGAAATCACACAAAATGTCAAACAAAATTACAATCAACAATAAGAGGATCCCTAAAATAATTGTTACAGTAAACACCACTAATGATGGCAGTGAACAAATAGATATTAAAGAAAGCGTCACCATACTACTAATAAATAGGAAAAGCATTCAAACCAAAAATGTGTATGTTAAAAATAATGAAGTAGAAGAAAACTATTTGAAACATAAAATCAGTTTGTGAAGTCAAAACCGAACAACTAAATAATCCTAAGATTAAAATTGTTGGTATAGATAACACTTTTAATATGGACAGTGATACCATTGAAGAAGATGTAAATTCTAGAAATTTTAAAAATTTTGATACCAAAGGCACAGAACTTCATATGTATATAAATGAAAAAAAAAAGTACAAGTGTTATAATGGAAGTCACATCTGATTTGTACAAGCATATAAGAGAAAATAAAAATCAAATTCTTGTAGGTTACCAGAGTTGTAAAGTTTATGACCTAATAAACATTAATCCTTGCTATAAATGTGGAATCCTGGGTCATAATAGTATTAAATGCAGAAATGAAAAGAATTGCCTACAATGTTCAGGGAATCATGAAGTAAAAGAATGCAATAACAGTATTTTTAAATGTCCTAACTGTTCTTATAGCAATAAAAAATACAAAACAAACTATGACATAAATCATTCGGTAGCAGACAATACATTATGCTCAATATTAAATAACAAGATTAAAAGATATATCATATCAACGGACTACCCTATTAAACCAGATTTATCAACATTTAACATAAACAACAGTCGAAAATCAACTCAGACGAATACAATAACAACGGCACAAAAGACAGTACACCAACAAGGCAAGAAACTAAACATAGTTAACAACAATGAACAACAAAACGAACCTGTACAACAACAACAACAGAAGAAAATCGACTCAGCTCCTGCCTAGTGCAGCGACTACCCTGCAATACCAATAGCGCAAAAGGCAGTATAAAAGCAAGGCAAGAGACTAACCTGCAACAAGCAACAAGCAACAAGCAACACAATGACACAAAATCTCGACCTTATTGAAGAAATACAGAATCAAGTAATACAGCAGGAAGTCTCATATCCTGACCTTGAAACTCTTAATATTGATAGAAATAAAAAAGAAAATCTGATCTTATATTGTAATATTAGAAGTTTTAAGTGCTAATTTTATGAAACTTGAAATCTTTGGATCATGGAATCTTGAGAATCATAACTATTTTAAGTTATGTGGATATAAAATTTATAAGAAAAAAAATTATAACAATAGTAAAGTAAATAAAGCAGATGGTGTAGTTGTTTATATAAAAAATGAGGTGAATGAAATTACTGAAATATAGGAATTTAATAGACTAAAAATATTAAATGCTAACATTAAATTAAATAATAATAGTTCACTTACAATATCTGCACTCTACAGATCCCATGATCTACCTAGTCTAGAATTCATTTCAAACCTTAATTCTTTTCTTAATAAAACTAAACAATATAAAAATCACCTACTAGTAGGTGACTTTAATATAGATATCAGCAAAATAAAATTAGTGAACATTTTTTAAACAGTTTACTTGAAAAAGGCTTTTATCCTGGTTTTATTAATACAACTAGACCATCTGATGATAGTGGTAATGGTTCATGTATTGATAACATTTTTATTAAAGCTAAAACAATACAAACTAAAACTTTTAAATGAATGATTCCGTCACCGGATCATTATCCTGTATTTATAAATATAAATAAACCACTAAAAACTGAAAAACATGAATCTAAATTTATATATGATTACAAAAAATAACAATATATAGCAAGTACAATAAACTGGAACAAATACAAAACAATACATGATCCAAATGAAGCTATCAACTCTGTTCTAAAAGAAATTCAATTTTGTACAGAAAAAATAAGAACGAAAAGTAAAACTCATGATAATGCACCTAGAAAAGATTGGATTACATAGGCTATAATTAAATCTTGCAAAAGGAAGGAAATATTATATAATAAACTAAAGAAAAATCCAAATAATGAGCAAACAAAGACTGATTACAAGAATTATGTCAAAATATTAGATAAGGTTATTTTAAAGATGCTAAAATAAAATCCGACAAAAAACTAGTCGAAAAAAATTGTAATAATGCTAGGCAGCTATGGAAAATTATTAACTCAAAACTAGGTAAAATAGAAAAAAGTGCTACAAAAATGAATTACATCTATGACAATAATAAAAATAAAATCGAAGATCCTACAGAAATAGCTAAATATATGAATACTTATTATTGTAAAGTTGGAGATAATTTAAGTAAAAAAATGAAGGTGCCATTAAACAAAAATTTAAAACTACCACCTATGAATGTAAAAACTATCTTTTTAAAACCTACGAACAAATTTGAAATCCAAAAAATCGTAGATGAAATGAAACTCAAAAATGGTGGAACTGATAAAATTAATACAAAAACTATAAAAATGATGGCTACATATATTACAGATATTTTGGCACATATCTTTAATCTATGTATTGAAAAATCGTTATGGCCTGACTCTCTAAAAGTTGCTGAAATCGTTCCTATATATAAATCTGGTCATAAGTACGAAGTCGTAAATTATAGACCGATATCGTTGATATCAAACATTGCAAACATTTTTGAGAAACTAATATATAATAGAATATTCAATTTTATTTCGGAAAGTAACATTTTAGCTTCTAAACAATTTGGTTTCATAAAAGAAAAATGCACTAAAGATGCATTAAATTTTATTACTAACAAATTGTATGATAATCTAGATAAGAGTAACCCTATAGCAATTACCTTTTTAGATCTTGCCAAAGCTTTTGACAAAAATTATAGTTATGGAATTAGAGAAAGTGCACATGATCTCATTAAAATCTATGTAGTGAAAAGATTACAAAAAGTTAGAATAAATGAATTTGAAAGTGACTATGCACTAATTAGTACAGGAGTTCCTCAAGGGACAATCCTTGGCCCACTATTGTTTATACTATATGTAAATGATCTTCTAGCTATAATGCCAGAAAACTCTATATTATCGTATGCTGATGATACTGCGATTATATCAACTTTAATGGAGGTAGCTGAGTGGTTCATACTTAATAAGCTATCTTTAAATATAGAGAAAACTGTATATATTACTTTTGGTAACTACTGTGATAGCGTTCCCAAAAATTTAGATATATTGATAGATAATAAGAAATTTCAGAAAGTCGACAGCTGTAAATATTTAGGTTTAATATTCGACTATAATCTAAAATGGGACAAACACATACAATATATTATTAAGGGGGCAAACCACCTTTAAATTGTCAAAAAATCGTTTTTTTTTTATTTACCATATTTATAGGAAATTTCCCGTAGAATAAGCTCCCGAAAACCGTTTTAAGATATCATAATTCCTTTTAAAGTTACAATATAAATACTGAGACAGCTTTTTTGCCGATTTTGCGTAAATTCGGTATTTTATCAATTATTATTTATTTTATTGTTATTTATAACTAAATGTTTGATTGATTATTTTATTTAGTTATAAAGCAATAAAATATAATATAATAAGATCCATGCTTGTATATTCAAATATGTGCGCGTTGTTATATGTAATATTGGCGCATGTGCGAATTACGAGTAACGTGACATGTCATTACGTTACAAGATAAAGGTCGATAAATCAGATCGAATTTTTGACTAACCTTAGCCGTACATTTTTGCTACTTTTGACAGTTGGCTTTTATGTTTATAAACCACCTGTTAGTAAACACAGTTAATATTTTTATTGTACTGAACTTATACAGTGTTTTAATTGCATTTGACAATTTGTGAATGTGTGTAAATCAGTGTAGTGAAAATGTCTTCTAAAAGAGATAAAAAAAGAAGATTCACAAAAGAAACCAAGACTATCCACCAGCTCAGCGAGGAAACTCCAAAACACAGCTAGTGCTAGAGACACCAGTGATACAACAAACAGAATCATTGACACTTCAATTTTATATTCTAAACTTAGAAGTGTTCTGTGTTGTAATCGGTGTCATGGCAGTGTACAATTAAGTGAATCTGGTGTGCAGAGTCTTCAAAATAAATATTGTGTTTGGTTTCAAAATAGATATTGTGTGCTCAAAGTGTGGTGAAATAGCAGCGATCAACTCCAGCAACAAAGTAGGAGCCAAAGGAAATGCATATGGAGTGAACAGAAGATCTGTGCTGTTTGCTCGTGCACTTGGACATGGACACGCTGGCCTTTCAACTTTTTGTGGGATTATGGACCGATGCAAGCCAGTTGCCCAATCGGCTTTTGATGAAATAAATAAGCAGTTGAGTGAAGTGTATGAAAGTGTCGCTCAAGAGTTTAGTATGATAAGTACAGTTTACTCAATTTATTCATTTTTGTGTTCTTTTTTTCGTTTCAGGTTATTCAAGGAGGAGGAAGACTCATGGGACTCCACGCACCAGAAAATATTGATGTACACTGCTGCAGATGTTTGTCTGCTACGTTGAAAAAAAGAAAAAAGTAGTTGCAATTGATAAGATGAATATAAATTATATCTATTAGAACTTGTAATTTAATTGTTAAATAACTCTAAATGTTGTTTTTATCAATTTCAGCTTACTGTCCGTAAAATTCCAAGTGAACGCATGGACAGATTGGGCTCAAAATTTATGGAGATACTCATTATAGTAGTACTTTTCATATGAGCGTAGGGATTTTGATTTGAACGAGTAGAAAATTTTTTACATCTATAAAAGTGATAAAATTATTAAAAAATAAGTGTTATATTGACAATGTTCAGATAAAAAAATACTTCTACTCGTTCAAATCAAAATCCCTACGCTCATATGAAAAGTACTACTATAATAAGTATCTCCATAAATTTTTAGCCCAATCCATCCATGCGTACACTTGGAATCTTACGGACAGTGCTTAAAGTCTTCGAAAACAGTCTGGTTTGCCATGGAGGCATAGAAGGTCCAACGAAGGTAAAAAATATACAAATTGGTAGGTTTTTATATATACTTTGAGGAAAAAAAACCCTTATTAAAATAATTATCAAAATAAAAATTCTTAATTAATTTTTTTGTTTCAGATTTTAAAGGTGTGTACCCCCTTAAGAAGACTAAATACCTGATCTACATTTTCTAAAAAATTTCCAAATTTATGTCAACTGAAACACTAAGAATGATATACTATGCTTTGTTCCACAGTGTCATCAGTTACGGTATAAGAGTACAAAATAGACTAATTAAAATAATAAATAAAAATAAATTCATTAAAGAAAATCCTATGAATTTACCTCAATTGTTTGCCTACGAATCACTGTGTTATAATTATAACTCCATTAAGGAGATCTACATCGAATCCAACAGTATAACAAGAAAGAAAAGTATACAGATTCCTAAAACGTCCAAAGCCATTGGTAACAAAAACAGCTACATAGTTTCCATTAAATTGTACAATAATCTACCGAATGATCTAAAAACTTTCAATATTCAAATAGAATTAATTAATATAAGGATTTCATGTACAACATTCATTTAATAAAATTTTATCTAATCCTGTATGACACGTAGGACAGACATAATATTTTACTTTGAAACTACTCTTTAAACATGTTATACATATGGGTAATTTTCACAAAAGTGTCCTTTTTGGTGCCGCATCTTATAAATGCTGTTGAAAATTCTTTTTAAAATTCAAATCATGCGATTATGAAATTATTATATCTTTTACTAAAAGATCCATGCTATTATATAATATATTCAGCATAATAATGTAGCATAAGCAGACGAAGTATACCTTATATGTCCCCTCCGCGGCAAGCTTTTAGTTTCATTATATGCAGTAAATGGAATATAACTATCTTTATGGGAAATTAGGGTAATTTTCCAATTGTGCATCTTAAAGTACAAATTAATATGAAACTTTGATATGTAGTCAGAGTTTGTAAAATGTTAATTTATTAGTTTTGTGAAAATCAGCCATATGTTGTGTCCACATGATGTTGTGATTCGGTTCAAAACTAAATCTTGGCACAGAATAAAAGCGATATCAGTCGGACCAGAGCAGACTGCTGACACGGCCTGATAAAGTAAACATCACCACGCCGCAGTCCGCACTGACATTAGCTTCTGCAACGTCAGTGACGCCAACTCTAGCCCTCGAACGATTCTGTTCATTCTTTTCTCAGTCATTTGGGGTAAGTTTCGCGTGCGAGGCTATCCTAGGAGCAGCTTGGCGCGCGTAACCCATGTTACGCTTAGTCTAGCGCTTGCGACCACACTCGAGCGCGCTCGAGAGCTCTTGAGAGACCTTGAGAGCTCTCGAGTAACCTCGGGCGCTCGAGGCTGGACCTAACGCTCGAGGCCTGAAGCTATCGCTCGAGACTAGTCTAAAGTTACGCTCGCGCTCGAAGGGCGGCGCTAGCGTCCGAGACAATTCTTGAGTTACTCTCGCGGCTCGAGAGCTCGATCTAGCAGCCGAGGTCGACACTAACGCTCGAGTCCGCTCTCGTGTACACTCTCGCGCTCGAAGGCTCGCTCTGGCGGCCAAGGTATACACTAGCGTTCGAAGCTGCTCTCGTGTTCTCACCCAGCGCTCTCGCCACTGTGAACGCTCTAATTATAGCGTAAACTACAAGAGCTCGATTTAAATCGAATTTCTTTGCTTTAATCGATTATATTTAATATTCGTATAAAGTATAACGTAAATATCTTATGTTCTCTTATACTTATATTGCTAAATTTGAAAACAAATGGGCTAATGATTGTTCTCCTCATAATAGCGTTTTTCAGCCCCTGCAACTGGCTGCTTACCAGCCAGTTATAGCAACAGATATAAGATTCTTGAGTCGTGCATATATAGATATACACGCTTTGTGTCAACCTTCCGAAACACAATAGCATTCGTATATCGCGGCCTGGCTCAGCCACAGATCCATCGAAGGTCGGTCCTCGTCGACGATGAAAAGCTTCCAGAGAGTTCCAGGCACGCACACACACACGCACACATGCACACGCACACTCGCACATGTCTAAATGTGCGTCTTACAGTTTGATATTCCTTCGAATATTCGACTGCATTCATGAAAGCATTCGTATCGCGAAATATTTTTTCTACCTCTTTAAAGTGCGCCGAATGCAACCTGACACCCCCGAACGATTATCGGCACAAGAGCATGATATCATTCGTCCGCGCCAAACTTCGATGATGATCGAGCACGCGGGTGCGTGCATAATACGTACACATGCACGCATTCTACTATACTCCCATTTGCATGGAATTTCACTATTAGCAAAAAAAATTCTTGGAATTTCTTTGTCTTATTCGATTATATTGAGAATTTGTAAGTATACTCTATACAATTGAAATGTGAATATCTAACGTAGTCTTAGTCAATAAAATATATTTCTTTAATATGTGCACTCCGATCCGGATATCACATATTTCACATCGCATATGCTGCTAGATCAATTGATGACGTCATCCGATTGCATGCTTCAATGTTTAATATCGCCATGATTGCGCAATATGACGCATCCCTTTTTCGAGATTAGTCGACATGCTTCTAGAACATTCGAGAATATTCTAGAGCATGATCGCGCACAGGTGAGACAGTGGGGCGGGGCTTATTATCACCTTTCCGCCTCGACCAATCACAGAGCTTCTCACCTGCACAAGTGAGTCGAAAAGTCGAGGGGTGGGGGGAGCTAGAACCCCCTTTGCTTACCTACTTATAATCTAAAAATAGTCGAAAACAAATGAAAAAACATGTAAAATCGCTGTTTACCGCTGTTTTTTTTATACCGGTAAAATAATCGCCGCAACCTCGACAGCACCTCCGTCGCGCGCAAATGCCCCTTATACATCGCAGATTTATTATACAACATTTCATCGGTTCTTGTATCTGATTTTCTTATCGATGCTTCAACTTTTTTTAGATATCGTGTTTTACTCTCAGCACTAATTATTGCAAGATGCGACTATACTAATTTAAAGAAAGAAAGCTATCTAGCTCCAGGAAGGTCAAAAAGTTAAAATATCTACCACGGGGATCATTTTGAAGGTATTTTCGATACCTGCAAGTTTTAAAAGCCATATACCATGTGATTTTCAGTTTCCCAATTTTTCGTGCTTATTGTACAGGACTAGGTATATACACGCGCGCGATCTGCGGTGTTTCCACCTCTCACTTGCTCTCTTGGTTGGGTCTAGTATATGCCCTGGAAGCTTATGGGCATACACAGCCAAAAGAATAAGGAATAGAACATCAAAATTTACATTGGTTTGTATATTTATATATATGAGAAATTAGATGAATAAGTACATATTCCTATTATACATAGTTATATTAACCAATATACATTCTTATATTCTATTCCTTATTCTTTTGGCTGTGTAGGCCATACTCTGCCGGCCGCTGCATACACTCATCGATCGCATAGCATCAGTTCCCGCAGCTGTACGCGGGAGACGCTTCGCTTCTCCGAGTATCAACGTAGGGGGAAGCGATATTGTTGTGGAATGGATTTTGTTTCAATGCGGTGAGAACTGTTTGAAATATGCACCTCTGCCACGCAATTTCAACGAGTGCGGCGTTGCCAATATGCACTTGGGAGGCAGGTCGCACTCGTTGTACTACATACTAATCATCCGAGACGTGGTTCTTAGGTTAACTTCTCCTTTGTTCGAAAGTAAAAATTCTATGACGAGCTATGCGCGTAGGCATCGAGAAATTGCGAATGGTCAAAGGTGGTTTTCACAGCAGGAGGCCAGATCAATCGGCAGTGGTTGTTGTAATTTTCACCATTACAATCCGTATTAATGACGATGAAATTAGGTCATAAAAAATCAAATTACATTTCAAAACTATTTACAGAATACTAAAGCTAACCGTGAAAAATCGATGTTCCAAGTCGATCTGGTCTCCCTGCTACATTAATTGTCTGAGATTCGGCACCTCAGAAAAATGTCATCGCCTAGCATACACCTTCTCGTCATCAAGCTATATGTTCCTTACTGAATCCTACTTATCGAACTACGCTATATAACGAGTATCCTACCTTGTCTACCTCATACTCCACGATGACACACTCACCCACCCCAATATTTTCCGCATTCCCTTCCGCGACTCTATACCTTTGTCGTCCCCTCCTCGAGTTCGCATAATTAATTCATAGTTTAGGCTAAGGAAGCGACTCCCGCGAGGTTATAAAAGGCATAGCCTCCCATGGCTCCTGGCCATTTGCCCTCACATTTTTGCCTTCAACATAGAGCCTTCTGCATTCGAACTTTGAGCCGTAAGCACGTACGCACCAGTTTGTTATTGGACGTCTCACTTGTAAAAGGAACACGTCCTTATACTTAACTTTGTACTTCTTATACAATAAACTTGTTCTTAAACTTATTTGCTCGGGCTTATTTATTCGCTGTACCTGCGCGCCTATTCATATCTCCCGCCACCATCTCGAGCACGACACCGCCCGGAGCAAAGCGCAGCTCAGCCGAGTCGACTACAAGGAACCAAGGCCTAATATAATATGCCTTCTTAAACCGCGGGGATTATTTTCGACCATGGTTTTCTTAGTGTATAACCTATTGAATGTTTAGATATTAAGTAAATGTTAATTATTTGTATTTTATTGTTAGATTATATTGATAAAGCATTTATTTCTTGGATACTTTTAGAAAAATAAAGAAAATAATTTATTGAAATCTTATACGCGTTGAAAGTAGCTGTACAAGTTTTTAATCTATGTGGGTTTGTCCGTCACCAGGCGGCGCCTGTAGAACATGGGAGACAAAGCATTGCCAATATATCTGTATATATTTCGTTGGATATGCGCGAATACACACACATATATATATATATATATATATATATATATATATATATATATATATATATATATATATATATATATATATACTCAGAAAAACCCCCATTAGTATGAATTAGTTATACAACGTCATATATGTTGTGCTTGCTGTGCAACTTAATATAATAATTTATCTGTAAGAATATTATTAATTTATTAATTTTGCAAAAGTAGGGTGATTAGCTGTGACAGCTTCTTTTTATTTATGTTTTATTATTAAGAATAAATGATTAATTATACGTTCAACGATTCTCTATAAGAACTTGAATTAAAGGCCATTCATGATGGTAGCGTACGACTAGCAAGAGGGAGTGAATTCCACAAATGTGCACCTTGTACTTGGAAAGATCTTCGTCCTGTTTCAGTGCGCATGTGTGTTACTGAGAGTTATTTTGCATCACCCCTTACAGGACGCTTCGATTTATTCTTCATAAAAAGCGACTCGAGATAGACTGGCTCTTTAACCCGTAGGATTTTATACATTGTTGTAGCCATGAAAACGGCTTTTCGAGAGTCCGCCCGAGTCCATTCTGATTGCTCCCTGTAGGGGGTGATATGTTCGTCCCTCCTAGCACCTAAAACGTATCGCACACATGAGTTTTGCGTCTTTGCAGCCGGCTACGAAGTTCAAGTGATGCATCCAGATACACCAGAGAGCAATAGTTGAGATGCGGGAAAACAAGGGCCATTTCTAAGTGCTTGCGCAGGTCCTGAGTGGTATACCTTCTAAAAAATCTCAAGTTATAGAACACTCTGTTGACCTTTTTAGCAACCATGTCAACATGTGTTGTCCACGTCAGTTTAAAATCAAGTATAACACCCAGGCTTGTAACGGTCGGCGAGAATAGGACAAAGACGCTATTACCCAGACTGATCTTCGGCATACCTTGTGACTCAAGACTGTTTATATATTTACAGCAGCCGAAAATAATATCAGGGTGAATCTGGATGTAGATCTGAAGGTCGTCTGCGTATAGTATATGTTTGACACGTCGCGGATCGTCCATTTTGAATTCTTTATTAAGCTCAAGAAACAATTCTTTTATGTCGTTGATGTAAAGACAGAAAATCAAGGTTCCTAACACGGACCCCTGGGGCACTCCAAGGTTTGTTGACAACCAAGGTGACTTGGTGTCAGAGCGTTCAATAACAGCTTGCTTTCTACCCAAAATGTATGATTTAATCCAAATTATTGCATGCCGGGAGAACCTCAGAGCTCGCAGCTCTGCTAAGAGCTTAGCTGGCGAGATCGTGTCAAAAGCCTTGCTGTATTCAAACAGTAACAGTAAAGTCACAAGTCTCTTGTCCATTCCTGTCCTCACATCTTCCGTCAGTTTTAGTAAAGCAGTCTGCGTCGAGTTGTTCTTCTTGTAGCCGGACTGTATGGGGTCAAGTTGTTTGGTTTCAGTCATGTGCTTTAGAATCTGGTCATGAGCAATTTTTTCTAGAACCTTAGAAAGAAAGCACAGTAGTGCAATAGGACAAAAGTCCGACGTCGACGATGGTGTAGTACACTTGCCTAACAGCACCACTCTTGCTCTCTTTCATAAGTCCGGGAATACACCAGTTTCCAGGGAAGAATTGAACAAGTTCACTACGTGTTGCCCAATGACCGGCAATGACTTCGCTACCACACTCTGCGGGATGTCATCTTCGCCCCTCGTTTGCGAGGAGACATGCGAGACCGCAAGTATAACATCCGCCAGCTCTATAGAATCAAATTTAAAACCCTTATCATTGGCTGATGTCACTAAGTTCTCGATTTCGGCACTATCCTCATCAGTTGATATTGAAACTCCTGCAAAGTGGGTATTAAGGCCAGGTTACTCCAACAAACGTAATTTTTTTCAATAAATTTTATTCATAGTACAAAACATGTTGAGTAATCAATTTTTTTACATATGAAAGCACATATATTAAATTACTTGAAAAAAATTTTTTGTTTGTTCAAAATGGCGGTTTTGAAAATGGCTGCTGAAACTCGTCTGATTAGTAGATGGATGACATCATTTCTTAGAAACGAATTATCTGAAAGCAAAAAACAAAACGGTTTCATGTTCTGTATCGAATTGGCTATGGCCTCAAGCAGAGTGAAACATTTTCAATGAAAAAAAACAAAATGGCGGACTTTTGAATTTTTTTACCCTTTTTTTTTCACTTTTAATTGTTTATAACTTTTTTAAATAATAATGAATATTTCTGGTTCTGCTTGAGGATATAGCCAGACATCTAAAGAGTAAAATGCCGTTTGGTTTATCTCGATAAGTGCAATAGTTTTGAAATGAGAGTGTCATCCATGCCAAAAAACGTGGTTCGGAGAAAAATCAGTTTAAAGTTTTTATTCGTGAAAAATCCTAAAAAAATTGAATTTTACTCACATATCCATTCCAGCTTCATACACAAGTCCTTCCTGGTCTTCGTAAGCATCATTCTGAAGAATTCTTGCATTTCTTAAAGCAGTTCTGTGTTCCTTAGATGCTTCAGTAGCTTCTAGCTCAGCTCGATCAACACGCCTATTGTTGGCCCTATCAGCAAAGTGCCTTGCTTCCGGGTCGATTCTGACACCCATAACTTCCATTACTTTTAATATGGGTAAAAGCCCTTCGTTAAAAATGCAAGCAGCACTGAGAGCAGCAATTTCAAGCGTTTTTTTTCAAACAAACTTATGTTTAGGGGATATGTTCCAGACACACGAGTTGTAACTTTCGTTATTGTTTTGCGTGTTAGCCCCTAAACATCTCTCGAGCAACTTTTCGTCGGTTAGTTCTTCATAAATTGGCTGTAAAAGATCTTGAATTTCCAGATCGAAAGCTGGAGGATGGTTGTAATTCTGTTTTGTAGCTACTGCCTTTTGATAAGCGCACCATGAATCTGCTCCAGCTGGACAATACTGGTGTTGTGGCTTAGCATCGGTGGAACACTTGTGATAAAATGAGGCCAGAATTGCATTCTTCATGTCTGGCACAGAATCGGGGTGAGTAAGCACAGCTTTTTTAAAATAGCTAGATAAGAGCGACAGTTTTATTTTTAAAGATTTTTAAAGATTTTACGACAGGTTGTTCGCATTTTTTAGCCTTCTTCTTTTTGGGTACTTCTTCACCTCTTTCTAGTGTCTCTCTTTTTTCTTGCGCTTTCAGAGCTCTCTTTATTTTTGCATGGTTTTTTTTGGCTTCTTTACCACGTCTATATATACTCTTACCTACGTGTAAAACACATGCTTTTTTCTTTACTTTGACAGCCTCGCCGTACGGTTCAGATTCTTCGAGTCTCTTGAAAGTTTTAGCGTCACCGTCGCCGACATAATATTCATACATAACACCGTACTGCTCCACAGACCTCCGAAACATCTCTTCCACTCCTTCAACTTCTATAAGACCGGCACTACCATCATGATCCCTTGTACAATTGCCTGCTTCACAATGTTCGGTAAACCAAGCATCAAACTCTGGCGTATTTTCGGGGAATTTTTTTTAATAGTTACTGCATGCTTGGCAAATCTTTGATTTTACTATAACATCTATGACTTTGTTCGTGTACTTGCCGATCAAATTAACAATACCGAGTAAAGCTGTGAATCCTCTTTTTGGTCAGGAACCATCGCCCGAAACAGTAAGCCTATCTTCGGGTAATCCTCTCTCTTTATTCTTTTCTTGCTCTTCTTTAGCAGCTTTTTTAAAAACTATTTCACTAACAGCCTTCAATGCAATATAAACTTGCTCTATGCATTTATAATAGCCAGTTATACTTAATGCAGTTGCTGAGATATCCATCAGTCCACGAAAATTCAATAAGCCATAAAATTCATCTCCTAACAAGCGCATTGCATAAACTATTCTTCTGTTTATTTCATAACCATTTTTTATTTTTGGAGATGAAGGGATTGGTTCACTCTCCTCACAATCACAGATAATTTGTAATTCGAAACCTAATCCTTTTTCGTCACTTTTTGCAAATTCCACTTTTTTATTACACTTTGCACAAACAACTCTCTGTTGCAATGTAGCAAATACATACCACTAAACGATCACGTAAGTCAGCAAGGGATGGATTTTCACTTCAAGTTGAGGAACGGCGTTTTTCAGTTTTTTTGCAGCAGCACTGGTTTGTTCTGTATCATCATTTCATTAAAGACTTACCAATCATAACCTGACAAAAGGGACTGCAATTCTAAAGGATCATTCCTTTGTAGTCCCTATATGTAAAGGGATGACTGCACAGAGTAGGAGTTTGAACGTTTATGTCCAAGTCAATGATGTTGTGTTTACTTGGCCAGGTTGGTGCAAAGCTATTGTAGTCTAATACTGTGTCGTTAATGTCCACTAGTATGGTGTCAAGCCACGTGTGCGACGTGTCGGTGTGATGAGTCGCTCCGTGCTGGACGATTTGAAGTGACAGTTCAGCTGCAAGCATGAGGACAAACTTTGCATCATCACCATCGACCAACAAATCTGCATTCAAATCACCCATTATAATCGTGTTACTGTAAGAGTCACAATATTCTCTCAACTTGTCGACAGATCCGAATGTTTTAGAAATGCAATGGCAGGGGCCCTGTAAATGACCGCGACGAAGACAGGCTCCATTTCTCCAAACTGTATCTCGCACATAATGTACTTTGACATTTTCGGTTTGTCCAGTCCATCGGTGTTAGATTCAGCTAGTGTTCTAACCCTGTATCCGTCGCGGACATACAGTGCAATGCCCCCCCTCCCCCCCCCCCCCCATGTACATTTCTATCCTGCCGCACAAATGAGTAACCGTCTATATGAATGAGATCGCTGGCTTTCTCATCTTCCAGCCACGTTTTAGCTACTCCGAATAGGTGATAGGAGTTCTTACAAAGAAGTTGACGGATTTGTTCAATGCAATGTCTGATAGAATTTGCATTGAAAAAACCCGCTCTCATGTTCACTCTCCCGTCCGTCTCACGAGCAGAGTTTTTACCTAGTCAATCCAATTTAGTATTATTATTTGAGTGAATGTTGCTACCATTAATAATAATGATGTTGCTACCATTAATAATAATGATGTTGCTACCATTAATAATAACATCGTTAATATTATTATTAAGGTTATTGTTGTTATTGTTACTATTGCTAAGTTCTGTACGTGGCGATGCTTGGTTGCAGTTGGTTTTATGAAGATTAGCGATTGTTGACAAATCGGACGCAGAGGTGAAAGTGTGAACTTTTTCTCCCTCTCCTAATCGAACGAGGAAATTGCCGTGCCTGTGCCACACGAACTTAAATCCGACACTTTTAGCTATTAACTTCAGGCTTTTAAACTCAGTATAAGCTGAAACACTCAAGACTTCATTTTAATAAAGATAGTCGTGTGGAACAAGTTTTTAGACATCTCCTCGCTCAAACGAGAGAGATCAATATCGGTAGTGTTAAATCGTGTGAATATAGTTTTTGCCTGCATAATTTCCTTAGCTTATCTATTGCTCGCGAGATGGACAATTAAAGGTGGCGGTCTAATGGACTTTCTAGCATTCGTACATGTTTTTTCACTCATTCCTTTGTCTTCAACATCTGTTTTGGAGGCTCGACGCCTCATCGCAGAGGGAGCAAGTGGCCTAGCGTTAATAATTTCATCTTTGAGAAAAGAAGGCAGAACAGTACTGAGAACGATTTAAGCAACGTCTACTGGATCAGCCTTTGCTTTAGAGTAGTCGACTATTCCAGAGACTATTAGCTCAGCGCTCTCTGCACTGCTACTGCATCCCCTCCTATCTTGGCTATTACTGCTTCCTCCAGAGGCAGATGTTGAACTTCGTCTCGACGCGGGCTCATTAACTGAGTCTAAAACAATTTCTAAGTGGTTAATTTTATCTCGACGTCCCTGCGGCCTACGTAAATGAGCCCGCGTTCGATTCCTTCCCGAGAGAGGTACGCAGGGCTTTTCAGAGCCCAGCGAGTCAATCCCTGGAACCGCCAGGATGGTTATTATTTACTGTTTTCTTATAATCTATTTTATTCTCTAGAGTTAACAATCTCTTGGTTAATTCTTTGTTCTTGTTTTCTAGTAAGGCCTATCTTCTTTGGAACTCATCTAGTAAAGAATGTTGATCAGACAGTTTTCTTTCCATGACTTCCAAGTTCAACTTTAATAATCCTACTTCTTTTGTCAGCCCTGGCACTGATTTTAAAATAGAGAGGTTTTTATTAAACTCAGCCGTCATGGAAGAAACCTTATCTGTGATAACCGAAATATAGCTTGCACAATTTTCAATTTTGGAAATTTTTAACCTGCTTTCCTCTGTGCTGATGTCAACGTACCGCGAGTTTTTCGGTTCGTCGTCGGCGATAATGGATTTACGCATACTGGCGCGTAGTGGACAGCGCTTTTAGGTCCGCAACCTGCTGATGTGCTGTAGTCTGCTGCCGCTGCTCGTGAGAGAAAGAGAGAGACAGAGAGAGAAAGAGTGAAAGAGAGAGAGAGAGAGAGAGAGAGGGAGAGACAGAGAGAAAGAGAGAGAGAGAGAGAGGGGGGACACAGAGAGAGAGAGAGAGACAGAGTAAGAGGGAAGGAAGACAGTATACACGAATATGAGAACGTAATAGTGAGTGTATAATAGGCATCGCTCAATAGAGGCAGCAAGAGAGGGTAAGTTAGACGTCGTGACAATTATGATATAGGAAATAGGAATAACACAAAAGTCTAAGAAAACCTTTGTTATATTTATAAAGGCCCGGGAAAAAATGATTTATATATAACCATATATAATTATATATAATTTTTATATTCAATTATATATAATCATATATCGTTATATACAATTATATATGAATTTTGACCTTATATAGCTATATATAAAATTTATATAAAACTTTATGTGAATATATACATTTATATGTGGTTATATATAAACATATATAACTGTATATAACTTAAACTAAAATTCAAATCTCTAGACTTGTATATGACTAGATATGATTATATACAGTTATACAGGGTTATATAACGGTATATATAGTTATATCTGACTATATATATTTATATAAGGGAAAAATCTGTATATATTTGTTTTCCTTCCTACCTGTATACCCTTTTGGGGTTGTACAGGATACCCCCACCACTTCTGTGTGGAGGTGTTTGATCCTAACAAGCCCATCCCCCTTCCCCGCACTGTTCCCGCATGCTCCCAAGTTACCGACAATGACAGATTTCTACACATGTCGGCAACCTGTGACGAAGAAAAAATCCGTAGGAAAAAACCTCCGACAGGACGCAAGTCGGTAAGAAAGTCAACTTGCTAGTCAAGTATCCTTTCATACCTACCGGAAAAGGCCAACTTTGCTGTTGCCCTTGGTTGTGCGAGCGGTCACCCATCCAAGCAACCCCCCGCGCAATCACTGACCCCATCACTGGTACCGGCTGCCTGCCACGAAGGTATTAAGAGGAGGTCGGAGCCGATTACAGATGTCTGCATTGAATTTGACATTATTCTAATTTAATGGTTCGTAAATGTAAAAAACTTTAGTTGTCCGGGGTTCTCAATCTACTAAGGAACACCGGACAACTGAGATAATTGAAGAAAATTAAAAATTGAATGAGAATACTGAAAACTACGAAATTGTCGGTAACTACCTAACTGCATGTAAGCTCTGACCTCGCTCTAAGCTCATAACAAATTTTTTTTGCGAAGAAGTCAGAGGTGGCGGCAGTGGGAATCGAACCAGGCCTGCTGTACGGTAGGCCGATATTCTACCGACTTTGCCATCGAGGGGCTTTTCAAAATATGTATATAATTACATACAATGATATAAAATTATATATGATTATAAAAAACTATATAGGATTATATATAACTGTATATAGAAATTATACATAACTTTATATGATTATATATAACTGTATATATAAATTATATATAACTATATGTATAACTGTATATAGAAATTTTATATAACTATTTATGATTATATATGACTGTATATAGAAATTATATAAAACTATATATGATTATATACAAGTCATTTCTTCCCGGGAGTGCTGGGCCGTATTATCATCCCCATCTCGATTACTGTGCAATAAGTCGTAAAATAAAAAAATGAAAATTTATTTAAGAAAATTTATCACCTGCTTTAAGAGGCGGCCATATTTGCTGTCCTTGTTTAATATCATTTTTGCTATTTATTAAAATACTAGTTCGTTAATTGAGTTGTCCCCAATTCGTCTTAAAATAAGAAATATTTTGATACCTAAAATAGTACCTAACGTTATTTATTTTCCGAGAAATTATATTCCGAAGTTTTCTATGAAAGGAAATAATATTAGGTACTTTTTAAGGTCTCAAAATATTCCTTATTTTAAGGGGGTACCAAAGTCAAATAAAATTCAAATTTCATACAAAAAAATTACCGACTGACAAACAACTATTGTAGTTGTAATTAAATATAGAAACCGAATTAAGCAAAACGACGAGATACTTGCCCTCCGTTGTGTTATAATCTACCATTTTACAAATTTTCAAGTTAAAATTGCAATAGCTCGACGAGTATAGTTTGAAAAATGTCTCTATAACACTTAGTTCAAACTTTATTCGTCGAGCTATTGAAATTTTCACTTGAAAATTTGTAAGAGGATAGATTGTAATACAATGTAGGGCAAGTATCTCGTCATTTTGCTTAATTCAGTTTCTATCTTTAATTATAGCTAAAATAATTGTTTCTCAGTCGGTAATTTTTTGGCGCGAAATTTAAATTTTAAATTGACTTTGGTACCCCCTTTAGATGAATTGGGGGCAACTCAATACAACTCTTAGTTTTTCAATTAACAAAGTACTATTTAAATGAAAATAGTAAAACTGTGATTAGACAAGGACAGCACATACTTTTAATGATTACTTTTGAATTATAGAATGCGGGGAAAGTAAAGAGCAGAGCCGCGTAGTGCTCTTTATAATAAGGCTTTTGCATACAAGATAAAGTTGATTTGATAAGTTATTAGTAAGATTCGGAGCAGAGCCGTGTAGTGATTACTATAATGAACCGACCTGTACAAGATAAAGTTAATAAGACTTGTGGTTTTAAGCAATTGGAAATACAAAATAGGTCGGACAGACAAAAAAGGGGGGGAGGATGCTCCGACATCCCTTTAACTATTATATGAGCAATTGTACTAAAAATTGGAAACAACTCGACCAAAAAAAAAGAAAAATTTGGAGTGTAGATTGATCAAACTTGGTTTTTTCGAATGCTTTTGGCATTCTAAAAATGGGAAAAATAGTGAATAAAACCTTTCTAGTGCCAAGATTGATCTACGGTAACATTACCATTAAGCAATTTGTGTTTAATAAAAGCTATTATTTGGTCGTTAATAACTAGACTCCTATTGATTAACATTTTTTTTACAACAGAGAATTGAAGTAAACGTTAAGAGCTTTAATTTAAGATATCAACGATGAAAAAATATACGCATGAAAAGTTATACGCAAATAAAGATAGTGATGAAAAACGTCATAAATAACAAAAATGTCGAAAATGACGAGAAAATGGGGCAAATCACGTCAACTCTCCTAGCACGGCGCGCGAGCGCTTAATACTGTTGTTTTCAACTCGGGTTTGCGGTATGAAAAAAAATATATAAAAAATATCCAATAAACTATTTTGATGTATTTTTTCCTCAACTTTCCAATGGTGTGGTCAGATTTTCCAAAATTTTCCATTTTCCTTAAAAAAAACACAAAACGTGTTATATCTCGAAAAGTCTATTTTTAATATTTCTTTTAATACTTTTAATCGAAAGCTGAGGTTTTTTTTACATAAGAAAAGTTCTTTTGCACAGAGTGCCCGATTATATTTCAGTGAGTAATAGAACGCCGAAAAGTTGAAGTATCGCGCACAGCGGCAAGGCGCGTGACTTCGCGCTCGACGGTGGCCGCTGGATTCGGTCCTCCGTTTCATATTTTGCTACCTTATAATTTCTTTAAAAACCTGTTAGTTAAATTTAGTTATTTTTCTGTTTTTATTAATCGTTTTTTTGTTACTTTGGCTTTCGAAGAGGCTTTCAAAGTCTTTAGCTTCGTGGCTTTCTTTGTCTTTAGCTTCGTGGCTTTCTTTGTCTTTGTTGCGGGTTTGGATACATTATTTTCTTTTTTCTTAGTGTCTTTCTTTGGAAAGATTTGATATTTAGAACTTAAAGACGTTTTGTGTAGTTTGAATGTGTTTTGATTCAATGGAATAAAAGCATGATTCTGTAAAATCCCTGGTATAGATTTAGCATTATCTAATCTTGGTTTGAGTTTTAAAACAGTTGTTTCATAATCATCTTTATTGTTACAAAATACTTTGGTTTCTTTGCAATAATTTTTAGCCCATTCGTAAAGACTTTTTGCTGTTAAAATTCTATTTTTGGATGAAAGTTGTAGACTAGCACGTTTTGTACCTCTTTTTAAGTTCGCACCGATACCATCACATGCACATTTGCCGTGCGCGGTAGCATAAAAGTGCCATTCCGCTGAGATTTCGAAATCTTTTTCATGAAAAAGAAGATTTTGCATATTATTCTTATTTTTAAAATGTTCACTTGCTCCATCCGTTAAATAATACATTTTTTTAACTACGAAATTAGATTTCAGATAAAGTATGACAATTTTTTGATATTCATAAACCTCAACAGTATCATGGTTTAGATTATCAGAAATTACAGCAATGCTTACATGTTTAAGATCACTATTTTCTTTGTAATAAAGTACAACTGTAAAAATAGTTGCCTGGTTATTATTCCAATGGAAAGATTGCGTAGAATTCTGTACTACAAATGCATAGTTTTCCGCAAAATCAAAACAGACAATAAACTTCCCATTGTAGTTGCTACAATAAACCGGAGCAATATGTAACCAATAGATTTATGATTTAATCATAAAAAAACTAAATTTAAAAAAAACATCGTCGTATAGATGAATTTCTTGTGACAATTCATTTATAGATTAAAGTTTTTTATGTTTAAGCCACCTACCGACTGCAAAAAGAACTAGTTTTACAAGTAAGCATGATGTGGCGGTGACGGCGGCCGCGCCACGCCAAGTCGCGCGCGGTACTTCTACTTTTCGGCGTTGTATTACTCACTGAAATATAATCGGGCACTCTGTGCAAAAGAACTTTTCTTATGTAAAAAAAACCTCAGCTTTCGATTAAAAGTATTAAAAAAAATATTAAAAATAGTCTTTTCGAGATATAACACGTTTTGTGTTTTTTTTTAAGGAAAAAAGGAAAATTTTGGAAAATCTCACCACACCATTGGAAAGCTGAGGAAAAAATACATCGAAATAGTTTATTGGATATTTTTTATATATTTTTTTTCATACCGCAAACGCGAGTTGAAAACAACAGTATTAAGCGCTCGCGCGCCGCGCTAGGAGAGTTGACGTGATTCGCTCCAAATACGAAATCTTTCATTTTCACATATTTTTGAAGATTTTTATCATTATCTTTATTTGCGTATAACATTACATGTAAATAATATGTTTTGATCATTGACATCACAAATTGAAGCTCTTAAGAGAATATCGGAGCTATTTTGATTGTTGGAAATTTCACCTAACCTCCAAAACTTGCATCACAAAAATAAAAATTTGTAGGTATTGGTAGTACAAAAATGTCGTTGTCCATTATTCTTGACATAATAATAAATGATTATCAATGTCGCTATGTACGATTTTTTTATGAAATCTCGACGCGTAATGAAAAATACGACGGGGGATGAAGTCGCCGATGAGGTTAAGAAACGGTAATATGACCGTCATTTGTACCGTTTTTTATTGGTCAATTATGAGAATATTTCATAATAAAAAACTTTTCAAGCTATTAATAATCAAAAACGCTTTTGTCCACTGTTATTTACACAATAACAAATCATTATCACCCTCGATTTTGATGTTACTATGTAAATTTTAGACGTATAACAAAAAATATGGCGCGAGGTGGAGGTCACAATGGTAAAGTTTGCTCCGACCTCCCCTTAACGTCTAATTTAATTATCTGATGTAAAAAATATGTTTGACCAATAGGAGACGAATTATTACGAGGGTCGTTCAATAAGTCCTTAGAAAATCCAAGAGATGGCTCTGGTAGTATCGAAAATTAATTTTTCTTAGTGAGCAGCACTACTAACTAGGCAGCTGTTAAAGTGTCAGCTCTATCCATCACATAGCTTCATTTTTATTGTCGATTGAAGTAAACAACTTTCGTTTATTCATAACAATGGAAAAAAGTGAGTTTCGAGCGTTGATTAAACATCTATATTTAAAAGGCTTAACACCGAAATAAATCAAAGCTGAGTTGGATGAAGTTCCTCTGCTCCTGTGTTTGCAACTGTTTACAATTGGGTGAATGAGTTTAAACGTGGCCGTACATCCGATTGACAAAATCAACTATATGATTTTAAGTGATCGTCGAATGAAAGTTCGCGAAACAGTTGAGGCCACAGGCATATCGCAAGGTATAGGCGCTTCAGTATTGCACGAAAAATTGGGTGTGAAAAAAATCTTGGCAAGATAAGTGCCGCGTATGCTCACAGTGGAGAATACACGCAATCGTGTGGTTGACTCTGAGGCTGTTTTGGCGCTTTTCTGTCGCAATCCTGAGGAGTTTCTGCGTCGATACATAACTGTGGATGAAACATGGATACACTACTATACTCCAGAGACAAAGGAACAGTCAACATAGTGGATTTTTGAAGGTAAACAGGCTCCGGAGAAGGCGAAGACGGTGAAATCGGCCGGCAAGGTGATTGCCACGGTCTTTTGGGATGCACGCGGCATCTTTTACATCGATTACTTGGAAAAAGGAAAGACGATAATAGGAGAGTATTATGCGTCGTTATTCCACCGGCTGAGCGAAGAAATCAAGGAAAAACGTCCTCATTTTACTAAAGTCCCAGTATTAATTTGCGTGGCATGTTAAAGTTGATAACGTCTCTTACACTGCTTGAGTTGAGCACAGTAGTAAAAAGTTTACAAAATATAATTTCATTTTTAATATGCAAAGAGCAATATTTAAGTCGCATTAATTAATTATTTCATTTATTTTTTTATTTAACTTTAACAATAGAAGTTCATAAATACAAAATTACTAATAAAACCCTTACAGGAAAAACTCTCAAAATTGAGGGTAAAACACTCAATCTTGAGAGTTTACTCTCAATATCGAGTGTTTTACCCTCCACTTTAAGTGTTTACTCTCAAAAACTGAGAGTTAACTCTGAAAATTCAGTATTTACTCTCAATCCTTGAGAGTCAACTTTCAAGGTTGAGAGTTCACTTACAAAAATTGAGAGTTAATGCTGAAAGTTGGGTGTGTACTCTCAACAAGTGCGAGTTAACTCTCGAAGCTGGATGTTTACTCTCAATGCTTGAGAGTTAACGCTTAAAGTTATGTGCTCTACTCTCAATGACTGAGAGTTAACTATCAAAGTTGAGTGTTCACTCTCAAAAATGAAAAGAGAGTCTTACTCTGAAAGTTGAGGGTTTTATTAATCGGAATGGTTTTCTGCGGGCAATACATAAAAGGGTGTTTATGAGGACTCTGATGGATATGCGTGCTATAGTGGAATCGTGCGTATTTATGTAGACTGATATTTTTTTCATATATAAATTGTGACTTGTACAACCTTATACATTCTGATGATGTACTTTTACCGATATGGATTCTGTCCATACAACTCATTAATTATTTTATTGTTCGGACAATACTGCACTTTATTACTCGAAACTTTCCCTCTAGTTGACTCCCCGTATCTCGAGAGGAGGTTCGCTGAGCGGACGCGGAGATCCAAACTTGAGTTATTCAGTACGACTAATTATATTAAATATTAATTATCACCAAGCATGCGGGTTCTATCTACGTAAATGATATATATGTATATAAATCTTTCCGAACGTTTATTTCTCGATATAAAATATATACATAAAATTGCACATATAAACAGTACTTGTAATGGATTCTATGCTGGTTAGTTAATAGTTAATATACCGCAGTAACTTTATTCAATTCAATAATTGTCGTATTAATCTCGATAAATATATTTAAAACAAACCCCGAAATTTAACTAAGTTAATTTAAATAACCACCACAACCCTACTTATTGCTCGATTCTACCGATTTAATACAATTACACGAACTCTGAAACCCTCGACCTAAAACAAAGATTATTCGACGGTAAACACCCAATTTGTATTCACACACACTGCAGCTCCGACTCTCCACCAAGCCTCGAACCTCGACTGCACTGAAACAAATTAATAAGAATGGAATGCTTTCACCAAGTAATTTTTAAGTCAAAATTACAAACTCTCTTGAATGCTATTAGGACGGGCGCTTTGTGGGCAAATACTCGCCGACCAAAATATTTGTATTCACGTTGCGATAAATACAATATAATAACTCTCTCTCTCTCTCTCTCTCTCTCTCTCTTTCTCTCTCTCTCTCTCTCTCTCTCTGATGGGATGAGCACATCACTCCTCACAGGAAATATCTTGGCTGGCTTACAGTAAAGGAAAGAAGAGCGTACTTGTGCGGGGTTATTATTGTATAGGGCAATAAATATGGGACAACCTCCGTACCTTGCGGCTCTCTTTGGTAAAAACACAGCTAGGACTTCCAGTAGGAGCGGTGTGAAAGAGCTCTCGGTTCCGGGATCGCGGAATGATAAGGGTCTCTATTCGTTTAGAGCCCAAGGTTCGCGATTCTGGAACACCCTTCCCTGCAGTGTGAGGTATCTGCCGTCCTGATGTAAATTTAAAACGGCGTTAGGCAGGCACCTCAGACAACTGCACGGTGAGTAAGTTGACATTTTTTCATGATGACGGAGAATTCACATACATGGGTAGCTATTTATTTATTTATTGACTTATTTATTTGTTTATTTATTTATTTATTTATTGATTTAATTATTTATTTATTTAATTATTTATTTATTTATTTATTTATTTATTTATTTATTTATTTATTTATTTATCTATTTATTTATCTATTTATTTATTTATTTATTTATTTATTTATTTATTTACTTAATTATTTATTTATTTATTAATTGTATCTTTTTATTTTTTTATTTTAATTTATCCGTTCTCCCGTGTTCTGTATTCTTAGTCGTGAAAAATGTTGTAATGTACAAAATATAAAGAGTACATTTTAATAAAGAGTAAATATAACTGCGTGTGTGATGAGTGTATGTATCGGCTGAATTGTAATTGTTTTTAAATTGTGACCTGATGGATGTACGTGTATGGAAGAATGAGTAGACTTCAGAAATTGTTATGGAACTGTGATATAAACAAACTGTGATATTAGATAATGACAAATTTGTGCAACAATTTTTATATTTATACACTGACGAACTGTGAGAGTGATCAAGGACTTAACGTAATGACAAAATAACAATTTTTATGTAATGTATTTTTGCCAAAATTGACAAATAAATCGTATATCTATCTATATCTATCTATCTCTCTCTCTCTCTCTCTCTCTCTCTCTCTCTCTCTCTCTCTCTGCTAACTCGACGGCTACTCTTTCTCGATATCTCCACGAGGACGGTTAACCTCTCACAGCAATTTATCTCGACAACGACGGTGTGCGGCGAAGTATCCGGATGGAATGGGCAGGGCGGAAGGACTCCAGTCCTCTCCTCGTGGCGTCCCTGCACTCTAGCTCCCTCTATTTGCCTTACTCGATCTTCTCTCCTTTTCTAACACCTGTTGTCATAGGCTGTCAACTCGATTTTCACTAGAGTAGTAACCGGAGGTTAGTTACTGGTCTAGTTTTACCCATCATACATATCGACCCTGTGACGCGCGTAATTTAAAATATTAACAACGCCCTCTATACTGCATGCTTCTCCGATAAACTTATACCCCATTACTCGATACATAATGCGTACGAATTGCCAGAGCGCGACGCGTTCGTTGTAAACGCGCTTCGCTCCCTTCTCCTTCCGCGCGCCTCTTTTCCCATCTTTTTAGATGCCTATCTGGTCATCTTTTGTTGGCCGACAGTCTTTCGTCTCTCTTGCCGCTTGGCTCTCCCTATACTCTCCATATCTGTTAAAGCCGCATGGCACGCGCCGGCTTGGTCATCAGCTGTTCTCGTTGTCGTCCTTAAGGATGACGCCGCTGAAACTCCTTACGCTCCGATCGCTCTCTCGGGTATCCGCGTACGCGAGTGCGTATATGTGTGAGTGTGTTATCGTCTACTGCTGCTGTGCTGCTGCTGCTGCTGCTGCTCCGGCCCCGCGGCTCCCGGCCGCTCTTATCGTCTCTAGCTTCTCTCTCTTTCTCTCTTATAGGCCACTGCTACTGGAAACAAATATAGGACTCAACCTCTTCTCCGTCGTTGCCGCTTCCTCATGCTGCTCAGCTTTCCTGGATATGCCTGCTGAGTCGGCTGCTGCTTCTATCCTGTGTTTGTGCTGGTGGTGTGTGTATGATGTCGCGCCGTCAATCTCCCCCGTGAAACATATATATAATCATATGCGCGATTAATACGCTTAAAAAAATAAAGCAAAGTTCATAGCGTGCGTTCGGTGGTTTGGTGCGTGCGTGATTCCGTCTGTTTGTTTGTTTATCCCTCCAAATTAATAATAATAATAATCTCCCTACTACCTAACCCTACCTACCTACTCTAACCTTACCTTAGTTCTCTCTCTATCTCTTTCCTTGTGGCATTTTACATGTCACAATATATATACTGTCCCATATAAAATTCTCCTTTCCTTTCTCTCTTAAGTAACACTATATTCATGCATTGATCACTAAATATACACCCCGTAGCACACACACACTTGCTTATTATCATCTGATTTTCACCTGAATATCTTTTCGAGATTTCTTAGTAAAAAAATGTAATTTTTTTCTACAATTCCAAAGAGAATATATATATTTATCAGAATCGGTATAGAAATCATGCAGAATTCTATATTAAAAGCCTTACGAAATGTTTGGTGTATACGTCAGAATCTCTACAGGCTTTGTAGAAAATCTGTGTATACACCCTAGTGGAAATTTTAAAATAAGAAAAATTGTGAAAAAGTGTGTAGAACCATGAGAATTTTGTGAAAAACTGTGAAATTGGTGTTACATTTGGAACAGGATTTTAAAAAATATTATAGAATGTTTCACACATAAACATATTTTGTCACAGTTTCTCTCATTTTATCAGAAATTCTAACAGTTGTAATTTTCTTTATATAAGAGAATGCAACGTGAGAAAATGGGAAAAAGCTGTGAAAAACTATGAAAAATTGTTCAAGTTTTATTAGATAAAATACGTATTTTTTATAAGTGTGAGAAACTATAAAAAACTAACAAAAAATCTGAAAAAAGTGCACATTTATTTGCAACAGCTATTCCAAATGTGTGTATTTACACAGTTTCTTACAATTGTCAATTCCACTAAGGAAGCGCTAAAAAAATGGCCTGGATAGAATAGTAAAAAAAAATTTTATAAAAAAGTTTTAGAAAATTAAGTGACTCTTACTTTATTTAGTTTCAATCTTACATACCATATTTCCTATGAAATATAAAATTTTACCAACCTAAGTCACTCTAGACTGTATAGACAGAGCTGAGTAAAGTGTACAAATGCCGAAATATATACGTAAGTATATAAATATTATTAAGATATTTTTTCATAATAAAGATCAGTTTACAAATATTTATATAAAATAATATTATAACTATTTTGTAATTTTTACTTTGTTCGATGAAGTAATGCATACTTTGATAGCAAGTCTTGGATGACTGATATTATGGCGATTGAATTAAAATTTCAGTATGCGCAGTGAACATTTCTCAATATACTTTACTTTTGGTTTATATTTACATAAGTATATTACAACCCTGTTGCAAAATGTCACGTTGGATCTCAGATGAGATCTCACCTGAGATATCATGCCAAAATCTCATGTAACTAATTTTTTATGTGTTTTACACCATTCTTAGTCGATTGATAAATATTTAAAAAAATTCAAATTTATCAAAAATTTTGACGTATAAGAATATACTTCGGTTTTTCAAAAATTTTCTAAGTCTAAATTTGTCAAAAATATTCACTAATTCACTAAGATTGTTTTAAAACACATAACAAAAAAATTAGTTACATGAGATTTTGGCATGAGACCTCAGGTAAGATCTCACCTGAGATTTCACATGAGATTTAGCAAAAGGGTTGTAATATACTTATGTAAATATAACCCAAAAGTAAAGTTCATTGAGGAATGTTCACTGCGCATACTGAAATTTTAATTCAATCGCCATAATATCAGTCATTGAAGACTTGGTATCAAAGTCTCCATTACTTCATCGAACAAAGTAAAAAATTACAAAATAGTTATATTTCTTTATATAAATATTTGTAAACTGCTCTTTATTATGAACAAATATCTTAAATTATACTTACGTATATGTTTCAGTATTTGTACACTTTACTCAGCTCTGCCTATTCAGTCTAGAGTGATTTAGGTTGGTAAAATTTTACTATTTCACAAAAATAAAACAGTTTGTTTAAAGAGATGTATTAAGTCATTGATAAAAATATTAAGGGGGTATGATCCCATTAAATTATAAAAAATAAAAATTATCATTTTATTACTACTGCGAATTCAAAATTCGCGCGAGTTTCATATCAACTCTTACAATATTATATAGTTTATTATGTCAGTAGGACGTTATCTATTTTACCGATGCAGACAATTCCAATCTTACTTCTATCAGCTGTTAAATGTTTTGTTTTGACAGTATAAAGAGTGGATGGCAAACGGTGTATCATCATAACAAATGTATTAAATGAGATAAGTATCAAAGTGTAATTACTAATCTAGGCATTTAAAAGATTTGAGTTCTTTGTGTCTACTTTTATTTTCAGAAAACCATCATAAATATGGTTGCTAAGAGAAAATTTGCTAAGAGCAAATAATACCTGTTTCTCAGAGAAATTTTACTTAGAAGGACTTTTTACTAAAGAAATTACAAAGCTCTCAAAGGGTAGTCTTAAATTATTATATATGTGAATTATTCACACTTTGTTTGTATATCTAGTTTTTTTACATTATACTTATGTGATATCAATTTTTTCAGGTTATATGAGTGTAGAATGACATATTTTATGTAAAAATAGCTGTTTGAGTTTATAAGAATGTTATAGATATGAATGCGGTATACTATTTAAATGTATTCGTATATAAATAAACTATAAGTTTAACATTCTCATACTCAACTTTCTATTTTCAGATACTGCGCACAGCTTCCTGATTAGCCAAGAGCATAAAATGATGTCTTCCAGGGCTTATATTATTTGAAATTAATGCCTCTATAGGATGATGTTATTTGGGATACCCTCAAATATGATTAACATGTAAGTATTATAATATTAATGGAACAAAAAGTGCATTTTCATTTTTTCTTTGTTTTCAGAATTGGTGAATTGCTTCAGATAACGGTGCAAGTAAAAAATAAGGTACATATTATAAATTGTTTAAAACGTGTAAAACTTGATATTATAGTTTTGAGTGACCAGGAGCCTGCGCACAGGAACTTTTATCAGGTGAAATGTGTTGAAATAGTATACATACTTGTGAGAAATGTTATTTGCAAATTTATTAACTGTGTATTCTTTTTTTTCAGTTAAAAATTATATTTAAAGCTCTATAGGGATCATACCGCGAATTTAGTTTATATTCTGTGAGGACTTCGTGCACCAGTGACCGAAAAGCATCAAATAGCTTCAAGCTCATTCTAAATAAAATTAACATAATTCTTCATCTACCGTATAAGTATATTTGACAACATAATACCTTTTTGTGTAGAACTTTAAAAAATATGTTGATATTATTGATAATCTAACATCCAGACATGAACTTTCATCACATATTATATCAGTGACACTAGTCGAGATATGATATGTAAAAACCCGGGTTCACCGTAAAGCATATAGTATACAAATTGATATTTATTCATGCACTTTCTATAGCCTATCAATTTGTTTACTATCTGATTTTCGTGAACCGGTGCTTTGACGTACTTCGAATAGTGAAACTGATGTATGTGATAAAAGCAAAGAAGATAGAAGGTCTATCTTCTTTGATTAAAATTCTTCTTGTCTGGATTCTTGTCTAGATCTCTTGTATACAAAATTATTACTCGTATCGTTATTACAATTACGTGAATAAGTGGAATTTAAGTAGGTGACATTTTGTTCACAGACTTGATATGTTAATTTGAAAAAAAATGTGTATTTTTGTGGTAAACTAAATGTTTTAAATATCTGTTCATAATAATGTCATATAATTGGATTAATAATTTTTTTTTACAAATTTAGTTATTTACCACCAGATTAAGAATAAAGTTTGGAAATAATTAATTTTGCATTTGGATAACAACTATTCTATTGTATATTCTTAGATTATCAATAATATCAATATTTTTTCAAGTTCTACACAAAACCCACATAGCACACAATCTTACAGCAACGTTTCAGCAAGGTTTCATGCAATGTTTGAAACCTTTCAGAAATATTTCAATAAAAGCTATTCGAAATGTTGTTATGTCCGTTCCAAGTACTTGCCAAAATATTTCATGAAACATTTTGGGTACGTTTCTCAAAAAGTTACTAGTGAAACCTTTTGAAAATGTTACAGAAATATTTCATAGTGGGTTCCCACGCAGCACGAAATATTTCTGGAATGTTTGTTATTCAGATTTAATACTTTATAAATATTTGAAAGGTTTCTGAAAGATTTCGTGAATGTTGCATGAAATATTTTATGAAACATTTCTAAAATATTATAGAAATGTTTTGGTGACATAACCCGAAAAAAGCTCTATTCATATTACTACAATATTCCACGAAATATTGATAAAACCTTTCAGAAAAATTTCTCGTACGATTTGTAGTACATTGATTTATTATTATTATTTAACAATATTAGATAATATACATTACAAACACGTGACATATTTTATGATTAAAACTATTTTATTAAAACATTTGAAAAAATAAGAGAATTAGAAAACTGATGTGACTGGGAATCGAACCAGCGACCTGCTGCGTGACACTCCAGCGCTGTAACCACTCCGCCACGGTGGAACTTTAAAATGCTTTAAAGAGATTTTACTTATATTTTACAAGTAAAAGCTACAATTATAACTTCGTGTAGTATATTATATTATATTGTATCGTATTTGGATATTATAAAAATAAATCCTGCATAATTTATAAATAATCGGTATATTTAAAAGAAATTATATTATATTATCTATATTTCTACGATGTTGGTAAAACAGAGTTCTGTATTGTACCTACTTTTCCTTATATGTCTTCTCTGTACTTGACTGAACCCTAAGAAATGTTTGAGGAATCACAAATTTACAACAAGCAATGTAATAAACATTATTTCTTTTTATTTAGAAAAAATTATTATGTAAATTTTAAATTATTATATATTTTTCATTATAATAAATATAATTTTAATTTTTTTATTAACGTTTTTATCTTTACCTCGATGAGTAAAAATCTATTCTAATATATTAAATTATGCTAGCATAGTTAATAAACATGCAGTAAGGAGATAAATTGATATAGCTTTAGATTTTAGATATGACGTTTGTTTCCTCCTGAAGGAAGTCTTACAATAGTTTTTCCTATTAAAACGTATTCAAAAAACATACTATAGAAATTAAGTGCATTAAAGGAAAGATGTACAACTGATTTTTGTGTCTATTTATAGAAAATTTTAGAAAATTTAGAAAATCAATCAAAGGAAGTACTATCGTGTACTTAAATGGTTGAGTGAGCGTGACAAATTTTATTCGTTTGCTTATATTAGCTCTCAAAATCGGTGATTCAATATTTGGATTTTTGTATTATATTTATGGAATATTAAATATATATTTCTCAATATTTCGTCGAAATCAGAATATCCGTTTTCATGAATTTCATGATTGCAACTGTCGGAAACATGAGTTCCCATCATAAAGTTACTTGTTAAAAACGTAAATATAAAATTCTAATCTTTCTTCTGGGTTGGTGAAGCTTTCTAAAAATTTATATAAGAAAGTTTGAGGTCGAAACATAGTAGTATACATAATTTCAGAGTATTCTGAACACTAAGTCGAAATCGATAGCACGCTAATTTTTTTCCTTTTGTTCTGGCAATTGAATTTTTTTTGCATAAAATAGGGCATTAACATGTTAAGATAGATGTAGCGTTTATTATCTCTATTTGTTATATCCAATAAAAATCCTTGAGGAAGGAAAAATAAAGCTGTTCGTATTATTGTTTATTTACCATAAATTTCAGGAGCAAAATTTTATGAATCGAATTCAAACTTTAAGGAGATTTCCAGAACATAGTTTGGGCTGGAAATATGAAAAACAAGTGCAGGAAATATCAAAAACAAAAGTATAGGTTAATATGTTATTATTATCAATGTTGCCTATAATATAGCTTTTTTACAAGATTTTATTAATTCTATAATACTCGTACAAAGTATATTTAGTCTTAACTTTTGTATTTTTGGTTGTACGATTCATAAAAAATTTCTCTTATAATACAGCAAATGAGCGATAACGGAAGTATTTCAATTCGAAATAAATTAGCCCCACATCTCTTAAAAAATGGTTAAGAAAACATATTTTTGTAACACAAGTACGATTCTCGCATTTTTCTATACCTATTAAGCGGGCCTAAAGGACCATTTTTCAGACCGGCGGACGCTAATACGCATAAGCGGGCGCAAGAATAAATAAGCGTGCGCAAAAGTAAATAAGCGGGCGCAAAAATAAATAAGCGGGCGCAAAAATAAATAAGCGGACTCAAAAGTAAATAAGACGGCGCCAAAGTAATAAGCGGGCGCAAAAGTAACTTTTGTGCCTGTTAACATTTTTTGGAAAATTGCTATTATATGTATTTAAGTTGCATTGTGACAAGACTTGACCATGTATGATAACGTGCAGTATTTTTATTTTCATAATAAATTCTAAGATAAAAAAAATACCTACACACTCTTTTTTCTATCTTGTTACAAAGTAAAAATAATAAAGAAATTTTGAAACAACTCTATTCAGTGTGTGGGTGCCGCATCAGAAAATAGTTTCTTTAGCCCAGCTTAATATGCCAAAAAACGCAAAATCAATACATGCGTTACAAAAAATATGGTGTACACCAAGGGCTAAGTAGGCTTTTCTAAAAAAGCCCATTTTACGCCCTAGGTACACAATATACTATTAACACAAAATATTATGAACTGGCTATGTTAAAAAACAAAAATGTAGTTGCGCTCGTAATGTTTATTGTGGATTTTCTAAATTATCGAAGTATTTGAAAGACCCATATGTGCATCTATATTCGTCAAAAATACTTGCAAAATCCTATATTACCAGCTCCACATTTTTATAATTTTTTTTATGCTTTGCGGGCCATTTATCAAAAATTATACTTCCTTCCAGTAAAACGTTGTCAAATGTAATATACATTGATATATTCGTTTTGGTAAAATAAAATTAATATAAATTAGCAATTAAATTAATTTAACTATATCTGACATTTTCTATTTGTTCAATATTATCTTTTAAAAAATATGACACAAAAAATATAATGATATTTTGAATATTATTTAATCTGTATTCGAATCAAACCATTTGAATTTATAAATTATTATTAACTGTTTTTTATTTATATTATTAAATATTGCTTAAATATTTCTGGAATATTTTCAGACGTGGTTCTTCGCTATAGCTATATATGATTATATAAAATCATATAATATATATAATAATATAATAAGCATTTTAGTACCTGTAAAAATGGACTGATCTACCGATGCGCTGTCATTCGTGTCAAAGGTTATGGGGATAAGCTTTTTTTTTTTTTTTAAACTTGAACACAGTGACGTATGGGAGCCCTTTGGTCATGTTTATTCGTGGTCTGTCTTCCCTTCTACACATCACGTTATATATATTACATTTTAGCGCCATAGCGTACAGGGCGCTCTGCGTTTAAGGCGCCGAGCGCTAGTCGCGTTTCGGTGTGCGTGGCCCCCAGTTGCGGCTTTTGCCGTCATGGTCTCTCACGTTTGGACACCTGGATTACCAAATTCGCCTGCCTACCAGTAAGGCAAATACAACTTTTTCGCCGCACAGTATTAGAATTACAAATATTAATGATAAGATAAATAGTGTATTTAGTAATAATGTAAATAATAATAATATATATAACATTGATAATAATTTGAATAACGAAAGCAACGATACACTGCAAGATACGGCGTCGACGTCATCTGCACGAAGCACGCGGGTTAAAATGGTAGGTGGGAGGACAATAAAAAAAAATAATAATACAATATGCAATAATGACTTAATAATTTCAAATATTTTTGACGGTAACAGCACTAAGCGTGTTGATGTAGTTCATGATATGCTGCGTCGTGTCCTCCCATCGATACAGAAAACGGATATAGTAAATACCCGCCTGCTACGGTCAGATGAGTCGCTTTCGGTGACATCAGCCGAGGTAACTAGCGAGCGCAGACGATCACCGTAGGTTGTTACCCTCTCCAGCAGTGAATTAGGAGATAAAATCATGCGACAAAAAAAGTTTATAACAGGCTTTCACACTAAAGATGTCGACATCTCGGCACTTGACCAGGAGACTAGTGATGCAATACTGAATAGTAAAATTTCTATAAATGAACATCTACCAAGGTAAACATTTAATAATTTTAGAAGCCTTAAAGCCCTCGCGATGAGGCTCAAATTTAAATATATCTGGCATAGGGGGAGCCGTTTCCTGGTCAAGATGCGGGATGGCGATGTCTCCCACGAATTTTTAACAGCGGCAGACCTCCAAGTAATTTCAGTCTCGTATGAAACTCCACAAATTGCATTAGATTCACATAAAAAAAACAGGAAAAGCAAATATAAATGAAATAGATAAGTTGGACATTCAAACAAATAATCAAACGGAGGCTGTCGCAAATAAATGACTATCGTCGGACACTGCTGGGGGGGGGGTGCACTGTAGGGGACTGAGAGCAGGATTTATCAATGTGACCTCTCTAGATTGTCATATTGGTACACTCCGTCAACACCTTCTATCTGGTCCCTCCTACCACCTTTTTGGAATTGCTGAGACGCACCTTGCTCAAAACATTCACGACAATCGCATTCAGATCAAGGGCTATTCAATTTTAAGATTAGATAGGAATACATTTGGGGGTGGGTTAGTCCTGTATGTACACAATAGTTTTAAGGCAACCATACTAAGCTGCTCACGTACCACCCAGGATGGTACGCCGAACATTTCTGAATATATTATGTGTAGTGTGCAACAGGGCGACCTTCCCCCCGTATGAACCATTCCTGCAAAATTCAGACCTAATTGATAAGCTAGCTACATACACGCAGGACTATAGCCATAAAATCTTGATGGGTGATCTGAATGCGAACCTGCTGAAGACGTCGGCTGATGCAAGATTCGTTAGGCGATTAGCCAACGATTTAAATCTAAAAATAATAGAGCATGGTGCGACTCATCACCTCGAGGGGTCTCACACATGGATTGATGTCGTTATGACAGATGACAACGACGTGGTGTTGAATGCCAGCAATCAGGCGGCGCCCTTTGCCAGCAATCACACAATTATAGATGTTGAAATAGATTTTAAATTAAACAATAGCCCCATCACCGATACTTTCAGTTACAAAGACTTTAAAACAATAGAACAGGAAGATCTTCTATCTTACCTGAGTAAATGTGACTGGGCGGCGTTTGATTGCTTGGACAACAACGACATGGACGATTTATTGGGACAGCTCAGCGCCAATCTCATGGAGGCAATAGATGAACTCGCTCCACTGAAGCAATTTACACCAAAAAATAAAGCTAATCCTCCATGGATTGACGCAGATCTGGCTCACATAATAAAAAAACGTGACGCCGTACGCAGACGACTACAGCACACAAAAAACGGTAATCTTTGGCAGGAGTACCGGTCTCTCGCGGTCGAAGCAGAACAAGGCATGAAAATCGCGCGGGAGACTTACATGCAGAATAAGATTTTTGAAGCCCTAGAAAATAAGAAGGATATTTAGAAAGACCTAAAGGGCTTGGGGTTCCTGCCAAGGGCACGGGAGGGGGGTTGCATGGCTTCTCGCCGGGTGAGCTGAACTCGCACTTTGCGGGGGTATCGGTCTCCCAGAGTGAAGGTGACGTTGATTTGGGTAGCATCTTGGACTCGGCCAGTGACGACGGCTTTGTTTTCAAAGACGTTACAGTGACGGACGTAGTCCTGGCTGTTACTCATTTCTCGTCGCAGGCTAGGGGTGAGGACGGTATTCCCCAATGCGTTGTAGCTAAGGCTCTCCCGTATGTAAGTGATCATATAGCGAGGGTCTTCAACTCCTCTTTGTCTGGTGGTGTCTTCCCAGGGGCTTGGAGGGGGGCTCACTTGGTACCTCTAAAAAAGGTTTCAGTGCCATCTACTTTATCAGATTTTCGCCCAATAGCACTATTGAGCTTTCTATCCAAGGTGCTGGAGAAGATAGTACACAACCAGATTACCGATTTCTTAAGATCCAAAAATATCTTGGATCCTCTGCAAACCGGTTTCAGACAGCATCACAGCACCCAGACAGCTCTACTAAAACTAACCGAGGACATACGAACTGGGATTAACGACAATAAGAAACTAATGACTATACTGCTACTGTTCGACTTTAGTAAGGCGTTTGACACTATATCACCATCTAAATTACTTCGTAAGCTGATACGCATGGGTTTTTCCAGAAGTGTTCTTCTGTGGATCAAATCATACATTTTTGGTCGCAGGCAAAAAGTCATAACTGACAACAACGGGGAATCTGATTGGCTAACCACCAATCTAGGTGTGCCACAGGGTTCAGTCCTGGGGCCCTTGCTATTCAGTCTTTATATCAATGACTTACAAGACGTACTGACTGGTGGTGATGTTAAACACTTACTATACGCGGACGACTTGCAAACTTACACTCAAGTGACATGGCGAAATCTTTATGTGGGTATCAGATGCATGTCTGCTGTTGCGCTGGCAGTGTCGGAATGGGCCGAAGCATCCGGACTGCGACTCAATGTCGGCAAAATAAAAGCGATCATTTTCGGCTCCGAGCACAACATCAATCGGTTGCAGGATCTTGGTTTGCCCGGCATTGAGTTTCAGGAAGGTGTACATTTGTCTTTCTTTGACTCGGTCACAAACCTTGGTGTTGTCATGGACTCTAAACTCACGTGGAAACTGCAGGTTGATGCAGTTCGAAAAAAGGTAAATCGTGCTCTTTACAGCCTACGATTTTTTAGTTCATGCACAACTCAGGCGTTGAGAAAGCAGCTTGCATGCGCGCTGGTAGTGCCACATTTAGATTATTGTTCCGTGGTTCACCTTGATGTGTCTGATGAGCTCGAGACGAAGTTGTAACGACTTCAAAATTCATGTGTGAGATACGTATGTGGTGTTAGAAGGGATGAGCACATCACTCCTCACAGGAAATATCTTGGCTGACTTACAGTAAAGGAAAGAAGAGCGTACTTTGCAGGGTTATTATTGTATAGGGCAATAAATATGGGACAACCTCCGAACCTTGCGGCTCTCTTTGGTAAAAACACAGCTAGGACTTCCAGTAGGAGCGGTGTGAAAGAGCTCTCGGTTCCGGGATCGCGGACTGATAAGGGTCTCTATTCGTTTAGAGCCCAAGGCTCGCGATTCTGGAACACCCCCCCCCCCCCTGCAGTGTGAGGTATCTGCCGTCCTTATGTAAATTTAAAACGGTGTTAGGAAGGCACCTCAGTCAACTGCACGGTGAGTAAGTTGACATTTTTTCATGATGACGGAGAATTCATATACATTGGTAGTTATTTACTTACTTACTTGCTTGCTTACTTACTTACTTACTTACTTACTTGCTTGCTTGCTTGCTTGCATGCTTGCTTGCTTACTTACTTACTTGCTTGCTTGCTTGCTTGCTTGCTTGCTTGCTTGCTTGCTTGCTTGCTTGCTTGCTTGCTTGCTTGCTTGCTTGCTTGCTTGCTTGCTTGCTTGCTTGCTTGCTTGCTTGCTTGCTTGCTTGCTTGCTTGCTTGCTTGCTTGCTTGCTTGCTTGCTTGCTTGCTTGCTTGCTTGCTTGCTTGCTTGCTTGCTTGCTTGCTTGCTTGCTTGCTTGCTTGCTTGCTTGCTTGCTTGCTTGCTTGCTTGCTTGCTTGCTTGCTTGCTTGCTTGCTTGCTTGCTTGCTTGCTTGCTTGCTTGCTTGCTTGCTTGCTTGCTTGCTTGCTTGCTTGCTTGCTTGCTTGCTTGCTTGCTTGCTTGCTTGCTTGCTTGCTTGCTTGCTTGCTTGCTTGCTTGCTTGCTTGCTTGCTTGCTTGCTTGCTTGCTTGCTTGCTTGCTTGCTTGCTTGCTTGCTTGCTTGCTTGCTTGCTTGCTTGCTTGCTTGCTTGCTTGCTTGCTTGCTTGCTTGCTTGCTTGCTTGCTTGCTTGCTTGCTTGCTTGCTTGCTTGCTTGCTTGCTTGCTTGCTTGCTTGCTTGCTTGCTTGCTTGCTTGCTTGCTTGCTTGCTTGCTTGCTTGCTTGCTTGCTTGCTTGCTTGCTTGCTTGCTTGCTTGCTTGCTTGCTTGCTTGCTTGCTTGCTTGCTTGCTTGCTTGCTTGCTTGCTTGCTTGCTTGCTTGCTTGCTTGCTTGCTTGCTTGCTTGCTTGCTTGCTTGCTTGCTTGCTTGCTTGCTTGCTTGCTTGCTTGCTTGCTTGCTTGCTTGCTTGCTTGCTTGCTTGCTTGCTTGCTTGCTTGCTTGCTTGCTTGCTTGCTTGCTTGCTTGCTTGCTTGCTTGCTTGCTTGCTTGCTTGCTTGCTTGCTTGCTTGCTTGCTTGCTTGCTTGCTTGCTTGCTTGCTTGCTTGCTTGCTTGCTTGCTTGCTTGCTTGCTTGCTTGCTTGCTTGCTTGCTTGCTTGCTTGCTTGCTTGCTTGCTTGCTTGCTTGCTTGCTTGCTTGCTTGCTTGCTTGCTTGCTTGCTTGCTTGCTTGCTTGCTTGCTTGCTTGCTTGCTTGCTTGCTTGCTTGCTTGCTTGCTTGCTTGCTTGCTTGCTTGCTTGCTTGCTTGCTTGCTTGCTTGCTTGCTTGCTTGCTTGCTTGCTTGCTTGCTTGCTTGCTTGCTTGCTTGCTTGCTTGCTTGCTTGCTTGCTTGCTTGCTTGCTTGCTTGCTTGCTTGCTTGCTTGCTTGCTTGCTTGCTTGCTTGCTTGCTTGCTTGCTTGCTTGCTTGCTTGCTTGCTTGCTTGCTTGCTTGCTTGCTTGCTTGCTTGCTTGCTTGCTTGCTTGCTTGCTTGCTTGCTTGCTTGCTTGCTTGCTTATTTATTTATTTATTTATTTATTTATTTATTTATTTATTTATTTATTTATTTATTTATTTATTTATTTATTTATTTATTTATTTATTTATTTATTTATTTATTTATTTATTTATTTATTTATTTATTTATTTATTTATTTATTTATACCTTTTTTTTTTTTTTTTTAATTTATTCGTTCTTCGGTGTTTTGTATTCTTAGTCCTGATAAATGTTGTAATGTACAAAATATAAAGAGTACATTTTAATAAATAGTAAATACATCTGTGTGTGTAATGAGTGTATGTATCGGCTGAATTGTAATTGTTTTTAAATTGTGACATGATGGATGTACGTGTATGCAAGAATGAGTAGACTTCAGAAATTGTTATGGAACTGTGTATATATTATGTTATGTATACCAATGTGATATAAACAAACTGTGATATTAGATAATGACAAATTTGTGCAACAATTTTTTATATTTATACACTGACGAACTGTGATAGTGATCAAAGACTTAATGTAATGACAAAATAACAATTTTTATGTAATGTATTTTTGCCAAAATTGACAAATAAATCGTATATCTATCTATCTATCTATCTGTCTGAGCGCGTGACCCCCGGATATTGACAGACTGCACAGTCTCTCCGGGTGGTGCGCTGTTACCCCTCACTGCGCTCGGCCTCTTGCATACGCGGTTTTTCGAGTTCTTCCTCGTTTTCGCGGAAAAGAGGGAACGGGTGGATCATCGGTCGATTGCGCGGTCGCGGCCGCTCGCGTTACATATATCGGAGGTTCGTCATCTGATTCGCTCGCAGAGCCCTGAATAAGCGCGGGGCTTCGCTATGCCGTCGGCGGGAACGCAGAAACACCTTCTCGGGGAGTTCTCTCTGGACTGTCTTCGCGTTAGCCTTCTTGATGGGGATAACTTCTATCCAGCGAGTGAAGAAATCCTGGAAGACGAGTATGTACTCATGCCCGCGCGCCGTCCTCGGTTTGCGGCGCAGTATGTCGCCGGCGAGCACTAGCCACGGGCGATTGACAACCCGCCGGCCTAGCAAACCTGCTGGTGTGCGTTGTTCCACATTTGCTTGCTGACACGTTAGGCACCTGCGTACATACTTTTCGACGTCTAGGTACATCCTAGGCCAATAGTAATCAACCCGGACCCGTGCGAGAGTTTTATCTCGCCCGAGGTGTCCGGAAGTAGGCTCGTCGTGACATTCTGCGAGGACCTTGGCTCGCTCTTCTAGCGGTACGGCTAGCTTACATGCGTCGTCCTCTTGCAATGACATGGGCAATGACTCGTTTAGGCGATAAACGTATAGTTGCCCTCCTATGACTGTATACAGCGGGTAATCGCTGGGAGCGTTGAGTACTTTCTCAATGCACCCCGCGTACCAGCGATCGTTGGCCATATTGGCCCAGGCGATAGTAGCGACGGGTAGTTCGTCATCCTCGAACATGCGGGAGAGCGCATCGGGCACGTCGCTTAGCTTTCCGGCTCTATACTCTATAGAGAAGCGGTACCCTTGTAGCTCCAGCGCCCATCTCGCGAGCCTGCCCGTAGGGTTGTGCAACCCGCTCAGCCACTTTAGACTCTGGCAGTCTGTCACTACTCGAAAATCATAGCCTTCGATATAGGGTCTAAAATTCCGAATCGCTCAAATCACCGCGAGACACTCCCTCTCGGTAGGGCTGTAATTGCGTTCGGCGGAGGTCATAATACGACTCGCGAACTCAAGTAGCCTTGGCTGTATCCAGGTTGTATCTCGAACCCGAGGGTGCTAGCTATTTGTAGTCCGATGGAACCCATTACTGTGCGTGCCGCGCCTGAATCATAGAGAGCGCGCACTCTGTACTCCCCCAAATGCACCTGCACTCACCAACGGCGTTCATCTTCGTTGGGGTGGATGTTTGGGGTATCTCGGTCGTCGCCGAGCTCTCTGGGCAATGAGACTACACTGCCGGGACCTTCTCCCGCCTCTTTTGACCGTACGTCGACTGTTGACTGCATCGGTGGCCTGCTTTCGTCTTTCATGATCGCTAAGCTCGGCTCTGTTCTCCGTAAGTGAGCTGCCTCGGCCTGCTCTAAGTTGGGCCCGCATACTATTGTGCGTGCCGCCACTAAGCCCTCTTCACGTTCCCTGTGGGGTGTGCGTGGCGTTGGGGGTGCGGCGTTGGCAGCTTCCGGTTGACTGCCCTCAGCTTTCATATCGCACCCGGCCGCGCAGATCGGCGTAAGTTGTAACTTCGCTGGCTCTACGTTAAGCGGCTTCGCCACTCTGAATGAGATTCCCATGGAAGTGTTTCTGACACTTATTTTCTCGCATGGTTGCGTCATCTCGCTGGGCGCCGTGGGCGCATCGTTAGAGGCCTTTTTCCGTGGGCGCATCGTTAGAGGCCTTTTTCTTGAAACTAGGGATTACAACGGCTCCGGTTACTGGTCCCTTTTGCCGCTTCCCGCTCGTTTTTGACACTGCCAAGCTCGGTGCGACGGGTCGCCGCACACAAAGAAATTTACCTCCCATCTCGGGTTCGAGGGCTTTTTTTTGTTCAGTTGGAGGGCTTTTTTCGGTTTCCTTCTTTACGAACCTCCTTGGTTTTTGCGGCCCTGCCCCTGTAGTAGTTGTCACCGTACTCGTGTTCGTTATCGGTTGCTGCGTCAGTCTGGCCGCTAGTTTCTGCTCTACTAAGCGCTCTACCACGGCGGTGATATCTAGCGGAGTATCCGTACCTTCTCGCGGTGTCACCGCTGATATTGGCAGCCGAGCTCCCCGTGTTGCCTGTGGCGCTTGATATGCCATCTCAGGTAGCAAGGTAGCCTCTAGGGACGGAGGTGGTCTCCATGACTTTCTCCAACTTTGCTCTGATTCAACGTCCGTAGCCAACATCAGCAACTCCTGAATGGAGTTGACGTCGTTCGACGTACCGCAGCTTTCAACGTTGGTAGCATTTTGTGGTGCAGCAGGTCCAGCTGCTCGTCCAGACTGGGGATAGGGTCCTGCTTGCGCATGATGCCCACTACCTCTCCCTTGGCCGTACCAGGAGCGTGCGTCTTCACAGAATTGTTGCCAAGTGTTCCATTGATCCTTGTTATTGCGGTACCACGTTGCAGCTACCCCTTTTAGTAGCTCTGGTAGAGCCGAGAGTAGCTCTGCGTCTGACAGATCTCCGAGTGCGCGGCATATATATATATATATATATATATATATATATATATATATATATATATATATATATATATATATATATAAAAGAATTATTTTATTATATATTAATTTTAATTCAATAAGTTTTTTTCTTAATATAATGTAAAATATTCTTTCAAATTGTTTTCTATTATTCTCCTTGATATTTCCTCCATTTTCCTTCATCTTGCTTATAAGGTAAATTTAAGCAAACTTCAAAGCACTGTAAATCTTTGTAAATACAATGAATGTTCATTTTTTTTTCTTTTTTTAAATTAAAGACGGCTATTAGATATTTAATAAAAAGTCCTTTAGAAAGTTAAATAGAATAGTCTAAAAAACAGTGTTTTTTCACATTGATATTGTATATTGTCTTTCTGGTCAACAAAACTTTATACTAATTCATGCTTAGCAATCATATTTTATGGCTAGATATATAGAAAAAGTTCGTTTTCTAGGTCTTGTAAAATATCCGCAGTAATCGGAGCGATCGTAGTAACACCCACATGTACCCTATGTTTGCTACAGATTTTTATTTATTATATTTTAATTTTAAGTTGATATTTTGTGAATAATATCGTACAATTATTTTTCTTTTTATTTTTTTTTATTCAATCATCAAGCTTTTTTTTACAGAATATTAATAAAAATTTATTTCCAATATAAGCATGAGCATGTATTCCTTTTAGAAATTATATCTACTTCATCTTGGCCAAATTTAGCATCTAAATAATCCAGTAGCCATGCTCGTATTGAGATAATGTTATGTACAGCGCATATAGGTTTCTTTCTAATGCAAAGGATGTGATTAAAACATACATAATGCTTATCATTCGATATCGTTTGTAGTGATGGACATTTAAAGTCTTCAACGTTTGAAATTGATCTGTAAATAAAAAAAACGTAAGAAATACGAGCATCGAAAAGTAAAAGGAAAAGTATGAAAAAGTATGAAAAAGTATGAAAAAGTATGAAAAAAGTATGAAAAAGTATGAAAAAGTATGAAATGTATGAGAAAATTATGAAAGTTGAGTCATCATATATACCACTTACACATTTGGTATAAGATTTCTTAGCCATTGCACTTTCTGCTCTCCCTTAATGTATAATTTCTCAATCTCTTGCGAGCAGATTTGCAAAATTTGTTGAAGACGATGATAAGGAATAGCTTCAGCAATTTCCATGCATTTCCATGATGATACTTTTCCACCCAGTGAGTCATACATTTTTCTTCAGCAGTCAGTTCTATCTATTCTTCCAATGTCATCGGAGGTTTAAAGAGGTACGCAGTCAGTAAAGCAGTTTTCTTTAAAATGAGAAAACTTACTTCTTTGTAAATGAAAGAATCCTGTGCTATTCTTTGGAATCCTTGAATGTCACAAATATAAACATTATCTACTTGAAATTGCAATATGGTATTTCTGAACATCAAATCGTAGTCACATGTTCTAGCCATCTTACAGCTCTGTAGTTTTTAGCTCAGTAAGAAGTGAAATCGGAGAATGAATAGGAAAATTGTCTCATCCTGATTTTATAACAAGAAACTCCGCCTCAAGCTCTTTTAGGATCGGACGTTCAAAAAAAAGTATATTCTTGATTGGAGGAAAAATCTCCGTCCTCTTCCCAAAAAAAACTATTTTGGTTGGTTCAAATGAAAGGAAATTCATCCCTTCCTAAGAAAATCTCCCTCCTTTTCATTTTATCCTTGGTCAGATGTTTGAATTTTCTATCTCTACTTACATAGACATTGCCTACAAAAAGGGAAGCAGTTTCTTGGACAAGCACACTTCGTCTATCGCAGTCAACGAGTTTTAGTCTAGACTATAGTGCACCTTTGTGGAGTGCTATTCTAGTGCTATTACAGTGAGAAAAAAGCAAATATGGCAACCATCGATCTTTTTGAACGTCTTGTTCAGGTTCTTCGTCATACTTTACGAAGTATAAATGATTTAAGTAATAACGATATTCATTATTGGTTGGACATGTGTAATTCCACCACAAAAGAATTAAATGAAAAAATTTAAAAATCTAAACTTACAAGAGGAGAGAAACAGAAATGTCAATCTTACATGACTCATCCTTCGTATGTGCAAGTTGAATTTGAACAACGTCTTGAATGAGGAGGTAATCTACAATCTGAGAAAACAGAAGCTAGTGTAGAGTGGCGAGATGTGCAGTTGGATTTCCAAAATAGATTCAAGACTGGCGTACTTGTAAATATAAAACACATGGACATTCTGAGTTTCTTAAGGGATGTACAAAAGCTCTTGAAAGTTAAGGCACGATCATGCTTAGAAGAATACAATGCTGTGAAAATAAATTCAGATTTTATCTCGGAATTTTCTATGCAGAAATATGGAGAGGAAAAGACAGATATTAAATATTTAACGAGTGAAAGTGCTACAGTATACATGTCGACCGATATAGAGGAACGGTTTAAAGACTATATCGAAGAGCTCATTCTTACACAACTAGAAGAATTTCAGTAAAAGTACCCGAAGTTTATAGAAAACAAAAAAGCATGTTTTAATGTTCATAACAATGACAATCAGTGTTTCAAGTATGCTATTCTTTCAGCATTATATCCCAGCAAAAATAATTCCAACAGAGTTAATCAATATCGTTTACATGAGACAAGTTGAACTTTAGTGATATACAGTTCTCAGTAAAACTGAAAGATATTTCAAAATTCGAAGAATTGAATAATATTTCAGTAAATGTATACCTGCTCAGAAAGTATGGTTCAAACTTAAAAGTACGTATCGCCTAGTCACGTTACGTCAGAAAAGACGGCTCAACAAGTAAATCTTTTAGAAGATGAAGATCAACATGTAAATCTACCAGAAAATAATGATCAACCAGAAAAGAAGGATAGACATGTAAATTTACTCATCATTCAAGATTTTTACATTGATGAGCATGAAGACAATAATTTTTCTGATGGTGATGAAAGCATGCCTAAATACCACTACGTTTCGATCAAAAGCTTGTCTCGTCTTCTCAGTTCTCAACTGTCTGAAACTAATAAAAAATCATACCACTGTGAAAGGTGTTTACAAGTTTTCTATAATGAAAAATGATTTGAAATTCATGAAAATCATTGTAAAAATATGAATAATTGTCGAATCAATCTGCCAGAGTCTAAGAATGTATGATGATTTTAAATGTTTATTGAAGCCTACTGAGAATGAGAATGCTTTTCAACTTCATGAATTATACAGCATAGGTTACTACACAAAAAGCAGCTTTGATGACAGATTATCTGTCTATAAATATTACAGACAAAAATTTGGAGATCAAGAGACACCTGCAAAATGGTTTGTTTCAGAACTAAAATCAATAACTGAGAAGATAGATCATTTCTACAAGAATCCTAAACCAATGAAACTCACCGCTCTAGAAGAATTATTTTTCCAGAGGTAACCATTTGTCATATATGTAGAAAATCAATGTATGATGAAGAACTTGCACTGAGAGACCATTGTCATTTCAGAGGACGGCATGTTAATAGTTTAGTTATATTTAAAATTGATTTTTGGTGATCCCAAAGAAAAAGTAATTTTTTTTCTCTTCAGTTTCAGAGGTGCAGCTCACAATTCATGTAATATGAATTATAAGAATTCAGATTCATTCCTGTTGTTTTTCATAACCTCAATTATGATACTCACTTCATTTTGAAAAAGATCGCTACTTCTATATTGATGAAAGGACGAGTTAGTCTAATAGCCCATAATAAGGAGAAATATATTTCGTTCACGAAATACATAGATAACTGCGACATCAGTTTTAGATTCATAGATTCTTGACGTTATCTACCATCAGTTTTAGATTCATATATTCTTGACGTTATCTACCATCATTATTGGAAAAACTCGTATCCTATCTACAAAACGTGACAATAGCGGTGGATTCACAGATGAAATGATAGATCTTCTTAGACGGAAAGGTATAATTCCATATGATTCTGTAGACACATTTGATAAGCTATCGTCTACAAAATTGTCGGAAAAGAATGAGTTTCACAATAAACTAACAGATTCCCATATTGCTGAAGAAGACTACAAGCATGATATTGGAGTCTGGGATAAGTTCAATATAAAAACATTCGGAGAGTATTCAGATCTTTACTCAAAAACAGATGATTTACTATTGGCTGCCGTTTTCGAAAGTTTCGAGAGACATCTCTTAAAGCTTATGATTTATGTCCTGCTCACTTTTACATGACACCAGGGTTGACATTTTCAGCTGCTCTTAAAATGACAAAGGTAGAATTATAGCTTCTTACAGATATTGACATGCTAATGTTTATTGAATCAGGCATTCGGGGAGGAATAAACCAGTGTTGTAATCGATATGCTAATGCAAACAATCCATACATGGGTTCTTCATACGATGAGAAACAAAGAACGAAGACACTCTTATATTTTGATATTAATAATCTTTATGGGTAGGCAATGTTACAGCATTTACCGATTGGAAAATTCAAATGGATTGACTTTGAGGCGAATCCAAGCTTCTTCAATACACCACCCGATTCAGATGTAGGTTACATTGCTGAAGTAGTCTTGGAGTATCCTGAGGAAATGCATGATGAACATCGAGACTTCCTATTTTTGCGCAGAGCACCGTGCACCACCTGGCTTAAAGCAGAACAAACTTCTCACTACTCTGAACGATAAGAAAAGGTATGTGATTCACTATCGAACACTTAAATAGGCGCTGGATAAGGGACTTCGTTTGAAAAAGGTGCATAGAATTCTGAGTTTCGAGCAGAAGGCCTGGCTCAAACCTTATGTCGAATTAAATACTGAGAAGAGAAAGCAAGCGAAGAATGAGTTTGAGAAACTCTTCTATAAATTATCAATTAACGCTGTCTAAGGAAAGTGTATCGAGCGAGAGCGGTCTCGTGTTGATGTACGATTAGTAAATAAATTCACAGGCAGATATGGGGCAGAAGCACGCATAGCTCAACCACATTTTCACAGCTGTGGAATCTTTGATGAAAATTTAGTTGCTATTCAGCTAAAGAGAACAAGTATCACAATCAAGAAACCGCTATACGTTGGTCTTTGTATCTTTGATTTGTCCATGCCATTAGTTTATAATTTCCATTACTCGTATATGAAACAGCGAGTAGGAGAAAAATGTAAACTTCTTTATACAGATACTGATAGTTCGATATATGAAGTTGAGGGCATTGATATGTATAAAATCATGAAAGATACTTCTGATCATGATGAGAATAATCAGTTTAACATTCCACGTGTCAATAAAAAAGTTCCAGGATTAATGAAAGACGAATGCTGTGGCAAAATCAAGATGGAATTTATAGATTTACGAAGCGAAATGTACAATATTTTAGTTGATGGAGGAGAGACAGTGAAAAAAGCCAAATGTATAAAATCCAGCTTTATGAAGAAAACAATAACTTTCGGGGATTATAAAAGATGTCTTCAGGATCTTATTATTGTAAAACGTGATCAATGCAACATTCGTTCAATATTGCACATAATGCGTACTGAAAGACAGAATAAAATTGCTCTTAGTCCTCACGATGAATGGTAAGAAATTCTTATTGCCTCATAGTACAAACACTTTACCTTGGGGTCATTTCCGACTCATGGATGAACAGATGGGGCAAGCTGCACTTCGAGTAGAGGAGGATGCAGAAAAACAAGAAATAAACGTAGGGATGGAAGTGGAGAGGGGTTATGCAGTATCCAATGAAAGTGGGGCAACGTGAGTGGGGATGAATGTTGCAGAAGATGAAAGAGAGGGGGAAATACGAAGTGCTGATGAAGCAGCCAATGAAAATGGTGTAAGGCGAAAGGGGATGACATTTTATGATAAGGACGGTGAACAAATCAGAATTGAATACGATGTGTTAGAGGAGTTTATGCGTGACTGGGATCCATCAATGGAGGGGATACGCTCTGTGGGAGGAGAGAGAAGGGATATATTACAAGAGGCAATGGATGGGGCAGAAATTGTGGTGGGAAATGGGCTATATCAACAGACAGACCACGACAAGGAGCACATTCGAGTAAATTGAAGAGTTCGAGAATTATCATCATTGCGGGAAGAAACCAAGACTAAACTAAATTTCTAAGTAAGTTTACAGTTAATTTTCAACAATTTTTTTTTCTCTAACAAATCTTTTCTCTATTAAAAGTTCTTATTCTTTACTTTTTCCAGAATGGATCTAACTGCAATTAATAAAATTGCTGAACACGACTTCTTGCTAAGGAAGAAAGTAACAGAATTGGAAAAAGATCATCGGTACATGGTGACAACACTGAAGGCGGTGAAAACGAGATTCGGTACGAAGGTCGTAGCCGAACTCGACGAAAGTTTTCAAATCTTTTTACCAGAGAAGATTTCATCAGCCATCCTGAGAGATCAAAAGGTTTTTGGCAGACTCTCCAATACTGCAAATAAAATGAATTTATTTGTGACATATCAGGGTGGATCTTCCTTTAAGTTTGAATGAAATACGTAGCTTGTCTTGTTTATAATATTTATTTATTCAGATTAAAACTTGGACATAATAATACATAAGTAAATACAATAACATAATATGATTGTTTTCTTATTTACTACTACCTACATTATTGCGTTTACATTAATATTTTTGGTTAAATCTTGGTTGAATCAAATAATTTCTTTTTTACCTATCTAAATATTATGCTCATTATTAAAGCCTAACCATTTAACATATGCACGGTTTCCACTTTTCTTTAAAACTTTTTCTACTAGATAAATTTCTGGATACATAGTTTTCTGAATTTTCGATTCATAAAAGCCGCCAGAGATGGGTTTATCATAATAATTTTTGCATTGATGAGTTACCGGATTGGTTTTTACAACTCGTGATATTGTGAAAATTTCAGTAGACCAGTTTGGCTTGTAACCTGTTTCAAAAACATGTTTGGTCTTATTAATCCGCACTTTATCTCCTACTTTAAATTTCGGTTTTTTCACAGGTAACTTTTCATTTTGAAAATGCTTCTTGACCTCTCTTTCATTTGCCTGCGCAACCTTTTTGGACTCAATTCCTATTGCCCGATGTTTTCTTGAGTTGTAAGCTTTCACCAACTCAGGCAGAATATCCCACCATTTATAGCTCCCTTGTTTGCTGAACTCTATCCTTATTGCAATTTATAATGTTCTATTAAAACGCTCACATATGCTTGCATGAAGATTACTATGTGAAGAGTATAGGTTTATCTTGTACTTCTTCATGATTATCTGAAAGTTTGAATTGTAAAATTCTTTTCATTGGTCAGTTTGTAGATTTGTCGGTACGCGTTCTTGTTTCAGTATTGACTCCATAGCTAGAGTAACATCATTACCACTCTTTGACTTGACTGGGATGGCCCATGCATACTTTGAAAATGTATCTATAACAGTGAGTAAGCAGCGATAACCTTTGTTTACGTTGGCGTATGAAATCATTTCTACAAGATCAGCTTGCCAAGTCTTATCTATTCCACGTATATCATATTTTCTTCGCTTGTAGTTGCGGCGTACTGGTTTGTGCATCTCTTCAGCTATTTTTTGTCGCTCCATTTTTCGATAATATGTTTAAGGTTTAAGAAAAATTCGTGATTATGAAACTTTTATTGAGTCAGAATTTTGTTCAAAGCATTCTTTCAATTTTGTCTTAAGATTATCTAATCGAATTTTAAAATGGGAAAGAACATTATTGATTTTATTAAATTCAGTGTTTTTGGGAATCTCTAAGTCAACTTTCATTACATCCATTATGTTAGTTAGATATCTAACTTCGTTACTTACAGTTTTCAGAAGCAATTCCAAGGTGACTGCATCATTAGACTGACTTGGATAAGCAAGGCTACATAACCTTTTATTTTGTAAATCAAAATTACCATCTAATGTAAGATTATAACCAATGCCTGGTGGACCGCGACTCACTTTTTGCGTGCCCTCAAGTTTTCTTCCGAACACGTCGAGACTCATGATACTACTGATCTTATAAGAAAAGATGCATTTCAATATATATGTCCTGTTTCACGTAGTTTCGTAATGATCGATTGTATTTCATTTTCGTGATTGTTATTTCCATCAGATCGTTCCGAAACTAATAATCGTAGTCGCTCGATAAGCTCGTTTGGATCATCCCAGTAGATTAGATCTACAGAAGAATTTTAGATTTTTATTTTGAAATTTTTTTTTAGAATTTTAGAATTTTAGAAGATTTTATATTTAGTTATGAGGCCTCTTCCGTTGGTGGCTTTATTTTTACGATCGCTGCGGAATATGGCTCCTATGATATTCATATATTTTCTACTCTTCGGAGTGCGTATACTCTCATCTTTGCTGTATCTTTTCCGATGCATTGGATGCATTTGATGCTTCCAGGATGCTGCAATAATTTTTTCGATCTGTTGAACTTATAAGATTGTCATTTGGTTATTTCTTGATGAGGAATTCTATTAGACCCCCTTTTTTAGGATAACTTTTATCTCCCACTTTTATCTCCCCAATTTTATCATGAAATTGAATTTCTGAATCGCCAATCATATACACTCCATTGGCGTTCAGCACTCCGTATATGGTGTCGATTTTGCTGCGGCTTTCATTTAAAAATGATAAAAAGTCACTTGATTCATTTTCTTCAAACGCAGATTTGAATTTTGAATTCATCATTGTGTCATCCATCGAAGAAAAATCTGCAAATGTCATCATCATATGTGGAACCTGACTCATTTATATCGTTTACTATATAACTTGATCGATTGAATCTCAATCTTTTCCTCGATTTCCTGTTGATGTCTATATTCAAAATGTGATTAGAAGGTGGGAAGCTTTCGACTTTCGAATCGACGAGCTTCTCGAGTCGTGTACTGACTGGTTTAAATGTATCACCAATAACTTTTTCAAAACCTTCTCTCTCCTTTTTCAATAAAGAGTATTTTTGTTTAATAGCCTCACGCGCTCGCAAGAGCTCGCTGAGAATATTCTTTTCGTTCTTGAAGTCTGACATGCTTACGAGATGCTATCTACAATTGAACTGTATGTTTCAGATTCATAACTTCTTTTTTATCGTTAAACAGTCAAATCCTTTTCTGTATCTACCATCATCCATCACTCTATCTTTGTCGATAACAACAAATCCATACTTATCATTCTTCCAGCATTCAGAACAAAGATTTCGACATTCATTGAAAGTTAAATCAGTATTAACATGATCTTCATAGATATGTTTTAGATTAACATCGTCTTGACGATAATTTACTGACATATTAATATTGTTCCTTACGAGGTGTTTCGGTATACGAACGTACGACTGACATAGATAAAAGCTGTCTACACTTTTATGCCTTCCTATACCGAAAAATGCACTGACGTTGTCCTGCTTCTCACAAGCCACATCATCAAAAATCATAATTGAATTTGGTCGGACTTCATCTGGAGATACTAGATTCATGCTCACTAAAAGGTAGATATGATACACCTTCTATCGGTTCCAAAACTTTTTCGAGAAATTGATACCGTGGCTGATTCAAGGATTTAGAGTATACATACAAATTTTCAAATATAAGACCATTGGGGTGTGTAATTAGAGCCAATAAACTATTCGTTCTTCCATAGTTAGATGGCCGGCAGAATGCTGTAGTAATTCTCCATGCTGCATCCTTCTCGTCTGTTTTCCGAAATCAAAGTTTGTGACGGGGAGTTTGACGTTCTGCTCGCTAAAATCCATGTTCACGTAACAAAGTCTAGTTTGTACATTGAACTATCGAAATATAAACGCATGATTTATATTTTGATCTTTAGTTGTAAAACAACACTCAAAACGAGATTATCGTACATAAATCTCAGAACCAACCAAAAGGTTATGGATTGCTTGATAAAGTGATCAATAACTTACCTATTGAAATGCATCTTCCTGGATATCAATACTGTGGTCCCGGAAGAAAATTGAAAAAATGATTGAAAAGAGGTGATCCTGGAATTAATTCGCTTGATCAGTCATGCAAAGAACATGACATAGCTTACTCTGATAAAAATGGAGATCGTAAAGCAGCTTACATGAAACTCGCTGATAAAGCTTGGCAACGTATCGAAGACGAGGATTCCAATCTTGCTGAAAAAGCATATGCTTTTGCTGTTACGAATGCTATGCAATTAAAAGGAAAAACTGGAATGGGTCTGAAATTAAGTAAGTTAGTGACGGCAGCTAAGAAATCATTGTCATGAAGTAAATGTTCCCGCAAGGTTATTCAATCCGCCTTGAAAGGTGCACGTCAAGCTGTGAAGAAAGTTCGTGGTAAGAGATAAGTTATCATTCCACGTGTTCTTCCAACTCCATCAAAAATTGGTGGAGTTCTTCCGTTTCTCATACCGCTCTTCGCAGGACTAAGTGCGACCGGTGCTCTGGCAGGCGGAGCTGCAGGAATAGCTAAAGCAGTAAATGATGCTAAAGCTGCACAGAAAAACCATGAAAAAAGTAAGAGACATAATAAGGCAATGGAAGCTGTTGCTTTAGGCAAAGGTCTATATCTTAAACCATATAAAACTGGAATGGGATTATTTATGAAACCACATATCGGTCGTGGTCAAGTCAATAAAAAAAAAACTTTGATTTAATTTTGTCAAATCGTCTACTGACTGACTATGATCTTCTAAAATATTCTCATATGTTGCAAATTCCATATTTCCGAGGTGTTTTTATGAGAAATAATCTGCCTTTCAATGGTCCATGGAATAATGAATCTGCTATTGTTAACTTTTTTTTTTTTTTTTTTTTTAACGTCTTCATGTTTGTGCTCCCATGTGGTGCTAATTGACGACGGGGGTCTGCGGTGTGTTTGTAACAAAGCACATGTAATTTTTACAGTGGTGCTTGTATCAATCGGCAGAGACTAGGATTCGAACCCGGGTCACCGGCGTGGGAATCCGACACTCTACCGACTGAGCCGCCGCAGGCCCCCTATTGTTAACTTGGATGACGTGAAAAATAAAGGCACTCACTGGGTGTGTTATCGAAAACATGGTTCCAGAGTAATTCATTTTGACAGTTTTGGTGATCTGAAACCTCCCATAGAGCTAATGTTATATTTCAACGTGAAAGAAGTAAAATATAACTATAAAAGATATCAAAATTTTGACTCAATCATTTGTGGTCATCTTTGTCATCAATTCTTAACCGAAAGACTATAAAAGAGAAGATTGCATATGAATGGGATCATTCTCTTCCAATCAGTCATGGAAGATAGTTTCACTTTGAGTCTTTCAGAAAATTTTTCTATTCTAGAAGCACAATATTTTCCTTCAATTGAACTACCTCAGCATAAAAATTTTGTTTTAGGTTTAGTTGAACTTTTAACATTCAATTTGATTCCCAATGTGGACTATTCGAATAATAAACTTCATTTGAATATAAATATTATCACTATCACTATTGGCAGTAAGACATAAATGCCATTAATAAGTTTTTACAAGAAACTTTGAAATCTAAAGGAATTGAATTTTCTTTGAGAGCGAACAACAATACTCTCAGAAGTGAAATTAATTGCAGTCATCCATTCGATCTCACTCCTCATGATTCAATAGGCCGTCTTCTTTGTTTCACTCCTTGCATTCTCAAAGAAAAAATTCATCACAGTTCTGATTTACCTGTAAAAATATTGAAAATCAACGCACTCAGACTGGAGTGCAATATTACCGCAGGTGCTTACATCAACAACAAAAAAGTTCATACAATCCATGAGTTCTTTCCCAGAGTTCCACCAGGATATAAAATCTTGGAAGTTCTATCTCATATCATATATCTACCATTCAGTGTCAAGTGCATGGATCATCTTCAAATTCAAATCGTAGATCAAGATGGAAATTTAGTGAATTTCCGTGGAGAAGAAATTACTATTAGACTCCACATCAAATCTGTATAATGGGTATCATTTACACTTCTAGAGTGCATATAAGTCAACCAACATGTCAATCGGTCATCAGTCGACCGAAGAAACTCAAACCGTTAACACGGAAGAGCATTCAGTTCCTCAGAAGCCTAGGTCTAAAATTTCGTGGAGAAACTTCACGTGTATAATTCTCTGCTGCTTCCAGAAAATTTGACGAAATACTAAGCATTTAATCAGGTGTCGTATTCGATGAGTCTATTGCTCATTACGAGGTTCACGCACATCAACCATACTCGACACTAAGCTTTGATAATAGTGATGAAATTCGTATTTCTATCCAACATCAAGTTCTATGTCTCTTACTATCTGCAAATACCAGATGGAACAGCACTAGCTAAAACTAAATTCGTGGACAATGGCATTTGCCATCTGTTTGATGAAATTCGTTACGAAATTAATACTGTGGATATAGATAAAAGTAAAAATGTTGGCTTAAGCAGTCTCAGTCTCAGTTTCAGCAGGTAGATGCACACAGCAACTTTGATGTTTCCATTCCTCTGAGTATGATCTTGGGTTTTGCAGAAGAATATAAAAAAATTATAGTTAATGTGAAACATGAACTCATTCTCACAAGATCGAGAAATGACTTGAATCCAATAATTCAGGAAGGTACTGTAGCAATTAGTGTAACTTCATATGAAGAATTCTCAATATTATCCATATAACAATATGAATCTCGACAATTTTCAAATCACCTACTATGGAAGAGATCCACAGCCACTGCTGACAAAGTCAAAATTTCTCAACCTTGAACCACTCACAGTTATTGACTGTTCACGACAAAAAGAATGTATATGTAAGAGTGCTCCTTTCGATGTCCGTCTAGAGTTTGAGTCTAAAAAACACGATCGCATGTGTCTTACACGATCGCATCGTTCAGTACAATCCCATCAGTGGGGATATCAAGAAGTTTGTCTAAACAGCATATTATCCAACATACTTTCGTTTCAACCCTCATTCCAAGATGGAGTATGCAGTAGACGTGATTGGTTTCAAGCAAATGGAAGATGATTATGTTTTAAAAGAAATAGCTACCCTGGTAGAAAATTATCTAGTTTTATCGAGGCCCTCGATTATTTTCTTGGCAAACTAGATAGATCTACATAGTTCTAGATTAATTTTCTGCCAGGGTATCATTCCTCTCAATGAAAGTGGTGATCCTATCGTCCATCTATTCAAGAAACCCTTTTCATGGAAAAGACTCTGTGTCAAATTGCAAAGGGAAAACATTTCACTGGAATATCATTATCATGGAATAGCCTGGAACACAGATGAACTTGACTACTGACAAATTGGATTATTACTCCGTGGCTCTTCACACGATGCTACCAAAATTTTTGTCATGGGCGAATTTAAACAGAAATGGCTGCAACGATTAAATTTTTCTGCAGTTCATAACATTCAGCAATACGGCTATCCGTCAAAAACCTATATAGTCAAGTGCGTTACAATATGTAGAAACCATAATCCCATCTACAAGACTGCCTGCGCACATCACACCGTCAAACTCATAAAATTATTCAATCACTCCTGTAAACATTTGCAAAGAAAATAAAGAAAAAACATTCTGGTTCACGTGAGAGAAAGGGAAGCTCTCCCATCTCTCTTCATTTCAGATACTGGAGCATTCTGGGTGATTTAGAATCCGAACGGATTCTGGCTCAGTTGAGGAAGGGAGGGGGTGAGCCAGAACCCTCATGAGCCAGTATGCCTATAGTCTATCTACTTCAGTCATCGAAGAATTGCTATTAAAGTCAACGTTACTTCATCGAACAATGTGAAAATTAAAAAATAGTTATAATTCGTTTTGTTTAAATATTGGTAAACTGTAGCTCATTATTATAAAAAATTATTTTAATAATAATAATAATACTTACGTACATGTTTCAGCATTTATACACTTTATCCAACTGTGCGTATATAGTCTACAGTGATTTACGTTGGTAAAATTTTATATTTACTACTAAATATGATTTGTAAGGTTGAGATTGAACAAGTAAAAGTCCCTTTTCTCAAAACTCTTTTCTAAATTTTATTTTGTTTTTAGTATTTTATCCAACTATTTTTTTGTTAGACTTCTCACAGTTTTTCACATTTTTAAATTTCCACTAAGATGTGTGTGTACAGATTTTGTTCGAATTTTGTAGATATTCTGTCCGCATACACAACAGATTTCGTAAGGATTTGAATATAGAATTCTGGATGATTTCCATACAGATTCTGATAAATGACAAATTTTCTATTTGGAATTATAGAAAAAATTACATTTTCTTTAATAAAAAATATGAACATGATTTTCAGGTAAAAATTGGGGGATAATTATTAGAGAAACATGCGATTTTGGCATATGATTTTTACACGATTATCACCCGTTTCTCACCTTATATTCACCTGTTTATCAACTGATTATCACTTGTTTCTCATCTGATTATCATCTGAGTTTTTTCGGTAGGGCACACTATGACTCTTTCTCCCTCGAGTGTCAATTATGTTTTAAGTATAAATCTCGAGAATTAAGCTACTCGTTTAAGAAATTAACCCTTAATTTCATTGTAACTATCACAATAATATTCAAGTTGAGGGTTAATTAAAGTGTTACTCTCATCTAAGCTTTACACTCAAGAAAATACTCAAATTAAGGGTTACTCTCAAGTTGTGGGTACAACATAACACTCAAGTTGAGGGTAACTCTCAAGTAAACTTTCAATATAAGGTTACTCCCAAGTTGAGAGTTACTATTAAGTTGAGGGTACGAAAAACTCTCAAGGTTGGAAGTTTTAGTTGAGAGTTTTTTTGAGGGTCTTTCTTGACAATTCTTTCCACAAGGGAAATATGAATTAAAATAGTAGTCTAACAAAATTATGGTTGGAACTATGTGGCCTGAACTATGAACCTTCTTTAGCACAAATATAATATGTTTCAATTTTGTGATATATATAATTGAATTTATATATAATTGAAATATATCACATATTTGAATCTTACTTTTTATCTCTAAACCGTACTAAATGTAACGCATCTAATTTTTCTAATTTAACTTTTCCTTAAAACTGGTATTAATTTAAATTTAATTAATTGTATAAAAAAATGTATCAATAAGATTGTACGAAAAAATCTATTACACGCCCGGGGCAGGGAAGGCAACCCGGCATCGAATTACTGGCCTATATTAGGCACAAAAACGTGGTGACTTAGCTTAGTGTCCTTTTCGTCGATGGCGTGGAGGCTGAAGCGAGTAGCGCAGTCACACGAAGAGGTTCGGCAAGAAGTTATACAAAAAAACTAAATCAAATTTACAAAAAAATATAATTCGGATAAAAAATTAAAAATTATACGACTGAACACAAGAAAAAAATCAAAGTCCAGAAGGGACTCGCGGCGCGGATGTTGGATGAAGTCCCGTGGCCAGGAAGGTGTTGGTCGCCCGGGAGGCCGGAGAAGAGTCTGCCGAGTCTGAGCTCGCTACCGGCTCGGAGGCCGCGGCCTTGGACCAGCCTTCCACGTCGCTGCCTCTGAATGCCTGCAGCCATATATGCTGCAATTTCGACGATTTTATAGCCGGAATTCAAATGTTTCGGACTTAGGCGCCACACAATCGAATTGAACGATTCGTTGGAATTTTGAGTGTGGCCGCCTAAGCACCGCCTCATTAAATCGTCATTAGAGAGCTCTTCATAAATTGGACGAATGTGCTTCTCCACGGTTTCATCGATTAATCTAGACGGATGTTTGTAAGATGCAAGATTATTCGCCGCTTGAGCCTTGCGCCATTCGCAACAACTCTCGGCGCATTCTGGACAATTTTCATGCCGACGATTTTCATCCGTGGAACAGTAGTGGTCTAATGTTGCTATAATAGCTTTCTTCATACCTTTCACTGAATCTTGATTACACTCTCGGTTAGCCGCGTCTTTCCTCCGAGTTTCTCGGTTTTTCTTTTATTACGTAAACGAGTACCCATACGCTTTTGCACGTATCCAAATTGCGATTTCCGAAATGGCGAGAACCACAGATATAAATTCAATAATGCGGTAGCAGTGCGCAGAATGAATAATGACATCATCCCTGCTTGCTGTCGTTATCATCTGCTCACTGCGGCTCGTGTGTAAGTCTCCGTCGTCCGATAAAACACTAGTAAAACGATTGCCGTGAAATTTCCGCTCTCGCGGTTCCACAGCACGCTATTTTTAGATCGATCGCCTTTCGGGTAGCTTGACATTTCGATGTGTACTCGACAAAATCAAAAGCGGAACTGAAAGCTGACGCTACAAACAGCAGTGTAGAAGCCGATGCCGAGAGCTATAGTATACCGTTATATTGTATGCCGTTCTCCCTATTAATACTCAACACAGACCTTCTAGAAACTCCAAATAATGTTTCAAAGGACGGTTGTACCTTTTCAGGTATATACGAGTATAGTCGAATAATAGAATACATCGAGGGGCGCAGCGCGCGCGCTCCGGTCTACCCGAGCATTCGCACCTGCTCGATGCTCGGCCACTAAAACTGATCCAGCTTCGGAAATATGTCGAATTGGCCTCTGAAATTTTGAAGACATATTCTTGGATAGTTTTGGAATAGATTTAAGACAAAAAATCCGATTTGTTGAAGCAGGAAAAGCAGACTCCCCCCTTAATACATCATAATTTATATTACAGTTTCGAAAGAAGAAATTGTATAGCTTAGTAAAATTCTGTGGGCTATTCATGATAATGTAGATCAGGTAACGTTATATTACCTTAAAGGTACATAATATAAGCAATGTCACTTATAGAGAGTAATCGAAACTTCTTTGTTCTAGAATCAAGCTGATAAATCCATGATTCATAGGGATAATGATACTGTGAGTAATAGTAATAATACTACTACTACTAATAATAATAATAATAATAATAATAATAATAATATAGTGTATTATGTAACAAAAAATAATAATAATAATGTCTGCATGCAATCTTATAATTTATATTTACTTTGTAATTTAGGTTGAAATAGTGAAAGGTTGTGGCATTTTCTTGAAGCAGTACGAGATTGATAACATACTAACAACCTGTAAGAAAGAGTCCAGGGAGATGGTACGCAAAACACCAAATTAATAATGGGAGAGGATGTTCTAAAAAGAAGTTCTCCAACGGGTAGAAACGGATGGATTTTTTAAATTATATTTTGCTTTTCCGTACCATAGAATAACTCAATAAGATAATATTCTGATATTTTATGGGATTTGTGAACGTAAACGCAGCGAAAAAAAATATAATATATCCCATAAAAAATACAGAGAAGTTCTAACAGCATATTACGTATCAAAAAGAAAATGACAGAAAAGAAATTTAAACATCCACCAGTAAGAAGTCAACAAATTAACCCAAAAAAGAAAAAAAAAGTTTATTCAAAAAGAAAACGAAAAAATTGAAGAAAGTCAAAAACGAGAAGACCTTAAACATCTAGGAGAGAGTGGGGCAGTATAGCATGAGAAAGTGAAAGAGTTACAAAAAGATAGGAACAAAACATTTATAGAAAAACAGAAGGAAACAATTAGAAGATGGGATCAAAAAGCGATTTAGGGGAGAATTGCAGGAAACAATAAGGCTAGAATTAAAAGAAGAGCTTAGAAAAGAATTAAAGGAAAAATTCTGGAAGGAAAAAGAAGACAAATCCACACGATCTCATGACGAAAAGCTCAGACTGGAAGAGGAAGAAAAGCTTGAAAAGGATCGAGAGGAAAATCTCAGACAAATAAAAGAATCCCAAGGCAGACACGAGCAAGAGGCAAAGCTAAGACAAGAAAGAGAAAAACAAGCTAAACTAGAACAACAGACACGTCTGAGACAAGAGAAAGAAGAGAAATGTAGGCAAGAACGAGAAGAAAAGCTAATGTAGGAGAAAGAAGAGCACGCAAGGAAAGATCGAGAGGAAAAGATCAGGCAAGAAAATGAAAAGAAGCTGCAAGACAAAAAGGAGAAACAAAAAACACTTACGAGGAAAGAAAAGTTCGGACAGGAAAAAGAGCAAAAGGAAAAGCAGAAAGACAGACAACTAAGGAAGAAAAAAGTGGTAAGTCGTAAAAGAAAACGTAAGTCTGATAAAGTTACCGTTAAATCAATTAAAAAAGACAAGTAATTGAATATATTTAAAAAATAAGTTTAAAAAATGTTATAATTTTATGTAGTAGTTCAAAAATATATTTTGTAGTATAAAATTAAATAAAATGAATGATATTTGCTTGAAATTAATACCGCAGAAAACATATTAAATGCGGAACATTCTGTATTACAATAATAATTACCACAGAACTCGAAACAATTAACATTATTCAGTATAGTAGAAATAAAGTCAATAAATGTTGTAATAATTATTTCCATAAAGTCAGAATATCAAGTGCTTAAGAGGAGTCCGTATCTTCCGTCCTTGTCTAATAACGTTTTTGCTATTTAATTAAATTGTAGTTTGGTAATTGAAAAACTAAAAGTTGGTCCCAATTGGTATTAAATTAACTAACATTTTGAGCCCTTAAAAAGTATCTAACATTATTTCCTTTTCGGGAAAACTTCGGAACGGAAAAACTAACCTCAATTTTAGCGTTCCGAAGTTTTCGTGAAAAGGAAATAATGTTAGATACTTTTTAAGATCTCAAAATATTCCTTATTTTAATACCAATTGGGGCCAACTTTTAGTTTTTCAATGAGCAAACTACAATTTGAATAAATAGCAAAAACGTGATTAGACAAGGACAGTAGATACGGACTTCTCTTAACTGTATTGTATACGTTTTTTTATAACAAGTGTATGAAAAAGACCATTTTCGGCGCCTATAAAGTGGAGCTAAAATAGAGTTTTCCGAGATTAAGAAATAAAGTGGAGCATAAATGGTCATTTTCGCTCCACTTTATAAACGACAAAAAATGGTCTTCTTTATGCACTTTTTATGAGAAATACGGTGAACAACAAGGGGCGAATGGGCTTTCTGAGACTCGAATGATGATTGGAGCACTCGTGTTCGTCTTGGTCGCCGTAGGCGCCCGAGACTGCCGATCGTGTTCAAACATCCTCCTCACTTGAAAAATTCCATTTTCGCCCATAATTGTACAACGTTCTATTTATCATACAATTCTCTACATATATACTACACGAAATTGAAAGGTTATTCATAAGTTCTAAGTCTACGGATCTATTTTCTAATTAAATTAAAAAGATTTTCGCCATATTGTCGCCGTAAAATTTCGATAATTTTTATGAAGTTTTTGTCATGCTTCTCTAAGCGGTCGCCGAATTCTGACATTTTGTATAAAGTTATGCTGAAGATCTTGTCAAGTTTTGCCAAACCTTCGCCAAATTATCACGTTTTTTTAAAAGTTACTATGAAGTTTTTGTCAAGTTTTGCCAAACTTTCACCAAACTTCCGCCTTTTTTTAGAAATTCAGATACAGTTTTTCTAAAGTTTTGCCAAAGTACGACTTTAGCCGTACTTTGGTCAAACGTAACTTTGAAAAAATAAAAATTAATTCTAAAAAGAAATTTAGGCACAAATTATCTACTTTTCATAAATAATAATAACTCTAATAAAAGTAAAACTTCACTTCCTTTTTAAATATGTTAGTTAATTCATTCATCGTGTTTACCTAAAAAATACATTCTTGAAACACATGCATGATTTTCACGATGTTTTGCCCTCAAAACCGAGCTTAAAGTAATCGTTTTCCAACCAGTGGGTAATCGTTTTCCAACCAGTAAAGTGAGTACTTTACGCTCGCTGCTCATTTTACTTTACGCTCGCTCGTTCCGCCAATTTAAATGAGAATAAAACTGATCTAAACTTGTTTTATGAAAATCAATACATACGTTACAAAAAATATAGTGTGCACCACAGGTGTTAGGGTCATTTTGACCTCCTGAAAAAAGGCCCACTCCTCGCCCTTGGTACACAATATACTATTTTGTCCTACTTGCACCGAAAGTATACTTTTTCATATATATAAAGCGGGCGGAAAGTGGTTCTCTTCCCGTCTTTGGCTGAAATCCAAACCCATTAACCCAACCCTCCGACGGTAAAATAACGCACTATCCGCCCGCTTCCGCCCGCTTTATATATGCACGAAAAATCATCCTTCGGTGTCGTTAGAGTAGTAATTCCCGATTATTGATAATATATGTAGCGATTAACATGAAAAAGTTAAGTGTGTATTAAATAAAACTTCTCTAATTCCAAATAGTGACGGAGTCTTTTGAAATTTTTTCAAAGAACATAGAAAGCCGTTTTTTTAATTAAATCAATCTAGAAATTCTATTAATATTTGAAACCAAAACAGTTTAGACACTTAAAAAACTATACGATATTGAATTTATCAAGTTTGGCCAAGTTATTTTTACAAATATTGATAAAGCTTTTCTGAAATATTACCAAACTTTCACTACATTATTACCATTTTTCACAAGGTCTAATGAAGTTTATCTAAAGTTTTTCCAAACATTTAGCAACTTTCATCATACTTGTCTTCAAGTTCTGATAAAGTGTTTTTAAAATTTTTCCAAGATTTCAAAAACTTTTGCCATTTCTTAGAAGTTTTTCTAAACATTTTCTAAAGTTTTGCCAAACTTGCACTAAACAATCATCAAAATTTTATCTGTTTTACAGTTTCTGATAAAGTTTTTTTAAAGTATTGCCAACCTTTCAAATCTTTTGCCTTTTCTTAAAAGTTCTTATAAAGTTTATCTAAAGTTTCCCAAACATGCGCAAAACTTTCCACAAGCTGTACAATTTTTTTTACGAATTCTTAAGTTTTCCTAAATTTTTGCCAAATTTTTTCTTAACTTTTTATAAGCTTTCACTAAGCATTCACTATTTTTTACAAGTTTTGATGAAGTTTGTTTGAAGTTTATCCAAACGTTTTCCAAGCTTAGCCTTATATTTGAACAAGTTTGGAAAAGTCTCATTGGCCAAGTTTGGCATAACTTTTGCCAAACTAAAACTTCAGCCAAACTTTGGCCAAACGTAATTTTTTTACGTGGGTTCCCCGGAATATTCCTGTAATAAAAACGACGCGGACATTATATATTGGTACAGTATCACTGTAATATTACTGCCATATATCACGGGATGTTGGGTAACTAATAATTTTTCATGGAAGAGAATAAATGACGATTGAACATCTTTTTTCTTTTAATAACAATTTTATTTCTTTCTTGAAAACTAATATTTATTCTGCGATGTGCTCCCGTGAAGTATCAAAATGAGAATAATTTGGTGCGATGTATACATCTCGAGCCTCTCGTCGCAACTGACCTACTCTTTTGTCGTCGATGGAAGCCCAACGTCGACCCTCACATGCTTACAAATTCCTGTCGAGAAACTCGTTCTTCAGATAAATATCTTAATTTTTTCGCGCGAACAATATCACGATCTCGATCTTTCTTTCTACTCTGATTATCTTTTTATACTTCCAATGCTAATTTGTTCCATTACTTTTTAATTAAATTATTAAATTCCGTATTGCTCATTTTAAAAAATAAACGATATTTCTGTCCGTAGCATCCTCCCCGCGTACAAAACATGTGTTCAAACTACGTCAAAGCGAAATGACTAGTCCCACTTGAGATCCAGAGATGGCGCCAAGAGCGCGAGCGCACATGCACCCTCCGGCAGTCTACTTACATGGGAGAGACGCTGCTCGACTCAGTTGAGTGCCTGCGCTCATGGTGAACGGACGACGGTGTACAGCCAGCAGCTTCAATTATATTTGTATCGGAAATTCCAACATTGGTCCCTTCGAGCCGGATCCATCACGACGATCGGTCAATCTAATTGATTGTGTCGAAACATAAGGTGAGTCATCGAAGTGTTTATCTCGTTTCGTCGATTTCGGAGTGGAAATTGCGTGTTATACCGGCATAAGCGTCTGACCGTGGCTCGTCGCCGCTGATATTTAATGCAAAGCCGATGCGCGCGTGCCGCCATATTGTGCCACGCGGCGGCCCAGCGAGTCATGACTCGAGCTCAACGCATTGACGCGTTCAATTTCTCTCGTTCTTCCGCTTTTCCAGTTAGCTCGAAGCCAACGTGCGCATGCCGCCATGTTGTGCCGCGTTGTGACGCCGCGCGGCGGTCCAGCTAGTCATGGTTCGAGCTCTACGCGTTGACGCGTTCAATTTCTCTCGCTCTCTCGCAGTTAGCTCGAAGCCAATGTGCGCGAACCGACATGTTATGCCGCGCCGTGTCGCCACGTGGCGGCCCAGCTAGTCATGGTTCGAGTACTACGTGTTGACGCGTTCGATTTCTCTCGCCAGTATACGTTGATGGCTCAACTCGAAGTAAATGCGCGTACGTCACCGTTACTGTCGCGTAATCTCGCCTGGTAGGTGCTGGCGTGGCGTGTTGGCACGGTTGCATTCTTTCAACCGCATTCTCGCCAAACGGTCGTGCGACCTTCAATGGTTCGAGAGAGCCGCGCATGTATGTGTGTGTGTGTGCACGTGTATGTATATGTATATATATATGTATATATATATATATATATATATATATATATATATATATATATATATATATATATGTGTGTATATGTATGTGTGCATGTTTATGTATGCGTATATGTGTGTGCATGTGTTTATGTGTATGTATGTGTATGTGCGTGTATGTATGTATATATGCATATTCGTAGCTCACGGTTCACTGTCGCCATGATGCGGCTTGGCAGCGCAGCCTGAGATTAAAGCGTCCATTCCTGCCTGCCATTCACATGAGCTAGGTTCTCGCCACGCTGCCGTGCCTAACGCTGCGTGCAGCTGGTAGTGGTTCGAGACCGGCGCTCACTCGCCATGAACAATGTCTTGAGAACGGCGCTCGCTCGCCATGAACAATGTCTTGAGAACGGCGCACGCTCGCCATGAACAATGTTTTGAGAACGGCGCTCGCTCGCCATGAACAATCTTTTGAGAACGGTGCTCGCACGCCTGTTACAGTCTTTTAGTCTCGCTCCGTGACTACGCCGTCTCTAAGGGGTTTGAGAGCGACCTGGGCACGTTGAAAATTAGGTTCCTTGTGATCCTCCACGACTGCGAAGTCGAGCCTCCGCCCACGATGAGCGTCGAGCTAAACGCAATTGTGATTTTCAGGGACAATGACCGATCTGCTCGCCACAGTGATCCAGGACTTCTCTGCCACGCTGCATGAAACTCGTCCGGAGGACTGGACCATGGGCTTGGTTCAGACAAGAATGGAGGTGCTACGAGGTTATTGGATGGATTTCCAAAGCAACCATCTTGGACTCATCGCTTCAGGGGGCGAGCCAGCATCCGACTATGACCGGAGGCGAGTCTATTCAGACACGGAACGAACATACTTGCACTGGCTTCCATAAATGAAGGTACAGACGACCAGTCTAATCGATCCCGCCAAGCTCTCAGCATGGGTCTCTCTCGGCTACCTCAAATCGACGTGCCGACATTCTCAAGATGTCGGGAGGACTGGGAGTCATTTAGGGACTTGTTTCGAGCACTCATACACGAAGACCTACGCTTCAGTGACGTCGCGAGATTCTTCTACTTGAAGACGCATGTTCAAGGCGAGGCAAAGGCAGCTTTAGACACCCTGAAGCTTACCAATACCAATTATGCCTCAGCCTGGCGTCTTCTAGAGTCTCGATACGAGCATCGTCGGCTGATCGTTCAAGATCATTTGACTGCGATGCGCAATCTTCGACCCCTGCGTCACGAGACCTCGACCGGCCTTCAAGCATTGATCGACACACTGAGCCGTCACCGTGACCAACTACAGGGGCTTGACCGTCCAGTCGATAAATGGGACGATTGGTTTATATCCATCGCTGCCTCCTGCATGGACCCCACGACTCGACATGCCTGGGAAGATGACCTGGAGAAGCTCAGCTCCAGTCCATTCGATGTCACACGTCCAGAGGCCGAATCCACCCGCGCCGGAGACGCCACGGCTACATTTTCCAGGTTGACGGAATTTCTTCAACGTCGGTGCCACATGATAAGCTTCGTCGAGAGCTCTGTGCCATCTCATCTACCGTCAACTCGGCCATCCAGTAGTCATTCAAGCGGCCCATCTACCAGCCGTGGCCCTCGCAGCTTTGCCACTCGGGCAGTAGCAAGTTCGTGCTCTCAGTGTCAAGGGAGCCATTACATCGGGCATTGTGAGCATTTTCTGGGTCTGCACCCTGATGCGAGGAGAAACGTGGTACTGCAGTAGCATCTTTGCTTCAACTGCCTTCGATCAGGTCATGCAGCGCGCTCCTGCCTCTCCAAGTCAGTCTGTCAGCTATGCCAAGCATTGCACCACTCGTTGTTGCATAAGAATGATCAAAAGCGCATCGCGTCAAATAATGATATCGCTATACCTTCGAAACAACCGAGGCTACCAGCATCTGATGTTGATTCTACCGATTCTGGGCAATCTGCTACAGTGTCGGCCTGACTCGGAATTTTGCCAACGGCCTCCCTTCGGATTGGTAGTGGTCGTGCACAAACAATCATTGTGAGAGCCTTGCTAGATGCTTGTTCGGAGATCTCGCTCATCTCACTCAAGCTGACCCATCGTCTGAACATCATCCCGGAGAAGAGCGAGGTCGCTATCAGCGACGTTGAAGGACAAACGTTTGAGCGAGCATACCTGAAATTTCTCCTCGAGATGCATTTGCTTGATCTTCCAACACCGGTCATGTTCGAAACCCACTGTCTCCGGAATCTCGGACTCTCCACCCCAGCTTCTTCTATCGTCGCTTTGTCAAAGATCATGTGGCAAGGGATAGATCTTGCAGATGAACAATTTGACATTCCTGGAGACATTCAGCTGCTCATCGGTGTAAACGTTCTCCCAGGTTTCATGAGACCGGGCTTCTTGCGGCGGGCTAACCTCATCGCCCAACGCACCGCTGTCGGGTGGGCCATCTCCGGACGTGCTCGGCAGCTGGGCGCCAACACAGTCGCATTATCATGCTCAGCGATGCAGAGCGAGGTTTGAACCTCAATGGCATCAAAAATTGTTGCAAGCCCTACAACGATTTTGGGAAATGGAAGACATACCCCGCTCCGTTCGTCAATCCCGGGATGATGAAGCCTGTGAACGCATTTTTGCCGATCATCGACGGGACAAAGACGGACGATATGTCGTGCGTTTGCCGGTGAAGCCAGGCGCTGCGAAGCTTCTCGGCGACGGCTTAAATGGAGCTCAGGCCGCCCTTCAATCGCTCCACCGATGTATGCGCCGAGATTCAACGCTGGCATCTGAGTACAAGCATTTCATGAACGATTACTTGCGCCTAGGTCACATGAGAGTGGTCGCGGCTGACAATCCGCCACCGGTAGGTCTTCCAATCCACTACATAGCCCATCATGTGATATGGCAGCATGGTGATCAGGGACCAAAGATACGAGTCGTGGTTGATGCGTCCAGACCAACCTCCACGGGACGTAGCCTGAACAATATTTTGTATACTGGGCGAAAACTTCAAACCTCTTTGTGGTGCGTGTTGATTCGCTGGAGACGACATCGAGTAGCTTTCGTCACCGATGTGCGAATGATGTATCGACAGATCCTGATCGACGAGCGTGATGTTGACCTCCAACGCATCATATTTAGCTCCGCAGAGGGCGAGGAGCCCATGCATTTGCAGCTGCTTACCGTGACTTACGGGGAATCATGCGCGCCGTACCTCGTGTTGCGTGCCCTCGAACAACTGTGTTCTGATGAAGGTGGTCCCTATCCCGAGGCCGTTCAAGCCGTGCTCAAAGATCGGTATGTCGATGACATACTCTCCGGCGCCAGTGATTTCAAGGATGCTCGTCGGTTAAGAGATCAGCTCATTCAACTATTAAAAGCTGGTGGTTTTCCACTCGGGAAATGGGTCGCGAACTCCCCAGAGCTTCTTGAGGACCTTCCAAACGAGGATTGCCTACGGTCAACGTGTTGCCAGCTTAAAGCTGATGGCCCAGTCACCAAACTCGGAGTGAGCTGGATCCGACGGAAGACAGCCTTCGCCTCACCGCTCCTCAAATCAAGGGTTGCCAGCGAACCAAACGTGAGATCTTGGCTGCAATAGCCTCTCTATTTGACCCCTGCGGCTGGCTTGCACCCACCATTTTGCTGGCTAAGCTTTTGATGCAAGATCTCTGGAGAGCTCGGCTCGATTGGGACGAAGAGCTGCAGTCTTCATTCGCCCGTCGCTGGGGAACCCTTCAAGGCGGTTTCCAGACTATTCCCGAGATTGTGGTTCCGCGCTGGCTTCAAAAGGGAGCAACTCAAGACGTCCAGCTCCACGCCTTTTCGGATGCAAGCCGTCGAGCTATGGCGGCAGTTGTTTACATCAGAGTGTCAAACCACTCTTCACCAGCTGTCGTCAATCTCCTCGCAGCCAAGACCAAGCTGACCCCGATTCGCATCTTGAAACCCGCTTCGACGCCCACGCCACGAATGACTATCCCGCGACTGGAATTGAGGGCTGCCCTGATTGCTGCTCGATTGCTGCGAACCCTTTCTGGGGAACTGGATATCCACGTAGATCAGTGTTATGCCTGGGGAGACTCACAGATAGTGCTGAGTTGGCTCCGGTCCTCAGAGCCAGTAGGAAACTCTCTGGTGGATAATTACGTAAGCCATATACAAGAGGTGCTGCCGTCCCGTGTATGGCACTACGTCCCCACTCACGTCAATCCAGCGGACGTAGCGAGTCGTGGGGCCGACCCAGCTCAATTCCTCCACTCTCGAGATTGCTTGTATGGACCGGCATGGCTATCTAACCCGCTCACGACTTGGCCTCAAGATAATTCCGAGTCATTTGCCACTGACTCTCACCATCCACCGCATAATGTTTTGGCCTGTGTGCTTCGGTGCGCCGATGGTGATCTCTCCGCCGTCTTTTCCAATCTCAACGTGTTACTTCGCTTCATGGTGCGTCTTAGGCGTTGGATTCGTTTGCGTCTGTCCAGGACACCGACGATCGCTACATTGAGTCCCATCACTGCCCAAGAGCTCGACACCGCACTCGCCACATGCGTGGCTTCAAGTCAGCAGCGCTCATTCGGTAATGAACTGGAGATGTTACGTCAGAATGCACCGCTGCCCGCTTGGGGTCCTTTCCGAGGTTTCGATGTCTTCATCAGCCCTGATGGTCTCCTGAGGGTAGGTGGTAGCCTCCACCATTCCACTCTTCCATACGGCATGCGGCATCCACCTATTCTAAGTGGCGATTCTCACTTGGCCAACTTGATCATCGACTAGGCTCACCAACGTTCAATACACGGTGGCTTCCGGTCCACGTATGTCTACACTGTTTGTCAAGCATGGCTTGTTGGCGGTAAGCGACGGATCCGGGCTTGCATCAACAGGTGTGTCATCTGCGCAAGAGCCCAGGCTCGTCCCTTAGAGCAGAAGATGGCCTCACTCCCACCGGAACGCGTGATACCATCGCGTGCCTTTGCTCGTGTGGGTCTGGATTATGCCGGTCCCTTCCATGTGCTGGCAGCGAAAGGCCGGGGAATGCGAACAACGAAAGCATATGTGGCAGTGTTCGTCTGCTTTGTCACCAAGGCTGTGCACCTTGAGTTAGTCGGAGACCTTACGACTGAGAGCCTCATGGTGGCGCTCACCCGCTTCTGCGGGCGCAGAGGCCGACCCGCGGAGATATGAAGCGACAATGCCACTCACTTCCATCGCGCAGACCTCGATCTTCGTGAAGCGCTAGCACAGGCCAATCTTAATTGGACGCGCGTCTCCGAGGCGTTGGCTGATGACGGAATCACGCGGAGATTTATCCCTCCTGCAGCGCCGCATTTCGGCGGGTTATGGGAGGCTGGTGTCAAGTCGTTCAAGACTCACCTAAAACGCATGGTAGGTCCCCGACATCTCACCTACGAAGAATTTACCACCCTGCTGGTTAGCATTGAGGCGGTCTTGAATTGTCGTCCAATCACCCCAATCTCGGGTGACCCCGAGGATCTCGATGTGCTTACCCCGGGGCACTTTCTTGTGGGCAACTCGTTGACCGCTGTTCCGGATTGGGTTCCCGAGCCTGACCATGTTGACCGCCATGACGCACTGGAAGCTTGTCGCAGGTCTGCGGTCTCAGTTTTGGCATCGATGGAGCCGGGAATACCTCAACGTCCTCCAGCAGCGATCTAAATGGACTTGACAGCGAACAAACCTTCGGGTTGGTGATTTTGTCGTCGTTCTGAACGTCACCCTCCTCTGTGAAAATGGTAAATGGCCTTTGGGTCGCATCACACATATTTATCCTGGGCAGGATGGACTCGTCAGGGCTGCGACAGTAAGGACCTCTTGCGGGGAATACATTCGATCCATTTCTAAGCTATCGCTTCTTCCTGTGACTGAGCCACCAACGACGGACGAACCGGCTGTATCCACGGAACAAACCTGATCTGCCCACGGCGGGCAGTACTAATGAGTTGTCGTTCAAGGAACAAGGCGGGCGGGTTGTTCAAACTACGTCAAAGCGAAATGACTAGTCCCACTTGAGACCCAGAGATGGCGCCAAGAGCGCGAGCGCACATGCACCCTCCGGTAGTCTACTTACATGGGAGAGACGCTGCTCGATTCAGTCGAGAGCCTGCGCTTATGGTGAACGGACGACGGTGTACAGCCGGCAGCTTCAATTATATTTGTATCGGAAATTCCAACAACAAGTTCAGTTTACATTCAGACATCATACAATTTTCGTAATATGGTAAAATTAAAATATTTTTTTATATAATTTAAATCATTAACTAAGCATCAATGTATATCTGTATTTTGCTATCTTTTCGGTTAAACAATTAAACTACCCTATTCCTTTAAATATATGCCTTCAATGATTGGACTTCAATGTTAAGCTCGCTCTATGACAGCACCATCACTGAACCTTAACCTTTTACATTTTTCATTCAGAATCAAATACTCGCTAATTAATTGATTACTCAACTCCTTACTTTTTGAAAGATAAGTATTACAGATTCCCCTTAAATAGCAAATTAAAATATAAAATTAATGATTTACATAGTTCAAATTTCAATTACTGACAATTACTTGATTTTACATAGAAGTCGAGCCAATTCACCTGGCATCTAGGCAATTAGCAAAACTACTAGTAAAATCAGAGTAATTATATTTTTATTTTATACTTATTTTAATCATTTTTAAACAATTTCATTACTCACAAACATTTATTTTCGGTATTAGGACAATCAGATATTTAGTTTATGCAAATTTCAATTTTACTTTGTTTTTCTTCTATAAACAATTTTCCATTTATCTTTTCAAGCTTTTACACGGTTTTCACAAATTTCTGACGAATATAGATGCACATATTTGTTGACATTTCTTGGGTCTTTCAAATACTTAGATAATTTAGAAAATGAACAATATACATTACGAGCGTAACTAAATTTTTGTTTTTAACATAGCCAGTTCATAATATTTGGTGTTAAATATGTTTTTTTTCAACAATTTTTTAAGACGTGTTGGGATAATTTATTTCTAATTGTTGATCCACAATATCATTTAAAGAAGAAAAATAAAGACTTTTCCATTATCACTCATTTGCCGTATTATAAGAAAAAAATTGTATGAATTCTACAACTGAAAATAGAAAAATTAAAACTAAATATACTTTCTATTGTAGTATTTATAAAATCTTGTAAAAAAGCGATATTATAAAAAACATTAGTATTAATAACATATTAACCTAAACTTTTGTTTCTGACATTTTCTGCACTTGTTTTCATATTTCCAGCCCAAACTATGTTTCGTAGATGTCCTTAAATTTTGAATTTGATTCATAAAATATTGCTCCTGTGATTTATGGTAAATAAACATTAATATTAAGAGCTTTATTTTTCCTTCCTCAAGGATTTTTATTGTATATAATAAATAAGGCTAGATAAATACTACATATATCTTAACATGTTAATAACGCCATATTTTACGAAAAAAATTTCGAACTGCCAGAACAAAAGGAAACATGCAATTAAGGGAGTACTATCTGTTTCGGATTAGTGTTCAGAAAACTCTGAAATTTTGTATACTAGTATGTTTTGACCTGATATAAATTTTTAGAAAGCTACACCAACCCAGAAGAACCATAAGAATTTTATATTTATGTTTCAAACACATAAGTTTATGATGGAAACTCACGCTTCCAACAGTTGCAATCATGAAATTCATGATAATTGCTGTTCTCATTTCGTCGAAACTTTGAGAATGATATATTTAATATTGCATAAATATAATGCAAAAATCAAAATATTGAATCACCAAGTTTGAGAGCTAATATAAGCATACGAATAAAAATTTGTACGCTCACTCAAAAATTTCAACACACGATTTGGCCTACCACAGAATTAAGAAACGACCAAACACTCATTTGACTCACGGAGTACCGATAGTACCCTCTTAGATTGTTTTTCTAAATGAAATATATCTTTCCTTCAATGCGCTTAATTTCTATAATATATTCTTTCAATACGTTTTATCCTAATATTTAATAGGGAAAACTATTGTAAAACTTCCTCAAGAAGGAAACAAACCGATTCTTACTCATCGAAGTGAAGATAAAAACGTTAATAAAAACATTAAAATTATATTTATTATAATGAAAAATATATAATAATTTAAAATTTACGTAATAATTCTTTCTAAATAATAAAATTAATGTTTATTTAATTTTTTTTTAAATATGTCGATTATTTATAAATTATGCAGGATTTGTTTTTATAATATCCAAATACGATACAATATAATATAATATACTACACGGAGACATTATTGTAACTATTACTTGTAAAATATAAGTAAATTTTCATTAAAGCATTTTAAAATTCCATCGTGGCGGAGTTGTTACAGCGCTGGAATCTCACGCAGCAGGTCGCCGGTTCGATTCCCTTCACATCAGATGCTTTAATCCTCTTATTTTTTCAGATATTTTAATAAAATAGTTTTAATCATAAAATATGTCACATGTTTGTAATGTATATTATCTATTAATGTAAAATAATAATAAATTAATGTACTACAAATCGTACAAAAAATATTTCTGAAATGTTTTCTCAATATTTCGTGGAATATTGTTATCAATGTGCATAGAGCTTTCGGGTTGTGTCACCAAAACATTTCCATAATATTTTAGTAATATTTCATGAAATATTTCATGAAACACTCACGAAATCTTTCAGAAACTTTCAAATATTTAAAAAATAGTAACTCTAAATAACAAATATTCTAGAAATATTTCAGAAATATTTCATGCTGCGCAGGAACCCACTATGAAATGTTTCTGTAACATTTTAAAAAGGTTTCACTAGTAACTTTTTGAGAAACATACCCAAAATGTTTCATGAAATATTTTTGCAAGGACTTGGAACATTTCGAAAAGCTATCATTGAAATATTTCTGAAATGTTTCAAACCTTGCATGAAACCTTGCTGAAATCTTGCTGTAATATTGTGTGTTGTATTGGTAGAAACTAAATTCGACAGTTCCTTAGAATATAGCATAAAATAACATAATAATTTAATTTTTCAAGTAAAATAATATAGCGCAATTATATTGCTTCTTTATTGTTCGACACAAGTTAAATTTAAATTTATAAATGATTTAAGATTTTTAGGAAGTTTGGCAAGCTTGTGGTTTTTCTTCACTTTTCAAAGAAAGTTCGATTGTCCGCGTTACTCGTAAAAACTTCTCGCCTGTTATTTCGTTTCAGTTATTTCGTCTTACTCATAATAGTTGACTGTGAGATTTGAAATAACGTATCATACAACGTTTGAAGAGCTTCATTAATTTTTTAAATTTTATGTTCGTATTCCTTCTTGAAACCCATAAGTTCTGATTTTACATCATCAAGTTCAGACCTAAGACTAGCAGTAACTTGGTATATGCTCCGAATTTCTGATCTAATCAAGCTTTGTAGGGTGTTTAAGTTGACGGAATCACTCAGCGGTTGAGCAGTGGCAACGTTGCATGATCTCTTATTTTCCAAATCATACTGACCATCAACTGTGATTTTATATCCGATGACAGGGGGACCTTGACTTCCCTCGCTGCGTTTATGATTACGTCCGAACACGTCAACACTCATCTTGATAATGAGTCAAGTATGCGCAACAGATCCATATATATACCCTGCTTCGCGGAGCTTCTCTACGATCAAATGAATTTTATTCACGTGACTTGGATTCACCAACTTAGTGTTCAGTGATGAGTAATCGAAGATAATCAACAAGTTCATTGGGATCGTCCCAGTGGACGTAATACATCAGGGTGTCTCTTCTGGCAATTGTGTACCGCGGTAATCCTTTACCAACTTTCTTGGAAAAGGACTCGGAGAAAATAGAGGAGCGATAATACTATTGAATTTATTGCTATTGTGAGAACATATAGTCTCATCACTTTTATAACGTTTCTTGTGGATATTAGTTGATTCGAGAATATTGCGATAGTTTTGTAAATTATTTAGTTTCATAAGCTTTCCATTGAGTCGTCTCGAGAAAAGTAGTTCCATCTACCTAGGGGTTATTGGATAACCCACATCATTTACCTTAACCCACTTATCTTCAAAGTACATTAGTGAGTTACCAGTTGTGTAACTATCCTCATCATCTTTACGTACTCCATAAATTTTATCTTAATTATCTTTTTGATTAAGCATGAGAATATACTTATTAGAGGTAAATTTTCTTCTTTTTCTTCATCATCAGCTTTTACGACTGAGGTTTCATGAGCTTCCAAAGTATTCTGTAGAGTCTGATCGAAACTATCATCGGCTTCACAATTTTTGTCTGATACGCCACTCTCATTATTTGAATCATATACCGTTTGAAAGGCTTTCGTTCAAACAATATACGTTTTTTTCTATTTTTACGTTTTTCAGATATAGTTACAAGTTTTTCAAGTAGATCTACCATTGGTTCGAAAGTTTCACCCATAGCTAGCTCGAAAGTAGGTTTATCACGCTTTATTGAATTGTACTTGCGTCTAAATGCATCTTGTGTTTTGACAAGTTGGCGAAGAATTTTTATCCTTCTATGTAGTTCTTTCATGTTTATGCTTAAGCAGCTCACGATAGAATGATAATTGATGCTATGCACGCGTTATATTTATAGTAAAACAGTCGAAGCCCTTTCGATATCGACCTCGATTGATAGCGCTATCCTTGTCAATCATTAGAAATCCATACTTATCATATCTCCAACATTTTGAACACAATTGCTTGAATTCTACAAGAGTCATGTCAGAATTAGCATGATCATTGTACAAATGTTTCAGATTCTTAGCATCCTGTCAGAAAATTACCACTATATTAACTTTATCTCTCACGAGATGTTTCGGAATATGAGAATAAATCTGACAAAGATAGAAGCAGTAAACGTTCTTATGTCTTCCCATGCAAAAGTACGCTCTGATGTTGTTTCGTTTTTCACAAGCCACATCGTCGAATATCATGATTGAGTCAGGAAGCGCCTTATCAGGGGCTACAAAAGTAGGAGGATTCTTACCATTTCTTGTACCTATATTTGCCGGATTGAGTGCAGCTGGAACAATGGCAGGTGGCGCCGCCTGAATAACTAAAGGTGTCAACCATGCTAGTACTGCTAAGAAACAAGTGGAGGAGAGTCAGAGACATAATCAGAAAATGGAGCCACATAAAACGGGTCTTGATCTGCACCTGAAACCTTATGAAGGTAGTGGATTGAGAAAGTAAAAAGATCCCTAAAGTAAGATAACCTCAAAGAGCTCTTTCTGATACTGATCTCTTAAAATACGCTGAAATTCTGAGAATTCTAAACTTTCGAGGTATTTTCACGAGAAATGCATTACCACCCAATGAACCACATTACCGCGAATCAACTATTGTAAATCTCGATGATGAGAGTGGTCCTGGAACTCATTGGGTAGCATATCGTAAACGTGGTAACAATGTAGTTTATTTCGTTAGTTTCGGTAATCTTCAACCTCCCATAGATTTGATGTTATATTTAGGGATTAATGAGATTAAATATAATCCTGAGAGATATCAAGACTTCGATACATTTAATTGTAGCCATCTCTGTCTAAAATTCTTGAGCAATAAGCTAGATCATCACCTGGATCGGACTATATATAGGACAATTACTAGGCTTTACTCAACGTCCTCTTTCACCCAATATCACTTACAGTTTTGATCCACCTATGTCCATTCTCAAGGTCAACGCTCTACAAGCTGAGTGCAGCATCATCGAAGTTCCATCTCAAGTCATTTACCTTCCGATCGCCACCAAGAGTATAGATCACTTACAAGTGCGTATAATCGATCAAGACGGAAATTTGAAAAAGTTTCGAGGAGAAATCATTACATTCAGATTACATTTAAAACAAGCGTGATGGGAGTTGTCTACGGAAGATGGTATAAAAGCAAGCCAAGATGTTGAATAGTGATCAGTCGACAACGAGGAACAAAACGCTAACACGGCAAAACATTCAGTTACTAAAAAGTTTACCTTGCATATTCTTCTGCTGTTTACAGAAAAATGGAAGAGATTCTAAACATTCAGTCACCTGTGACATATGATGAGACTGTAGAACATTATGAGATGTCCGCTCATCAACCTTACACTATTTCAGCCTTCAATAACAGCGATGAAATTCACATCTCCATTCAACATCAAGTCTTGTGTCTTTTACCATCGCGAAGCTCACTTCATGTATATGGTAGACTAGTAAAAGCTGATGGTACTGCTATGAAGAATACTACTGCTGTGAAGAATACAAGCTTAGTCAACAACGTCATCTGTCATATGTTCGAGGAAATCAGATATGAGATTAATGCTATTGAGATCGAGAAATGTAAGAATGTCTGTTTAACCAGTCTCATGACAGGTTGGATTTTACACAATCCTAGTCAGAGTTTGATAATTGAAAATGCTGGTTGGTTAGACGTTGAAGAGACTGAACAGCTGCCAAGTACTGCCCGCTACTTCGACGTAACAATACCTCTGAGTATGATTCTAGGCTTTACTGAAGATTATCGTAAGATAGTAGTCAATGTTAAGCATGAACTCATACTCATTAGATCGAGAAGCGATTTAAATGCTGTTATTCAGACGTTAACGCAAGCAACCAAAGCTGATGTTTATGAAGAGTTTAAGATTAAGCTGATGAGAATCGAGTTGTTGATACACTATGTAGAGCTATCCAATACTCACAAGATCAGTCAGCTGAATTATATAAGTCAGAATAAATCCATTGAAATGAGTTTCCGTAGTTGGGAGTTATATGAGTATCCACTACTTCCTACCACATCAAAACACGTTTGGACAGTTGAAATGTCTAATAAGATGGATAACCCGCGCTTTATCATGCTAGTCTTTCAATCGAATTTAAAGAACAAGAGATCTATGAATGCTAGTCTTTTCGATTATTGCAATATAAGCAACGTGAAACTCTTTCTCAATTCTCAGTGCTACCTATACGGAAATCTAAATTTGGACATCGCCCGCAATCAGTATGCTATATTGTACGACATGTATGCTAATTTTCAGAAAGCATATTACGGAAAAGATGTTGAGCCTATACTGAAAAAGCAACACTTCATCGACCGTACACCGCTGATCGTGATCGATTGTTCAAAGCAAAATGAGTCTTTGAAAAGCGCGTCAGTGGATGCCCGTCTGGAAATTGAATCGAGAGACCAGTTTCCATCTGGAAAATCTGCTTACAGCTTAATCTTGCACAATCGCGTTGTTCAGTACAATCCTGTAAGCAGTGTTGTGAAGAAACTAGTCTAGTTCTGAACGTGTCGGTAATATGAAAAAAAATTAAATTACCGTCATTTTGCAGCGTCCTCTGTAAGTGTCCGTAATTTGAATTTACCGCCATTTTGCAGCGCCCTTGTAGGTGTAAATTTATTCTCTATTAATAAATGGTCGAAAATGTGAACAAATTTCAATTTACCGCCCTTTGTTGATTGATAGTACCAATGTTCAGTAAGGTAGATTGTATGGTTACCATTGACTTTCTTGACCATCGAAAAAAGTTTTGAGGTTAGGATTCCTCTTATGTAAATACTCACACGTGTGCAGAGAGAAAGATAGAGCCCTCAGTGGCTTAGAGGATTAGGGCTCAGACTTCCCCGCTGGCGATTCGGGTTCAAATCTTGGTCAATCCTCTGACTTTCTTTTTCGTGAGAAAAATTTGTTAAGTGTGTTCACGGGGGTCTCCTTTATAAGAAACCATAAAGAGAAAAACTATCGAATGGTTATGCTTAGTGGAGAACCTCATAGGTGAGGCGTCGGTCGGAGCCTTCACCCTTCCTCTTTAAAGGTAAGCATGAATAATCTACACATTATTCTTTCAGGACTACATACTCTAGACGATCGAGTGGAATGAAACAGCACTAGTCCTCGTCTCTGCGTTCGACTGGATTCTCACGAGCCTCGCTTGCTGTCAGCGGAGGAGTGGAGGGAACTGTTGCATCAGGAGCGGACTCTCTCAGCTGTGCACGTGTCAAGGCTCGCCGCCATCTTGAATAACCTTACCGACGGCAGACAACTGCAGTTATCGGTTAGTGAGGTCGAGTCCAACACACACATACACACATGAAAACATACATACATACATATACACACACACACACACACACACACAGACACACAAACACACACACACATACACACACACACACATATATACACACATATAGTCTCTCTCTATGTCTCTCTTTCTCTCTCTCTCTCTCTCTGTGTCCCGGGTTCGCGGCTGGGAGGCACTGCGGACTCGCGGGAGGCGGCCTGGAGGGGAGCCAGAACCGGCTTAGTTATACTACTCGGGGCAATTACGATGCTGTCATAGCTTTGTCTTGGCTGTGTCATGCTAATGCTGCGCTTGGCTATTCTGCTTTTCCTCGATGTCACAAAATGCACGCATCTTGTACAAACTAGTTGTAAAACTCCGAAATTAGATAAATTGTCTCTTCCGTGAAAATCCGGTCAGTTATTCCCGGGTTTCCGGCATCAAATTGTTCGGTAATAAATTAATTGAATTTCTTTTTTGAAAACTAATATTTATCCTGTAACGTGCTCGCGTAAATATCGCGTAACATCTCGAGCCTTCCATCGCATCTGACCCACTTTTTTGTTCTCAACGAAAGCCCAACGTCAACCCTCACATGCTTACAAATTCCATTCGAGGAACTGGCTCTTAAGACAAACATCTTAATTTTTTCATACGAAGAATATCACGTTCTTGAACTTTCTTTCTGCTCCGATTATCATTTCGTACTTCAAACGCTAATTTGTTTGATTATTTTCAATTAAATTATTTAATTCTGTATTGCTCATTATTTAAAATAAACTCCTTTTCTGTCCGTAACAGGGACATTTAATATGCGTGCAGGACTTATGTGATATTGCTGAAATATTGAGTGCTATGTGGACAATAATGTAGTAAGTCATATATAAATATCATAAGTGGTAAACATCATGTAATCATTCCACGTACCCTACGAACCTGTACCTGGAGCACACTGGGTACTTTGATAGTTTTGATGATCTTCAATCACTTCTAGACTTGATTCTATATCTCGGAGTTGACGAGGTCAAATAATATCATGAAAGGTATTAAGACTTTGATGCTTTTAACTGTGGGCATCTCTGTCTAAAGTTCTTGTGCGGGGTTATATAAAGAGCAACAGAAGAAGAATTGCTTAATTCTCATTTGAACAGTCATGGAAGATTCATTAACACTAACTCTTTCAGGTTCTTTATCTATTTTTGAAGCGCGATATTTTATACCTATCAAGCTTTCATCAAATAAGAACTACGTTATTTACTTACATGGCGAGTGTACACCCAGTGGGAAACAATTCTTTTATAAAACTTAAGAAGGTGGTTTCCAGTACCTAAACATAAAGCCTAGCTTCGGTAGTATTTTCCAATGGGCCCCTGTTCTCGAGATATGTGGTATTTTGCTTCAAATATGCGTCATTTTAATAAAAAAATTAAAGTACTTGAAAAGAGCTACAATTTAAACTTTCTTTCGTATTAAATCATTATTCTAATCCAAAGTTATTAGCAATTAAAGATGCTGATTTAAAATGCATGTAAGATAATGGAAATTAAGAGTTAAAATTCCTCGAATATCATACATTTTTAATCATCATCTTCAAATGTTAATTTTATTAATTAGAAATAAATATTACGTAAATTTTAAATTATTATATATTTTTCATTATAATAAATATAATTTTAATTATTTTATTAACGTTTTTATCTTCACTTCGATAAGTAAAAATCTGTTCTTTAAATGTACGACTCAGTCACATAATAGTGCGACTCTGTGAAATAAAAGTGCAGCTACTTGACATAAAAGTGCAACTCTGTCATATACAAGTATGACTCTGTGACATGCAAATCTGACTCAGTGACATAAAAATGAGAATTTGTGACATAAAAGTATGATTCGATGATATAAACTGTAGCTCTGTGACATAAAAGTGTGACTCGGTGACACAAAAGTGCGTCTCTGCATCATAAAAGTTCGACTCCCTAACATAAAAGTGTGATTCTGTGATATAAAAGTGGGTGATTTTTCCAATTTCGACTGATAAATTGATCAAAAATGACAAAATTTGATTTTACGAGATTCGGTTATTTTTTAAAATCTCAAAGGTCCGATGGGATATCGGCTCTTTTATCATTTATATGTTTACAATACTAATTTCTATAAAGATGTTTTCGGTTTTATCCATAGTCGACAGATAAATTGATACATTTTTCAATTTACAAATCCTAAATTGGTCAAAAATGGCAAAATGAGATTTTACGGGATCTGAAAATTTGTCAAACTCTGCAAGGCCCGAAGAAATATGGACTTTTGGAGCGTTTTATAACTTTTTTAATTCTAATTTCTACGAAGTTATTTCCGGGGTTCTCCCTAATCCTCAGCTATTTGGTCAAAAACAGTAAAATGTGATTTAACGGGATTTGATTATTTTCTTTAAAATCTCAAAGGTCTGATAAGATATCGACTATTTTATCATTTTATAGGTTTTTTAATACTAATTTCTAGAAAATATTTTCTGGCTTTGACCCTAATCCACCGCTAAGTTGTTAAATTTTCCAATTTACACGTAGAGAAGGGATGTATTAAAAATTACTATTTACTGTATAAAAATTGCTATTTTATGAAGGTATGTTCGGATTAACTTGTAGTCTAATGCTTTTTACTGTAGTTTGTAGCAGTTAAACGTATATGATATTCTGCAATAACACATATACAATTTTACCATATACTTTAGTAAAAACTGAAATTTACAGTATTTACAAAAAGATGTACTAAATTTGTGCTGAATATTATAGCAAGAAGTACTTGAAATTATAGTAATGTAACGTACGTAGACGGGTGCACGTTTACATGTGACACTCATGTCGGTTGAGAGGAGCACACATGCTGACGGGGATAAATCCTTATTTTGCGTCTTCTCGCGTGAGAAAAGTGCGCCTCTGAAGAGAACGAGCGAGTTGGAGCGAGACCATCAAGCGAGCATCAAACTTTAGGCGCGAACCGACACCTCTTTGTCCTAGTTGCCTTAATAAAACACTCTCTAACCCCATCCCTCGCCTCTATTATTTCGGACGTCCTAATCTCATTGAAACTCGATACTTAACTGTATCAAGTAGAGCACGCGATGAACCTCGCGCATTGCGCTAATTTCCTCTTCATTACACTGGCATCCCTGGTGTGTTTCGCGTGTGAGGCACATGGACTGTTCGAGAAGTGAAAGGGTTGTTCGAGATTGTTACGCGAGATCGTCACCGATGGTTAAAAACCGCCGCCGCCAAGCCAAGAGACAGGAAGGAAGCAAGGACTGCAGGAGCTCGTTTTTCTCTTTGCTGTTCAAAGGAGAGAGAGGAAGGATGTCTGGTCGCCGACTTGCCATCCTCTTCACGATCGCCTCAATGTGAGTACCTGTGCATATTAAATTATATATTTTATAACGATTGTGAGGTAGATTTTGTTGATCTTCCCGAGGTTAGAGGTATGTGAAATAAAAAGTCACATTTATATTGTGAAATAATATCCGAAGTTAGTATTACAATTTAGCAAATACAATTAAATTTACAATATGTATAAAAACAGTGTGGAGTCAATAATACAAAAAATAAAAAATTACCTAAACGGCAAGTCAGTGATGAGAGGCAAAATCAAAACAAAGCTTCCTCCTCCGCAAGTGGAGCGGGGAGGAAGAGGCTCGCGAGTGCGAGAGGTGTTGTTGCACTCGTGGTTTAGTTTTGTTTGGACCAAGTGACAGCAGAATAGTCTCCTTATATAGGAAACTATCTACAGCGTGTGTTTACGTTCGTTTCGACGGGCAACGTTATAGCAGATTGTTTGTTTTGATTTGTCATATTTTCATGTTATGTAATAAGTGTGTATATATGTTATTGAGGTTTTGTGTATCTTCTTTTTTATTTATTGCTTTCTGTTGCAAGTGAATATATAACATTTCAGATATTAGGCGTTTATTTTCTCTTCATAACTTGCTACCACCTTACTTATTACTCTCCATAAGTAAACATCAACACACACTTAATGACACTCATCGTTCTGTATACAATTCAACACATGACAAAAAATTTAATTGGTCAAAAGACAATAACAATCACATTGACAATAATTTTACACCTTGCGAAAAGTGGTTTAAAAATCTTACAGATATCGACATTCCACAAAATGTTATTGAAGTTACTGCCCTTGGCCAAAAATTCAATCCTCAAAATAGTATCAGCAACACACAAATTATTAAATGTATAAAAAACCTAGAAAGTCTCATTCACAACAAAAAGTTACCTGAAAATACTGCTAATAATATTCGTGACAAACTACTCAATAAAATCACTCAACATAGAAATAAGACAAAACATGTCAACATACAAGACAGAATCTTCAATAACAAATTAATAGGACCAAAGAATTTTGTTAAAAATGATAGAGAAATAATGTTTACCTATGCAGACAAAGGCAACGTTACTGTAGCAATGTACAAAAATCATTATATAAACAAGATGGAAACTTTACTGGCTGATACACAAATATATGTTGAATTAGGAAAAAATCCATTAAAACCATTACAAAATAGAGTAAAATCATTTATGAATCATTGGAACAATAATGAGTTTCTTAAAAAGATACACAAAAAGAACTCACTCACACAGACAGATACCTCATTACCTAAATGTTACGGCTTACCAAAAATACACAAAACAGATTTCCCATTGAGACCGATTATCTCCACAATAGGTTCTCCTACATATTGTCTCTCCAAGGAACTTTTCTCTTTATTACAAAACAGCATCATCATCAAAAGCCAAAATCATACATCAAAAATAGCATAGAACTAATTAAAAAGTTGGAAAATATAACAATACCACAAGATCATTGCCTTATCAGTCTTGATGTAAAATCGCTATACACAAACATTGACAAAAAATTAATTAAATAAAGCATTGAAAAACGATACGCACAAATACAAAGAAAATCTACTGTCCCACTACATGACATTCTCAAAGCTTATGATATCCTAATGGATAACACATTTTTCCAATTCAATGATAGATTTTACAAACAAACATATGGCACCCCGATGGGTTCCCCGATTTCTGGTTTATTTGCTGACTTGGTAATAGATGATCTAGAAACACATTGCATAAATAGTCTTCCTAACAAACCAATATTTTTCTTTCGATATGTGGACGACATAATCACATGTGTTCATAAAAACAAAATAGATGAAATTCTGACTATTTTTAATTCATACAATGACAGATTACAATTTACTCATGAAATCGAAATAAACAATTCCATAAGTTTTCTTGACGTCTTACTCATTAAAGACAATAATAAAATAATCACAAATTGGTACTGGAAACCAACTTTTTCCGGACGCTGTTTAAATTATAATTCGCAACCCCCGACCTTACAGAAAATAGCTATGGTTTATAATCTCATTGCCAGAGCTATAAAGTTATCAAATAAAAAGTTCCAGAATAATAACATAAAAAGACATATAACATATTGAGAGACAATAATTATCCTGACCCTTTCATAACAAAATACACGAACAAAAGACTGGCATTAATACATTCAAATACAAACAAAAATAACTACAACAATAATAACGCCCAAATTAGGAACACACCGAAAATTTGTATACCATATATAAAAGGATTTTACGAACAAATTACTTCCGATCTCAAAAAAAGTAATATCATCACGATTCCGAAAGTAAATAGAGACATGAGCAATATTATTATTAAAGGCAAAGACAAACGTGATAAACATATAGAAAACAACGTAGAATATAAGTTAAATTGTAAACATTGTCCTGCGACATATGTCGGCCAAACAAAAAGAACTGTACACACACGCATCGAAGAACATAGGAAATCAAAAGACAACTTTATAGCTATTCATAGAAATGAATTAAAACATGACTTTGATTTTGAAAAATTTGAAATCCTCGACAAAGAACCAATAGAAAATAAACGCCTAATATCTGAAATGTTATATATTCGATTGCAACAGAAAGCAATAAATAAAAAAAAAGATACACAAAACCTCAATAACATATATACACACTTATTACATAACATGAAAATATGACAAATCAAAACAAACAATCATGCTATAACGTTGCCCGTCGAAACGAACGTAAACACACGCTGTAGACAGTTTCCTATATAAGGAGACTATTCTGCTGTCACTTGGTCCAAACAAAACTAAACCACGAGTGCAACAACACCTCTCGCACTCGCGAGCCTCTTCCTCCCCGCTCCACTTGCGGAGGAGGAAGCTTTGTTTTGACTTTGCCTCTCATCACTGACTCGCCGTTTAGGTAATTTTTTATTTTTTGTATTATTGACTCCACACTGTTTTTATACATATTGTAAATTTAATTGTATTTGCTAAATTATTATACTAACTTCGGATATTATTTCACAATATAATAAAAAACCTCTTTACAGTTTATTCTGAAGAGGGTGGCATAGCCACCGAAACGTAAATGTGACTTTTTATTTCACATACCTCTAACCTCGGTAAGATCAGCAAAATCTACCTCACAATCGTTAAAAAAAAATACTCCGAGGAATAACGTCATATTAGAGCTTCGTCTCTAATTACATATTAAATTATATATTGTCCCCCGTTAGGTTGTTCGCGCCGAGAAATTTTTATTTGCGAAAAAATTTTCAGTATAGCAACTGAACCTCCAAGTGCGATTGTCCGGATCGTTTGCATTCTCATTGTTGTATAATATTTTCTCGTATTTTTCGTTTTTCCTCATACTCCCGTAAAATTAGTATATCGTTCCGTAAGCAATATGTTCCTATCAAACCTTTTTGACGAGCACGACAGCATCGGCAGCAAGCATACTCGAGGACACAATCGCGCGGAAATACGCACTTGCGTGAGCGCAATTACTCGCGACTATTTTGATAAAAACAAGCAGAAAGAGATAAGAAAGAGCAGCCTTTAAACTCGTAGAGTGCTCGGCGTAGTCCTCAGGCGCCGAGCAGGCTGGCTCGGCTAATAAGGGCGAACCACTGCCGCTCCGCACGGTATACATAAGATTCGCATGCATCGGGCGCAAACCGTCCGTTGTGATCTTAAAAACTGCAGATTTAAAAAACGCAGAAGCCAGCTTCCATGTAGATGCGGGTGCAGAAATATCCGTAGGTAAAGTTAGTTCATTAAATGTAAATAAGCATATTAATAAATATAACATTCTTCCAATTAAAGGAGCCATTCCAGGCGAATGCCGGACGTTAGGGAAAGTTTCCGTGGCCGTTCATGGTCATTTGTACGAAATGCACGTTGTCCCCGACAGTTTTCCCATTCATACAGAGGGACTGATCGGTTGGGACATTATTGAAATGCACGGAGTGCGCGTAGACGCCGCTCACAAGTGCGTTATATTAGATTTTATTACGATTCTATTTGTGCAAGATGAATGTTTTTTGATACCTGCAAAATCGCGTTGCATAATTTATGCAAAAATTAGAAATATTGAGATGGAAGTTGGCTGGATGCCATTGCAGAACATCGGTCCAGATTTATTATTTGGCAATTTTGTAGCACAAAATAATAGCGGGGTATTACATGCTGAATGCATAAACATTGGTCTGGAGCCGGCTGCAGTGCAGGTCCCGTAAGTTGAATTAATACCGTGCGAGACGTCTAATCAAACAATACTTTTTTTGTCGGTTAGGACGACAATTTTGATACAAAAAATCAGGTACAAATCATGCAAGCCAAAGGGCAAGATACATGTGATAAGCCGATTGACGTTGCAGTAAAAAATAAAATGCTCGAGGACAACCCGGACCTTCGCGAAGAATGGGTCGATATAATCATGAAATTGATAGACACGTAGGGGTAAGAAGAGTACGAGGTAAATCACGTTCGTGAGTTAATAACGGAATTCTCCGAAGTTCTTGGACTCGAAGGCGAGCCGTTACCAGCATCCAACTTATTAACCCACGAGATTAAGCTCACGACTAATAAACCGTTGCGAGCCAAACGATTCAGATATTCGCCTGCGCTGAGCGAGCAGATTAAAGTGGAGGTTAAGAAATTAATCAAATAGGAAGTTGTTGAGTTCTCGGACTCTCCGAACTCCAGTGACCTCTGGGTGGTGCCCAAGAAGTCAGATGTGCAGGGAAACAAAAAATGGCGGCTTGTCACCGACTTTCGACCTTCAAACGAAATCACGGTGGGCAGTTGCTTTCCCCTTCCATTCACGAGCGACATACTTGAAACTCTCGCTTCAGCCGAAATGATCATGACGATGGATTTAAAACAGGGCTTTCATCAGATACCTATTCATCCGAATTCGGCCCAATATACAATCTTTGATGCACCACTTGGGCAGAATTCGTTTGAACATCTACAAAATCGGAGAGTTGGCATGGGTCTAAAAGGTGCAACCGATGTTTTCTCGAAAGCTATGGCAATGGCCATGGCGGGAATGCAGTATAAAGAAGTCATCATATATTTGGACGATTTCATGATCCCCGCGAAAAATCTTGAACAGTATGGCATTCGCTTTAGACCCGTCATGAGAAGATGTTTAAACGCCAATCTCACGGTCGAACCCAAGAAGTGTCAGTTTTTAAAACGCGAGACACTCGTCCTCGTGGGGGGAGGCAAGATACGCACAGATCTCAAGAAGCTTGAGGCAGTGAAAAATACCCAGTGCCGACGAATGCGAGAAAAATCAAGCAGTGGCTGGGCTTTGCCGGATATTATAGAAAGTTTATACCCAAGTTCGCAGGAATCGCGCGGCCACTGGCAACACTGCTGCGCAAAGGTGTCAAGTTTGAATGGGAAGAGGCACAGCAGTCAGCTTTTGACGAACTAAAAAGAATCTTGTGCAGCCAGCTAGTTCTAGCTTTACCGGATTTTTCCAACCCGTTTATTGTAACGAGTGATAGCTCAGATTACGCACTCGGGACGGTAATCAGCTAAGGAACCATTGGCTCAGATATTGCATGCGCCTATGCATCCAGACCACTCAAAGGGAGTGAATTACGATACATCACGTATGATAAGGAGTTGCTGGCCATCGTATTTGCGAAAGACCAGTTCAGAGCTTATCTGCACGGCAGGAAATTCACAGTGGTTACAGATCACGAGCCACTCAAGCATCTTCACACCACCAAAAAACAAGACATTCGGTTAACAGGCTAAAGGCTGCATTGCGTGGTTATACGTTTGACGTATTTTATCGGCCCGGCATCATAAATTCGAATGCTGATGCACTCGCCCATAACCCGGTTTTGGCAGAGGGTGAAGAAAATCCCGAGCGCCCAAGAGCGGAGCTTTATGAGCTTGCAGGCGCACAAGAAGAGAGGGACTGCGAGACCGAGCTGATCAAGCCACCAGCTAGAATATTTATCTCACGAGCCGTAAAGAAAAAGGGCATCGACAAAGACAGGAAAAGCAAACAAGTCAGATCGGAGTCAGAAACATCTGAGCCAATAAAAACCCGAAAAAGAAACCGCAGGAGCAGTTCACTTTTATATAAACAGGGTGATGTGTTAGCAGTAAGAAATACCGAAGACAGGTTCTTTTTATGTCTGACTACGTGCGACATTTTCCGAGAAGACGAGCTGATAAGCATACGCTGGCTGACACAGCCAGAAGACAAGAAAGACATTTACAAACTTGACTACACAGACACAATACAACTTGCCTGTGTAATGACAAATATAGATGTAGAGCCGGCCGGAAAAAAAAAGTTTTGACTGCCCTCGCACGAGCGCGAAAATATCTTGGCTATCTTCCGCGCCTCCATCGAAGCGCACAAAACAGCCAAACCAGACAGATCACCGGTTGCAGAAGTTACACAGCCACTCAGCCCGAAAAATGAAACTCGTGGAAAAGATGCAAAAATATGATTATCTCTGATTCTGACACTGTTGCTCCTGAATTAAATAAAAGAGCGAGATCCGATAATGCCAAGAAAAGACAAGCACTTTTTTCACTCTATATTTTGAATAAGAATAAAGAACAAATAATTAGTCAGGCAAAAAGTGGCGAAAAATTGGCGAGATTATGCAAAGAAAAAGGGTCACGTGAGGGCGTGAAAATCACAAGTAGCGCAGGATGGCGAAAGCGGTCAGACCACAGTCGCTCAATTGATTACCACCTCAATTTAATTTCACGCCAGAGAGTGAAATTGCTCCAGATCAAAATATGCCACCCATAGAAGTTATCACTATGCAGCCCGGAGTTATGAATGTTGCCGAAATAGTGCAAATGGCACCTCCGAAACTGCCCCAAAATTCTGAAACACCAGAAAAATTCTGCGGACATCTGCCTATCACACTCTCGAGAGCAGCTCAGCGGCCAGCTCCGCACTCCAATTAAACGAATATTACGAGATTTGGCAAATAAATTACGTGCGAGGCTAATTGTCGGCATACAAGAGCGCGATATTAAAGGCAGAAATGGCATGCAAATAAATGTCTGAGAGGCAGACATAGAGCCTGGGTGCAGACCCGATTTTAATCGCCTTGTACGTACAAGCTCCGGCATAAATCGCAAAACGCACAGCGAGCACGGCGCACATCGCCGACGCTCGGCTAGAAGAAATCTGATACTGATATCAGTATGCTGATAGCACCTCAGCCGAGAAGAACGTCGCCGCTAGGTCAAACCAGCGGAGCTGCGAGCCATCTCCCAAATCAAATAAGAGAATCGGCACCTATACCAATAATAGATTTAACGGAGACAGGGGGAGATTTCTCCAGTAAAATCATCGCTGAAAAGCATGAAAAGGCTATGCACATGGCAAGAAAAATCAAGAGTAAAAGAAAGGCAAAACTTACTCCTACTGCAAATATTGAGAGGGAAGAGCAATCGGAAGAAAATGAATTTCCCGACATTGGGCCTTATGAACAAGGAAATATAGATGACTTTGCATATGTGCCTCGAAATACCAATGACTAAAAATTTGCTTCTAATAAGCAACTTTAGACTGCAGCGACGATATACCGTCGCAGCCACCTGGCAACTGCCTGCTTTACAATGGAAATGTAGATTTTTGGCATATTATAGTAAACATCACTGAATACTATATACATATGCACATGTATGGGGATAATTTAACCCCCTATAGTCGAACAGATGCAGAGACAGATGCAGAGAGCATCAATAATGGGAAAAATTATGATGGTGGAAATGAGTCAGATAAAGGCTCAAGACAACCCCCCACAAATGAAAAGGAAAATATCAATTCTATCGAAGATAATTATAGATCGCCTTCAGCAAAGAGACGCAATCTGTCTCCCACTCTGTAAAACATACACAAAACTCCGGCAGTGTACAATCGGATGCGCGCAGCGCACGAGAGGTAGGCATTCTTGCACGTGCGTACACGGACGCGCTCGAGCAGTGTCTTGTTAACAGTGCAAGGCCGCCTCACGAGAAGCCACCATTGGCTCTGCTGGATGGCGAATAACCACCCCCATTCTCAAAGCTAAAGGCGCTTGACGAACACCCATTTTAAATATAAAGAAAGCATTATTTATCTTTTAACTACGGACCACTTTTTCGACACTGAGATTTTACAAGCATTATGTAAACGGGGATACATAAGCACCGATGAAATTGCAAAAACACGGCACAAAATTGCCGACGTTCATGTAGCGCAATGCAGAGACATCAAATTGCTAGGACTTTTTCAAAGATAGCATTAATGACAAGTCACTTAAGTCCAATTTAAATAAATGATTGAAAAAATTGAAAGATCAGATTTGTGGTCAAAACATAAAAAGTCTTGGTATAATAAGAAATTTGGCCATTCTCTCTATCTCAGAGTGGACTACCTTCATTGATTTGTTTGAAAATCAATTGGAAGGACTGCCGCTGATAGCGGTTTTGTTTTTGAATGACTTGCCTATTCCTTCTGTAATATATCGCTACAGACTGATTAAAGAGTATCACGAAGCTGCGATCGATGGACACAGAGGCATAAACAAAACTTTCAGGAAAATTGCTAAAGACTATTATTGGCGCAATATGCGTGCTGATATACGCCAGTTCTTGCTAGGATGTGAAGAATGCCAGACAAACAAGCTTGTGCGTGTAAAGACACGACTGCCAATAGTAATAACGGACACGCCTTCTAAACCTTTTCAGAATATGTCTATGGATTTTTATGGTCCACTTAAAAACTCGGAAGTAGGTTATAAATATATTTTTACAATACAGGATTGCTTAACAAAATACTGCATCCTGATTCCAGTGATTCGTGCGAGCGCGGATGAGGTTGCACGCGCATTTACATAGCGAGTCATCTGCTATTTTGGACCACCCACGGCCCTGCTGACATACTAGGGTACGCACTTCCAAAATAGACTGCTAAATGAATTTTGTCATATATTTAGAATTGATAAGTACTACACCACGACATATTACCCGCAATCAAACGGCGGCATTGAGCGCATGCACCATACACTCACAGAATATTTGAAAAAATATACAGAAAATCGTAAAGACTGGAGCAAGTGGGTGTCTATTTGCCAGCACGCCTATAACTGCACAATACATGCTTCTATTTGGGCAAAAACCACATACACCTTCGAGTTTTCCCCTGAAAGAAAACTTTCTCACGTATGGAGATTATATGGTTGATCTAATTAAGAACCTCTCCGAAATACAAACACTTGCTGCCAGGAATGTAGTCCAGGCGAAATTCAGATCAAAGTACTATTATGACAGAAAACTGAATGTACAGCATTTTAGAGAAGACGAGATGGTCTACAGGCTTAAAGAGCCACATATGGGCAAGTACAACCGTGACTATGAAGGCCTTTACGAAATTATCAGCATTGACCATATCTACAAGAAGGCAAAAATAAGAAATGGGAATATTACGAGAATCATCAGCTTAGATAAGCTTAAAAGGGCTCCGACAATAAAAAACCCACCCGTGCGACCAGCTATCGAAAGCACTGGGAGTTATAGCGCCAAAGAACAGTCCTTTTAAATGTTTGCGCCCCCCCCCCCCCCCCGAACGCAATGCATTCGGGCGCAGCAAAAGAAAAACTATATATAGTCACATATATGCCCAGCAATGCAATCTAAAAACAAAAACATCATTTCTCGTTTAATGGTATTAAAAGAAAAAACCAAACCTCTTTGTGGGAGATCCACAAGGAAAAAGAGGAAGAACGTGCAAGCGATTGGCACCAACTGTGCGACGTCTATGCAGAGGTGCTTCCTCGCAAAAAAAAAAATAATTGGAAAAACATACAAGCACCCTAAAAATTGATAAGATAACGAGTGTACTTCCGAAGTCACGTTCAAGTAAAAAAAATTGAGTATCGAGAATATTAGATTTCGATTATCGTGATTATTATTGACAAATATTCCATCATGATGTTGATGGGTCCTTGCAAAGAAACCAAAACGTAAATACACGACCATAATCGCTCTTTTTATCGCATGGCAATAGACACGCAAGCCATTGACTGTATTGGGGAATCAAATCGCGTATTAAAAATTAATTAGAAAAATGTATAATGGTTCGAATTCATGGAGTCAGTAAAGCGATAAGAATTTTTTGGTTGTCCGGCTCCCACTCAGCTCGGGTGGAAATTTTTACCTGCAACACCTTGTGTCAGTTAAATAGCGCCCAATCAATCAATGGAACAAAAAGGGTCGATGGCCGACGTGGCAAATCGCTCAAACGAGATGACAATCAAACAAACCTTAAGACACAAATTAATTAGTTTTGGAAACATATAGGATAAGCCTGTGTATTACTGCGGATGCCCTGATTACAGTGGTTTTTAGGAAAACATTAAAATTTATACTTTAGAAACTCATATCACCATACAAGTGAATGATATCATTATTCTAACGCATAACATCAACAACAGACTACAAATTATTACCAATTATTTTACTTTCTATTATAAGAATGCAATTTAAAAACTAAGGTTAATTCGCGGGTTAGGTTGACCCGCAGTAATTCACACATATGATGATAATTGTGTAACCAATACTGCGTTTTTGATTATTATTTGATAATAGATAATTTCTTTAGTTTTATGAGTTCATCTTATTTTATATGTTATTCCTCAACTAAAAACAACACTACAATAAATATTTTAACATTAGAAGATTTATCAATACAGATCTAAATTTCCACAGTATTAAACAGGCAGTAATACATGGATGCAGCAGTAATACAGGCATGAGATACGTTTTAAAAAATTGCTTTATTTTAATTGATAACTGATTTCCATGACAATCTAACTGTTATTTTCTAAGCAAATTATGCTCAATATTGATTTGAAAAAGAAACGAAGACAAATTTGTATCATATATGTGCTTATAATGTCGTTTCGAAGTCGTCTCCTACGCAAGTCCGCACTAATTGGTACATTTTCCCCAGACCAAGCGGGGTTTTTTCGCTGAAACACACGAGACCAAAATGAATACGCTGTACAATTAAATCAATTTACTTAAAAAGAAAACAAAACGCGAGATATTAAAATGATAGTCAAATCCAGCCCCCAGTAAAACAAAAAATAATAGAAAAACAGAATCAAATGAACTCACAACACAGGCAAAATTCAAAAGAATGGGAACCTGCATCTCAGATTCAAAAAACAAAATACCATCAGCCGCTACATCCCTAGTCATAAGTGTATCAGCACAAGCATAAAACTGATATCAATACGCAACCCGAAGCGCGCAGCAGTAGTCCGATGCGAGGCACAAGCAGTGGTTCTCATGCGTGCGTGGCCTGGTGTAAAAGCGCTTAACACGCGGCTCCTGCGCGAGATCCCGCGCGGGCCGTTACGAGGTCACGCAGAGCGCCACTGGCACACGTACGCACGCATACGACGCTATGCGAGATGCTGCAGATAATACGAGCTGCATCTCGCGCACACAGAGAACGCAGATCAAAATGTATTAACTAATATTCAAATATACATGATGTACTTTAGTACATAAGACACACTTTTCATCAAAAGCTTGATAATTCTTAAAATAAATCAATAAATATTTAAATATATTTTTATGTACTTTTAAAACATAAATTATACTTTTTAATAAAAGCTAATACACTCTCAAAATGAACAAACAAATAGTTGAATATACTTGAAACACTTTAAAACAAGAATCATACTTTTCTATAAAAGCTTGTATATTCTTAAAAAAAATTAATAAATATTTAAATATATTTTGATGTACTTTGAAAACATAAATTATACTTTTTGATAAAAGTTAGTATACTCTCAAAATGAACAAACAAACATTTGAATATAATGGAAACACTTTAAAACAAGAATCATATTTTTTCAATAAAAGCCTGCACATTCTCAAAATGTGGGAATGAACATTTAAGTATACTCGTTATACTTTAAAATAATAATCACATTGTTCAATAAAAATCTGCACATTCTTACAATGAATTAATAAACATTAAACATATCTGATATACTTTAAAATATAAATCATACCTTTTAATAAAAGCTAGCACATTCTTACAATGAATTAATAAACATTAAACATATCTGATATACTTTAAAATATAAATCATACCTTTTAATAAAAGCTAGCACATTCTTACAATGAATTAATAAACATTTAAACATATCTGATATACTTCAAAATATTAATCATACCTTCTAATAAAAGATAGCACATTCTTGCAATGAATTAATAAACATTTAAACATATCTGATATACTTTAAAATATAAATCATACCTTTTAATAAAAACTAGCACATTCTTCAAATGGGCAAATAAATATTCAGATAGATTTGATGTACTTTAAGACAAAATAATACAAAGTTTAAATAAACAAAAATTATACCGAGGACGTAAAACTCAGCCAGAAACCAAACACTCCAAATTAACTAGGACTTTTCAAAACTTCCCACACTTCCTTTTAATACTTAAAACAACTAATTATATAATATACTAAACACGACTCACTACAGGAGTAACAATTGCTACATTTATAATTTGTAAATCGATTTTTCCCGGGGGTCCCTTTTTTCTAATATGCCCTAGAAAATTCCACACTCATCAGCAAAGTGGATCGACATAACAACCGAGTAAAGACTTTTAAAAAATAATCGGTGTGCAACAGCCTTTATAGCCGACAAAAGCTCCAGCGCCTAGCTGTACGCCAGCGGAGGATCTGGCTTTCTTTCCGAGAAGGCCATTATCTGGATGACACGAAGCCGAAGAATGCGCTCACGGGAGCGCCTTATCACCTGCAAGGTCGTATTGCCAACAGCACCACATGCGGAGAATCATCAGCTCCTCGCCAAAGGCATTTCGCACACATGAGTGCGCGAAAATGCAAGGAGACTGCCACAAATAAATGCCTTACATTAACGAAAAGAAGAACTAATAAAAAGTAGATGCTGCAGAAGCAGATACAACCAGGGCGCTTCAATATGCGTCAATAGATCGACCAGGCACAGATTTTTTGGGCACGCAGAAGCCCGCCGCTGCTGCCAAGCTCAAATGGAGCTCAGAAAACGCGCAAGCTTTTAGCGCAACTAAATGGCCGTAACGACATCAAGGCAGATTCCAGAAATTTTGTAACAATCAAAATAAAAGAAGATAAACAACAAGAAATAAAATATTGGCAGCACTACAAAGCGCACATCAAATTGAGGAGAGAATCACTTATTATATAAACATCAACAAGCCTGCCTAGAAGAAAAAACCAAGTCATCATACACGAACGAGGGAGTGCCAGGGCCATTGACCGGCGCGACGCAAGACTCAGTCGTATTAAGATACAAGATAGGTGCATTCGTTCTGTTTGTACAAGGAATGATGAGAGGGCATGTAGAATACAAGTATGAATGTTCTGGAAAATGTCTTAGTATTTTCAAATATCAGCACAATTATCTTCTATGAATAATTTTTTTTTTATAAAAATTTTATTTTATAATATTAACGAAATTAACTTGTTTGAGCAGTTTTCATGAAATTTTTATTCTATAATATCAATACAGTTATTCTCTATGAGTAAAAAAAATGTTCTCATATTTTATATGGCTAATTAATTCCCAATTATCTTTGTATTTTGGTTCATTAGTATTTAGAATAAAGTTTCAATAGCGAACAGAAATGATCCTCTTTTTATCTAATAAATTAATTTAGCTAAATAACTGTCATAATAACTAGTTCAATGCAGAATGGGGCATGAATGTATGAACTATTATTATTATTAAAATGACATTACAACAAATAATACGGACCAAAAATGTGATTGCACACAATATTACAGCTAAAATAATGTATAACCTAAATATATTATATACATATCTAACTCGACGATGTAAGCAAAAGAAAAGGAGAAAGAGACACACATATTTCTGTACACACAGCGATGTAAGTACACAACATTACAATCACAGACACATACGTTATAGAGCAACTGCGGCAGTGTCGCGGCCCCTCGAACGCGGAACCTACGCAGATGGGCGCACGTTGACATGAGACACTCATGTCGGTAGAGAGGAGCACACGTGCTGACGGGGATGAATCCTTATCTTGTGCGAGTCTTCTCGCGTGAGAAAAGCGCGTCTCTGGAGAGACGCGCACAAGCAGTCAGGGCTTGACCTCCGAATGAGCGAATTGGACTGATTCCATCAAGCGAGCATCAAGCTTTAGGCGCGGACAGACACCACTCTCTCTCTCTCCTATTTGCCTTAATAAAACACTCTTTAACCCCATCCCTCGCCTCTTTTCTTTCGGACGTCCTAACCTCATTGAAACTCGATACTTAACTGCATCGAGTAGATCTCGCGACGAAAACTCGCGCATTTCGTTAATTTCCTCTCCGTTACAGTAATATTAGTTATATTTTCGAAATACTATATTTTTTTAGTAAATTTTACGTATTTACGTATTAAATTATCGTAAATATTTTAGTAAACCTTCTTGACTATAGAAATCTAACCTCTAAAACTTATACGTCATTTTTTGCAACTTACCACGATACTTTTAATTCGATAATACATGATCTTTTTCATTATATTAATACATGTAAGTTAATTAGAACTGCAACAATGAATAAGTATGTCATTATTTAATTCATGTTGTCAAGAAAAGTGTAACGAAATCAAAACCTAGTGTAACTTATAAGGATGATTCGAATATAGTAATCAAGGATCATGAGGGCGCAGTAGGTAGAGCGTCCGCTGCAGGAGCTGATGGTCACCGTACCAAATCTTCACGATGTCGATTTTTTTGGAAAATAATTTTGTTTAAAATTAAACTGTAGAATATAAATAATATAATATCTAGAATAAGTAATAAATAGGGAAACATTAAATTGAAAAAATATATTATATATATATATATATATATATATATATATATATATATATATATATATATATATATATATTATCATACATATATATATATATATATATATATATATATATATATATATAAATGTGAATTAAAAATTACTATTTGATATTTTAGAAAATTGCTATACTAAATAGTAAAATTTGATGAAATACAAGTGTATTCAAACATTACAACAGAAAATAGTAAAAATTCATTCATATATTAATAAAAATTATAACGTCATTTATCTCCGTGTACAATTCCAAGATTGGGAAAATGGCAAAATGTAATTTTACGGGATCTGAATCTTTTTTGAAACTCTGCAATGCCCGACGAGATATGGACTTTTATAGCATTTTATAGGTCTTTTAATACTAATTTTTAGAAAGATGTTTCCGGCTTTATCCATAATCAACCGCTAAGTTGATACATTTTTCAATTTCTAAAACCTAAATTGGTCAAAAATGGCAAATGAGATTTTACTGGATCTGAATCTTTTTTCAAACCCTGCACGGCCCGAAGAAATATGCACTTATATAGCGCATTATAGGTATTTTAATTCTAATTTCTAGAAAATAATTTCTAGTAAATAATAATTTTATCCTAATCCACCGCTAAGTTGGTAAATTTTCCGGTTTACAAATGTTATTTTACGGGATCTGAAACTAAAATAACTGAACTTTTAAAATATGAGAATTCAAGATAAATGTGATATGTGTCTAGTGGCAGGCTCTACCATGAAATCTGGTTCTCTCACAACCAGATACCTGCTTATAATTTTACTAATTTTTGAAAATGTTCTTACCTTGGTCTACTGATGGATCTTTGAACGGCTTCCTGGTGGGCAGTCAAATTGAAGGTTGATTGAATAAATGATCTTTATGAATTCTTGTATTCACAAATAAAACTTTTATTTATTTCTTTATTTAGCACAATTTATTATAATTTGTAACAATGGAAATGCGCTGATTTGATTTGAAGAATACTTGAGGATTTCGCTAATGTAAGTTTGTCGGTTTATAAATTGCTTGACTACTTTTATTGAAAATTATATTATAAGTTTTGATGAGATTTATGCGTTTTATCTGTCGTATTTTATCGAGCCGCGAGTCAGCCTACTATGGGCCTTTCGAACGAACTGCTAATAGATACTATATTCGAACTGATTCTTGAGACGTGCAGTCTGTATATATATGCTTGCTGAAGTACATACATTTTATAATACTTACCAAATTTTCATAAATATAATTTTTTTATACGCACTTAATTTATTCATTCGATTAATAACTGATGCGTAGGTATTTCGCAAGTGTATTTTTTTGCTGCCGCAGTGTGACTCGAATTTGTTTATTTTTTACGTGTACAGTAAAAAGATACGTCACACGACGTAACAACTAAATTGGTCAAAATCAGCAAAATTTGATTTTACGAGATTTAATTATTCTCTTAAAAATCTCAAATGTCCGATGAGATATCGGTAATTTTATTATTTTATATGTTTTTAAATATTATTTTCCAGAAAATTATTTCTGGCTTTTACCCTAATCCACCGCTAAGTTCGTAAATTTTTCAATTTACGAAACCTAAATTGGTAAAAAATTGCATAATGTGATTTTACGGGATCTGCATCTTTTTTAAAATCTCAAAGGTCCGGTGGGATATCGGCTCTTTTATCATTTATAGGTTTTTTAATCCTAATTTCTAGAAAGATATCTCCGCCTTTTTACATAATCAACCGTTAAGTTGATACATTTTAAAATTTTCTATTAATACATTAGTCAAAAATAGCTAAATGTGAGTTTACGGGATCTGAATCTCTTTTCAACATCTGCAATATCCGATGAGGTATTGGTCAAAAGTGGCAAAATGTGATTTTACGTGATTTGAATTAACTATTAAAAATATTAAATAGTATTGGTGAGTTTACCGTTCTTTGCTGATGACCGTTTTCGATAAAAAATTCTTTGATGGATGTACAAGAACCATCGGCCATAACGAAAGATTTGATTATTATCATATCCCAGATAATTTTGATTAGATATTTTGGGAATTTTTATTTTATCATTTTGTATATAAGACCTTTGATCCAAACTGTATCGAAAGCTTTTCAAGGTCAATGAGACACGCGGCAACGCGTTGTTTAGCTTTGAGAGCACAGCAAATATCTGACGATAATATGTTAATTGCGTGAAGACATATTACGCTTGTGATCGCACGCTTTGGGCTGAATACGCTCGGACACTACATGTTAGATGTTTGGAACCTTCCTTATATATGAAACGAGTACCAGTCCATGCGCTTGCGGATTTACATTTCTTACTTTTCTTATAGGTAGCCACCTAGCAGATATAAATGAAAATGAATAGGGCCGTCTGATGCCTAGCGCATAGTGGCGAATTTGAATTTCAAAAAGAGTGATATTATTATGAAAACATAAAAATTTATTTTAATCTATACATAATTGCATTTTTTGTTTTACAGCAATGTTATAATAAAGTTTTTTTATTCAAAGTATAAAATATTTTGGAATATTTCCATACTAATAAGAACACATGAACATTGTAATAAAAAAACTAATTTAGAAATAAAAAATATCTATTTTTAATATTATAAGTTAAAAATACATATTAATATTTAGTATTATAATATAATTATATAATAATAATATAATACTAGTATTAATAATAATATACTATCATTTAATATTATGCATTATAAATAAAAAATATTTTTAATATTGTACATCCAATTATTAAAGGCTTTTATTCAATATACGAGGGTAGTTCAATAAGTCTTTAGAATAAAGTATAAAAACAATTTTTTTTGGGTAAATTTTTTTTTATTTTTCAACATAATCTCCTTGGAGCTCTATACACTTGGTCAATCGCTTTTTAAGTTTTTTTAATCCTTCAGAAAAGTGCGTTTTCGGAAGTTCCTCAAAATAAATCTCTGTCCACCGAGCCATTTTTTCAAGTTTGGAAATAAGAAAAAGTCACTGGGGGCTAAATCTGGTGAATACGGTGGGTGTTCGACCAATTCGAATTTTAGTTCTTCAATTTTAGCCATTGAATCGAAGCATGTGTGAACTCGGGCGTTGTCGTGATGAAAGAGAATTTTTTTCTCGCCAAATGTGGTCGTTTTTTTTTAATTTCTTCTTTCAGCTGCTCTAATAATGATCAAAAAACTGTAGCCATAACCTTACCAGCTGACTTTATGGTTTTTGCCTTCTTTGGAGCTGGTTCGCCTGTGGAAATCCACTGTTTGGATTGTTCCTTTGTCTCAGGAGTGTAGTGGTGTATCCATGTTTCATCCACAGTCACAAATCGACGAAAAAATTCCGCAGGATTCCGACTTATGCGCGCCAAAAGAGCCTCAGAGGCGACCACTCTATTGCGTTTATTCTCAGCTGAGAGCAAACGCGGCACCCATCTTGCCGATAGCTTTTTCATGCCTAATTTTTCATGTAGAATTGAAACAACTGCACCTATAGATATCCTTGTGGCCTCAGCTAACTCACGCACTTTTAATCTTCTATCCTTCAACACCATATCGTGGATTTTATTGATGATTTCGGGAGTAGTTGCTTCTACGGGCCTTCCTGAACGTGGTTCGTCACTTATTGATGTACGACCACGCTTAAATTCATTTACCCAGTTATAAACCGTTGCTAAGGCAGGGGCAGATGTGTCATGAACTGAGTCCAATTCATTTTTTATCTCATATGGAGTTAAACCCTTTAAATGAAAATGTTTAATTACCGCTCTGAACTCGTTTTTTTCCATTTTTCTTAACAAGCAATTTTTTTTTTCAATTGGTTATAAAAACACGTAAACTCAGAAGATGTGGACTGTGACTGCACCATATATCTAGTCGGGAGTGGTGCTGACTGAAAACAGATGATTTGGAGCGATTCGCGCGCCATCTGTTGGTCATTCTAAAGACTTATTGAACTACCCTCGTATCTTATATCGTGCATTTAATTGGGATAACGTTGGCTATAGCGGGCAGTAGATAACCTATGGCGGTCCTGGTACAGTGCCAGTACTGGCACAAGGGGGGAGGGAATGTCATTCCAGGCACAAAGGGGGAGGGGATGTCATTCTTGGCACAAGAGCGGAGGGATGTCATTCCTGACACAAGGAGGGAGGGAATGTCATTCCTGGTCTATGGGGCATTTCTGACACAAGGCATTTCTGGATCATGGTATTTCTAGATCACGGTGATTCTAGATCACTGCGATCATAAATGCTGACTGCCGACAGCCGACAGCCGAAATCGCGCGACCTTATGTAAAATTAGACAATCTACTGCAAAATTTTTTTTTTTATGTTAACGTTTCATGTTTAAGTTATAAATTTCTGTTGATCAAAGTTGTAAGGATTCGTAATTTCTTATTTTTTTTTTTTTTTTTTATTATTATTTAACGTCGCCATGTTTGTGCTTCCATGTGGTGCTAATCGACGACGGGGGTCTGCGGTGTGTTTGTAAACAAAGCACATGTAATTTTTACAGAGGTGCTTGTATCAATCGGCAGAGACTAGGATTCGAACCCGGGTCACCGGCGTGGGAATCCGACACTCTACCGACTGAGCCGCCGCAGGCCCCAGAATTTCTTATTATTATTCAATTTAAATATTATAACTTTTTATTATAATATTTAATTATTTATCTTTCCCCGAGGTACCTAAATGATAGAAAGTCATAAGGAAATTATAGGATGAGTTTTTATGTGTGTTTGTATAGGTTTATAAATAAAGTGATATATATTATTTGTATAAAATATCAAGATCAGGACTCGCATTTATTTAGCTTCACAGTTCCATACTATCAAAACAATTTGCGCTTACTCATATATTCGCCAATAGTAATAAGTAAACTGACGAATATATAAGTTAACTGTCCAAATCATTTTATAAGAGCAGAAGGAGTGAAAGTCCTGCTTGCTTGGCGGCTGTGCGCTGACTGACCATCCTTCGATCGGCAGCCAGCTCAATCCTTTCGATTGCTCGGCCTCGCGACTTTCTTCGGCGGCTCGGCCTCGCACCGCTAACGTCGCCTAGCAACCAGGCTCCCACTTTTCTTACCCTTTCCATCAATCATATCTTACATGGATGTAGGCACAAATCCTTATTCTCCACGAATCCTCTTTGTGCGGATATTCGCTTCGCGACGATCATCTTAACGGACAAACGCGATTTTCAATTCATTTACTCATCTTCACTTTATTTATTCTTATCATTCATGCTTTACATATATCAAGAAAACATTAGTATATAACAGTATTGTAATAAATAAATAATTAAAATATACTCATATACATACCGTACCCATATGGAACGTTACAAAGTATAAAATTAAATGTTTCAATTGATTAATCACTTTCTTTTATATTTAGAGTAGATAAAACCGTTTGACATATACCCGTACATATGTTATTTTGTGAATGAGATTTTTTTTGACTAAAATTTAAAATATATTATCTGAGACCTTGGAAGTATTTTTTTCCTTCTTCTTTGGGTCTAATAAACTATGAACTAAATTTTTAGATGCCTAGGTCATACAGTTTTTGAGATACATTTTTTTGGTAGAATTACTCCGACAGAGGTAATCAGCGAGTATCATGATTTTTTAGTTTTAACTAATTTCAACATTTATAACTATAACTTTTATGTTTAAGTTATACATTTATATTGATCAAAGTGTAAAATTAAATGTTTGAATTGATTAATCACTCTCTTTTATGTTTAGAGTTGATAAAACAATTTGACATATACCCATCTATGTGTTATTTTGTGAATGAGATTATGAGACTAGGTCGTATAGTTTTTGAGATAAATTTTTTTGGTAGAATTACTCCGAGTGAGATGTCTTCGACTAACACTCTTATTTACGGTTAAAACTGATTTCAGCATTTATAACTATGACTTTTATGTTTAAGTTATAAATTTATATTGATCTAAGTGTAAAATTAAATGTTTCAATTGATTAATGACTCTCGTTTATGAAATAATGTATCCAACGTTTAAAAATATTCTTGTTGGCCCTGAAAAGGGCCAATTTGTTTTTCACATATACATATATATATAGAGAAATATAATAATTATTTCCCAAAGTTAAATTTTTTTTGGTGGCTCTGAAAAGGACCGATTGTTTTGAAACATATACCTATATATAGAGAAAGAGAGAGAAATAATTATTTCCCAACCTTAAAAATATTTTGGTGGCCCTGAAAAGGGCCGATTGTTTTTCTGGTCCTAAAAAGGACCGTTTGGTTTTGAGGGCCCTGAAAAGGGCCGATTAATTATCGTATAACAATCGTCGACGGACACTTGGACGCAGTGGAGAGTCGTCTTCGCCGTCGGCGTCGCTGAAGCTATTGCTCCTTCGTCGTTTATAGAAAACGATGCATACTAATTCTGGCCACGACTCCGCAGACAATAAGTCGATGCAAAGCGGTGAAGAGGTGAGCTCAACCACTTCGCATTGCTCTACCTCCTCGACCAGCATCGACTTCTCGACTGGCTTGGCTGTCTGAAGGTCATGCTAAAGCCACCTGTCACCGATAAATACGAGAATCCACTTTTCTCATTTCATTTTCAATTTTGAGTAAATATCTCTATGAAAAGTTGTCGTTCTAACCAAAAAAGAACAACTTTTTATAGAGATATTTTCTTAAAATTCAAAAATGAATCAAAAAAGTGGTTCCCCGTATTTACTAGTAACACGGGGTTTAACATCACCTTAACTCCGGCTCATCGACAACGATGTATTGCTGCAAGAACGGGTTGAATAAGAGCAGAGGCTCTTCCTGTTCCGCAGCAACTACGTCGTTGTCGAGAGGAAGGAGTTCTTCGTCCTCGTCGCTAATATCCATCATCGGAGAAGTTGGTAGAGGTGTTATTGCCATATCGAGCCAATCTGGGTTGAAATCTTGCAGTTGAAATTAATCGAGCTCTTGATAGAGTAGTTCCAGCTCGGCCAAGTTGACTAATTCCTCCAGCTCAACCAAGTCCATATACGCAATGTCCTTTGCATCCATCTTTGGAGACTAATGGAGAAAGAATGATTTATTAGCTAAAAGAGTCCTTCTTTTATCCCTGCACTGCAGTACGATAAACAATAGCGGTCTCGTGTGATTCGTTATCAGATGTACGGTGGGGGTAAATAATAAATTCTACCAGCGTGAGAGGAGTCTCGCGCGTGATTGGTCGACCGTCACGTAGAGGGATATATCAATGCGCGCGAGCTCTGCTCGAAGGATCTCCAAATCGAGGTATTAAAAAGGGGGAACCACGCGGAAAGAATGATTTTATTCCGCTCAACGCTTGGAAAACAACGCACTGCATCCGACAGCACCAACTTCGGAAGCGCACAATGGCGAGCGACGAGCGGCGAGTGCACCGGCTGGTATCAACCCCGAGGATGGGTGTTATATCCTACGTCTCTTCTATACAAACAGACTAACTTTTCCACATTAAAAAGAGCGCGTATCGATCTCCCGTTTAAAATAGTTAACTACGCTTATTTTAGTATGAATAAAATTATTATATAGTTAAATAAAAAGACCGTTGCTTTTCATTCGAATCAAATCCCGAGAAAACAAAACAAACACTATATTTGTAAACAATTCGGAGAAAACAAATATCGAGAGACAAACCCGAGCCAAATCCTGAGAAATCAAAACAAACACTATATTTGTAAATAATTCGGAGAAAACAAATATCGCCAGACGAACCCGAGCCAAATCCTGAGAAAACAAAACGAAAACTATAATTGTAAACAATTCGGAGAAAACAAATATCGCGAGACAAACCCGAGCCAAATCCTGAGAAATCAAAACGAACACTATATTTGTAAACAATTCGGGGAAAACAAATATCGCGAGACGAACCCGAGTTAAATCCCGAGAAAACAAAACAAACACTATATTTGTAAATAATTCGGAGAGAACAAATATCGCGAGATGAACCAGAGCCAAATCCTGAGAAAACAAAACAAACACTATATTTGTAAACAATTCGGAGAAAACAAATATCGTGAGACGAACCTGATCCAAATCCTGAGAAAACAAAACAAACACTATATTTGTAAACAATTCGGAGAAAACAAATATTACGAGACGAACCGGAGTGAAATCATGAGAAAACAAAACAAACACTATGTTTATAAACAATTCGGAAAATCGAGCCAGCTAGATAACAGATTTGTTCCAGGAAATCCCCGGCAAAGACGAAAGGTCGCCCGCCTCAACACGCGCATGCGCAGAAACTACAAACTAGGAGAAAGGTAAATTTCCTGAAGACCAAATTACTGGGAACTAACTGCAAACACGCCGTATCTCAGATTCGGATATAAAAAGGGCACCGCACCTGGCCCGGAAGCTCAGTCCAACCTTGGATTTCTACACATTAACTTCACGACAGTTATACTCTGATTTTTTATAAGTCATTAATTAATTATCAAACAGAAAATCTTCTATGTTTATATTAAATTAAAACTTTAAAATTATTCAAAGTCTATTTATTTCGAATTCGCACTCAAGGCGCACTTCAGTGGCTTGTAGACAAAATGAACTTACTCGTTCTTATTCGATTAATCTTGAATCGAAAGGTTGGATTTAACAATTGGTGACAGCGGCTGGGATTCTGTCTATCTTGAGTGAGCTTATTCAACTTGAATGAGATTTATCAACTTAAGTTGAAAAAAAAATCTTAAGTTAAATTTTAAAAACCGGATCAAAATTCTAAATTTGGACTGGTGTTCAAATTCAGAGGAAGATCATCAGAAGGAAAAAGGAAAAAGATGAAGGCTGGTATTCTTCTCGAGGTTTTTGAGGACGTGGTTTCCCTCGAGGCTCTGAGCGAATGCTGGAACACCGTGGTTGACTCTGGGTCCACGATCACAATTTTCAACCCCGTACAACCACAACTCGACCACTCCGAGAAGCGACAAGTCATCATCACCATCCAGAAGTCGAGGGGTGAAAAACAAGAAGACGAGAGTCATCGACGCAGCGTCAATGTGAACATTGAGGACTTCAACATCAGCGTAGCGCAGAAAATTGGAGGAAATTCGTCACTACATCAGAGAAGCTTTTATTTTTAAACTTTTATCTCATTTGATCGATCTTTAAAATATCGTTTAAAAATGTCTAATCCAATAGACGTAAATGTAGCTATAACTAACGGGTCAGAAAATTCAACTCCCGAAAATGGTAATTTAACTCAAAATGTAATAGAAAATCCTTTTCCTGGAAACGACGACGAACAACAAAATCTCGCTAATCTTAGAAATGACACGGTAGACGAAACAGAACCTTTAATCAACGGGTATTATCGAGTAATAAACGGATTAGTCTATGCGACCCCTATACCTCCATATCAACTATCACAAAACCAGTCAAACTTAGCCCAAATTGTATCAAATTCTGGTGATCAACTACCCATTTATCAACCTGTCAATAGTGACGTAGTAGCTCTAAATCAATTACACAGCTATGTAATGGCTCCGACTCAAAATTATCCGAGTTCTTCTGGTTTTCTCACTGATTCTAATAACGGTACAGCTCTTGGACAATCTAGTGTCGAAATAAATTAACCCTTCACTAGATTTTACGATGCAAAAATATCAGACTATTAAGATACCAGCTAGAACGCGCAAATTATTAAAACTTTCTATTAAAAACCCACAAATTGGAGAAGGATACATTCGAAGAATTTCGACCGGACCTGGTATTTTTATTGTCGAATATTTAGTTAAACTAGACAACGATAAGATTAGTCCTTTTGCTATTAACACTACTAGTAGAAATATTGAAATTAGGTTACCTTTTATAGAATTAGAAGAATTCGAATCTCTTAAAATAAATTAAGTTCGCACATTTAAACAAAAAGGTCTTCAATCAGACGAATTTAAAAAAAGAATCTATATTCTCGGAGAACAACTAAAATTGAAGGAATTCAATAATGAAGAAAGAAAAAGCATAGAGAGTATTATTCATAGATACCCTATGCAATTTTATTTAGTCAATGATAAATTAGGACATACTAATATCGCTAGCCATAAAATCAAAGTTACGAACGAGAAACCTATTAACGTTGAACAATATAGACAACCCCCTTTTTTAAGAGAGGAAATACAGAGACAAGTAAAGGACATACTGGATAATGATATTATAAAACCATCCGCTTCCCGTTATAACTCGCCAGTCTGGGTAGTCCCTAAGCGCCCTGACGGCAAAGGAAACAAAAGATATAGGTTAGTTATTGACTTCCGCGAATTAAACAATATTACTGTAGGCGATAGTTACCCTTTACCTAATATAACCGATATTTTAGATCAGTTAGGCGGTGCTAAATACTTTTCTACCTTTGATTTAGCTTCCGGGTTGCACCAAATACCCATGGACCCTGAGGATGACGCTAAAGCGCTTTTCCTATACAAAACGGACACTTCAAATTTCTACGCATGCCCTTTGATCTCCAAAATTCTACCTCTACTTTCGAACGTACCATGAATCTTATATTAACGGGCCTTGAAAATATAGAACTTTTCGTTTACATGGTCGATATAGTCATCTATGCTAGTTCGTTAGCTGACCATGCTAATAAATTAGAAAAATTATTAGGTAGACTTAGAACCGCCGGTTTAACACTACAACCCGAAAAATGTCACATACTAAGGAAAGAAATTACCTATCTCGGACTCGTAATATCTATCGATGGGGTGAGACCTGACCCGAATAAAACCAAAGCAGTAGCCGAATTCCCCAAACCGAAGACTTGCAAGAACGAGAAACAGTTCCTCAGACTGACCGGATATTATAGAAAATTTATTAATAAATTTGCTAAGTTAGCTAAACCTCTTAATGACCTACTAAAGAAAGACATCCCATTTCAATGGACAAACATTACAGAGTATTCTTTGTGCTGAACCCATTCTACAATATCCGAATTTTAACCGACCCTTTAGTATTTCTTCAGACTCGTCAAACTTTGCAGCGGGGGAAGTATTAAGTCAAGGAGAGATTGGGTCCGACTTACCCATAGCTTTTGCCTCTAGGACCCTACATTCAGCAGAAATAAATTATTCGACGATAGAAAAAGAACTTCTCGCGATAATTTTTTCATTAGAATATTTCAGACCTTACATTTATGGAAGGAAGTTTATTTTAGTCAAGGATCATAGACCCCTCGTTGGGATGCATAGTATAAAAAACCCGGTATCTAGATTGGCACGATGGCGTATTAGATTAAACGAATATGAATATGAAGTCTACTATGAACAAGGGTCGTTAAATATGAACGCCGATGCATTATCTCGCAATACTGTTCTTAACGTAAAAAGATAGAGCAATCCTCAAGAAGATAATAATGAAAATGATATCGATAATGAGAGTACAAATAGCGATGTAGTAATTGAAAGAGTTTTCTTGAGGAACGACTCGGAAGTATATGAGAGTTCTAAGACTGGACTTAACACGGACGGAGTTGGCGGAGTGTCTGAGAGATTAGAAGAAATGGTCCGTGCCCTACCGTCTGGTCTCTTAACACTAGGTGTTACCGCCGATGCTGATCAAGGGAACGGAAACTCGACCATCGGGGGTCGCGATAATGGAGACTCGATTGGCACGGGAACGATGGAAGAGAAATCCACGTGAAAAAAAAAAGATTGAGATTAAATTCTCTGGAAGATAAAAAAATATTGAGATTAAATTATCTGGAAGAAAAATAAAGATTGAGATTAAATTCTCTGAAAAGAAAAAAAAGATTAAGCTTAAATGCTCTGGAAGAAAGAAAAAGATTGAGATTAAATTCTCTGGAAAGAAAAAGAAAAATTAAATTAAATTCTCTGGAAGGAAAAAGAAAAATGAGAATTAATTCTTTGGAAGATAAAAAAAGATTCAGATTAAATTATCTGGAAGAAAAAAAAGATTGAGATTAAATTCTCTGGAAGAAAAAAAAAGATTGAGATTAAATTCTTCGAAATTAGAACCGCCAATTCTAGAGAGCTCTCTCTACCATGATGACGATAGTGACGAATCTCCACATATGAAACCTAGAATTCAAGAAAATGCATCCTCTAAAATGATTATCGATAGTTACGACTCTTGCCAATCTAGTGAAGATTCTGACAAAGAATATTTTCAAATTTTGATGGTTCCTTTAATTCATATAACTTATTCTGGAGAGCAATTGATGGCACGCGAAGATTATTTTAATCCACTTTATATCCGCCGACTGCAAGGTTTCGAGTCTGATAGGTTTACAAATATTAGACGTGGGTCTTATTAACGTAGATGCCTTAAAACAAACAGCGCCAGAAATCGGAGAAGTAATAGTGTCACACTCCCTTCGCTCATAATTTTTAGCCTAGTCATTAAAGATTAACAGAAAGATCGTATTGATATGAATAATATTATATTAGTCTTAGAAGAACTAAACAAAATTATGAACGAAAGAAATATCACTACCGCTAGTATGGCACAAATAGGAGACGGCCTAGATAAGCTTAGTTGGCTACCGATTGAGAAAGCTATACGCGATAATTTTAATTGTGACGAATTTGAAATTACCATTTGTTCCGGAGAAATTATTATACCCCCCGAAGACCTTAGCCCAAAAATAATACAAGAAGCACATGAATCTACTATAGGAGGTCATATGGGAATAGATAAAATAAAACGGGTAATCGAATTAAAGAATCATATAGTTGGAAAAGGATGAAAAAAGACGTCGAAAATCATATAAAATTTTGCCAGAGTTGTCAAGTTAAAGAGCTTGTTAGAAGGGAAACTAAGATGCCTATGGTAATCACTACCACACCGACTGAGACTTTCGAGGTTGTTGAAATGGATGTTGTGGGACCACTTTATGAAACTGTCTGCGGACACAAATACATTCTTACCATCTTAGATTGCTTATCGAAGTACGCGTGTGCGATTCCTCTTGTAAGCACAGAAACTGCTATGATTGCCACAGTATTTTCCGAATATTTTATATGCAGATTTGGGTGTCCGGAAATTATAAAAACAGATCAAGGATCTAACTTCCAAAGTAAACTCATTGCGAAATTTACAAAAATATTTAAAATCATACAATTGCGTTCGACCGCTGTTCACCCTCAAACTATGGGAGGCATTGAACGCAGCCACCATTCTTTAATCGAATATCTACGATATTTTGCTACTGTAAATAACTGGGATGAATGGCTCCCATATGCTATTTTTAGTTACAACACCAGAGTACACTCTGCTATTCTTTTAACTCCTCATGAGATGGTCATTAGAAGGAAAGCCAGAATACCCTCCGAATTTACCGAAGGCAAAATAAAACCTACCTATAACGATTACGTAGATGATCTAAATAATAGAATAATGGACACCCAAAAATTATCTGCCGCTAGATTAGAAGTTGCGAAACAAAAATCAAACGCACACTACGATAAAAAATTACACGTTATAAATTTTAAAGGTGGAGACCTTATTCACTTAAAATACGAACCAAGAAAAGGGAAATTCGACGATCACTTTAAAAGGCCTTATGAAATCACCCAAATATTCCCAAATAATAACGTTGCCTTAGACGTGGGAGAAGGGAATATTAGAATAGTACATAAAAACAAACTAAGGCTAGCTTATTATCAATATAGCGACGAAGAATAAATGTAAAATACTGTTAAAACCTTTGTAAATAAGTTCCAATAAAAAAAAAGAAAAGAAAAGATGCTAAGGAGAGATGATTGAGTTGAAAAGATTCCATGACGAAGTAGGTTACACGACACGTAATAAGAACAATGATATAAAGGCTTGCATCTCACTGGAAGGAGGCGAAGATTAGGGCCTCATTTCCCCTCTTTTCAAAATTTTTTTATATATACATGGGTATGTACTTGTATATGTATATGAATATATATGTTCATGCAGCTGCACAAAAACAGTAAAAGAAAAATAATAAACATACTCTTCCATTCGAAAGATAACGAGTGAAACCATTGGTATAAAGATTGAATTTATTAATTTCTAATAGTAAAGCTACCCACAATATTTTCACTCACACTACTCAACTACAAAACTAAAGTCTAATAAACTGAAGGCTGAGAGTTCGAACCTCGGCATAAAATTCACTTAATAATATATACCTACATAAATCTAGTGCTCAAAAATGTCCCACCTGTCTAAACAAATAAATCAATAAGTTCGAACTATATTGTATACATAGGTAATTAAAACAAACTATTGCTACTGGATATATATATATATAAAAAGAACAAACATCCTTACGTCCTTAAATAAATTTTTATACGATACAAAGACTAAGTAAGTGAAGAATATGAGTAAAACAAACTACGGACCTCAGATAGTCCCTTATTGAAATTAAAAATAAGAATAAAAACTAAGAAATCTAATAAAATACGAAAATTTATGAGACACGAGACTACGCGAATAAATTGTATTAGTTTACCTCCCAGAGTAAAGGAGACAACTGCTGTTTAAAATCATTTGCTCCGTCAGTTGTTGTATCAATATCACGATTATTTGAATATATATATATATTCAAATAATTTTTATAGCGTGAAGTTAGCGATGCTCGCTTTTTTGAATTTCGCGGCTTTGGACATTAGTAGAAGTTACCTACGATCGATATCGTGTTTTAAATTTGAATTATAGAGGTCGCTACATGACATTATGACGGTTACAGCGTCTTTACAGCACGTGTTTACTCACACTTGCCCTGTGTTTAGTCGATCAGCTGTTCTCGTTGTTTACGTTGTTATTTTGAGTTTTGCTTTACTTTTTAACTGTGAATTATATTTACAAGTACTTAATTATGAGTGGAAAGGTGTACAGTGGCCGCAAAGGCAGTAAAACAAGAAGTACAAGTACAAAACGGAGTAAAATTAGTAATCAACGACCGCCTAACCGCCATTCGTTCGAAGGCCATTCGGAGCACGTTAGTACCTCGGCTAAGAAATTGAAAACTACTGATTTAGACCGTGACCGCGATGTTGATAATAATTTCGGCTACTGTTTCATCAATTTTTTCGCTGTATTTACTGCTCTTTCTGAATTAGTAGTATGCAAAAAATGTAATGGTGACGTGCGGTTTTTAGAGTCGAACAACCGTGGACTAGGCTTCAAAATTATTGTGTCTTGTTCGAACTGTGGTGATGCTGATATTAACAGCTGTCCTTTAATAAATGGTCGTGCTTATGAGATCAACTGCCGTATTATTTTAGCTATACGCATCATAGGCATAGGCATCAACGGTATAAAAAAGTTCTGCTCTATGATGGATCTTGCAAAGCCTGTTTTTCAAACAACTTACAGTAAGATCATATCTAATATCGCCACTGCTACTTTATCTGTTCGAATTATATCTATGAAAAAATCAGCGATTAAAGAAAAAGAAATTTCTATCGAACGAGGTGAAAAAGAAGGTCTCAAGGAAAGTTGACCGGAAAGTTAATTGATGAACTTTATTACGAACTTGCTATTAGGAGAAACTACGATTCAGTCGAAAAAATGCGGAATGAAATTTGGGCAACGTTACTTCATAAAATGTCGACGAAGGAGAATACACAGCACGAGAAGTGTCCCGTCGGAGTAGACTCTTGGTGTTCTTGGCAGCGCAGTACAGCGCTTGGTACACTTGCAACGTACGAGCACAAGAGTCCAATGCATGAGGATGTTTTTAACGCAATAAAACCCATTTATAATGAACTGAGCTCCGACAACCTTCTGCCACGCTGCTTGGGTGCGTATACTCAGAACAATAACGAGTCGTTTAATGCTGTAGTGTGGTCAATTGATCCAAAGACGGTGTCAAGCGGTAAGACTATAGTTGACATTGCGACTGACGTAGCCGTTATTATCTTCAATGACGGCTTCTCGGGTCTGTTTGCCGTTTACGATGCTCTTGGGTTGACTGTTGGACCAAACATATACGAGTTTTGCGTGGAAACGGACGCCAATCGCGTCAAAACCGCTGAGCATCGTATGTCCGATATCGTGAAAGAGGCCAGGCACAGCATTACATCAGGCAAAAAAAAAAGAAGAAGAGGAAATGAAGACCCTGGAATGACAATTATATGGTGCAGGGATAGCAGACTGAAGGTAAAAAAATTATTATGGACTATATTTTTGCGATTCTTAAGATTTATAGCATTTTGAAACTTCAAACGCGTTTTTCTCGAAACCATATTTTCAAAATCGGCAAGCAGTAGAACTCAAAAAGTTTACATCCCATTGACTTAAAATTTTAACAGTAGCTTCATTGTTTGATTATCTAGCGAAGTACACACGATTTTAGCGATTAATTAACAAGAAAAAAAGTTATAAACAATTTAAGTCGATTTTTTTTGTCGAAAACACGATTTTTTGTTAAAACAATCGCCATTTCGCGAAAAAAAATTCTAAAAATATAATCATGTGTACTTCACTAGCAAAACTCATGTATATAATAGAAAAATTTTTTTTGTTATAGGTGGAGTTGGACGAGACTAGTACTGCTGGCCGCGGACGACCTTTTTGAAAAAGCGGTTCACGGTAATCACTGCACAGCCGCCATTTTGTAAAAAAAATATCAATAAAAAATTTTTTTCTCTTCTTCAAGAGTTGCTTAATCCAATGTTATATTATTTGTATACCTTTAATCTCAAATGTCCTTTAAAAAAAATAATTAAAATTAATTTAAAATTATTATTGAAAAATATAAATTTATTTAAATTGCAAAAACATTGCAGCACTCTTAAAATAGATTAAGTGTACGTCAGAAGTTCTTAGTTTAAAGACTACACAAGTATAGGTAAATGAATAACTTGAATAACATTCTACTCATAGGTCATAGTTAATTGCATAATACGCAGAAAGTCTTGTACTTTTTATAAAAATTTCATTCCCGCTTAAAAATAGTTTATATTTGATGCTTGGTGCTAGAGACATCTCGACAATTGAAATGTTTTTCAGATATTGAAAAATTATTTAAAAACATGCTGATAGGTCAGTTTTAACTTAACTGTCTCTATTAACATTGACCAGTCTAGGCCTATGGGAATTTGTGCGTTCGTCGAATTATATTGCTAATATCAATTGTTACTATTAGATCCTCTGTACCAATTTTACTGTACCAATTTCTACCATGGTGTAAATTTAAGGAAAATTCGTTCCAAACGGTAAAAGTTCTTAAACTAGAAAATAATTTTTTTAATAAAAAAAATACATTAATTTGCTTATTTTAAGAAACATTTATTAATTTTAAGAACCATGGTAGAAACGTAAGCAAACTGATAGCATTTGGTTAGCAAAAATTGATAAAATGAAGTTAATTATGTATTATTTAATGACCAAGTAGATCAGCAGAATCTTATTCGACATAAATAATCTACTGTGAATGAAAAATAATATTTTTATGGTCATTGAAATTTTTATACATATCCAGAGTAAAAGAAATTTTAAGGTTAAATCTTTGTGTAACTATAGAATGCTGTGAGTGGCATTGTTACGATAGACATCTAAAATTTTGTGAAAAATCTTACTATATTATCAAGATTAAGAAATATGTAATCTCGACAGTTTAGACTTAACTGGTTATATTTGTATTTTTCTATTAAGACATATGTAAATTTTATATTTAACGTGTGTAATTTATTATAAGAATTGTTATTGAAGAACAACTGACTGTAGCCCATTATATTTCAGGGTTTCAGTGTATTATTATCTGAATACATTAGTGAGAATATTTATTTTTAAGAGTTATAAGAGATTTTGCGAACGATGCCCGTCTTCCAATTCTTGATTTTGCTCTCCTTCAAATACTAATAGGGCTAGAGAAGTGATTTTTTGCACGTATATTTTTTTTGTGATTGTAAAACAATTTGCAATATTTTGAGTGACTTTAACTAAAATACTTTCCATTTCAACTCCTACCCTGGTAGAAAAAATCCTATTTAAAACAGGCACTAAGTCAGAAAATGGGCATTTTAAATGTTGACATGTTTCATGTACACAAAGTGACCATATTGTGTAAATTTTAAATAGGAAAAATACTCGTGTTATATTCCATAAAAAAAGACCAGTTACTCCTAATTATAAGTGGTTTAAAGTTAGGATTCCCTCTAGTAGACAAATAAGCTGAAGAATTAGCTTATTATACGTTAATTTTATAATAAAAGAACATAACCTTTGATTTGATTTATAATTATCTTCATATTATTAATTTTATTGTGTATAACTTTCAGTAATCATTAAAAAGCACAATTTAAAGAGAAATAATATCTTTGTGTTCGTTACAGTTAGTCGTCTAAAGTCAGTGTGAGAGCCAATCTTGGATGATGTTTTATAGAACTGTCATTATAATGCCATTTATACTGCTGTGAAGTCACACATCTGAAATTTTGGGCTACTTGTTACATCAGTCAACAATATGCTACGAATATAGTTGTTACTTCACTGTCTCTATTAGAATCTTTTTATCAAAATTTATGTTAATTTTTACATTGGTGCAGTCAAATTTCTATAAAAGTTGCTATAGAAGATAAGATAAGTAATTATAGTCAATTATATATCTGTAATATAATATATTTATATTTGAAGAAAATTATAACAATTTGGCCTTTCGCTTAATGCATAACTAAGAATTTTTATTTTTAAAAGTTATAAAAGGTTTCGAATGCAGTTTTCCAATTTTTGTTCTTTTTCGAAACATAGCACAACTGAAGAGCTGATGTTTTATGTATACATTTATTCTGTAATTGTGAAACAATATTTAGAATATATACATAAAATTTCTACAGAAAACATCAGCTCTTCAAGTGTGTTGGGTTTCGAACAAGAAAAAAAATTGGAAAACTGTATTCGAAACCTTTTATAACTTTTAAAAGTAAAAATTCTTAGTAATGCATTAAAGCGAAAGGCCAAATTGCTATAATTTTCTACAAGTATGAATATATTATAATCCGGATATGTAATTGACTATAATTACTTAGATCTTCTATAGCAAATTTTATAAAAATTTGACTGCGCCAATGTAAATTTGACATAAATTTTGATAACAAGATTTTAATAGAGACAGTTAAGTAAAAACTGAATTCATAGCATATTCCTGACTGATGTAACAAACATCTATATAAAATTGCAAATGTGTAACTTCACTTCAGTAGAAATGGCATTATAATGATAGTTCTATAAAACATAATCCAAGATTGGCTCTTACACTGACTTTAGACTACTGAACTGTAATGTACTTTTTAATTTGTTATGTTAATAATATTTATGTCTAAATAATAAATTATTTCGTTAAAAATCATAATTTATAGCTCATTAATTATAGGTACTTTTTGACAATTTTTGATAGATAACCTATTTCATTTTTTCCCCATTTATTTTAAATATTTAATATACAGTAAATGGTCAGTAATAAGTGAGTCCAAAAACTGGGACTGAAATACGTTAAAAAGCGTTTCATTGTGCTTAGAAAATAGCAATTAAAACTTCCCACTTTCTAGTCTCACTGGTCAGAAAATGGCCACTTCATAGATTCAGTTCTTACCAGGAATATACCCATGAAATAATTTAACGCAAAAGCATATTATTCATATGCATGTCAGAGTCGAAATGAAAAGTATTTCAGTTAAAGTCAATTTAACATTGTATATTGTTTTATAATCAAAAAAGTAATATACCACGTCAAAAGTGAGCTCTCTAGTTCCATTAGTATTCGAATAAGAACAAAATCAAGTTTTGGAAAACAGGCATTGTTTTTAAAATCTCTTATATATCTTAAAAATTCTCATTAGGGAAACCTAACTACCTTAAATTTGTACTAATTTTTACAAATAATTACTTAAACAATTATATAACCTTAGGAACACTTTAAAAAGCTTAAAACAATTTTTATATATATCACATGTTAGATACAACATGTCTTCGAATGCCAAAATTCACTATTTTCATTATTTCACCTATCGCAGACTGAATTAAGATTTGGGCTTTCCAGGGCACTTTTACTCCGATAAATCTATTTTTAATACGTATGATCGTGGATCAAGTCTAGGAATTAAGAAATAAATTAAATTTAAAAAATTTAATTAACAATTTAATAAAATAAATTAAAAATTTTAAAGATGATAAATTTTGTTTTTTATTTGTTTCCGATAAAGAAAATGTATTATTAATCAAAAGTTTTTTGTTAGAAATATGTGATATAATATAATAATAAGAACCAAAAATTTACTTTTATTAAGAATTATATGTCTAAAATCAGAAGCCGAGTTGCTCATTGTATGAATCATTGTGTGGATAAAAAGCAATTCTGCAATTTAAATTTTTTAATTTCAGTAAACCAATTCCTGTTTTTAAGAATTTTTTTTTATTTCATGAAATATTTTTAATTTAAGAAAACTGGTATAATTTTTTAAAACAAGAAACTATAAATTTAAGAACACTGCACATTTCAGAATTTTTTTTACCGTTTAAGCAATATCTAACGTGCAATATTTTATGTATGCTTTTGTAAAAACAAACATTTAAAAGTCATTTCAATGTCCTCTGATGCTCAATTTTAACTACATGATTATTTGTTTTACAGGCCATCTATCCCAGTGAGACTTTAACAAATACATTCTGAAACCTCGCTAGTATTCATGGAAGTCTTACAATAACTTCTGCTCAACAGGATTTACAACTTTCCGATATAACAAATAACGTGATTTCTGAATTTAATAAAATATATTTACCATCCAAATTAAATGTTCGTCAAAGACTACTGTATGAAACTCAAAAGAAAAATTCCAAATTAGTAGATGCTGTTAAGATTGTAATAAAGGAAGTTATAAGTATATTGGAAGAATCATCAATAAAAACTAAAAGAATTGATCATTGTAATGACAAATTACGAAAACTGTACAACTCCTTTGCAGAAGTAAGAAAATTTCAGGACAGAATGTCTACAAAAGTTACTGATTTTCTTGAAGAATTGCCTGATGTATTCGACATTTCCCAAGACACTGTAATCAAGTTACTTAGTTCAATGGATGTTAAAGTACAAAAAGTTTTTCTGAAAAAACCTGTTAATTATATAAAAAACAAAATACCTATTATTGAATCTGGAAATCTTTCAGGTAAATAATGCTTTTATAATATGTAACAATTTGAATATTATTCTATTTGGTCTTTTTTAACTTTCATGTTCAATTACAGATGAAAACATTTTATCCCAGGAATATATTGCGATGATTAATCAATGTGTACCTCCAAAACTAGTTTAGCCAGATGTGGAACTTAGTCAGAAATTCAGCTAAAATACATTATCTGACGAAGCTGGATCTATTGAGGATGCAAATATTTTCTCAAAGGCAGATATTATGAAAAGTAAAAATAGTTTCGATCAATTTTTCGCCCTGTTTTTTGGGCGTAACATAAAATTTTATGCTCTCTCAAAAGAAGGGCAGGGTACGCCGGCCCTCGGATGTTGTCATTGCTTACAGGCCTAAAATTGTGTTTTACGCCGTTGATACGTAAAGTACTATTTTCACATTCATGTGAAAACTTTATCCATATGTCGAAAATTTTCGCTTTTATTTTAGACAAATATAACAATATTTCTATTTTTCAGAAGCTCAATTATTACTTAACTCGCAACAACCATCCAGTGAAGAAACATATTTAAGCTCGCAAAGTTCTGGCAGTACATTTTTTGGTGTAACAGGAAGAAATTATGAAAGCAAAATTGAAAGAGGTACCATTACTCTAATCGTTAATTCAAAATCGAAAATCCATAAATATTGCAAGGGCTAAAATAAGGAAGCAAGAATATGAAAAAATGAAGCTGTTAATTCAAGATACTCCAGTAACTATTTTAACTGTGCACTAGGAGAGCAAACTTCTTCCTGATGATATAACTTGCAAGAAGGTGGACAGATTGCCAATTTTAGTATCCAGCGGTCAATTAACAAAACTTATCAATGTACCATCATTACAAGACCAAAAAGCGAGTACGATAGGTTCAGCGGTTTATGTATCATTGAAAGATTGGGGATTGATAGATTTAACAAACGCACTGTGCTGCGATACAACAAATTCAAATTTAAAATTAAAAGGTGGTGCAACCATGATTTTAGAACAGTTGATGGGGAAAGATTTGCTTTATTTAGCTTGTCGCCGTCATATGTTGGAGCTCTTATTAAGAGCAGTATATGAAGTGATTTTTAAAAGTTTCCGAGATAAATGGTCTAATTTTGATATAAATTATTTCGAAAACGGATTAATTAGGTTAGAGATATCTTTAAAAAATAAAGTTCCTTATGTAATTCAAAATATAACATTTTTTTAAAGGAACAGCAGCCTAGAAATGATTACAAAGAATTATTAGAGCTCTGTTTAATTTTCTTGTGTGTCGAAGAAGGAATACATTTTAAGAAGCTAGGTGCTATTCACCACGCTCGCTGGATGGCAAAAGCTATCTACTCAATCAAAATGTATTTATTCAGAAAACCTTTCGAAATAAGTAAGAGAGATAAAGAAAAATTATATGCTATATGTAAATTCATTGAATTTAGTTACCTCACTCCATGGTACACTACTCCTTTAGCTATTTGTGCTCCAAACAATGATTTGAAATTAATAAAATCATTAATTGATTTCAAAGATATCGATAAAAAAATATCAGATGCTACATTACATAAATTCCGAAATCATCTCTGGTATTTGTCACCAAAAATTAGTATTCTTTCGCTTTTTGATAATGAAGTTGACGTCACAACTAAACGAAACTAGTTCAATCATTGCAAACCAAACCGTTACATGATGAAGGTGATGCGGTTACAAAATTTGATCCATCTGATGAGGGCATCTGGGCGTTATATGATAAAACGCTTGATTATTTGCAGCCAAAGTTTGAGCTTTTTTAGTAGATTTAATTTGGACCATAATTTTTTAAATCTTGATTGTAATTTATGGGAAAATGATCCTTCGTACGAAAGGGCAATTCATTTGGCTGAAGAATATGTAAATATCCGATCTTATGATGAAGACCAAAAACAATTCTTACTTCAGTTTGTTGATGAAAGCCGAAAAAATTTACTAGCAAGTTCTTCTAAAAAAGATTTAATAAAAAAATTTAGAACTGAATGATACAATAACCGTATTAATGATATGTATTTATTTTATACATATTTATATATAATATTTTTGAAAAAATATATTTTCTTTTAAAAATATTGTTTGTAGGTTAGAAATTGTAATATTCCCAGTATTGATCCAGCTCTATTTATACCTAAGACAATTTTAAAAATAAAATTAAAGTATTTTATATTACAAGATTGAAAATTTAGTTATCCGCACAAATAAATTTTTTTGGGAACGAATTTAGGATGATCCGACATAAGATTTAAAAAAAATACAATAGATTATTATTTTTCATGTCAAATTTTAGCAAATGCGTAATCTAAACTGCACTCGAAAATGAAAAGAAAACCTAAACCTAGATTCGAGTAGCAGGTTCACAGATTTCATTCTTTGATTTTCTTACCAACTTATTAATGATCATATAACTGAAAACCCTTTGAAAATTTTATAAAAAAATAAATTAAAGGTTTATAATTCTACTATTTTATAGTAAAACTTATTTAAACCTCTAATGATAAAAACCCGTCTGTAAACTAAAAAACCGCGAAAAAAAGTAGGTTTTTGTGAGTTTTTTAATGAAATAAAGTACTAAGTCGTGGTTAAAAAGATTTTATTTGCTTCAATATCACTATTAAAGACACTGTTTTTACTCATATAAATCATCTAAGTATATTAGAGGTCCCTAAAAAAATTAATAGAAAAAGTATAGCGGAAAGGTATGAAGAATTTGAAAAAAAAGTGAAAAAAGCGTTTTTTGGAAAGTGAAACGGGTTTAAACATTGTTTTTTCGGGTTCATGATTGCATTCATAGTTTTTGGGTAGAAAAAATATATTTTCGGGGTGGGGACCGGTATTCAAGCAATTTGGGAAATAAGCGCCAGCCTAATATATACATAAAAAACACTATTATTGCGGCACATCTAGAACCCCTTCATCTAACAGCTCCTGGCGATGCCAATAGAACTGTCAAATACAACTGCGGCAAGTCATCGGATGAGTCGTACCAAGAAGTTCTGCCTGACACACCGAATAAAAGGGCTTCCTTAGAATGTAAGTTATTCCAAAGGCATGAACCAGGACAGAATAAAAGTGATGCCTACTAGGAGCACACCTGGAACACCTAAAGTCCTCCTCCCCATCCTGCACGAACAAATGCCCCCTCTGGCATGTCATCAGAACCAGAGGGTACCAGAACGGGTCCTCCAAATCAATATAACCTATAAAACAAAATATATAAATAAACTACAAATCTTGAAAATTAACAATAATACCTAACTAAATATTCATCCGTGTACTCAATGTACAAAAGACGCGCCCCATTTTAATAAGAAATTACAATAAGATACCAAATTAATATTTAGCTTATAAAATATAAAATAGGGCTACTAACGGCAGAAAATATTTATAGAATAATAATAATAAAAAAAATCCCAACTAATGAAACCATAAACACATATAATAAACAACAAGAGCTCACCCAAGTAGGCCTCATGGCGATGACGCTGGTTAAGATCATCCTGGCTCCCGGAGCCGCTCGCTGCCTTGGTTGGCCCCTTCGAGTCACTTGATTATTAGCCAGACTCAATCGAGGGGTAGGTGGTTCCTCTCCCAAGGGAGCAATCCCCACCCCCACAGGCAAAGCCGGGTGTGGATGGAAAATAGGCACCTCTCTAAGGAAATCCCCTACCCGAACCTCCTCTAGATGATTAACTACGGGCTCCGGGGCAACATAAGCAGGACTAGACTCATCCTCAGAGAAAGCAGCCACTGCATCGAGGACAGGGCCTTCCTCGCCAACAGGTTCACAAGGCACAACAACAGCTTCATTTGAGGAAGCAACGCCGGCACCTACATCAGTAGCAACGGCCCCATCAGTAACCTCGTTAGAGGTAGCAGCTGCAACCCACATATGACCACCAGCCTCAACGATATCAGGGATATCATCTAAAAAACAAAAGAAAGTAAATACTAATAAAAAACTTAACGCGAAACTAACAAAAGATACAAGATGTACATAGGTAAACGTAAACTATAAAATATACGTATATATATATAAACAATATATATATATATATATATGGGTCAATCCATGCCAAAACGCACACGGCTCTGCCCAAAAATAGTAAAGACTTAGAAAAACTTGTATAGGGTCAAAATTTAGGGGTTTTTATATAGAATAAATAGCTATGTGGAGCTTTTCAAAATTTTCAAAATGGCGGTCCCAAAAACCCGATTTTATGACCAATTTTCCGAAAATTTTCCGGTTAATCGTTCATAAAAATATAGATAAAAGACGAAAATTGTGAGTAAAGGTCATTTTATATGTTTTCGCGTACGCTGAATCCGAATCCGCTGACCGTTTAACCTTATCACTCCAGGATTTGCTCTAACCTCAAAAAATACCTCAAAAACGCGCAAACAGGCATGATTATGGCTAGATAAAGGTTCGTGACGATGCATTTGTTCGTTTCAAGGGTCGCGTATTTCAGATCCAAGGTCCGTTCAGCTCGTTCAGTCCAAAATTTGCCCCTAGCCTCAAAATATTTTTCAAAAACGCTCAAATAGGCATGATTACGGCCAGATTAAGGATCGTGACCATAAATTTAAACGTTTTCGAGATCGCTGATTTTAAGTCTAAGGTCCCTTTAGCCCGAGAAGCCCAAAATTTGTCGCTAACCTCAAAAAGTACTTCAAAAATGCTCAGCGGGCATGATGACGGCCAGATGAAGAATCGTGACCATATATTTATACGTTTTTGGGGTCACTGATTTCAAATCCGAAGTCCGTTTAGTTCCATCAGCTAAAAATTTGGTTTTAACCTCAAAAAATACCTGACAAACGCACAAATGGGCAGGTTCATGACCAGAAATGGACAGTTATACTTTAAATCTCTACAACAACTTCCTTTTTATCACTTGAAAATTTTCTGATAATAATACTCTGGTTTCGTAGTGGAATAAAACAGTGATTGCTTGAAATTTGTGGGACAAAAGGAGCATCGTCAAATCGTCTTTTTAATCTTCTTTGAGTGTTGCTATGTGTTACTTTTGAATAATAAAAGAACTTTATATTTTTTATTGAATGGCATACCCACTCATAAAGCTGCTTAGCTGTTAAAATGCTGTTGATTGCTGATGCTTGGAGGCTTGCGTTCCTAGCTCCTATTTTAAGAGTTGCACCAAGGCCATCATGTGGGCCTTTTCCGTGAGCCGTCGCGCAAAAATGCCATTATGCTTTGATACCAAAATCATTTTCGTGATTACATAAATTTTGGATATTAAATCGATTTTTAAAATGTTGTTTTGCTCCATCAGAAAAGTAGATAATCTTTGTAACTTTGTGTTGTTTCTTTAGGTAATCAATTATCATCGAATTACACACATACACCGCTGCAGAGTCATGAGTATTTGATTCAGAAATCACGATTATATTTCCTTGATTTAATTCACCTTCATCTCGATAATAATAAAGTACAGTATATTCTGTGGCTTGATTATTATTATAGTGAAAAGCTTGAGCTGCTTTTTGAAAAACGAAAGAAAAATTCTCTGAATAATCTGGTAGCACAAGAATTTCTCCTGGCTTTAAGCTTCCCTTCAATTGCTTAAAATATTCTGATTGTTGTTTGATAATATAATCATGAGGTTTTAATGATTTTAACCGATGACCAAGAAGTTCGAGGAAATTTTCAGTAGTTGTGTTTGATGTAATCATAGTTGCTCTATCTGTCGAATGCCAAGAGCTAAAAGTTATATCCTTTACGTCTGCTTTTTCCAAACCTGATTCAAGCTGGGATCTGAGCTTATCGTAATTAGGGCAGTTTTTGCATTCGTTAAGAAAACATTCTCTATTTGAGTTACGACATATCATGAGATTAAGACAATCGGTATAGTTTTTTAATGGGAATTCCGATTTAGCCATCAGGTCAGGTAAACTGATGGCATCGAGCAAAAGCTTGACATTCTCATGAATCACACATACGCAAACAATATAAGTACCATTACTTCCGGGTAAAACGCAATTTTGAGGTCGTATTTGGCAAAACTTTGAAAGACCTATAGTAGTATCTGGATGCTCTCCACAGAATTTGAAATATAATTCTTTTAAGCTAAACAATGTCAGTCTTTTCTGTTTGAGGACTTTTTCTCCATCAATCTCAACAGATTTTTTATTTCTATATCCTGGGAGAATTCTGCTGTTAGAATCACATTCATAGAATTGTTTCACTCTATTAACCGTAGTTTGTGGCAGCGATTTACCTATTTTTGGGGGTGGTCTAGAAAAAGAGCCATTCGTGGCTTTTAATTATTTAGCTTTTCTAATGGAGTAAGTTGTAGTATTGAATAGAGAAGAAATCTTCTCTATTGACCATTTTGATGACAGTATGGTTAGAATAGCTATCCTGTCGGGATCGTGCTCTGACAACGATGAAAATTTTTCTCTTAAACCTTCGATGATTTCATGGAAGTTTTCCTCAGCATTTGAAGAAGTCGAACTGTCAAGATCTAATTGCACATTCTTCTCTAGGCTATCTTCATTTGCACTGTTAGATACAGAAGTATTGTTCAAATTGTCATTCACGTTTTCATCATGAGTATCATCATTGTTCGAATTGTGGTTCACGTCTTCATTATGAGTATCATTACTAGTATATGATATTTTCCTATATCCACTGCAAATCATATTCTCTGCAGAAGCAAGCCCGAAATGTCTGCAAAGCCTAGCTGGTAGTGGTCGTAATGATTTGCCTATGTGAGCTACCAATTTGAACGGATTGCAACAGCGATCTGTTCGAAAAGACTTCTTCCTTTTTGAAGTCATGATCATGGAAAGCTAGCTCAAAGTCAATGCAAATACTGTGTTTATATGCGTGTGAGAACTATACGTGTATATGTACGAGTGCGTATTTATAGCCTTCAAAATAATCTCTGGTAAAATTTTACGATCATCAATGCTATATTGATTATATTTATCCGTTAGCCCGCCACTCAAACGTGATCTCTAACACGGAAAATATGACAACCCAAAATGCAAGAAAACCACGAAGCAGTAAAAAACGCTACCAGCCGCTTCCTTTGAAAGATTCCTTGACAATTTACCAATTATCACTGCTTCACTGATTATATTTTTTCGTTAACCCACTCAAACGTGATTTCTGTCGGTCGTATACTGTCTATCTGACGAATAGGACAACCATGATTACATCGAAAACAACTACTAAAAATTTTATTTAACTTCTTGGTCATCGGTTAAAATCATTAAAACCACAAGATTATATTAACGAACAACAATCAGAATATTTCAAGCAATTGAAGGGAAGCTTAAAGCTTAGAGGAATATTTGTGCCACCAAATTATTCAGAAAATGTTATCCTTATGACTCGCCGCTGATGAGTCATAAGTATTGACAGACAGAAATTACGTTTGAGTATAGTGGGTTAACGAAAAAATATAATCAGTGAAGCAGTGATAATTGGTAAATTGTCAAGGAATCTTTCAAAGGAAACGGATGGAGCAAAACAACATTTTAAAAATCGATTTAATATCCAAAATTTATGTAATCATGAAAATGATTTTGGTATCAAAGCATAATGGCATTTTTGCGCGACGACTCACGGAAAAGGCCCACATGATGGCCTTGGTGCAACTCTTAAAATAGGAGCTAGGAACGCAAGCCTCCAAGCATCAGCAATCAACAGCATTTTAACAGCTAAGCAGCTTTATGAGTGGGTATGCCATTCAATAAAAAATATAAAGTTCTTTTATTATTCAAAAGTAACACATAGCAACACTCAAAGAAGATTAAAAAGACGATTTGACGATGCTCCTTTTGTCCCACAAATTTCAAGCAATCACTGTTTTATTCCACTACGAAACCAGAGTATTATTATCAGAAAATTTTCAAGTGATAAAAAGGAAGTTGTTGTAGAGATTTAAAGTATAACTGTCCATCTCTGGTCATGAACCTGCCCATTTGTGCGTTTGTCAGGTATTTTTTGAGGTTAAAACCAAATTTTTAGCTGATGGAAAAAACGTATAAATATATGGTCACGATTCTTCATCTGGCCGTCATCATGCCCGCTGAGCATTTTTGAAGTACTTTTTGAGGTTAGCGACAAATTTTGGGCTTCTCGGGCTAAAGGGACCTTAGACTTAAAATCAGCGATCTCGAAAACGTTTAAATTTATGGTCACGATCCTTAATCTGGCCGTAATCATGCCTATTTGAGCGTTTTTGAAAAATATTTTGAGGCTAGGGGCAAATTTTGGATTGAACGAGCTGAACGGACCTTGGATCTGAAATACGCGACCCTTGAAACGAACAAATGCATCGTCACGAACCTTTATCTAGCCATAATCATGCCTGTTTGCGCGTTTTTGAGGTATTTTTTGAGGTTAGAGCAAATCCTGGAGTGATAAGGTTAAACGGTCAGCGGATTCGGATTCAGCGTACGCGAAAACATATAAAATGACCTTTACTCACAATTTTCGTCTTTTATCTATATTTTTATGAACGATTAACCGGAAAATTTTCGGAAAATTGGTCATAAAATCGGGTTTTTGGGACCGCCATTTTGAAAATTTTGAAAAACTCCACATAGCTATTTATTCTATATAAAAACCCCTAAATTTTGACCCTATACAAGTTTTTCTAAGTCTTTACCATTTTTGGGCAGAGCCGTGTGCGTTTTGGCATGGATTGACCCATATATATATATATATATACACTGTACGAGTACGTGCGGCGTACAGGGAGTACAGCAGTAGACTGACTGTAGATGCGCGATCAACTCGGCGTCGCGTCCCCAATGATACCAATATAGTATATACTAATATAATACACATATACATATACATATGTTTACAATATACTCATATTTTAATTGATACTTTAAATGCTAATTTAATTACATCATCCCCCCTCAATTAAAATTTTCTCACACTTTAAAAATAACGAACACTTTGTACATATTGTAAATATATTTATTACATTAATAGTTTTATTTAGAATTAAGCGTCTTTCAGTCCAACTTCTTCATTGAATTTCTCGAGTCTTGAATTTGATGTTGCCTTAGTGAGTGGATCAGCTGTCATCTGCTCTGATGATACAAATCGCACGTCTAACTCTCCACTTTCTATATTTTCCTTGAGAAAATGATGCCACACATTTATGTGTTTGGTGCGAGAACTATAACGTGCGTTCTTACTCAAATCGATTGCAACTTTATTGTTACAGTAGATGAGAGCAGGTCTGTGTGGCTGTATTTCCAGTTCCACTGCCAGGTTCTGTAGCCAACCTGCCTCCTGGCTAGCGGCTGTAAGAGTGCTACTGTCTGCTGCCGTCTGCTGTTCCAACTCACAGCTCCGCCTTGTATTATAAAGGCATATCCTGACACTGACCGCGGGTCATCGGGGTCTGCTGCCCAACTTACATCACAATAGCCTGTAATTCGACTGTCTTGGCTTCTTGTGAAGTGCAGACAAAGGTTTTTAGTTTTCTGCAGGTATCTAAAAATGCACTTGACCGCCTCCCAATGCGTAGTATTATAACAGGTGTTGAAGCGGCTTACGCTGCTCGCTGCATATGCCAGGTCAGGGCGAGTTGCTTGCGTGAGGTAAATGAGAGCGCCAACTGCGCTTTGATACGGTATCTTTTTTAATTTGTCTAGGTCAGTCTTCTTACCAGGTATAGCTGCGCTTAAGTTTGCTGCGATTTCCATGGGGGTGGATATTTCCTTACATTCGTGCATAGCAAATTTTCTCAAAATATTCTCCACATAACTGGCTTGGCTCAACTTGATGGTGCCTTTCTGACGATTCCGTGTGACGTCAATTCCTAGACATCTTTTGACTGGCCCAAAATCCTTGACGGAGAAGACACGTTGTAATGCTTCTTTAAATTGTTGAATGAAGTCGATACTGTTAGAAAATATTAAAATATCGTCAACAAATATTGGAACAATAATCAGCTTCATGTTATTCATATAATAATAAATGCATGTGTCGAACTTGGAACGGGTCAAATTAAGTTTTTTTAAAACTTCATCCAGCTGTCGATTCCATTCACGGCTACCTTATTTAAGGCCGTAGAGGGCTTTAAACAGTCGGCATACCTTCCCTTCTTCTTTCTCGACAACATAGCCTTCTGTTTGCGGGAGGAAGATAACCTCTTTAAGGTCGCCGTGTAAAAAGACAGTGTCAACGTCGAGATGCTGCACATCCAGATTGAGCTTCGCCGCAAGGGCAAATAACAGCCGTAGTGAACCGAACAACGGGAGAGTACGAATGTCGTCAAAGTCGGCTCCTCGTACTTGATCGTAGCCTTTTGCGACAAGCCTCGCCTTATAGCGCGTCGATCCGTCTGGATTCATTTTCTTCTTGTAGACCCAGCTGCATCCTACGACCTTGCGATCAGCTGGTAGTGTGCATAATTCCCATGTGTTATTTTTAACGATGGAGTGGTACTCGGCTTCAATGGCGGCCCACCACTGATGACATTCGCTCCCTTGACGGTTTCATTAAAGCTTTGCGGCTCGCATGTTCCGCTAGTAGTCGAGTACAAGATAACGTCGTCGAGGTGCTTTGGTTTCCTCTTTGGTCGTTGAGATCTTCTCTGGGGATTTACATCTTCATCATCGGAGCTTGGTGGAGTGACATCTGGTGTATTCTGCTCCACCGTTGAAGATTTTGTAGCTTGCAGGTCTGGTTCTGTTGCAGGTGTGTCACCTTGGCTGCTTTGCTGCTCTTTCATGGTAGGCTGATGTTGTGTGCGAGTTTCGTTTGTAGGTGATTGATTGGAGTGCGCATTCTCAGCATCCTCAACAGGGGATTGGGTGGGGTGCACATTGTCGGTGTCCTTGGGTTTCACTGGCTTCGTGAAAGGTAAGTACACCGGATCACTGCGTTGCTTCTCTTCGGCAGGTTGTTCCTGGAAAATGACATCTCGCGCAGCGATGACCTTCTGTGCCTTTGGATCCCATAAGCGATACCCTTTTTGGTTAGGACAGTATCCGACCATGATGCACTCTTTTGATGTAGGCTCAAGCTTTGAGCGGAATTGGGCAGGTATGTAAGCAGAAGCTTTACAGCCAAATACTCTTAAATTCGAGAGATCAGATTTTTTACATGTCCAACATTCCTCCGGCGTCAATCCTTCAAGGCTTCTTTTGGGTGAACGATTGTTTAAATAAGCAGCGGTTGCAATCGCTTCAGCCCAAAATTTTTCCGGCAGCTTCGATTCGATGAGCATGCATCTAGCTTTATCAAGTAACACTCTATTGATGCGCTCAGCGTGTCCATTTTGCTGAGGATTGTAAGGAATATACGTTTCGTGATTAATACCTGCTGAGCTAAGATGGCTGAGTAGTGCAGCGTTGATGTACTCTTTCCCATTATCACTTCTGAGGGTTTTAATCTTGGCGTCACATTGATTTTGTACAAAATTGATAAAATGCTGGAAATTCTGCGGGACCATATCCTTTGATTTGAGGAAGTAGACAAAAATTTTCCTCGAATGGTCATCCAGGAATGTCAAGAAATATTTAGCTTGACCAATAGATGGTGCTGGTATCTGACATAAGTCACTGTGCAAGCTTTTTGTTTGCTCGTTTGAAATTTATTTTGAATGTCTGCTTGACAAACTTACCTAAAATGCATGTTTCGCATGAGGTTAGTTTTTCGTCGCCAGCGAAATTTATTCTGGTCGCTGCGTAGTCGCGCAATTGCTGCAGATAGGTAGTGTTGAGATGAGCTAACCTCCTGTGCCATACATCGATGCTTCCATCTGCTATCGCTTTCAGAGTTGAGACTGTATGAGCTCGTGCGTTGAGGTCGCATGTTTTGAGGTTAAGTTCATAAACATCTTGCTCATTTAATCTCCCTTCCAGCACTACTTTGCGATTTCTGGTTAGGACTTGGCAGTGAATGTCATTAAATATCACCGTATGTCCTGTTTTTGCTATAGCACTCACAGACATTAAATTTGTGCTAATTTCAGGAACATACAGTACTCGGTGCAAGCGAATTATCGGTGAATGCTGCGACGTATCATCTTGGAGTAATATTTCCCCTTCTGCTTTTACAGTTGCTTTGCTTTTATTAGCAGCAGTCACGGCGTTGGTGGTGGATTTGCTGAGATTTCGCATTAGATTATCATCACTACATATATGTTTTGATGCACCGGAATCTTATATCCACTTATCATTTGTTTCCGCTTTAGCCGTGGTCGTAAGCGTAACGAATGCACACACGACGTCCTCGTCGTCGGGATCATCATCGTGTTCATGCTCCGAATTTATTGCGTTGACTCTCACATCACGTCTCTAGGCAGTGCAATCACGTGAAAAATGTCCAAATTTATTACAATTATAACAGCGCGGCTTGTTTTTCGTGCCGCCTGTCGGTCGGTTTAGGCGCTTGAACGGCTGTTGATATTGGTGTTGGTGCTGAGACGAGCGCTGGTAGGTTAGGAAACCATGCGAATCTGCACTATCCGCCATGTTGCCCGCTTGACTTTCCTGAAGCAATCTAGTTTTCACCAAGTCAACAGATATTTCCTTACCCGAACTTCCTAGAGCCATAATCATTGGCTTATAGGATGTTGGCAGCCCTGCGAGTAAAAGTGCGCCAAAAAGTTCGTCGGCTAAGTTCGTGCCGATGCTCTTTAACTGTTGCCATGCCGTGATAATTTTGTTGAGATAGGCTTCCATCGATGCACATTTTTCTAGCTGGGTCGTTGCCACCTGAAGCGGAGACACTTTTCTCTCCAGACCATTGTCGCAGTAGGCGTTTTTTAAATTATCCCATGCTTCTTTAGCGGAGGAAGCGTCTGAAATGTGCACGTACATTGCGGGGTCAACGGCCAAAATTAATGATTTTTTTCGCGTCCGTGCTGAGTGTGCCATTTTCCGGAACTTGTATCCTGTGCCATAACTCTTCGAGTTCCAAATAAGCCTGGATGGCTATTGACCATGAATGATAACTAGTTCGGCCGGTGAGACGATCAACTGGTAGGAAGGCAAGATGATTGCGGCTCGCCATTTTTGAATCTGCTCGGCTCTCTCTTGTTCGCAACGGTTATCTTCTAAGCGTCCTTAAAACGGTTGCACTATTCACTGCACGGTTCATGGGCCCATAACCTGTTGTTGAGTACGCAGGAATGGAATATGCAATAATAAGGTTTGAAGATAATATTAGAGAGAGATTTATTGCAGGTACAAATATATATCGAAGTATATATATATATATATATATATATATATATATATCTATACACCGTACGAGTACGTGCGGCGTACAGGGAGTACAGCAGTAGGCTGACTGTAGATGCAATTAGTATATATTAGATGTAGATACCAATATAATATATACTAATATAATACACATATACACATACATATGTTTACAATATACTCATATTTTAATTGATACTTTAAATGCTAATTTAATTACATCACTAAGTATAACGAATTTAATCATGCAATATATCTATATATAATGCTAAGAAATTTATGTCTGTTCCCTATTATGTGATGATATGAAAATATGCAATATGGGATAACGCCCAGCAGCGCGCAATACATGCATACTTATATAAAGTTGCTCCTCCCGCTTCTCGTTTCAGCCATACCTATATAAGCTTATTAGCAGAAATTAAAATTAACACAAGTGAAATAAAAATATGGGATCATTTAATGTGTTCCTCAGATGTGTTGAAAATTGTGAATTATTACAACAAATTATGTGATCATAATTTCAACGCATGCAGTTTAGGATAAGGCACACAGCAGCACATACATACTTATTAATTAACTTGTGTTTTTCGATTCTCCTTACAGCTATATACATACGCCTATTAAAATGAAATAAAAACGATACCAGTACAATTATGTGGGATAAGTTTCTGTGCTGTTCCCCAGTTTTGATATTGTATTCACAAGTACTTGATTCTGCCCATCTTGATGTGCTACCTATATTTTAATCAATATTATTTTTTTATTAAGTTTTTATATATTTTTTATGCAGTGTCTCATTATTATTATTATATGAACCCTTAAATAACTTGGAACTTTAAAAATTGGAGAAAATCAATATTGCAATTTTTTCTGCACATAGTTGTAATCTATATATTCAAAATAGTATACTTAGAAATTTAACACTGTATGTTATTCAGTCGTCATCATCTTAATCAACATATTGATATAATTTTGCGATAAAAATGTTAATATCAAAAAGTTATATACGATATCTTACCAATTCAGAGTAAAAGTTTTATCACAAATAAGAAACACATTATAAAAATTATTTTTTTATGTATATTATATAAGTGGAAATGGTTTTTAATCTAAATAATAAGTATTTCATATAATTCATAAAATAATGAATTATCAGTAAACATTTAAGGTGATGCTAAACCCTCTTGTTACCGTTAAATACAGGGAATCACTTTTTTCATTCAATTTTTAATTTTGCGAAAATATGTCTGGAAAGTTGTTGTTTTTTAGTAGAACAATAACATTTCATAGAGATATTTACTCAAAATTGAAAATAAAATGAGAAAAGTGACTCCTCGTATTTGTCGGTGACAGCTGAGTTTAGCATCACCTTAAAAATCACCAGAGTCATATTAATATTGACAAATAAATTTCTAATATATTTTTGTAACACAAGCACGGTTTTCGCGTTTTCTTTTTACCTATTTAAACGGGACTAAAGTAACCTTTTTCAGACCCGCGGGTAAAAAAACCGTCAGTGGGAATTTTTTTATTTTTATCGCCCGCTACTCGGGCAGCGGAAATTTTTCCATTTTTATCCCCCGCACAAACGAGCGTTTTTAAATTTTTATCGCTCGCTACAATTTTTTCAAAATCGCTAAAACCAATTCATGTGACACAAAAAATACGGTGTGCACCAAGGGCTGGCTAGTGGGCTTTTTGACCTCGTGTGGCTGCAGTACTCGTCTGCAGCTCGTAAATGCATTCGCCTTCGGTTTGTGCCAACTCACCTTCGACTAATACTGCAATCTCCATACTCGGACTAGAAAGCTCACTTTACGCCCTTGGACACAATATACTATTTTGTAACGAATGCACGATTTTCGCGTTTTTTTTAAACTAAAAATAGAGAAAAAAGTAGCCGTTTACCGACCAGCGGGCGATAAAACGCTTTAGCAGGCGATAATAGTACTTTATATAACTAGGGGCGAAAATGAAATTTTCCAAGCGAGAATGATGTTTGAGCACGATTGTCAGTCGAGGGCGGCGTAGACGCCCGAGACGAACACAAGTGCTCAAATCATCATCCGAGTCTGAAAAAGCTCATTCGCCCCTTGTTGTTCACCGTATTTTTTATAAAAAGTGCATAAAGAAGACCATTTTGGGTGCCTATTATAGTTTTCCGAGCGTCAGAAAGAAAGTGGACCAACCAAGGCGAAAATGACCATTTTCGGTTCAGTTTATTTTTGACGCTCGGAAAACTCTATTTTTGCTCCACTTTATAGGCGCCGAAAATGGTCTTTTTTATACACGTATTATAAAAATACTTTATCGTCCGTTACTCACTTCATTGGTGGATTCTCTAAACTCACATGAAATTCAAAAAATGCGAAATTACGTGCATTCGTTACTAAATCTATGGTGTGTACCAAGGGCTAAGTGGGTTTTTTGACCTCGTGTGGTTGCAGTACTCATCTTAGATTTGCTAACGCACTCGCCTTTACGAAAAAAAAATACTTTACGGCCTTGGAACACAATATATTATTATATTTTACTAAAATTTCAGTTTTATTTAAAATCATGTTTGAGATTCAAAAACAAAAATATTGCAAAGAATCGTATATAGCGGGACTAAAGTAGCCGTTTTCCGACCGGCGAGCGGAAAACAGTTTTGCTCCCGCTATAGCCCGGTGTAACGAGCACAAAAGTAAATTTTCGAAAATCAGCTCTAAGTGGCTTTAGAACCCCTAAACTAGTAGGCTGATTTTATAGTCTAACAAGTGTGTGTTTCCACCGTGTCGAAAAACGGCCAAGTTTAGTTTCGCTTCATAGGCATACAAAAACACGTTATCAATACATATTTGACAAAAAATATGGTGTGCACCATGGGAGAAAGGCCTTTTTCGCCTGCGTGCGAGATTTGGAATACTCGTCTTTAGCTCGCAATACGCACTCGCCTTCAGCTCCTGCTTGCTCACCTTCCACTCATATTGAAAACACTACACGCGGGCGAAAAAAGCCTAGTTTTTCCCCATGGTACATAATATACCATTATTACCGGCTTAACTGCAATATCCACTTTATTGAGCTGAAAACTCAAACGAAAGAGACGCATTATTCCCTCTTCAAAATTATTCCCGAAAATTTACTTTATTCCTGCCAGTTTACTTTATTCCCGCAAATTTACTTTATTGCCGCAATGCGGGATAAAGTAAAGTTTACTTTATCTGGCTTTCTCTTTTTTTTTTAACTATTTCTTTCTGTTTTAGTGGGTTCCACTCATCAAATCAATAAAGTTGATGCAGTTAAGTCGAAAATAAAGTTCTATATGTAACACGGGAATAAAGCAGACTATTCCCTTGTTACATAATGTACTATTATTCCCAACTTAACCGTAATGGCTCCATTATTGATCTGAAAAACAGAACAAAAGTAGCATCTGAATCCCTCTTATTATTTATTTTCCGCACAATTACTCTTTTAATCTTATTGCATAACTTATTATTAAAATCTTTATAGTTACTACATTATTGAAAAACACTTGGTCCCTCTCTGCTAATTTCTTCTCCACCACTTTCATCTTTTTATCTTTATTTGCTTCTATATCGTCAATTGGAAAATACTTATTTATGTTTGTCACGTCCTCCAAAGGACCACGTTGTCATTGGAGGCATTTCTTCTTTGGACGCGATCTAATTTACTCTTTAGTTTATTTAAATTGAGGCTGTTGCTGGTTGTTCTTTCAATCAATTTTACTAATAGCCCTATATTGGTTGTTTATAAAAAATTAATTATTTTTCGAATATTTTTACAGAAAGCTATTTTCTTTAAATATCGACGTGTGAATTCAAAATATCCCTACCTCGATGCATGGATAGGGTACTTGGCCCGATTACTGTGCTTTTATTTTATAATAGATTAGAATAAAGACACTTTAACTACGAAGAAATACAATATATTTAAAATTTAAGTTTATTTCTTAATGTTTACAATGCATAAGAAATAATATGTATTTAAATTATTTTACACTAATAATGGTTGTTTAAAGTTTTATCATATATTACGATTTCAAGTGATTTTGTCAATTTACTTAGCGGGAAGGTTAAGCTTTTTACTTACTTTTACAATTATTGTATTACAATCAAGGCCTTCTGAACCATATAAAGTGTACATACAAATCATATAGTGATTAAACTTACTTAAAAAATATTTCGGCTCATCAGAATATGTTCTTTAATTTTTGTTTTTACATTAAAATATTCATTTTTTTAATGTTATTTATTATTTTTAATACAATTTATAATAAATTTAGCCCTCGCCGCCCCTTTTTACTACCCTATATCGCCTAATTCTACCTTATAAAAGCGGTACGTCGTTTCGTTTGCTTAAGGCTATAATTACAAACAAATATATTTTATAGAAAGTTTCTGATATTACTATTTTAATGTAATTTATCCCCCTCACCTCCTTTTCACCCCTTTTCACCCCTTTTTACTCCACTTATACCCCATATATTTTATGATCGAATTTTTTTGAAAAAATACATTTATTTGTTCGCATGTGGCTATAATTATATATAAATTTATTTTCATGGTGGAGATTTCGATTTAAGATATAGATAGCGGCTCAGAAATATATTCATAAATCATTATTTCCTATGAGAAAATGTAAGTTTTTCACTAGTTCAAATGTAAATTTGTAAATAAAGGCGTAAATTTAGTATACTTGATTTCGATTTTTCGAAACTTTTGATTGCGAGATATAAATACATCATCGAGATACTGTTCATGTACCATCATTATTATTATTATAATTATTATTATTATTTTTTCATTATAATTATTATATGCGTATGCATGTACACTGCGCGCGAATTGTATGAGCGAATATATATATATATATATATATATATATATATATATATATATATATATATATATATATATTATAATGAAAAAATAATAATAATAATTATAATAATAATAATGATGGTACATGAACAGTATCTCGATGATGTATTTATATCTCGCAATCAAAAGTTTCGAAAAATCGAAATCAAGTATGCAACTGCAACTACAAAACTAACGAAGATATTATAAAACCAAGTTGTATTTATGATTATAACAAACATATGGGCGGAATCGATGATATTGATAGAAATTATCTATGACAGAGACGATTAGAAAATGCATGAAATGGTATAGAAAATTATTTTTTCAACTAGTAGACTTGATGTTGGTAAATGCCCGTAAGTTATTCAAGATGCTAACTACGGATGCTATTTCGTTTCCTAATTTTCGATTGAACATTTTAAGAGACATTTTGAACTTAGGTTCTCAAATAGAATCAACATCTCTAACGCCAGATATTCGACTAAGTGGTCGTCATTTCCGCAGTAAAATGCAATCCGAAAACAGTGATAATATGTTATCACGTCAATGCAAATTATGCACTATGCAGAAAAGAGAATCCGATCTATATACGAGTGTAGAGTATGTAAAGAAACTCTATGTATTGCACCGTGCTTTGAAATCTATCACACCAAAAAATCGTTACCGTAATTTATAAAAATTTTTTGAATAAAAAATAAAAAACTTAAAAAAAAATTATAAACTTAGAAAAAAAGGAAAAAAAAACATAACTCTGCCGCAGTCGGTCTCAAGCCGTTCACGAAATGCAAAGGGGTGGTTTTCACCCTGTTATAGGGGTTGTTTTTACATTTACAGTAATTTTGATGTCAGATTTGGATTCAGCATTGAAAAATACATAGACAATGTGTATCTGCGCTTCTAAATAAAGAAAAATCAATTTACGAGGCAAAGGGGGTGGTTTTCACCCTGTTATAGGGGTTGTTTTTAGATTTACAGTAGTTTTAATGTCAGATTTGGATTCAGCATTGAAAGATACATCGAAAACATGTATTTATGAATTGGAAAAAGGTTATATACTATTTAAAATAATTTTTTTTTAAATTTGAAATTTTTAACACAGGCTGTAATACATGTTTTGCCGTAGCGGACCGCAACGCCAATATATTGGCGCACCCCCTGATCCACACTTTCCCTATGATCAATCAGTGATATAAGATACATGTTTTACCGGTTTTCTATGGGCGATATGCCACCTCAAATCCCGGCCCTCTAAAGGTTAACAGTAAATCTAGTAATACCGCGAGATTTTTAAGCTTGTCCATATTACTGTGCTCTATCACACGGGCATTTTCACCATCCTAACCATGTTTTCGTTGCCGCATATTGTTGTTACAGCTACTAAATAGTTTGCAAATATAAACGCTTATGTCAAAATATAACTTTTTTATTTTACTAATTACCTGTACAGAATAAGAAATAAACTAATAAAAACTTATAAAAATAAATTGTTCAAAGGATTGGGTTGGTTTTGAAACAGATACGGAAATCGGCGCACAGAATTGTAAACAAAGCTTAGTAATCGGGAGCTCAGCAATATGACGATAGGCATTAATAGAGCACAGTAATTCGTACAAAACGTATTTTTTTAATTTTCAAAAAATACCGATAAAATATTACCTTCTTTGTCAAAATAATATTTAAATGATATCAGTTTATAGTAATAATAAACAAGGCAACATAATTTGATGGTTATTAATACCTAGCAGAGTTAGATTCATAGCACAGTAATTGGGCCGAGTAGACTAGTTACTTTCCTATCTCAAAAGCTTGTTTTATCTTAGCATACAAATTGTTTCTTTGTCCCTTATAGAACATGTCAAAAATAACTTGTAAACGCCAAGTTTAAATAGGAATGAAAACAATATATACATTTATCTCCTTGTAACGTTTTCATTAACATTTTTTCGCCTTTTATGAAGTAGTCTATCAATCTTCTAATAATCTTACCGTACTGATAGGTATAATGGGAAAATCGCATACATGATCCTTTATTAGGAGGAGGATTTATACTGTATAAAATACTCCGAAATAATAATTTAATCATTCTTAGGTTATGTTCGTTCTACTAAATGCCAAAGAAATGGAAGGATAAAGTATTACATCGCAATCAAAGAAATACCCATGAATTGTGGTCGAGATTTTCCAACACGCGGGAAAATCCCGATATTTGTTTTTATAGGAAAAAGGGGAAAAAGGAGAGGGTAAAATAAAGGACTCGAATTTTGAGCCACAAAAAGATGAATTTATTAAGCTCAGAGAGGGGAAAGCCTTGCAGCATAAAACCCCTCTCGTGGTCGATATACAAGCTGTGAGAAATTGAGGAACGGATCCTTGTATGTGTGTGTATGTGTGTGTGTATTTGCGTGCACGCGTATATGCAAGGAGTGCGCACCTCCTGCGGATCTTTCAATCGCGATTTGTGGCGAGGGCCACACGAATTCACCTGGTGAATTGCGTCGGTAGTGGCAGGGCCACACGGATCCGCACTAGTCACGGATCGCGTCGATGGTGTTCAGAACACCTATTTTATAAACTACCGCGCGCTGCTATTCCGCTTACCGTGTACCGGACAAATGCGACCCAATGATTTTGTTTCACATTAACGGAATAATAGAAAAAAAACGATGCACACCCGACAAGATGCTGAAGTTATAATACGAAGGGCGGGCGAGAATATCTTACACTTTATATGGACAAAGCGAAAGAAAGATGCCGGACTCTTGCACAAAAGCACGTAGTGGCTTGATTGCTCAAGAGTGACTGACTCGAATTCGCGCGTTCGCGCCTGTCATTCGCGCTCTCGCGAACCCCCACCGCGCTCGCTTCTATCGGTCGCCGAAAACGTGGCTCGCTGTTTGCGCCGCTCGCATTGCGTCTGCGAGAAAAGATGGCGCCATGTACCACTGACGTCTGCGACGGAACATATTCCCCCGTTGCGAGAGAATGGAGCAAGAGATTTGTTTGTGTTGTATGTGTATAAATGTTGTTTTGTATATATCTGTTCATATCGATGCTGGTAAGGGGCACAGCTGCGTGATGTTGCGTTTGAGCTGGCCTCGCGATGTTTTCAGAGTTGCGACTCTGGATATCCCGTCGCCACCAGGATGTACCTCTACGATGACTCCCAGCTGCTACTGCGTGCAAGGTTGGTTTTCGTCGACGATGATGACGACCATCCCTGGACTTAACTCGCCGTTTGAGTGATGCCATTTCTGGTGCCTATGCAGCTCGTTTAAATCTTCTAAGTGCGATCGTTTTCAGAAATCCTGGCGAGCCTTGGAGATGAACCTCCACACCGATAGACGATTGGCTGAAACAGGTGTTAAATCAGTCTCGGGTAACATTGTAAGAGGCCGACCTACTAAAATGTGCTCGGGTGTCAACGCGATTGGGTCATTCGGATCAGTGGAGATAGAACAGAGGGGTCGAGAGTTTAGTATCGCTTCAATTTCGATGGCGAGTGTGTTGATTTCCTCAAAGGTAAGAAGTTGACCGCGCGTGACGCGTAAGAAATGATGCTTGAAAGATTTGACTGCGGCCTTCCAGATACTGCCGAAATGAGGTGATAGGGGAGGGTTGAAATGCCACTCTACGTTCCGTTGAACTGCGACTGAATCAACCTTGTCTTTGAATTCGTCCGAATTAAACAACGCGTATAGTTCGCGAAGTTTGTAACAAAAGAGCCCCCGCCGGATGCTCAAGAGCTCCACCAGGGTTCGGATGGGGGTTAGGTTTCAGATTATTATTAATAAAATAAATAGAAATGTTTTATCTTAACAAAATTATAATACGAGATTTATTGATCTCAAAAATCCAACAAAATATTTACAACAAATTTAATAATCAATCTAATTAAACTAAATATGGTTAGACGCGGAAACCGTCCCTTGTCTGACTTGATCACCGCGATCTCCTTTAATCTATAACACAAAGACAGGCGGAAACCAAAATATATTAGTTAAATTACCTAATACTTATAACCTATTTAACGCGTACATAATACATTAATCTAATTGCTTACAATATATATTTAACATCTGCACTCGTGGAGGCGCGTCTCCACGAGGCCGCTTCTAGAATTTACTAATAATCCGGGAGCGCCCGTCTTATTAGTGTTTTATCTCCGTCACACTGGAGTACCTTTCAAGGAGCACCATGGAAGGTTCTCCAGTGCACCAGACACGGGGGCACCCGTAAGTCTGGCCGGAGATTTCCCTACGCTAAAATACGGACTTTCGGACGAACGGGCGTGTGGCTGAAGAGCGCCTCAGCTCACGGCCCGGGTGCGATTTTCTTACCGGTTCATCTACCGGTGGACCTGGAGCGGGGTGCGCCTTGCTGCGATATCCTCCAGTAGATGTACCGATACTTATCCGTCCGCACCTCAGGATACTGACCGAGGAGCGCCTCGAGTCAGGAGCCTGGATATGCCGGCGTGAGTCATGTACGCAGCCACGGACTCCTCTACTCGTAAGCGCGATCAAGCGTGCTGGGGCACCAACTCACTCGCTCAGCGCCCGTGAGTAGACTGCCGATCTCCAACTACTGCAGGCCAGAGGTCTGCTTTTCGCTCTCTCTCCCCACTGCGCCGCGCTTCTCGGCGCTGCAAGAGCGCCGCCGGTCAGTGCTGGCTAGTGCGCGCCGTTGGAGATTTCCCCCGCCGCGCACCGTCCGAACGCTATTCGTTCAGCGTCGGCTACTGCCTACCTTATGTTAGCCGCCCCACTTCCCTTCTCTCCGTCTCTCTTCCATTCTCCATCCATTCGCTTTGCGTTCGTATTGAACGCACAGCGAATTTCCAGAGAATCGGTTTTATTTAACTTTAACTAATAATTACAAAGAGGGGTACTTTCGTCGCAAGTTGATTGTTCGCACCAACAAAGTTTGTACCGTTGTCCGAATAGACGTGTACAGGAACTCCCCGTCGCCCCATGAAACGTCGGAAAGCCGCGACAAAACCTTCGGTGGTTAGATCGCTAACTATCTGGAGATGAACGGCCTTCGTGACCATGCAAACGAAAACGCATCCGTACGATTTTAATGTAGTCCGATTGCGATGCTTCTTTTCTTTCGTTAAAATCAGCCCGAAATAATCAACTCCAACGTGTGAAAACGCGGCAGCCTCCGTAACGTCCGCGTGAGGCAGATCTCCCATACGACTATGCGGCAGCGCTGGTTTGTGTTTTATACAATAGATTATACAAGTGACACACTTGCGTACGATTTTACGTACTTGGTTTTTCCCATCCAACAACCAAAAACGCTGTCGCAAAGTGTAGAGAGTCGATTGAAGCCCGGCGTGGTGATTTGACTCGTGTAACTCCCGAATTATGAGATCCGTGACGTGATGACGCGATGGTAGCAAAACCGGATGCTTTTGTGAAAAAGAGATATTCACGCCCTTTAATCGACCGCCGACTCGAAGAATACCGTCTTCGTCCAAAAAGAGATTAAACGCGGCGAGTCTCGATTCTTTGACCTCTCTGTTCTTAGAAAGCCTATCGATGGTGTATGAAAATTGAATGCTCTGGATGAGTTTTAGGACTCGCTTTTCCGCTTCCGTTTTCTCGGGGACGCTGATGCGTTTTTCCTGGAAATTATTCAAGGGACGCCAACGCAAACAAAACGCGACGCTGTGAAGTAACGTACGGTAGGAAGAGAATGGCAATAGATCTTCGTCGTTCACGGATTTTATGAGAAGACAAGTTTCTCCCTTTAAACCAGGTACATCGGATTTGAAGGCACGGCGCTCTCGGGCCAAATGTCCTCAGGTTGTTGCAACCATTTGGGACCGTGAAACCAGGTTTCGTTTTTTAGAAATTCCGAAAGAAGTTGGCCGCGAGACAACGCATTAGCCGGGTTGTGTTTTGTAGAGACGTGACGCCATTCCACTTCCTCTCCTACGGATTGAATTTCACGGACTCGATTTGATTCAAACGTCTTTAAGGCCTGTGGTGGTTTCTTCAGCCAGTGCAAGACGATTGTAGGATCGCTCCAGAAAACGACGCGATCAAAGTGAAAATCAAAAGCGGGACGTGATTCTATAAATAATCGAGAAAGGGTCAAAGCTCCGCACAATTCCAATCGGGGAATTGTTTGTTGTTTCAACGGGGCCACTCGTGATTTCGCACACGCTAGCCGAACAGTGATACCGTGATTTTGACCAATCGACCTGATATACACTTACGCGCCGTAACCTCTCTGGCTAGCATCGCAGAACCCGTGAATCTCTACACGCAACGGTGATTTTACAAAGAGATAACGCTCGACCGATACGTTGCAAAGAAGTTGTAATTGCCGCGCGAATGTAACCCAAAGCGTATGCAGTGACTGTGGTGCAGATTCGTCCCAGGCCACTTGTGCTTTCCAGCACTCTTGCATAATCGTCTTTGCGTGTAAAATGACCGGTCCTAAGGGTCCCAAAGGATCGAAGATTTTCGCGATTACGGAGAGGATGATCCGTTTTGTAACCTTGTCTGGAATCAGAATCGGTTTAACTGAATAGACAAATTCGTCGCGTTGCGAAGTCCAAGCGACACCGAGCGTTTTAAAAATTGAATCCTCCTCTTTTGTGTTCAAATTCAAGACCTTTTCATCAAGGTTATCAAGCGTGTGATCGTGATTTAATGCCCATTGTCGGATATGAAATCCACCCCGTTTAAGGAGCGCGATTAGGTTATCGCGAATACGCGAGATCTCTTGAAGGGAGTTGGCTCCCGTTAAAAGATCATCAACAAATAGATCGCATTTCAAAATCATGGCCGCTTGCGGATGAAGCGCCTCTTCATGTTCTGCGAGTTGGTGAATTGTACGTATCGCGAGATACGGAGCAGAAGATACGCCGAAAGTTACGGTATTCAACTCGAAAACTCTCAGCGCCTCCCCGTGATACCAAAAAACGCGCTAATGTCGTCGATCTTCCGAATGAACGAGAATTTGTCGATACATCTTCTCGATATCAGCGGTTAATACGTATGTATGGGTGCGAAATCTAACCAGATGGGCGAACAACTTATTCTGGATTGTTGGTCCTACGAGCAAGACGTCGTTGAGGGATACGCCTTTATCCGATTTAACAGACGCATCAAAGACCACACGAACCTTTGTGGTAGTGCTGCTGGATTTGATCACCGTGTGATGGGGGCGATAATACCCATCCGCTTGCTCGTCGCGTGCCAAAGTCATGTGTCCCAACTCGACATACTCCTGCATGACCCGGGAGTACTCTAGCCTCAATTCAGGCTCTCTCGCAAATTTCCTTTCGAGGCTACGGAAACGTCGCAACGCCTGCGCTCGCGATTCACCTAGAGCGACCTCGCTGTCGCGAAACGGTAGCCGCACTATGTATCGCCCCTCTGAAGTACGCTCGGTATTATCTCGATAATGCGTGTCGCAAGCTAATTCTACGCTCAACTTGTCGGATATACCCGCCGCGTCGTCTATAACCCAGAACTTCGCTAGTTGCGCTACCAACTCGGATAAATGATATGAAGCCGCCGAAATCTTACCCTCTTTTGCACCGCCCACAACGATCCAACCGAGTTGAGTTTTCTGTAGATATAGATATTCCCATTTTATCCGGATGTCGCTCGGCAATACTTTCTCGAGCGTGCGCACGATGGTGAACTCCTGCGGATGGAAATCGAGCAACGCGAGCATGGTAAGGTGTTGCCGCACCGTATCGACCATTTTTGATAGATCCTTTGTCATCGCGTCTATCAAACGAGGAAATTCGAGTATTTCATCGAGGTGTTTTGATACGAGGATTCGTTTTATCTCGTATGCGTCAGTTAACAGCGCCCAGGCGTCCTTGTAGTTCGCTTCGCTCACGTCGTATATGGCGATTTTGCTCGCGGCCTCGCCGATAAGGCAGTTCTTCGAATACATGAATTTGACAAGATTGTTGATATCAGACCGTGACTCTACCATCACCTTGAAGGTGTTCTTGAAAGAAAGCCATTGTTCGATATCCCCGTCGAATTTTGGCAACTCTGCAACCGGGAGTTTGAGCTAACGCTGCTTCTCGATGAATGTCGAGTTGCCCATGGTAATGCCAGGCGTTGCAACGTTTGCGTTTGAACGATCGGCCTTGTTTGCGGATTCGATTTTCGTGGCGTCGTCGTAGAACGCGTTGTTTATTTCGTCCATTTGCCTAACGCCGTCCTCATCGACTTCCAAAAGCGCCAGCTCGTCGTGCATGTCTTCGTACGCGTGAAATAACGTACGGACGCGATCCAGACGTAAACCTGCCTTGACGAGATCGTAGTCACCCGGCTCGATCGAGGTTGTCGGCTATTTGCCATCGCTTCGCCTAACTTCGACCCGTGATGCTAACCGCCAAAAGGAAATTATAAATTTACTACGCGCGAGAAATCGTAAATATACTAAGCGCGAGAAATAGTGACAAGGCCGCGCGTGTTCGTTGCTGCTACGCGTATGTGCGCTTCTAAGAATCGAGCGGCGGCTCTAACAATTGAGCGGCGGCGCTAAGAATCGAGCGGCGCGGCGGTGTTCCGCGATGTGCTAATCCCTGACGCGTGAACAAAGATATCCTTTTCGCTTGATTTCTTACACGCAAATCCTCAAAAAACTGAACACTTAGCTTTCGAGGTGGAGACGTTCCAACGATGCACGTGGCAGCTGAGAGTAAGTCGTCCTGGTATGCGTCGGTGTTCTCTTCAACTGTTCGTCTTTGGACTGCAAGTTCGTCGGCGATGAAATCGGCGGGCTCTTGCACACGAGTATTAACCTCGAGATCCACACCTCACAGGAGGCACCATGAATTGTGGTCGAGATTTTCCAACACGCGGGAAAATCCCGATATTTGTTTTTATAGGAAAAAGGGGAAAAGGGAGAGGGTAAAATAAAGGACTCGAATTTTGAGCCACAAAAAGATGAATTTATTAAGCTCAGACAGGGGAAAGCCTTGCGGCATAAAACCCTCTCGTTGTCGATATACAAGCTGTGAGAAATTGAGGTATGGATCCTTGTATGTGTGTGTATGTGTGTGTGTGTGTGTGTATTTGCGTGCACGCGTGTATAACATGGAGTGCGCACCTCCTGCGGATCTTTCGATCACGATTTGTGGCGAGGGCCTCACGAATTCACCTGGTGAATTGCGTCGGTAGTGGCAGAGCCACACGGATCCGCACTAGTCACGGATCGCGTCGATGGTGTTCAGAACACCTATTTTATAAACGACCGCGCACTGCTATTCCGTTTACTGTGTACCGGACAAACGCGACCCAATGATTTTGTTTCACATTAACCGAATAATAGAAAAAAACGATGCACACCCGACAAGATGCTGAAGTTATAATACGACGGTCGGACGAGAATATCTTACACTTTATATGGACAAAGCGAAAGAAAGATGCCGGACTCTTGCACAAAAGCACGTAGGGGCTTGATTGCTCAACAGTGACTGACTCGAATTCGCGCGTTCGCGCCTGTCATTCGCGCTCTCGCGAACCCCCACCGCGCTCGCTTCTATCGGTCGCCGAAAACGTGGCTCGCTGTTCACGCCGCTCGAATCGCGTCTGCGAGAAAAGATGGCGCCATGTACCACTGACGTCTGCGAACAACCCATTTGTCTGGTAGTTTCTAGTTTCCAGGCCGTTTTGAATGGACAGATTGCTACCAGGGTTACTCAAAGGAGAAACAATTTATATACATGTTATGACATTGGAAGCCTTTATTTATGTGCTAAGATAGGAAGATTTTGTACTAGGTTTCGAGATTAGGAGTCTCTTGAGAATTTTTTTTCTAGTGGCTAATATGCTAACAAGGGAGGGTATTGAAGCGTCAGTCAATGATTTCAATGAAACTTTGCTATGTTGTAGAGGGGAAAAAAACAAGACACGTATATTTTCTTTTCTGCTGAAAACAATGTTAAAGAGGTGAGAATGACCTCTACAAGTTCACCCCCTAAAAACAGTTTTTACAAGATATCTCTGTTTATGTGCAATTTTTTTTTTTAGACCAATTGGAAATTATTTATTATTGAACGCCGATATTATGTATAACATTTTTACTCCCAGAGGATATATCCCTTATTTTTATAAGGGAAAAGTTTTTTTAATTTTTGCTCTGCAAAAATTGTAATAATACTCATATAGTTTGAAAAATAATTTTATTCTAAAGAAAACCGATTTTATAAGTTAACTTATTTCAGGGTTTATCATAAAAGTATATTTCAAGAGGGTAAACTACCCGTTATTAGTACTTTTGTGAAATATCCTAAAACACGTCAACTTTAGAATTTGATTTTCTTTAAAATAAATTTTTTTTTGTAAATATTGGAAAAAAAAATTTTCTACCCTTATAAAATAACGGATACAATCCCTGAGGGTCGAAATGCTGTACATTATATCGGCGTTCGATATTAAACAATCTCAAATTGGTTTCATAAAAAATATCGCATAGAAACTGAGATATCTTGAAACAACTGTTCTTGGGGGTGAATTTTAGGGGTGCTTTTCACACCTTTAAAATATTTATCAGAGGAAAGAAAATATACGTATCTCGTATTTTTTTGTTCTCTACAGCATAGCAAAATCCGTGACTGATGCTTCGATACTCTTCCTTGTAAGATATCTCCAAATAAATAATCAAAACTATTAGAATGTATACCATGGTTTGCAAGCAGTACTTGGAGTTCAGTTAAGGTGTGGATATCATCTGGTAGACCTTGCGATGTTGATGCATTTTCTTTCCTATTACTAACCTTTGATGTCACGGGTATTAGGTTGGCAGTAGCTGTTAATAAAGTGCAATAAACATATATATGTTTTGTCATTGACTGTCATAAAAGCTAAATTTATATTGGGGCTGTATACTATGTACTGTTTATATATATCTGTATCCGTGTGTGAGTGTGTGCGTGTGTGTGCGCGCGTGCGTGCGTGTGTGTGCGCCTATATACATGTACCTACTGTTAGCATTCTTCTCAGGCAACAATGTCGAACCATTCGCATTTGACAAGGTAAGACTTGCAGGAGCAAGTGCATAAGCGTTTTCCTGCAACTTGCTCGTGTCCACCGGAATTGTCTCTCTGTTCTCAACAAAATCTTGTTTACTATTTCTGAATGACCCATTTTCATCTGAATCTTAATCTACATTATTCTGTAATGTATCATCAACATCCAAATCATCGTTATCCTCATCATTCTTACGTAACGCGCTCTGACTTTTCCTTTGTTTCTTTTTTTGCGTTTCCAACATTTCTGAGTTAAAATCATCAAAAGTTTTTTTTATTTCTTAACGACCTTGTTCTTTTTAATTTTTCATCGTCACTTGGGTCACTTATAGTATGCAAATTATGCATTTTAGATTCATTGCCTTCTTTTGCGTAATCATCTGTAAATGGAAAATGTGTTTTCATCATATATACGTACTGGAAAAATGACACACTCAACAACATTACGTAATGAAAATAAGTAGAGTTGCCAATAGCGCACGCGAGCGTGTTATTGACCATTTACCGTACGCAAAACCGGCATGGTATATGTCATTTTTTCAGCACGTATGAGGAAAAATAGTATGTTAAACTCGTGCGATGTAGTGTCCAATAGCGCGACTTGGGCGACTGCGACTCGCTACGCCCGCGTGCGCTATTGGTCACTGTACCGCACTCGTTACACAATGTACTATTTTTTTATTTTTTAGTGATACTTCATACTTTAAGACAGTGCTGTCGGTACCACATAGTCAAAACGTGTAAAAATTTTTTTTTTGTTAAAGTTATTACATAAAAAGCTCTCATCAAATTATAATTTTACATTTTAATATAACATTTGTATTAATTAAATTTATTTATAAATCTTTGAAAGCAAACGCTTATTTGACTCACTTTTGAGATTATTAAGTGACTCTTTTTGATTTTGACTCATTTATACTTTAGCTACCTAATCATATTTTTCAATTTTGTCAAATATTTATCTATTACTACAAAAACTTTCCATAAAACTGAAAGGTTATTTTTGAAAAATATTCAATATAAAGCTAAGGGCGATTTTATATAAGCTAAAAAACAACATGTAAAATACATATACATAATAATGAAACTGCTAACAAGGGGTTATTCACATATTACGTAACTGTAATTATTAGTATTTTTGACCCCCCTTCTCTCCTCCCTGTAAAAATTTGAATCTATACATTACGTAAACTACCTTTCTAGAGTTGGAGCTATCATTAATGAAAATGGATTACTTACATTTCAGAGCGTTTCCTTTTTAAGTCGTTTCAATATGCATACATGTTCTTTCTTCGACAGCTTCCACCCCCCCCGCCCCCCCCCCCCCCCGTTACATTTTGCTTGGCCCTTAACCTCCTCCCGCCAATCTAGAACCGTTAAGGGAGACCGGGTCAAAGTGAGCCTGAAAAAGTTTGCGGATCGAAATAAACAAAATGTATGAATTTAAGACATTGCAATTAGTTTCAAACTATATTTTAAACTTTCATTAATGATTCCTAAAATTTTTAAACTTTTAAATTAAGTAAAATTACTTTTAATTTTGAATATAATAAAAGAATTCATTTGGGCTCACTTTGCCCCGTACTCGAGGAAAAGGGAGCTTTTAGTTATTAAGTATTAAAAATAATATAATTAATTTTCTTTTAAATATATGTTTAAAACGAATGCTTTTAACGCATGTGTACATGCTAAACACATTTATAAAACCAAATTAACTAAAAATTGATAGAAATTCAAAAATATGGTTTTTATTTAATTCCGACAAATTACTTCGTGAAATTAGGAAAGTCAAAATGATAACACATCTAAAACTTACTTTATTAACAGAAAAAATGCTCATTATTATTTTACTGAATGCTTTAATATGTTATACCGTCCAAGACTCACTTTGACCCGAGTACGTATTATTTACGGAGTAGCATGCTATTAAGGAATAGTTCAAATAAATTAAAGGAATGGTTTAAGAAAGACCAAAATCACCTCAAGTACCTCAAAGTGTTATTATTTTTTAATTTTAAAACAAAGAACACGAATGCAAGTTTACTTTATTATATAGTTGCAGACTTTCAAAGTGCATATTCTCAAATTTTTCTGAATACTAAAGTTTAAAACAATCAGAGAATCTTTACCCCGGTCTTCCCTACGTGATACGTGAATGGCCCCTAATATTTCTCTCATGTATAGAACCGTATTCTATACTTTTTTCAAAGTTGGAACGCTAATTCTATACCGACAGTACTCTTCAGATTTGCCATACAAAAATAAAAAGAACTCATACCATTAGATTTAATATACTTGATTATTGGATACTTTGTCCAATCATTTGAAGAATCAGTCATATTAGTTACTGCTTCAACCAACTCCGACTTTGTATTAAAAGAAGGCCAAAGCATGGCGCTTTTATTGTCAATTAACCATTTGCTTCTTATTACTCTTATTACCTTGTCTTCGTCTAGGATAATTGCGTAATTTTTCATCTTTATCTTTGTGAATTTTTAATGAAAAATAATCTCTGAAATGATTAAGATAGTAATTATATTTGTTTTTAAATTTATTAATAATAAAACAAACTTATAGTTCTTACATAGAGATGTAAAAATAATTCGAAAACAAGATAATAATATTACAGTAGCAGAAGTATAATGGAATGCAAGTAGTATTAAGTAATGCAATTTTACAATACTTTTTGTACATATAACAAAATATTTTAGTTAATAGGTACAACAAATGTTACTTTTAATTCCATTTTGATTTAAACGTAAGGTGACTATACCTAATATGGTCCCCGTGCCTAATATGGCCTACCACAGCTATCCGACTTATTAAGCAATTTAGCTGGTATATACCTAATGGATTATATACATGACATCAAAAGAAACTATTTCATAGAACTTTGCTTCCTCAAACTTTATAAATTATTCCAATATGAAATTATTTATATTCTATTTAATTCTGTGGTGAAAAATCAATGACTTCATGAAAATTACACTTGATCATAATATTTTTAACATAAAAAACAGCAAAAATAAAACTATAAAATCACAAAATCGAAAAAATCTGTTGCAAGAAGTATAGAATTGCAACTCCAATGTCACGGGTTTAATTCTCGATCTCTATTGATAGATACAAAACCTGTATACTGAAGTATATATAGTTGATACCATGATTTCGGGAACTCGGCCTCCCAACCCCCCCTCCTTCTACTCCTCCACCCCGCCTAAACTCCCCTCCACCCCTACCACTGCCCCAGCCGCACGTCCACTAAATAACGTGATATTCGTTGAATATTTACGTTACTAGAACTCGACACGCGCACTGATGTAACTTTTTTGTTTACAAAAAAATATTTTATTTACAAACTATTTATAAAAATTTATTTATAAAATTTATATTTCATAATTATTTTTTATTATATGTATGTATAAAGAAGACAATAAGGGAGAGTGACATATATAGTGACATTATATGACTGGTATAATGAAGTTAGTAATTGTTTTATATTGACACAATAATTTATTCTTATCTTGTTATTTATCTAATTTAAAATTAAAATCAGATCCTAATACTCTACTCTCAGAGTTCAGAGACTTCAGAGTTCAGACTCTCAATCTCAATGTAATAAAGAGGACAAACACTGACTGTAAATTAACTGACCGTAGTAACTGAAATAACTGACCAGTGACCACTGTGACCGCTCGGTACAACGAACACACTCATAAAACGAACTCACCCATAATTAAACATAAAACATACACATTCGAGATCTCGATCAACGATAGTCTTCAATTCGATACATATTTCATTCAATTCGAGATTATCGAATATGATTTTTATTTAAGGGATTTTATAATACTTCTGCCCCTCTACCCCTGCAACCGTTCCCTCTATAGGGATTTGCATTTATATAATGTGATCCGTTGCAAAGTTTCTAAGTACAGGATACAAAATATGTTTACAATTTATCATACCACTTTATAGGTACTGTAAAGACACGTTGGATTTTTTGTTCGTTTAAAAAAAAAAAATTATAAAATAAAGATTATTTATTTTAATAACTATATGACGTACTGAATTCATTAAATAATTTTTGAAATAAACATTTTTTAATAAATTTATTTTTTTTAAGCTGATTTCATTTATACAAGGTCAGAAAAGATATTTTTAAGTCATCTTCAATTTTTAGCTGTGTTGTTTCTTAACATAATATAATATTTTACTCATAACCATACGAATTCATTTAATTTATCTTGAAAAACTCAATTTTTTACTGTGTAATCAATTCAACATTTTGAAACACACTTTTACTTTTAATAATGATTTTATTAACACATATATAGACTCATAAATTAAAGATTATAATTTTTTACTCAAGACTTTATTAATAGTGAATGTTTAAAAATTATTAGTTCCTAAGTAAAAGATTATTAGGTCTTAAGTAAAAATTTATAGCATCTCATCGTTTTGCATATTTTTTCAAAACTATAATTTAATAATAAATGTGATACGTAGTAAAAATAGAATATTACAACAAAGGAATCATTATCACAGGAAGTATTTCAACTTTCAAATTGAATCCTTAAATAGGGCTTGGCAAGCGAACTGGGGATATATATATATATATATATATATATATATATATACACATATAATTTATATTATAGTGTTATAAACCGTGGGCGCTATCAATTATTACTAATTTATTACTAATTTATTACTATAATTTTGAGAGCGTAAAAAGGTAAATCATAATTGTGAATAATAATATATTTTATTTATTATCTACAATTGTATGAATAATGGGATATGAAATATATCCATTAGTACATGCGACTTTGAATATCTTACATGAATTCGATTCGCAAGACTAATATTCTATTTCGCCTGGTTCACTAACAATATGAATGCCTAGAGAACCACTTTTAAATCTGGAATAGTAAACAAATCCCGTGCGGTCTTGTATTTTCGTCCGACGATATATAATTTTTTATTTATTTGAATAACATCTAACACACTAATTGCAGTAGAATCACGAAACATAACGGAATTGTTTCTATCATCGTCAATATTTAATCTCTACGAATCAGTTTTTAAAATTTTAAACTGTTTCTCTCCTTGTGAAAAATTTAATGTGTTACGAAAGTGTTCTTTTTCAGCCTGAAATCCTTTTTCTCTTGCATCTTTATTACCATGTAAACTGTCTTTTATGAGTTCATACTCTGTTAACCTTCTTGATATTTGTTGCAGTGGTTTGTCGCCTTTTCTTAATAATTTTTTAATTGAACAAAGGTAATTTTCGAAGGGAAACGCACTGAATTTTTCTAAGGAACCGTAAATTTTCACGGCCTTGGCTATATGTAACAAAGCATGTACATTAAAAGTTACATTTTCCTCGCCATAAATAGTTTGAAAACTTTCTATGACTTCCACATTTAAAGCTTCAGCATAATCTATCTTTGCAGGATCTCTTACTAAATTATTATTTGTTAAGATAACCATGCTTATATGTAACTTCAAGAAATTACGGTAAACGCCGGAAGGCAAAATATTGTGCAAAATGAAAGGATCAAAATAAAGTAACAAATGGCGGAATTCTGTGGCTTTCCACTGTTTCCAAGAACTTAATGACCTACATCGCCTGTTAAAGTCATCAGGCAAAACATGTTTCAAAATTTCGAGTGAATCTGAAATGGCATCGATATTATCTTGCCGAAGCTTATACTTCTTATTATTTCTACCTTTGTTACCTAGCCAATGCCTTATCAATTGTCGCATGATGCCTAAATATACTGCATACATACTGTCAATTGGTACATTCGACACCAATCCAACATGAGGCAATTCATTTAAAATAGAATTACCTCGTTGGTAGTCATGCAAATACTCTAAATTTTTAAAAGACTCATCCGTTCTTAACGTTATATTACAATATTCCAATAATTTGGTTTTATTCCGTAATGGGAAACACACATAATTATAGTAATCTCCTTCTATTTTACATTTGCTGCAACTATTATAACCACTATGGTACCTAGTGCATAATATAAATGACTTAGCTGGGTAGACGAAATTAAAAAAATTTTTCATTGTGTTCTAATCCCGTTGATAGTAGTGCTTTACCTTCTTCTACAAACTGTTTAAAAAAAACATTCGGATCTTCAGGTTTATGAGTACCGTGATAGATACCTACGACATACACAGTTTCGCAATCGTAATCTTTACACAGAATAGTCCGTAAGCCTTTTTCCGATGATTTTCCGGTAATTGGAGCTCCATCAATATTAATAAACAGCTGTACGCTACAGAAATCATGCAGCAGAACAATGCGGCTCATAATAATTTTTTTACTACGTTTCCGAGGCCCATATGACAATAATGGCCTGTGTCCATGTTAACAAAGTTATTACTAGTTGGAGTTTTTAGCAACGTTCGTGGATCTTTTGGAAACGTAGTTTCAGTATATTTATTCCGTATCGATAGTAATCCCCTGAAGGCATTATGGTTTATCTTATACTCTAAGACCCATTGCGTTAAATCGTTTTTAAATTCTTTATCACGCATCTGATATTTATTTAAATAATAGTAACTTTGGTCAGTATATGTATAATTTTACCATGAGGATGATAACACCAAAACTGGGGGACTAAGCTAATAAATTCCTATTTTTAAAAATTCTATTTAAAACCAAATATAAAAAATATTAGATTTAGTAGACTGTATGGGTATCATGTGGGAACCATGTAACATATATATGGAAACCATGTTTTTTCAACTGGGATCCCACTGAGAAATCTTTCCAAAAGCCCACGTGGTTCTTTCGTGGTTTCCATAAGACACTATATGGGAACCATATAGAAATCATGTGGAATCCATATGATTTCCATGTGGCAACCATGTGAGACTTTTCAGGTGAGCGCCCTAACAGTAAAAATTATTTATCAGTAAGACAACACATCTACATAATATTACAATTGTATGATAAGTCATATGTCAAAGTTTGAGTCTGTTTTTTAAGGACCCTACTAATTTTGTACAATAATTTTTTTATTTTATCGCATGTTTTTAGAAATATAAATATATGTAAAAAGTAATATTTTTAAAAAAAATTTTCGGAAAATTCTGTTGTCGTCGTCCTGTGGACATTCAAAATTTTCACACTTTTTTGGCATTTTGTCTATCTTATTTGTGTACATATTTGTGCAGCATTATTATTTTTTTATGACTTTCATGTTTTTTATCATTCTTATAATTATCATGATTTTATTGATTTTTGACATTTTTATGATTTTGTCTTTTTTATGTTTTTATGATAGTAAAATTTTGCTGATTTTTGAGCGTTTTGAATATTATTTTCAATTTATGGGTTTTACGATGTTTATAGGCTTTATATGTTTTATCAGGTTACGGGCTTTACGACGTTCATGGGTTTGATAGGGTTTAAGGGATTTGCGATGTTAATAGGTTTATGTGTTTTACTGAATTTTTGCGGGTTATGGGGATATCGCGTCTACGATGTTCATACGTTTTCTGGGGTTTATGTATTTGATTACAAAATAACACATATCTAAAGAATCGATGAAAATAATAAATAATCTCATAGTTAAAATTAAATAATAAATAAGTTAGAACTTTTCTCTATGTAAATCCCATAAGAAATTAAAAGAACCTCGAATGACCAGTAAATATTATTTAGAAAATCTGAAAGAAATGATTATATCGATAGTAAAGAATATGTAACCGAAAGATTTTTTTTAAATTTGAAAAGTCGATTTTTTTGGGACGCTCCAATTATGTTCGCACACCGGAAAGTGAGTCTTTTTTTTAATGTTCCGGGGTGGATAGTAGTGCCATCTACCGTTGTATAACCGAAGTGGGGCTTTTTGACTGAAAATTGATTAAAATCAATCAAAAAGACTCACTTATTTTATGCGACTGTAGATGGCACTACTTTCCACCCCGGCACATTCGAAAAAGGATCACCTAACGCTGGGTGTACGTGAGCACAGAGTTAAAGCAAGAACATAATCGGTTGGAAATTATGTTAAAAATGTAGTTTTTTGTGATATTTAACTACTTATGTTCGATTTTTAAAATTCTTTCTGCATAGTGATGGTTATTCACCACAATTAAGCAAAGATGCGACTTGATAGGTGCTGTCTTATAAAGCAAATTATCGCAACCGTGCTCCGTTATACCCCACTCTCCGATATTCCCCAGTCTCCTCTATTAGGTTTAAGAATATCGATATTTCTATTAACAACTTCTTTTTTAGACTTTATCTGACGCGAATCACCGAATTATTTCGTAAAAATTCAACATTTTGTATAAATCATTTTCTATACACATATGTAATTTTCATATATGCTCTCTATCTTATGTTTTTTATAGCACTACGTGACCTAAGTAGTCCTTTATTGCACCGTACTTATCGCTCTCCCTAAGCTCGGACGCTATCGCACGGTGCAACAATGGACTGCTTAGGTCAAGGATAGGTGTGAGAGCGGACTTACGGCAGGCAGTACTTCAAAATAGTATACTATACTCGTGTCATAAGTCGTACTTAATACACGCCGTGCTATAAAGGACTACTTAGGTCACATGTATCGTAATGTACTATAAATGGTTTGGGTGCTGCAAAAAATGCGACGAACGTAATGGAATTAAGGTGGTTCGAACGTCACTCCCGAGTCAATTGATTGTGTACAAAAACAAGTTACGAAAATCTTATTTAATTCTTATTTAATGTATGTAAATAATATTTTAAGATAATTTAAAATTGCTATAACACAAAAAATTATGATTTTTTCGTCACAAAAATAATATTTTTACGCTCACATAATTCACTTTTTCAAGCTTTGAGGTTAGAATTGCAGCATTTTCGTACTTTTTAAATAAATATCCCTTTAATAAGTCCGGCTCCCCGTTATTTTTCATTGCGTTATTAAAAAGTAAAGATTTCCTTCTTTTATACCTTAGTTTTTTAGTTTGACGCTGAAGTTTTTTGAAGAGATATCTTAATATTACTGCTCAGAGTCGCGTCGACTCCCATAAGACGTATATGTAAAATGGACGATTTTTAAGTAATGTTTTTTGTAAAATTTATTTGGAAACTGTCTCTAAAATTTTTTGAGAGGATACATTTCATGTTCATAAATAACCTGTATAAAACTAGATAAGCAAAATTATGACATTAACAACCAAAGGTTATGTTTTCAGAATCAGAAACATAATCTATTAAGTATTATTTTGATTTAAGGTGATGATAAAGCCACCAGTCACAGACAAATACGAGGAATCACTTATCTCATTTTATTTTCAATTTTTAGTAAATATCTCTATGAAACGTTATTATTGTACTAAAAAAGAACAACTTTCCAGAGAGATATTTTCTCAAAATTAAAAATTGAATGAAAACAGTGATTCCCCGTATTTAACGGTAACAAGAGAGTTTAGCATCACCTTAAAGGTATTTACATGTTATTATATTGTTATATTGTTCACCTATTACCAATTTACGTATTTACTTAAAAATGCAAATAACCTTAAAAATTCAAGTTTCAGATACATCGTGTTTTTTATTTAAGAACTCAATAACAATATTATGTCTCACATATATATTAAACAATCAAAATACGAAAATAATCTCAATATCCAAAGAACTAGGTTTATGAAGTATTAGTGCATATATTTATTTTGTTTATGTAAAATTAGTTTCCTTACATTTGATTATTTACCATCCTAAATACAGGCTTGGTTTCAAAACTTGTATGGATTATGTAAGGAAAACTATTTTCACACACATTTATGATCAACTGATTCATTTTCTATTATCAAAAAGAAATTATGTATTTGAATTAGATTTATTTGGACGATTTATAATATATTCTATTTTTATATTTTCTACTCTGATTAATTTAAAATTCAACCCTTTCATTTGATATCTATGGCCAATTAAAACATAATAATTACTGTTACTTATAAAGAAAATTATCGCCTACATCATGTGTTCAGCTAATGTGTTTATCTTTGAAAATGTTGTCATTGATGAGCAGTTTATGCATTAAGAATTCACATATGCCCTGCTGGAAATAATTTATGTGGATAAACGTGTGGAAACGTGAAAAAATATGTACAAATGTGAGAAAATATGAGAAAATGTGAGGAAATATGAGAAAATATGAGGAAATATGAGAAAATGTGATTTCAAATAATAGCGGCACGTTTTGTCACATTTTCTCACATTTTTGAACGTTTATGAACATTTTCTCACATTTTGGCATATATTTTCACATTTTATCACATTTTCTCATAGAGATAGAAAAAAAATTGTACATAATAGGTTCAGTGTGCATATTTATTCACATTTTCTAACATTTTCTAACATTTATTCACATTTATTCACCTTTTTCACATTTATTCATATTTTTGTGCAAAATCTATTTGTTTGAAGGGTTTTTTTTCATATATTTTCTCCTTTAAATATGTAAAAACATGAGAAAATGTGCATAAATGTGTACACATGTGTAAAAATGTGCCAAATAAACGTGCCAATACGGTTCAAAATGAGCCACTTATGCACATTTTCTTACTTTTTTCACATTTTCTCACACTTTTGCACATATGTCTACATAAATTATTTCCACCAGGGTGAATAAACAATTATTTACTACTCAGAAATTATAATTCTAGTTTTTAAATAAAGCATGTTATAAAGCACATATTTGTACATTTAATTGATATTATTATTATTTATTTATTACTTTTCAAGAAAGAAGTAAATCAATCAATAACATTATTTTGTGATAACTGCTTTTCATATGAAAGAAACATTATATTTCTAAATTTTCATTTTTTAGGTTCGATATGCTTTCTGACTACTTTTATATGTAAATATTATGAATTAGAACTGTAGTTCTCATCATTATAAATGAAAACTTACGTGTTAAACTATATTTAACATTAATTTTTACAATAAAAGTTGATGGATATATCAAGTTTTATGTAGTTATATATAGTACGATCTAGTCTACCTATAAAGGCCGTTATAGCCAATATGGGTACAACGATATGATTTCTACCCGGGTAGTTAAGTGGATTATGGTGTCAAGTGAAATAAGTTTTTTTGTCAATAAAGACCATTTATTGAACATTTGTGCAAAGAAATATAAAATAAGAGATTTACTTTCATTTTCTGAATTGCTAATCATATCATAGTCAAGTAAGACGAGTGACAATCAAGAGATAGGATTATAGGAAACTTGATATTGGCATCCAAACATGATTAATAAAATGTTCCATTTTTAAAGAACCTTTTAAATACAAAAAATAACATGCTAAAAATGTATCTCCTGCTATATAGTTCTTAATATTTTTGATTGAAACTTTTTTTTTACGTGTTTCTGAGATGATTCTGAACAACTTCTCGCTTGGTTTTGGCATATTTTGTAGATCCAAAGATAGAAAATAAAAAACGCTAATTTTCAATAGTGCCAACCATTAAACTATTAGCACAAAATTTTAGTCACAGAAGAGCTGAAGTGACTTAGAGTGCATTAAAAGAATGATCAAGGAAGTAGAAACATATGTCGTCAAAACAGTTGTTGGGAATTGATGGTTCTACAATTTTTAACTGCGACCAGTCATCATTTTTATTAAATCCTAAACCTAAAGAAGTGTTGGTGAACAAATTAAAAAAGACTGCTTAACTGTGTTACTTACAGGAAATGCTACAGGTGATAGCTCCACACTTGGTACTACATACATTGTTATGAGACAATAGAAAAATGAAAAGGACGACAAAATCTATCGGTCAATCAAAATATGGATGGGTGAATCAAGAGAATTTCTTCGATTTCATCACTGGGACATTTTACTAATGATGTTTGAATAACAATATAGAGTTTCCTATAATCCTATTTATTTATGGTCACTCGTCTCACTTGACTATAACGCCGTGATGATTAACAATTCAATACAAGTATTACTTTAAAACATTATATTTTATCATATTTATTACAATTAAGACAATTGTTTAAGCTGATTGAAAAGAAAACACATAAATTTAATAGACTTAAAAGTCTTGAAGGTTATCCATTATTATAGCTGATTAGGAATTGGGACAATGATGGTACTTATCTCACATCTAATTGTAACTAATGCCAATGGATATATAATTTTGGTATATATAATACATTGAGTATAAGTTAAAAGTACCAAACTCAATCGCTATATTACAAAAGTTTTCCTCAAATTGGAAATATTACTTGTACCTTGGAACTTGTAAATAATTAAAAATTATTCTATACATTCCAGGTAGAAGTATTTTTGTGAAATAGTCAGCTATGCATCTCAACTTACATTCGGTCCCTATATAATGTAACTAGTTTCCAATAGCCCTACTATATCTTTTATGCGATAAATACAAATACTATATCTGCTCTTTATTTTTTATCAAATGTTGCACCTACATCATTATTTTACAAACCTACATGATCTTTATTTACACACCTATAATAATTATTTTACAAACTATAAAAGCAAGTAGTAAAAGTACATTAAATTTCCATTATATTCACTAAATGTGATGTCCCTTTGGCTTCCAATCTTTTTTGTATTCCCAATCGATTGTAAAAACTACAAACTACAAGTCTGACTGACTTTATCTTGTACAAATCGGTTCCTTATAGTAAGCACTACAGGGCTCAGCTCTGAATCTTATAGTAAAATTACATTAAAAAAAGTTAAATTACATTAGCAAAAGTTTGGTATGATTACAATATTGAGGTTAGCTGTCAATGCGTAAACACCCTATAATATTTCCAATTAATCAGAAAAATAACTCATCAGATTGACTTTATCTTGCATGCAACGGCTTTAGTATAGAGAGCACTACAGGGTTCTGCCCTTAATGTTTCCCTGCCCTGCTGAAAATAGGTTTTTAAAATTCGTTAAAATACATAGAGCTAATATTCAATAAATTTGAAAGACCGTTCTTGATCATACTTCTACCTATTAAAGATAATTATAAAACATAGAGGTTATTAGAAACCATTTAAAACAATTAAAAGTCATAAGATATAGTTAAAAATTTTCAATAAACTTTAGTTGGTTTTTAATAATTAAATTCAATTTAAAGACATAGGAATTCATTGGACGTTATCCAGAAAAAAATAATTAAAATTCATTAATTTAATTGTTTTTTAAACTGTACACGGAGAAAAATCGTCTAGTAAATTTTACTAAATAGTTTAGTTGCAAATAATTTAAATACATAGGAATTTATTGGATATTATTCAGAAAAAAACAATTAACGTTCATTCATTTATTTGTTTTTAATAAATTTATGCAAGTGCATTAAAGTTTATTAAAATTTATAAAGGTCTATACTGAAATTGAACATTAAAAATTTTTAATGTCAATTAATTATAAAAATTCATTAAAGTTGATTCAATATTATTAAAGTTAATTCATAGTTTGATAATTGAAATGTCGATGTTCATTGGAGTTATAGAGGTTAATTAAAAATGATTGGAATTTAAAAAATTTTAATGAAATTTAAAAACCTATTTTCAGCAGGGTGCATTCTATACTTTAAAAGTATAATCACTAAATGAAAAAGCACGATTTTAGCTCCGACACCCCCTAATTAATACTCGTACTTTCAGGACTATAAAAATTTCTTCGTAGGTCGTACAAGACCACAGGAAAACTATTTTTTTACAATGATGTATGACCCACCGGTGAGTCGACCTGCTATTTAAGCTAGGAACCCTATACCTTCAGCATAGAAATAGACTGCGAAGTATAGATTGCAGGTCACTTACGAAAAGAAATAATACAGCGATCAATGCAAGAAATTAGAAACAGAAGATCAGTAAGTGAAGAAACAGTTGCTTCCTTTATAAACAATAATTGAAGAGAAATAATGTGGCATGCAGCAAGTTCTTCCTATTTGTAAGTTAAAACAAATACTTATATAGGTCGTTTATGATCTTCGCATTTAACACAAGGTATACGTAGCCAATAATTAAACTTGAAAAGACATATTTTACTAAATCAAAACTTATTTAATATTCATATATCGAAGAATTAAATTTAATATTTAATAATATCCTAACCTTAAAAAAACAGCAAAGCAGATTACTGCGAGAAATCTGGGGCACGTAGCCACAAACAGACTGTTGTCAAAGATATCTTGTTTGGCGCAGGTATTAGCCCCGGAGGCTATGTCCTGGTGGGAACAGCTTCTTCCCCTTACAATTCGATCAATAGTCAATTGATAGACGATTATTAGGATTATAGCAATTTATCAAGCTAAAAATACATTTTATTTAATCAATACTTGTTTAATAATTAAATAAAATTATGAAATTTAATATTTAGTAGATATGCTGTAGGCATACTGACTCATGCAGGTTCTGTATCACCCCCTCCCCTGTCAAAGTTATCCAGTATTAATAGTGTGTATAAGCCCTATCCCTGTTTGTCCCCTTCTCAAATTTGTCAGCATTCGTATTGTATCTTTTAAGCCCCTCCCCTGGATTTACCCCTCTCAAAGTGATACAGTATCCGTAGTGTGTATAAGGCCTATGCCTGGTCTATCCCTCCTCCAATTTTTCCCGGATTCGTAATGTGTGTGTGTGTTTTAAGCCCCTCCTATAGTAGATAGGCTATAGGCATACTGGCTCATGCGGGTTCTGTATCACCCCCTCCCCTCTCAAAGTGATCCAGAACCCGTTCGGATTCTAAATCACCCAGAATGATCCAGAATCCGAAATCGAGAGAGTGGGAGAGCTTCCCTTTCTCTCACGTAAACCAGAATGCCTAAAGTGTTTTCTACTTTTTTTTTCTTTATTTTCTTTGCAAATGTTTAAAGGAGTGATAGAATAATTTTATGAGTTTGACGGTGTGCAGTGAGCAGACAGTCTTGTAGATGGGATTATGGTTTGTACATACTGTAACGCACTTGACTATATAAGTTTTTGACGGATAGCCGTATTACTGAATGTTATGAACTGCAGAAAAATTGAATCGTTGCAGCCATGTCTGTTTAAATTCTCCCATGACAAAAATTTTGGTAGCATCGTGTGAAGAGCCACGGAGTAATAATCCAATTTGTGAGTAGTCAAGCCCATCCGTGTTCCAGGCTATTCCATGATAATGATATTCCAGCGAAATGTTTTCCCTTTGCAATTTGACAGAGAGTCTTTTCCATGAAAAGGGTTTCTTGAACAGACGAACGATAGGATCACCACTTTCATTGAGTGGAATGATAGCTATTTCTTTTAAAACATAATCATCTCTCATTTGCTTGAAACCAATCATGTCTACTGCATACTCCATCTTGGAATGAGTGTTGAAACGAAAGTGTGTTGGATAATATGCTGTTTAGAGAAGGTTCTTGATATCCCTACTGATGGGATTGTACTGAACGATGCGATCGTGTAAGATCATGCAATAAGTTGAAGTGTTAGCTGAAAAATCGTTTTTAGACTTAAACTCTAGACGGACATCGAAAGGAGCACTCCTACATATACATTCTTTTTGTCGTGAATAGTCAATAACTATGCGTGGTTTAAGGTAGAGAAATTCTGACTTTGTCAGCAGTGGTTGTGGATCTCTTCCATAGTAGGTGATTTGAAAATTGTCGAGATTCATATTGTTATATGGATAATATTGAGAATTCAAGAAAAGTCTCACATTACTAATCTCACAATGGTCAAATCGACTGGCATTTTCAGTTTTCACATTTTTTTTCTTGGTTTGTAGTCCGAGAATGATAAAACGAGGTTTTTCTAATTGGTTTGAAGTTTTCACTGTCCAGACATGTTTATTCGTGCTTGGAAGTAGAGCATATTCAAATAGCTCCCAAGATCGATAACACATAGAGATATGATTATCTTTGCCAATAAAATTCAGCAGCTGGATCTGTTGTTTATCAGATGCAATAACATATGGCATTAACCACTCTGTCTTCGTTATTTTTCCCTGGTAGTCTGCATATGAAGTTACATTAATTGCTACAGTACATTCCTGAATTATTGGATTCAAGTCATTTCTCGACCTTGTGAGAATGAGTTCATGTTTCACGTTAACTATAATTTTTTTATATTGTTCTGCAAAACCCAAGATCATACTGATGGGAATGGAAACATCAAAGTTGCTGTGTGCATCTACCAAAGTTTTGCTTTCTTCTCTAACGTAAAACCAGCCTGCATTTTCTAACGTGAGAATCTGATTCGGATTAAATGATGTCCAACCTTTCAGGAGACTGCTTAAACCAACATTTTTACTTTTATCTATCTCCACAGTATTAATTTCGTAACGAATTTCATCAAACAGATAGCGAATGCCATTGTTCACGAATTTAGTTTTAGCTAGTGCTGTTCCATCTGGTTTTTGCAGATGGTAAGAGACATAGAATTTGATGTTGGATAGAAATACGAATTTCATCACTATTATCAAAGCTTAGTGTCGAGTATGGTTGATGTGCGTGAACCTCGTAATGAGCTATAGACTCATCGAATACGACACCTGATTGAATGCTTATAATTTCGTCAATTTTTCTGGAAGCAGCGGAGAATTATACATGCGAATTTTCTCCACGAACTTTTAGACCTAGGCTTCTGAGAAACTGAATGCTCTTCCGTGTTAACGGTTTGAGTTTCTTCGGTCGAATGATGACCGATTGATATGTTGGTTGACTTATATGCAATCTAGAATTGTAAATGATACCCATTATACAGATTTGATGTGGAGTCTAATAGAAATTTCTTCTCCACGGAAATTCACTAAATTTCCATCTTGATCTACGATTTGAATTTGAAGATGATCTATGCACTTGACACTGAGTGGTAGATATATGACATGAGATGGAACTTACAAGATTTTATATCCTGGTGGAACTCTTGGAAAGAAGTCATGGATTGTATGAACTTTTTTCTTGTTGATGTAAGCACCTGCGGTAATATTGCACTCCACTCTGAGTGCGTTGATTTTCAATATTTTCACAAGTAAATCAGAACTGTGATGAGTTTTTTCCTTGAAAATGCGAGGAGTAAAGCCAAGAAGAACGCCTATTGAATAGTGAGGAGTGAGATCTAACGGATGACTGCAATTAATTTCACTTCTGAGAGTATTGTTGTTAACTCTTAAAGAAAATTCAATTCCTTTAGATTTCAAAGTTTCTTGTAAAAATGTATTAATAGCATAGCTCTAATTAATCTCGTAACTGACAGTAGGGATAGTGATAATATTTCCATTCACATGAAGTTTATTATTCGAATAGTCCACATTGGGAATCGAGTTGAATGTTAAAAGTTCAACTAAACCCAAAACAAAATTTTTATGCTGAGGTAGTTCAATTGAAGGAAAATATTGTGCTTCTAGAACAGAAGATTTTCTTGAAAGACTCAAAGTGAAACTGTCTTCCATGACTGGAAGAGAATGATTTACATTCGTTTGCAATCTTCTCTTTTATATTCTTCCGGTTGAGAATTGAAGTCAAAGTTGACTACAAATGAATGAGTCAAAATTTTGATATCTTTTATAGTTATATTTTACTTCTTTCACGTTGAAATATAACATGAGCTCTATGGGAGGTTTTAGATCACCAAAAGTGTGAAAATAAATTACTCTGGAACTATGTTTTCGATAACACACCCAGTAAGTGCCTTTATTTTTCATTTCATCCAAGTTAACAATAGCAGATTCATTACTCCATGGACCATCGGAAGGCAGATTATTTCTCATAAAAACACCTCGGAAATCTGGAATTTGCAACATATGAGCATATGTTAGAACATCATAGTCAGTCAGTGGACGATTTGGCAAAGTTAAATCGAAGTTTTTCTTTTTTTAGTAACTTGACCATGACCAACCAGGGCGCGCTCCGATCAAGTTTAAATAAAAAGATCTTGCACCTCGCGAGTTTTTTTATAAATCATTCCTGGGATATCTTCCGATGATTTTAAGCCTAAAATGAAAATAATCCCTAGAGGGATTTTCAAATAAACTCGATATTTGATCATTTTCGTAGGTTATCGTGACTATTTTCTATATTGCATCTTGTATTTAGATTTCTTAGGTTTTAAAAATATATTTCAACATCAGAAATAAGTTTATAAATGCTCAATAGGTATTAAAAATTTTAAATTCATAAAAATTTTCAAAACCGTATTCGAATTTTCAAACTTTGCGATCATTTTATTACATTAAAAAAATATCTTTATTATGTACAATAATTAAAATGAATGTAAACTATTATATTCACATAAAGCACATTGCAACCTCTCTGCATATTCTGGATGGTTCTTAAAAACTTTATATTTCTCCCACACAGATTTGAAATCAGCATGGACAGATTCCATAGCCTGTTCACTATAAAGTCCAAGTCCCGTCTGAACTTCTTCGCAAAAGTTAGGCACATGAAAAAATACTGCATGAATTTTGGGCGTTATTGGTACATTTAAATGTAAATAACTTTGCTTGAAGGCATTAATCTTATCTTTGAAAGATGGGTCAAGATTTTTTCCAAAGCAGGCATGTACAACATTTTTGAAGTGCTCAAAAGCATTTACATATTTCAAACATCCCAAATTGTGATTTCGTGAACGCAGGAAATCAAGTTTGTCTAATAATATCTTGCACGAATTGCCATTAAAACTTGCATTACCCTGACGTATATCACGAGTGACATGGCATGATTGTGCCCATAGAAGAGCGTCTTTCTCGAATTCAGCCAATAAGTGTCTATACAATGTATTTACTACACCTAGCATCAAATGAAGTTCAGGTGGAGGTATTATCTGAAGAAATGCTTTGTCTACATCAGTTGATAAAAGAGGCGGATGAATACAATTTTTATGATTCTTCGCATCTTTTTTGACAGATCCGGCTTGATGCTAGTTTATATAATTTTGAAACGTATTATTTATTGTCCTCGGTATTCCACAGCTACTTAAATCATTTTTCGATGCGAAACACCAAGTGCAGGGGTAAAAGCTGCTATGCGACATGATGCCAACCATAATATTAGCAAGTTTTAAATCTGTCGCAATAGTTCCCTGAAAGTTGTTTATTTTTATTGCAGACCACAGCTGCGATACATTTTCATAATTTTCTTGAGAACTGTTTGCTAATGCTAGTATCAATAATTTGTTAACACCTGAATCCTTAAACCGTTTAGCAGAAATACCATCTTCGAACTTTTGCCGGTGTCTATTTAGCTTTTCATTTTCTGAAGTAGATTGAATGGATAAACATATCTTCAGAAAACCCCCTCCCCCGTCAATACCAAACTTCAAGTGAAATTCAGACAATGAGCGTTTTTCTTTAATGTGTTCTATTAAACCATCAAGATTTTTGCAGTAAGCGACTGTTTCGGCTGCAGATGAAACTTTGTCAGCCTTGACGTGAACAAAGTCAAAGTTTTTAGTACCAAAATAATCATCAACACAGTGACTTTTAATTGATAGTTTTTTTTTCAAATGCGGTTCCACGACCTTAGCATTCTTCGTAGCTACTCGTAGTATTTAAAAAAATTTATATGAATTTTAAAAGTTTAATAAGTATTAAGAATTTATAAACTTATTTCTAATATAGAAATATATTTTTAAAGCCTAAGAAATCTAAATACAAGATGCAATATAGAAAATAGTCACGATAACCTACGAAAATGATCAAATATCGAGTTTATTTGAAAATCCCTCTAGGGATTATTTTCATTTTAGGCTTAAAATCATCGGAAGATATCCCAGGAATGATTTATAAAAAAACTCGCGAGGTGCAAGATCTTTTTATTTAAACTTAATCGGAGCGCGCCGTGCAACATGAGGTTTCATAAATAATCCCATTCCAGTTTTAAATGGTTTAAGATAGAGACCTTCGCCTAAAGCAATAGCTTACATTGCCTTATTATATCTCTTACTTTCTTCATGGTTTTTCTGTGCAGCTTTAGCATCATTTACTGGTTTAACTATTCCTGCAGGTCCCCCTACCAGAGCACCGGTCGCACTTAGTCCTGCAAACAGCGGTATGAGAAACGAAAGAACTCCACCAATTTTTTATGGAATTGGAAGAACACGTGGAATGATAACTTTCCTGTTACCACCAACTTTCTTAACAACTTGACGTGCACCTTTCAAGGCGGATTGAATAACCTTGCGGGAACATTTACTTGGTGACATTGATTCTTTAGCAGCCGCCACTAACTTACTACATTTTAGACACATTCCAGTTATTCCTTTTAATTTCATAATATTTGTAACAGCAAAAGCATATTCTTTTTCAGCAAGACTGGAATCCTTGTATTTGACACGCTGCCAAGCTTTATCAGCGAGCTTCATGTCAGCTGCTTTACGATCTCCATTTTTATCAGAGTACACTATGTCATGTTCTTTGCATGCCTGATCAAGCGGATTAATTCCAGGATCACCTCTTTTCAATCGTTTTTTCAATTTAGTTCCGGGACCACAGTATTCATATCCAGGAAGATGCATTTCAATCGGCAAAATATTGATCACTTTATCAAGCAATCCATAACCTTTTGGTTGTTTCCGAGATTTATGTAGGATCATCTCTTTTCCAGTGTTGTTTTATAACTAAAGATCAAAATATAAAACATGCGTTTATATTTCCATAGTTCAATGTCAAACTAGACTTTGTCACGTGAACATGGATTTTAGCGAGCAGAAGGTCAAACTCCCCGTCACAAACTTTGATTTCGGAAAACAGAAGAGAAGGAAGCATCATGGAGAATTACTACCCGATACTATACGATCAGTATTCTGCGGGCCATCTAACTATTGAAAAACAAATAGTTTATCGGCTCTAATTACACATCCGAATGATCTTAGATTTGAAAAGATGTATGTATACTCTAAATCCTTGAATCAGCCAAAGTATCAATTTTTCGAAAAAGTTTTGGAACCGATGAAAGGTGTATTATATCTACCTTTTAGTGAGCATGAATCTGTAGTATCTCCAGATGAAGCCCGACCAAATTCAATTATGATTTTTGATGATGTGACTTGTGAGACGCAGGACAACGTCAGAACATTTTTCTGTATAGGAAGACATAAAAGTGTAGACAGCTTTTATCTATGTCAGTCGTACGCTCATATATCGAAACACCTCGTAAGGGACAATATTAATATGTTAGTAATTTATCGTCAAGACGATGTTAATTTAAAAAATATCTATGAAGATCATGTCAATACTGACTTAACTTTCAATGAATTTCGAAATCTTTGTTCTGAATGCTGGAAGAATGATAAGTATGGATTTGTTGTTATCGACAATGATAGAGTGATTGATGATGGTCGATATAGAAAAGGATTTGACTGTTTTGCATTAAAAAAGAAGTTATGAATCCGAAGCTTACAGTTCAGTTGTAGACAGCATCTCGTTAGCATGTCAGACTTCAAGAAAGAAACGAATATTCTCAGCGAGCTCTTGCGAGTACGTCAGGCTATTAAACAAAAATACTCTTTATTGAAAAAGGAGAGAGAAGATTTTGAAAAAGTTATTGGTCATACATCATTACACCACTCGAGAAGCTCGTCGATTCGAAAGTCGAAAGCTTGCCACCTTCTAATCACATTTTGAATATAGACAGCAACAGGAAACCGAGGAAGAGATTGAGATTCGATCGATCAAGTTATATAGTAAACGATATAAATGAGTCGGGTTCCGCATATGATGATGATGATGATGCAGATTTTTCTTCGATGGATGGCACAATGATGAATTCAAAATTCAAATCTGCGCTTGAAGGAAATGAATCAAGTGACTTTTTATCATTGTTATCATATACGGAGTGCGGAACGTCAATGAAGTGTATATGATTGGCGATCCAGAAATTCAATTTCATGATAAAATGGTAAAAGTGAGAGATAAAAGTTATCTTAAAAGTGGGGGTCTAATGGAATTACTCTTCAAGAAACAACCAGATGACAATCTTATAAGTTGATCAGATCGAAAAAATTATCGCAGCATCCTGGAAGCATCAAATGCTCATCGGAAAAGATACAGCAAAGATGAGAGTATACGCACTTCGAAGAGTAGAAAAAATATGAATATCATAGAACCCATGCTCCCCAGCGATCGTAAAAATAAATCCACCTCCGGAAGAGGCCTCATACCTGAATATAAAATAGCAAAGAAAAATTCTTCTATAGATCTAGTCTACTGGGATGAGCCAAACGAGCTTATCGAGCGACTGCGATTATTAGTCGCGGAACGATCTGCTGGAAATAACAATCACGACAATGAAATACAATCGATCATTGAGGAACTACGTGAGGCTGAACGTATATATTGAAACGCATCTTTTCTTATAAGATCACTAGCATCATGAGTCTCGACGTGTTCGGAAGATAACTTGAGGGCACGCAAGAAGTGATTCGCGGTCTACCAGGCATTGGTTATAATCTTACATTAGATGGTAATTTTGATTTACAAAATAAAAGGTTATTTAACCTTGCTTATCCAAGTCAGCATAATGATGCAGTCACCTTGGAAGTACTTCTGACAACTATAAGTAAATAAGTTAGAAATCTAACTAACATAATGGCTGTAATGAAAGTTGACTTAGAGATTCCCATAAACACTGAATTTAATAAAATCCATAATGTTCTTTCCCATCTTAAAATTCGATTAGATAATCTTGAGACAAATTTGAAAGAATCCTTTGAAAAAAAAAAATTCTGACTCAATAAAAGTTTCATAATCACGTTTCTTAATCATGCTTCTTAAACCTTAAACATATTATCGAAAAAAAAATGGATCGACAAAAAATAGCTGAAGGGTTGCACAAACCAGCTCGCCGCATCTACCAGCGAAGAAAATATGATATACGTGGAATAGATGAGACTTGGCTGGCTGATCTTGTAGAAATGATTCCATACGCCAACGAAACAAAGATTTTCGCTACTTACTTACTGTCATAGATACATTTTCAAAGTATGCATGGGCCATACAAATCAAGTCAAAGAGTGATAATGATATTACTCTAGCTATGGAGTCAATACTGAAACAAGAACGCGTACCGACAAATCTACAAACTGACCAAGGAAAAGAATTTTACAATTCAAACTTTCAGAAACTCATGAAGAAGTACAAGATGAATCTATACTCTTCGCATAGTAATCTTCATGCAAGCATATGTGAGCGTTTTAATAGGACTTTAAAAAATGCAATGTGGATAGAGTTCAGAAAACAAGGGAACTATAAATGGTGGGATATCCTGCCTGAGTTGGTGAAGGCTTACAGTTCAAGAAAACATCGGACAATAGGAATTTAGCCTAAAAATGTGATGCAGGCAAATGAAAGAGAGGTCAAGAAGCATTTTCCAAAGGAAAAGTTACCTGTGAAAAAACCGAAATTTAAAGTAGGAGATAAAGTGCGAATAAGTAAGATAAAACATGTTTTTGAAAAAGGTTATACGCCAAATTGGTCTACTGAAATTTTCACAATATCACGAGTTGTAAAAACCAATCCGGTAACTTATCATGTCAAAGATTATTATGATAAACCCGTCTCTGGCGGCTTTTATGTGCTGCACCATGTACTGATGATCTTTTTCCAAGTCTGTTACTTTCTTCCTTGGCAAGAAGTCGCGTTCAGCAATCTTCTTAAGTATAGATAGATCCATTCTGGAAAAAGTAAAAAAATAAGAACTTCTAATAGAGAAAAGATTTATTAGAGCAAAAAAACGAAAATTGGTGAGAATTAACTATGAACTTACTTAGAAATTTAGTTAAGTCTTGGTTTCTTCCCGCAAGGATGATAATTCTAGAACTCTTCGATTGCTCGAATGTGCTCCTCGTCGTGGTCTGTCTGTTGATATAGCCCATTTCCTACCACAATTTCTGCCCCTTCCATTGCCTCCTGTAATATATCCCTTCTCTCTCTTCCCTCATAGCGTATCCCCTCCATTGATGGATCCCAGTCATGCATAAACTCCTGTAACACATCATATTCAATTCTGATTTGTTCACCTTCATTGTCATAAAGTGTCATCCACTCTTGCCATACACCATTTTCATTGGCTGTTTAACCCCCACCTCGTATTTACCCCTGTCTTTCATCTTCTGCAACATCCATCCCCACTCGCGTTGCCCCACTTTCATTGGATACTTCATACCCCCTGTCCACTTCCATTCCTACCACTATTTCTTGTTTTTCAGCATCCTCCTCTATTTGAAGTGCGGCTTGCGCCATCTGCTCATCCATGATTCGGAAATGACCCCAAGGTAAAGTGTCCGTACTTTGAGGCAATAAGAATCTATTATCATCCTGAGGACTAAGAGTAATTTTATTCCGTCTTCCAGTATGCTCTATGTGCAATTTTGAACGAATGTTGCATTGATCACGTTTTACAATAATAAAATCCTGAAGACATCCTCTATAATCCTCGAAAGTTATTGCCTTCCTTACAATGCTGAATTTTATACCTTTGGGGTTTTTCACTGTCTCTCCTGCATTAACTAAAATACTGTATATTCTGCTTCGTAAAACTATAAATTTCATCATGATCTTGCCACAGCATTCGTCTTTCATTAATCCTGGGACTTTTTTATTGACACGTGGAATGTTAAACTGATTACTCTCATCATAATCAGAATGTCTTCTTTCATTATTTTATACATATTAATGTCCTCAACTTCATATATCAAACTATCAGTATTTGTATAAAGATGTTTACATTTTTTTCCTACTCGCTGTTTCATATACGAGTAATGGAAATCATAAACTAATGTATTGGACAAATCAAGGATACAAAGACCAACGTATATCGGTTTCTTGATTGTGATACTTGTTCTCTTAAGCTGAATAGCAACTAAATTTTCATCAAAGATTACACAGCTGTGAAAATATGATTGATCTATGCGTGCTTCTTCCCCATATCTGCCTGTGAACTTATTTACTAATCGTACATCAACACGAGACCGCTCTGGTTCGATACACTTTCCATAGACATCGATAATTAATAATTTAGAGAAGAGTTTTTCAAACTCATTCTTCGCTTGCTTTCTCTTCTCAGTATTTAATACGACATAAGGTTTAGCCAGGCCTTCTGCTCGAAACTCAGAATTCTATGCACCTTTTTCAAACGAAGTCCATTATTCAGCGCCTGTTTAAGTGTTGGATAGTGAATCACATACATTTTCTTATTGTTCAGAGTAGTGAAAAGTTTGTTCTGCTTTGAGCCAGGTGGTGCACGGTGCTCTGCGCAGAAAGGGAAGTCTCGATGTGCATCATGTATTTTCTCAGGATACTCCAAGTCTACTTCAGCAACGTAACCTATATCTGAATCTGGTGGTGTATTGAAGAAGCTTGGATTCTCAAAGTCAATCCATTTGAATTTTCCAATCGTTAAATGCTGTACCATCGCCCACCCATACAGATTATTTATATCAAAATATAAGAGTGTCTTCGTTTTCTGTTTCTCATCGTATGAAGAACCCATGTATGGATTGTTTGCCTTAGCACATCGATTACAACACTGGCTTATTCCTCTCCGAATGCCTGCTTCAATAAACATTAGCATGTCAATATCTCTAAGAAGCTCTAATTCTACCTTTGTCATTTTAAGAGCTGCTGAAAATGTCAACCCTGGTGTCGTGTAAAAGTGAGCAGGACATAAATCATAAGCTTTAAGAGATGTGTCTCGAAAACTTTCGAAAACGTCAGGCAATAGTAGAACATCTGTTTTTAAGTAAAGATCTGAATAGTCTCCCAATGTTTTTATATTGAACTTATCCCAGACTCGAACAGCATGCTTGTAGTCTTCTTCAGCAATATGGGAATCTGTTAGTTTATTATAAAACTCATTCTTTTCTGGCAATTTCGTAGACGATAGCTTATCAAATGCGTCTACATAATCATATGGAAATATACCTTTCCGTCTGAGAAGATCTATCATTTTATCTGTTAATCCATCTGATCGAAACTCTTTCACCGCAGTAGACACGTTTTGTAGATATGATGCAAGCTTTTCCAATGATGATGGTAGAAAACGCCAAGAATCTATGAATCGAAAGCTAATGTCGCAGTCATCTTGCATTTCGTGAACGAAATATATTTCTCCTTATTATGAGGTATTAGACTAACTCGTTCTTTCATCAATGTAGAAGTAGCGATCTCTTTCAAAATGAAGTGAGTATCATAATTGTGCAGGCGTCTCTTGATCTCCAAATTTTTGTCTGTAAGATTTATAGACAGATAATCTGTCATCAAAGCTGCATTTTGTGTAGTAACCTATGCTGTATGTTTCATGAAGTTGAAAAGCATTCTCATTCTCAGTAGGCTTCAATAAACATTCAAAATCAGCATAAATAACGAAAGGAACTTTTTCTCTCTTTTTGTAATCTTCTAATTTGAGAATGTTATTCTTTGAGTCTGGCAGATTGATTCGACAATTATTCAAATTTTTACAATGATTTTCATGAATTTCCATTCTTTTTTCATTACAGAAAACTTGTAAACACCTTTCACAGTGGTATGATTTTTTATTAGTTTTAGACAGTTGAGAACTCAGAAGACGAGACATGCTTTTGATCCGAACGTAATGGTATTTAGGCATGATTTCATCGCCATCAGCAAAATTATTTTCTTCATGCTCATCAATGTAAAAATCTTGAATGATAAGTAGATTTACATGTATATCCTTCTTTTCTGGTTGATTATTATTTTCTGGTAGATTAACATGTTGAACTTCCTCATCTGGTAGATTTACATGTTGATCTTCCTCTTCTACTTGATTTACTTGCTCAGCCTTCTTTTCTGACGTAACGTGACAAGGCGATACTTCAAATTTTGAACCATACTTTCTGAGCATGTATACATTTACTGAAATATTATTCAATTTTTCGAATTTTGAAATATCTTTCAGTTTTACTGGGAACTGTATATCACTAAAGATCAACTCGTTCTCATGTACACGATATTAATTAACTCTGTTGAAATTATATTTGCTGGGATATAATTCTGAAAGAATAGCATACTTGAAACACTGATTGTCATTGTTATGAACATTAACACATGCTTTTTTGTTTTCTATAAACTTTGGGAGAGGAATGTAAGAACTGCCCTTGAATGGACAATATTTTTTCATATTTAAACACAAACTTTTAATAATCTTCAATGTCCATCCGTAATACTTTTCCTGAAATTCTTCTAGTTGTGTAATAATGGGCTCTTTGATATAGTCTTTAAACCATTCCTCTAAATTTGTTGACATGTATACTGTGGCAATTTCACTCGTGAAATATTTAATATGGGTCATTTCCTCTCCATTTTTCTGCATAGAAAATTCTGAGATAAAATCTGAATTTTCACAGCATTGTATTCTTCTAAGCATTCTTGTACCTTAACTTTTAAGTGCTTTTGTGCATCACTTAAGAAACTCAGAATGTCAATGTGTTTTATATTTACAACTACGCCAGACTTGATTTGATTTTGGAAAGCCGACTGCACGTCTCGCCACTCTACACTAGCTTCTGTTTTCTCAAATTGTAGATTACCTCCTCATTCAAGACGTTGTTCAAATTCAACTTGCACATACGAAGGATGAGTCATGTAAGATTGACATTTCTGTTTCTCTCCTTTTGTAAGTTTAGATTTTTAAATTTTTTCATTTAATTCTTTTGTGGTGGAATTACACATGTCCAACCAATAATGAATATCGTTATTACTTAAATCATTTATACTTTGTAAAGTATCACGAAGAAGCTGAACGAGGCGTTCAAAAAGATCGATGCCATATTTGCTTTTTTTTCACTGTAATAACACTAGAATAGCACTTTACAAATGTGCACGATAGTCAAGACTAAAACTCGTTGATCACGATAGATGAACTGTGCTTGTCCAAGAAACTGCTTCCCTTTTTGTAGGCAATGTCGACGTAAGTAGAGGTAGAAAATTCAAACATCTGACCATGTATAAAATGAAGAGGAGGGAGATTTCCTTAGGTAGGGACGAATTTTCTATCATTTGAACCAACTAAAATAGTTCATTTTGGGAAGAGGAGGGAGATTTTATAAGGGAGGGATGAATTTTCTTCCGTTTGAACCAACCAAAAAGCGGCTTTTCGTCCCTCCAATGAAGAATATACTTTCTTTTTTGAACGTCCAATCCTAAAAGAGCATGAGGCGGAGTTTCTTGTTATAAAATCAGGATGAGAGAATTTTCCAAATTCATTCTCCGAGTTCACTTCTTACTGAACTAACAACTACAGAGCTGTAAGATGGCTAGCACACGTGACTACGATTTGATGTTCAGAAATGCCATACTACAATTTCAAGAAGAAAATGTTTATATTTGTGACATTCAAGGATTCCAAAGAATTGCAGAGGATTCTTTCATTTTCAAAGAAGGAAGTTTTCTCAATTTAAAGAAAACTGCTTTACCTACTGCATACCTCTTTAAACCTCCTATGACATTGGAAGAACTGACTGCAGAAGAAAAATGTATGACTCACTGGGTGGAAAAGTATCATCATGGAATTTCATGGGACGCTGGAGATATTCCTTATCATCGTCTTCATCGAATTTTCCAAATTTGCTCGCAACGGATTGATAAATTATACGTTAAGGGAGAGCAGAAAGTGCAATGTCTAAGAAATATTATACCAAATCTGTAAGTGATATATAATATGACTCTACTTTCATACTTTTTCATACTTTTTTATACTTTTTTCATACTTTTTCATACTTTTTCATACTTTTTCATACGTTTTCATACTTTTTCATACTTTTTCATACTTTTTCATACTTTATCATACTTTTTCATACTTTTTCATACTTTTTAATACTTTTTCAACTTTTTCATACTTTTTCAACTTTTTCATACTTTTTCATACTTTATCATACTTTTTCATACTTTTTCATACTTTTTCATACTTTTTCATACTTTTTCATACTTTTCCTTTTCCTTTTCTATGCTCGTATTTCTTACATTTTTGTTATTATTTACAGATTAATTTCAAACGTTGAAGACTTTGGATGTCCGTCACTAAAAACGATATCGAGCGATAAGCATTACGTATGTTTTAATCACATTCTCTGCATTAGAAGGAAACCTATATGCGCTGTACATAACGTTATCTCAATTCGAGCATGGCTACTAGATTATTTGGATTCTAAATTTGGCCAAGATCAAGTAGATATCATTTCTAAAAGGAATACCTGCTCATATGTATATTGGAAATAAATTTTTATTAAATATTCTGTAAAAAAAGAGAAGCTTGATGATTGAATAAAAAAAAAATTAAAAGAAAAATCATTGTACGATATTATTCTTTGACAAATATAAAATTAAAATATAATAGATAAAAATCTGTAGCAAACATAGGGTACATGTCGGTGTTACTGCGGATATTTTACATTAATTAGAATAAATCATTGTGTGACGTGAATTTCACGTCCCAATATATTAAAACACGGGTAGTCAATCGCGACCAAGTCACCTGTCACCAGAGCCGAGCAACTTATATTAAATAATTATTGTTATTAATGGGGGGAATTGTTATTTATTTTGTTGAGGGAATGAGGATAAGGAGTCGCGACCGAGGAAAGCCGCAGACCGGCACACACATACACACACGCACGCGCGATCGCCCTCTCTCCCGATGCACGCAGACGCGGGAGGAGAGAGGATTCACAGAAGCAGCGGCGGCTTCCTCGAGGCACACCATCTCGGCTGTAGCCACGACCAGAGTGTGAGGAGCACCGTTAGGCGTCCAGGATTAGCGACGGTGAGTGGACTGTAATTGTCGAGCTTCCCTCGGCACTTATAGGTAAAATTTTACTGAACAATTATCGTACATTGCCGCCATATGCTCGGGGTTAGTAGAATAAACTCGTGGTGGTGTGACACCGTTATATAGGATCAGTGCGCGTCCGTCCAGCAGTAAAATTACGAATATTAGTGTGGGGAAAATTACGCGATTCGGGAAAACTCGGGAAACGTGGTGATTTGGTCGTCGCGAGAGACGCGTGCGAGGGCTAGCGTAGCCATATTTGTATAGCGACCGATTCATTATGCGAAAATTGTAAATGTGGCGACCGTACGTATTATAAATGTAATAAAGCTTAGGTACTTAAAGAGCGAATTGTGTGTATTTATTATATAATCAGTGATTCCTGATTTTCCACTTCACGGAACTTCCTCTGGGAAAGGGGTTCATGCAGAGTTAGCCGCGCTTTACCTGGCGCCCATTAATATAGAGAAATTCGGTAAAGTGTCGAGCAAAAGTCTAAGAAATAGCCCTCGTAACGAAAGCCACGTTACAATTGTTCATCAGATAGACAATTCAGAATGTCAATCTGCAAAACAATATTTTTCTTAGACTATTCTATTTATCTTTTTAAACGGTTTTTCATTAAATTTTTCGTGAATGTTTCTACAATCTTGATGTCGAGAAAGTGCATCTCTAGAAGCTGGCGTCATATTGTCACTAACACAGTGATAGTTACTGGAAAATGCAGCACAAGGCTCTTCAATGCACACCATACCTTACTGTAATAAAGCTTTTGTAGCAAAAGGCTGACAGCGTATCGGCCAGAAAAAAAAATTTACAAGTACTTGCGAGTAGTAAGCCTTTCTCTAAGAATACTTATTGATGGAAACAATTTACTAGCACCTGCGCGAGAAACTTTAACGTGCACCAAGCTTTACTGTAATAAATTCTATTCTACCGAAAAAAAAAATATCTGGCAGCGTATCAGATGGGACAATTTACTTGTACCTGCACAAGGATCTTCAAACTTGCGCTATGCCTTACTGTATTAAATTCGTTTCTAGCGGAAAAAACTGGCATTTTGGCTCGAAAATACACTTTTCGAATCCATGCGCGCAGTAAGCCTATCTCAAAAGGTTGTTTATTCCTGGGAAAAGTGCCACCTGCGCGAAGTCCTTCAACGTGTACCAAGCCTTGCTGTAATAAATCGTTTCTCGACGAAAAACTGACAGCGTATAAGCCTATAAAAAGCAAGCGTGCGCGCAGTAAGTCTTTCTCTAAGGGTCGTGTATTGCTGGGGACAATTTACTACTACCTGCATAAGGACATTTAACACGCGATATGCCTTACTGTAGTATAGCGTGTATTGCGGAGAAAAACTGCATTACTGTAATAAATTCGTTTCTAGCGGAAAAAAACTAGCAGCGTATCAGCCTGAACAAAAATAAATTTTCGAATGCCTGCGCACAGTAAGTTCTCGAAGGCCGTTTACTGATGCAATCTTCCTGCTATCTGCGCGCACCTACAGCACATACCTGCGACGAAGACGTTTATTGCTAGCAAAGTCAGTGAGCAACGTTCTATCTATTTTTAAAAGCAGAGGAAAGAAAGGCTGACCCTTTCTTTTCATTCGCTTTCGGCTACTTTCCATTTCCTACGCATGCCATCTGTTTCTTCGAAAAGAGGAGCAAAGAGGTTGCTCCTTTCCCTCATTATTCCCTCCTTAGCCCTTATTCGGGCCTACAGAGTGGGGATAGAAAAAATCAGATACGAATTCTATATCACTTTAAGAGGGGACAGTTCAGAGGCGGGGCTTAAATCCAGGGGAGGGGCTTAAAACATACAATACGAATGCTGAAAAATTGGAGAAGGGGATAAACAGGGATAGGGCTTATACATACTATGAATACTGGATCACTTTGGCAGGGGAGGGAGTGATACAGAACCTGCATGAGCCTACAGTATGCCTACAGCCTATCTACTTCCTATGAACTGTCCCCTCTTAAAGTGACGTAGAATTCGTATCTGATTTTTTATCCCCACTCTGTAGGCCCGAATACGTAGGCGTTTTACTCCCACTTGGTTTTGAAAATCCATTGGATATTTTTATTTTTTTTTTAAGAGATGGAAAGGAGCAGCCTCTTTACTCCTCTTTTCGAAGAAACAGATGGCATGCGTAGGTAATGGAAAGTAGCCGCAAATGTTCACGGAAAAACCCTCTGGTATAATGGCAGTAGCGCAGCGCCTCCACAAGTTTTGTGCTTCAGCCACGTCATTTTCGGGCGCGCAGCAGCCCCAAATATGCGGAGAGACGCGGCCTTACATGTGTATCAACGCTGTAGCGCTAAAAAAGTTGCGCTAATTAGGAAATTGATGAGTTCTAACCTCAGAAAACTACTTTATCTTGTTATTTACCATTCTTAAGTATATATTAATGATTTTGTTATATTTATTTATGTTTGAAAGATCATGATTTATATTTGAAAAGTCAAAATGAAATAATATAAGTAATTATTGTAAAAACGTAGTGATCAAAATGGTAAATAATAGGTTATAATTTATTCTTTAATTTTACATGTTATACTGTAACTATAAAAAGTATTATTATCACAAGTTATTATTATATTCTACTTATAATATGTTAGGTTATTATCTTATATTGTGTTTTCGATGTTGCCGAATCGGTAAACAGGATTTTAAAAATATGTTTGTATGTATGCATCTATATCGTTAACTATAAAAAGGTGAAATAAAGTCACGTATCTGCTGACGTGGTATATAGGCATAACTTTTTATTTTATCAATTAAATTTGTGTAACAAAATACATTCATTTTGAACTGTTTTAGGTTCTTACTGTTTCTAGATACTAATTAAAAATTAATATAAAAATTATTTTGCGAAGAGAAAAAAAGATTGTAGGTTTGCAAATGACTTATGGTAGTTTCGTTTAAAAAAACAATGTTAAAAAATATTAACCACACAACTTTTTATTTAAATTGAAGGTTTAATTTACTAAAATTGACAAGTTTTACTTTATTACAATTAATATTAAATAGCAATAGAGAAAGCGCGCCAACTTCTCTACAATACCCTTCGCGTTGCGGTTGCCTCGCTGTGGAGCCGCTGCTCACCCGAAAACGTTTTTCCCTGTATGAAAAGAAAGTGTCAGCCTTTAATAAAGAAGCATAGGCTTGATCACTTTCTCAGAATAGAGTGAACACGAGCCTATATATACATATATATATATATATATATATATATATATTTACCATGCAAAACGTCACACAGCAGGCCCTTACGCAGGTATTGAAAAAAAGGTTCTTTCCATGAAATAGCGCACTACTAGAGTGAATTTATCGCCGAGATGTTTGTGCGTTTCTCAGCACGTACGTATAATAAATTTTAAAGTAGTAAAGGCTTGGTCGCTATCTCCGAAAAAGTGATAACGAGCTGATGTATTGACGAAGTAAAAAAAGTAAAGCCTCGCGCAGCACGGTCTTAGAGAAAGGGTGCGTGCAGGTAGAAAAAAAAATCTCAGCAAGAAACTGCTGTGGATGCGCGCAAGTAACAGAGAAATCTCAGCAGGAGACGATCTTAGAGAATGGTTTCGTGTGCGTTGAAGGTGAAAGCGTAGGTGAAAGCAAATGCTTTTAGCAATAAACGCCCTTTAAAGTAAGGCTTACTGCGCGCATATATTTAAAAATTCTTTTGAGCCGATACCCTCGCAGAATTTCCAAGGACGGGATGAGTCTATGTACACGAACTGATACGCTGGCTGCGCGAAAGGAAATCGTTCGGTATATAAAGTCGTGGTCACTGTTTCACAGAGTGGGAAAAGAGATTTCCTCTCGAGCTGTTTATTTGGAACTTATTCGCCGTCGGCGCGAAAGGAAATCGTTCGTTAGATAAAATCTTAGGCACTTTGACGGTCAAGAGCAAACATCGGGATGAGCGGCTTGTAAAAACTTATATTTTCAGTCAAAAATAGATAAGTCCTCAAAGAAAACAAAGGATAGCTTCCAAACTTTAACGGCGAAGGAAAGCTGAGGATAGCTGATAGGCAGGAGCCAATACGTTGACGGTGCACAGATACAAGGAAACTGCATTCTAAGCGATAAATCGTGTATTAAGATTTCTGGAGAAGGAGGGGGGTGTTTTTGAAAATTAGAGGAGGGAACATTTTTTATGAACCGTAGGATTCTTCGAAAAAGTAGTGGGAAGGGAAGCTGCGAGAATGGGTAAAATTTCTGTAAGGAAGTTATCCATGTGTATCTGCTTCCTCTCAATCTTAAAATAAAGAAAAATGAGAGCGCCGATTTCGGCAAAAACCATTGCCTAGTGACCTAAATGCAATATTTCTTGACAATTAAGTTGGCAAAACATAAAATTTTCAATCTGTTAATAAAGCTCACTATAATCTTTCCATCAACATTCCAGGAGAAATTCATGTTAGATTTCGGAATGCTTTCATTATACCTTTCCTAAATTTTTCATGAAAAATTCTAGTAAGGTTGTAAAGGAATATTTATTGGAAGGATGCCGGAAGCTTTTTTCTAGATAACACGTAATATTTCACAATCGAGAATTTGAATATTACGCGTTATCTTACGTAAATGTTGCTGGAAGCTGTCGTGGAATATTCTTATGTAATGTTACTGAAATTTTCATAATAGTTACGTAAAGCTTAAGGGAAGCTTTTACTGGAATCTTTCTTGAATCTTTCGCTGGAAATCTTTCATGCTATGTGGGATATACCATCATGTGGAATAGAAATATGGTTTGGTGCTACGTGAAAATTTAAATATAAATTATTGATAGTCAGTTTTTAACTCCTAAAGTTTCTATAGGTTTGTCCATAATTCCCAATAATAATATTTTTCTATCGTCTAATATAGCACTTCTGGAAACTTGACATGCTTTTATAATGTTTAATTGCGCACCTGTATCTATCAATAATTGATAATTATTTTTTGTATAGGGATTTATTAACTCAACATATTGCAATAAATTTTCTAATTTTAAAACATACATCGCTATTTTATCATACAAATTTTGATTATTATCTATACTATTAGTTTCAGAAATATCTGATAAATTATTTTGAATTGAGTGCTCAATATTAATTGAAAGATCCGCGTCTTCTCTATTGCAATAATCTATTGTATTATCAGGTACTACCTCTTTATTTTGTAAATTGGAACTTCTCTGTGATACATTTTCAAAAGTATCCTGGTTATTTATTGTTTCTATAGCATAAGTTTCGAGCGACTTAGAGAAGAGTCTTCCTGTGCGCTCTCTCCAGAAAGAATTCACTCATTTCCCGGAGAATTTTATTGAGGATTTGCTCCTTTATAGCATTGCTCAGTTGTATGATTTGTTGTTTTACAAAAATTAAAAAATTGTCCTAAACTATTTTCTAAATTCTTAATTTCATTACATTTATCTATCGTATGCCCTGGTTTTTTACAATAAGAACATATTTCTTTACTTTGTGCTTGCAATTCAAGATTTTGTAGTTTTCTATATTCATCAATTGTATGATTTTGCATTTTACAGTAATCGCAATATTTTTGAAATGTGTTATTTGGATTTCTATTCATACAATTTCTATAATTATTATTAAAATTATTGCTATTAGTCTTATTGTAGCTATCAGAATTATTATGATTATTTCTATGAGAGTTATTGAAATTTGGATGAGAAAACTTTAATTCTCGGCAGTTTTATCCTGTATGACCGACTTTGTTAAAAATTTGACAAATAATCTGACTTTGATTTTTTTCTACTCTATTTTGATTTACTAAGATTTTTGCTTCTTCGCAATCGAAAGCTTCAGGACCTTGTTCGTTACAAATTGTACACATAATAAGTTTAAAAGCATTATGTTTTAATATTGGACAGTATTTTAATGTATGCCCCATTTTATTGTATTGTTTACACATTATTGTTGGGCAATCACGAATTGTGTGACCTGTGTCTTTCCAAAATCGCATGAATAAGTTCGGTTTTTAAACTTGGTACAAATATTGGGGTAGTGGCCGCTTTCCTAACATTTCCAGCATACTTCATATTCAATAATAAATGGACATTGAGAAACTGTACGACCCTATCTATGGAGTGTCCTTGTGCATTACAAAATTTACAAATTAATTCTATTTTATTTTTAACAGTACTACAGTTATATATGATAAATGATCTTTATTCTTCCAATATACACAGGTTGTATTATTACAAAACAAAACTTCATGATTAAATTCCTCACAAATTTGACACATATAGACATTTGAAAATTTGTATTTTTTTTGAAACTGCAAAATATATTTGTTGAATTATTGCTTAACATGTTCCGTTTTTTAAACTGAGATGCTACTCCAATTGCTGCCTGAATAGCAGAGCTTAAATTATTTTGTTGCCCCAACTCTAATCTAATTTCCTGTTTTAATCCATTTTTAAAACTTTTTACCATCATTATTGATACTTGTACCAAGAGCCTGTTTGGTACCAAGGTGTTGCATTCATAGTTTCTAAACTTTTTATTTCTTTGATTAGTAAAACTATTTCTTGAAGTCTATTTCTGAAGCTAAATACTGATTCGTCCGATTTTTGCAACATTTCTGTTAGTTTCCCGTATAAAGTATGAATGTTCTCAGTTGATGGATATAATTGCCTAATTGCTGCTATAAAATTATCTATATTATTTATTGCAACGTTTCAAAGGGCCTTATAGACTTCTCCTTTAAGTATTATTTTAAAAATTGGAATAAGATTCGGCTCGTCCGTTTCTGCGATTATGCTTTTCGCGTGTCTCAATTTATCGATATACTCATTTACAGATATATTTTTCCCGTCGAATTCAGGCACTAGATTTGCAACGGTTTTAAGAGGTAGGCACAATGGTTGTGGATCTGTCATAATATTTTCTAATGGATTATCAAAATTAAAAGCCAAATTTACTTGATCTTGCTTTGGGATTGTATTACCAACCAGACTTGGTTATTCGTTATAACTTTCAATATCTATTAAAGACTCTTCTGGTTTAAAACTATTATCTAAAGTAACATTAAGGTTGTTATCTGGCTTTGTAGGAACATTAACATATGGTGTAAATAGTGAATAAAATTCTGTAAGTAAGTCGTCAACTTTTAGTTCAGATTCTGCTGACTTTTCTAAATTTAATGTTAAATTATTTTTATATAAGCTCCCTTGGTTTTGTATTGCACCTAAACTATTATTATCCTTGGCATCTACTTTAAAATTTCCTTTAGATACTTGTTGTTTGCTTGAAGAACGAGCAGTCTTTTAACTCTTACCGAAAATAGATCGATGGTTTGGAGTTACTAATTGATTTTTAAGGTCTGAATTGCGCTTCTTGTCAACCTGTTTGTATCGGTATTACTTATTTGAAAGTAGCATTGCTAATACTAAAAAAACATTAACATTAAGAAAAAAAATCCACTTTGGAAAAATATTATTGATGAATCACTATTTTATATTCTTATATTTATGTTCTAATGCCCTGCTTATGAAAAATCATCGCAATCTCGCTTTGGCGAGTATTTGGGTACGTTGCAGTTTTTCACCCGATCAGCTTGTTTCAGAGTTTATTCACCGTTCTATTCGGCTAAGTATGTTTACACTTTTTTGTGTCCTACTTGTTTACCTCTAAGTAGTTTGGTTTCAGCAAAATTGAGCCATTCGTCAAACTTTTTTCCTACTTCATTTTGAAAATTTGAAATTTCTTTTTGATCTTTTATAATTATATTGTCTTTTGTATGTTTATTAATTTTTTGAAGTAAATATTTATTTATTTGTTTACGTGTGTTAGTCTCTCTTGCAAATAATTTTTTTCACCTATTAGTTTTTGTAAATATAGAGCAGCCCAGAGGAAAGAAAATGTACCGCTAGTTAAAGGAGGTTAAGAAAAAGAGATAAAATATTTGCAAACGATATATTTACTTAAGGGGATGTCGGAGCTATAGTTTCAAACAGTCGCCGCTACAATAGGCTGGCGCTGCCGTCAGGTGATGGGATCGCGATCCAGAGCATTATTTCGTGTAAATAGACGTACTTACAGAGTAAATAAGCATAGCCATACCCAAAAGGTAGTGGATTCTGCTGTCAGACTCGGCACCAAGCGCGAACTTTTTACCCAAGTTTGGAAATACGATGCGACGGCCGGCGTACATGACATCCACGGCGCCATGTTGAAAAGCCACTTAGTATCGACCATCTGAGCCGAGATGGCACCACGTGGAATTTTTTAGGCATACTCGGCGCGCAATCATCACGCTAGAAGTCTACCGCAGCGGCGTTCACTCTTGCCGTCATGCAAATCCGCCGCTGTGGAGTGCTGATTGCGCGTCAGTGAGTGCCGCGAAGCGGGTAGGCTATTCCAACGCATAAAAGCGACTTACTACCGGTCGTCTGAGCAGAGATGGCGCCACGCGGAATTTTTCAGCCATATTCGGCGTGCGATAATCGAGCTGGAAGTCTACCGCAGCGGAGATCACTCTAGCAGTCTCTAAACTCCGCCGTTGTAGAGTGCTGATTGCGCATCTAGAGGCTATTACAATACGTAACATTTAGTTTTGGCTCTTATCAAGTGGCGCGGTAGCGCCACGAAGGCGAGTTTGAGAAGCAGACGAAGCCGCAGCGCCCGCGCTACTATTTACTTCTATATTGGTGTTCGGATTTTTCTTTATACGGTAACAAGTACTTATTACTATTATTACCAAGTTATTTCGACTTAATAGCATGTTTTCGTGCTAAACTATGATTTCCAACAAAAGTATTAGCCAAAAAGTTATTTTATGTCATAATAAACGAGTATGTAATTCTCAAATGCTGAAAGTATATCAACTTTCTTTCTCCAGCCCGAAAAGTAAAAGGACCGTAATGTTAGCCGCAACAAATATATATGGCTGGGTATTGCCAACGAATATAGACCTATATAGATGAACGATTCTTATGGAGCGGTTGGTTCTCAAAGGCGGTAGTTGAATAGTCTCCGCGAGAAGGTGCCAGTCGTTATTTTCCTATAGTGCTGTCTCTCTCGCACCTGCGCGCCGTTCCGGTTTTAAATTTTCTAGAGCTTACGGGCGGACTTTATTCTTGCGCTTCAATTAAGATATTAATAAAAATGTTTAGAGTTAAGATTTGTTAATTTTAAAAGCATATATAAATGTTTATGTATTTAAATGACTTGGGTACAAATTAACTGAAAGTAATAATAAATTAGTATTACAGTTTCGATAAATCTAAGATAATAATAAATAAGTAAATAAATAAATAAATAAAATTCATTTTTAAATCATATTTAATTTTGATATTGCCTTTTGTTATTAAATAATTTTTTTTTTCATAATTTTAAGAAGAATATAAGTATTTACTTGATTTAAAATTGATTAATTAACAGTTGTCTAAGTAACTCACGAATTATACAAAATTTTCCTTATATTTTTCAAATTAACTTTTTGATGTGCTTAATGTATGGTATAAGAATTTATTATTTAATTAAAATTGAAGGAAATTTTTTTTTCTCTTAAAGAAGTTTGTTATATAAGCCATGTCTTGAGCTCATAATTATAGGTTATCTACATTAAGTATCTTTATTTTTAATTCGAAATAATAAACAAATATATCTATTTAAAAGAAATCATGTATACTTTCAAATTGTACAATATATTCTATATATTTGCAGTACCCAGATTAAAAAATGGCAGTACTCTAAAAAACTAGATGATTTTATTATTTACAAAAAACAAGTAGCAACTGCAAAAAGAATTTTTAAAAAGAAAAAGAAAGAAAGTTTTATAGACTTTACTGAAACAATAAACTTCAAGACAAATAGCACTTATGTTTGGAATACAATGAAAATTTAAAAAAATAAATATGTCAAAGTAAAATCTCACAATTCTACAAACCAACAAAATCAAACTAAACTAAATATTGCACTTGATAAACTTAGCCCTTCCTGGGCCCCATCAGACCCCAATTGGCTTCCTAAGTGCACTATCAACGATTTTCTGAGCGGTCATTTTCAATTTTCCGAACTCAATATCGCCCTAGATTCAAGAAAAACTAGCTCTTCTCCCGGCCTTGATGATGTCGATTATCAAATACTCAAAAATCTGCCAATGAATTATAGACTTATTCTATTAGACATTTCTAACGAGATGTACGGCACAGGTGACTACCCCCTAGATTGGAAAAACTCTTATGTGCATTTTATTAAGAAGCCTGATGGGGAAAACTATCGCCCCATTAGTCTTACCTCATGTTCCTGCAAGCTCTTTGAAATCCTCGTAAAAAATCGTCTACAATGGTGGCTCGAAAAAAACAATCTTTTACCCGCGTCACAATCAGGTTTTCGTAAAGGTCAATCCTGTGTCGATAACCTAGTCCAATTAACCCTTAAAATCAATGAAGGCTTTAAACATAAACAACACATATTGGCGTCCTTCTTAGATATTACCAGTGCTTACGATAATGTGAAGTGTGAGATTTTACTCGACATACTAGCTAAGTTTAACTGCCCCCTTGAAATCATAAAACTAGTCAAATTTCTAAACTACGACAGACACATATATACACAATTTACCGAAAATACTTATAGAACCATCTATAAAGGCGTTCCACAAGGGGGAGCTCTCAGTCCCCTTCTTTTCAATTTATACATCTCAGAAATATTAAAAAATCTACCCAAAAGTATAATTGTGTCTAAATACGCTGATGACATCAAGCTGCTTATTAAAAAGAAATCTCTTAAATCATGCAAAAAAATTATGGAAAAAGCTCTTAAAATTATTAATCAAAATTTATAAGAAATTGGACTAGAGCTCGCCCCTCACAAAACAGTCTTAATGCATTTCAATAATCTAGGTATTAAGCCAGGTAGCATGGAAATAAAAATTGACAATACATGTATCAAATCTGCAGAGACTGTTCGTTATCTCGGAATTCTTTTCGATTATCAGCTTTCTTTTAAACAACAAACAGAAAAAACTGTAAATAAATGTAGAAATGTACTAAATATCATGAAATATGTAAGAGGAGTTTGGTGGGGTGCTGACCCTAGTACGCTTCGTATTATATATAAATCGTATGTTAGATCTTTGATTGATTATGCCGGCTTTGTATATTTACCAGTGAAAAAGAGGCTCACTAATGCGCTTGAGAAGATACAGTATGCTGCCATAAGGTTAGCTTTGGGCTATCGCATCAGTACCCCTACCAATATCCTCCTTGCTGAATCAAAACTTGTATCTATACACGAAAGAACTAAAAATTTATGCTTAAACTACTTATGCAAAACAATTTCAAATTCAAGTCTACCTGTAAATAAAGCTATAAATAGCTCTTTTCACATATTTAAAAAAAGAAAGAAAAAAATAATGCTCCTATGCTGTATTGATCAAATATACACCTTAAAAGATGAAATCAAAATTCAACGACACTATAATCTCTATCTCACAGAATACGATATTGTTATATCTAACCTTGAAGTAGACACTGAATTCGGAAAAACTCTACGACAAACTGCTGATCCAAATAGGTTACTTGAAAAATTCATTAAAAAAAATGACGCGATTGCAATTTTTACAGATGGGAGCAAATCAATCAATGGTACGAGGGTAGTTCAATAAGTCTTTAGAATAAAGTATAAAAACAATTTTTTTTTGGTAAATTTTTTTTTATTTTTCAACATAATCTCCTTGGAGCTCTATACACTTGGTCAATCGCTTTTTAAGTTTTTTTAATCCTTCAGAAAAGTGCGTTTTCGGAAGTTCCTCAAAATAAGCACTTACAGAGGCAATGACGTCTTCGTTGTCCGTAAATCTCTATCCACCGAGCCATTTTTTCAAGTTTGGAAATAAGAAAAAGTCACTGGGGGCTAAATCTGGTGAATACGGTGGGTGTTCGACCAATTCGAATTTTAGTTCTTCAATTTTAGCCATTGAAACGAAGCATGTGTGAACTCGGGCGTTGTCGTGATGAAAGAGAATTTTTTTCTCGCCAAATGTGGTCGTTTTTTTTTAATTTCTTCTTTCAGCTGCTCTAATAATGATGCATAATACTCACCAGTAATTGTTTTACCCTTTTCCAAGTAGTCAATAAGTATAATTCCACGTGCATCCCAAAAAACTGTAGCCATAACCTTACCAGCTGACTTTACGGTCTTTGCCTTCTTTGGAGCTGGTTCGCCTGTGGAAATCCACTGTTTGGATTGTTCCTTTGTCTCAGGAGTGTAGTGGTGTATCCATGTTTCATCCACAGTCACAAATCGACGAAAAAATTCCTCAGGATTCCGACTTATGCGCGCCAAAAGAGCCTCAGAGGCGACCACTCTATTGCGTTTATTCTCAGCTGAGAGCAAACGCGGCACCCATCTTGCCGATAGCTTTTTCATGCCTAATTTTTCATGTAGAATTGAAACAACTGCACCTATAGATATCCTTGTGACCTCAGCTAACTCACGCACTTTTACTCTTCTATCCTTCAACACCATATCGTGGATTTTATTGATGATTTCGGGAGTAGTTGCTTCTACGGGCCTTCCTGAACGTGGTTCGTCACTTATTGATGTACGACCACGCTTAAATTCATTTACCCAGTTATAAACCGTTGCTAAGGCTGGGGCAGATGTGCCATGAATTGAGTCCAATTCATTTTTTATCTCATATGGAGTTAAACCCTTTAAATGAAAATGTTTAATTACCGTTCTGAACTCGTTTTTTTCCATTTTTCTTAACAAGCAATTTTTTTTTTCAATTGGTTATAAAAACACGTAAACTCAGAAGATGTGGACTGTGACTGCACCATATATCTAGTCGGGAGTGGTGCTGACTGAAAACAGATGATTTGGAGCGATTCGCGCGCCATCTGTTGGTCATTCTAAAGACTTATTGAACTACCCTCGTATATCAGTAGGAGCAGCTTGCTTTTCTTTTGACTTAAACACTTCTATTCAAAGAAGTATTAACAATAATGCGTCAATTTTCACAGCCGAATGCATTGCATTAAATGATGCACTAGACCTGGCTACAAATTGCACAAACACAAATGTAATCGTTTTCACTGATTCCTTAAGTGCATTACAAATAATAAAATCCTCAAAACTTAACATTAAATTAAATCACTATATTTATGAAATCAAAAGAAAAATTTGTGAATTTCCAAAAAAAAAATACCAACCATTTTAAAGTTAAGCTAGTTTGGATCCCTGCACATATAGGAATCAATGGAAATGAACGGGCTGACCAACTTGCTAAAGCAGCTACAAATAATCCTTATTGTAAAGATTTCCACATTCCTTTCTCTGACTTACGCCAGAAATTTAAACAAACTTCCAAATGCAATACAGAAAAAATGATTACTGAAATGGGCAAAAAAAAAGGTGTAGACTATTTTCAAAATTTTTACACTCTAAAAAATAAACCCTGGTTTGAAAAAATTAATTTTAATCGGGCAAATATTGTCATGATAAACAGATGTCGAGCTAACCATTATAATCCCGCTGCATCTCTGGCTCTCATCAGCATAATTAGTGATCCTAACTGTACATGCAATACAAACATACAAGACCTCGATCACATACTTTGGCAATGCCCACTTTATGAAACACAACGACAAAACCTTGTAAGCGACCTCAGTAAATTACATATCTACCTACCTAATAAAAGCTCATCTATACTTGTTGATACGCGACCTTCTGTATACAAAACTCTGTACAAATTCTTTTGTAACTGTAAGTTAAACTTATAATGTTATACATAAACACGCTATACGTTGTAATCAGACTGTATATCTAATCTATGTAATGCTAAAAAACCTCGTATGAGGTTAATAAAGCTTAAATTAATAAAAAAAAAAAAAAAAAAAAATTACGCCTACTGTATGAAAATGTATATATTTTTGGCAAATTCAACGTATAAAATGACGATAACAATTGCAAAAATAAAGAACATTTTTTTGCAAAAATCACTTAATAGTTATTGTTGACACATATTATTGACAAGTTTAACGTATAAAATGACAACAAAAGTTGTTTCAATTTTTATAAATTTTACTAAATTATTATTTTTATTAAACAATTAGTCTAGTATTATCCATTCAGCTTCAAAATGTAATCAGTTATGAGTTCAAACATATGTAATATGTCTGCAAAAATGAGCGCGTAGTATCCCTTAAAATGTTGCATACATGCGTACACATACATAGGGCAGACCGGGGCTAATTCATCGATATGTTTTGCGATTGTCTATTCTAATAATTTTCCAAAATCTAAATCCTGTTTAACGTAGATATAAACTTTATAATTTTAACTAAAAAATTTTTTTCAGACTTATTTATAAATTTGCTATAGTTGTTAGACTACAGTTGCTCGGGGCTGATCTGTCAACGGAAATCTTCCTTTATTTGTAACTTAAGCAATTTTACACTTTTTTACGTGTACCAGGCGTAAAAATCTTATCAAGAAAAAATAATAAGTCTTGATTCTTACTGAATTATTTAAGGAATTTTTTGTATAGAACTCCAGTTATTTTTTGCCAAAAAATCGAAATAAAAACTTTAAACGCGTATTTCTAGAAACATATTTTTTTTACTTCAAAAAGTTTCTGGCACAACTCAAGTTAATGGATATTTTTAAAACTTGTAGAAAATATCAATTAACCCTTTCGTGCACATAAGAGTTACAGTTATGGTGCGGGGAAACTGTTTACATTTCATAGGGTCCCGAGCCGCACTGAATCCGAATCCGAGGTCAGATTTTGAAAATTCAAGATGGCGGATCCAATATCGCGGACGGGAAAGTCAAAAAATCGAGATTTTGAGTAAAATAAATAAAGTAACTTAGTTCTTGAGTAAAAAATTCATAAACTTCGAGCCGCGCTGAACCCGAATCCGAGTTCAGATTTTGAAAATGAATTTTTTACTCAAGACCTAAGAGATATATCGAAGAAACAATAAGAACAATTTCTATTTGTGTTTTCACGTAGAATGCGAAAAATTTTTTTGTTTTTCAAAATCTCGATTTTTTTACTTTCCCGTCCGCCATATTGGATCCGCCATCTTGAATTTTCAAAATCTGACCTCGGATTCAGATTCAGCGCGGCTCGGGACCCTATGAAATGTAAACAGTTTCCCCGCACCATAGCTGTAACTCTTATGTGCAAGAAAGGGTTAAGGTAGTTATCGACCTGAAAATAGAACTTTTAGCAATGAATTTGTATTTATTGTTCTTTCCATTTGATACACCCAACTCAAGTATAACTGAAAGAGTGGTATTCTACTACTTATTTTGTTCCTTATAAAATTTCATGGTGGAGTCGCCGTAAGGAAATTGTTGTATAATCAATTACTAAAACGGACTGAAATATCTAAAAAAAAATGAACTCTAAAAAAAGTGAAAGGTTAGGCGAGATTGATGTATTCGGCAAAATTATCATGGAGCAATACAATAATCTTTGTTTGATTGATCTCTTTTTTAAAGTTTTATATTTTTTTGTATAATTATATATCATGAATTACCATAGTATTGTTGCCTGTTAATTTAAAATTATACTAGTACGTACAAGTACCAATATTTTACAATACTATTTACACGATAATGATATATACCCTTATAATAAAATAAGTACTTAATTATACAACTAATATATAAATAAATGTAAATATAAATATAAATAACAGAGAAAAAGCAGATACCCTTACGGAGAATGGTCTCTGCTTTTTTTATTATACTACTCTGGTGCACACAGCTAATTTATTAAAAACTATCATATATATCCATATCTGTTATAAATAATACGATATCTCTCTTACTTTCACAAAGAATAGGACTACTAAATCAAAAAGAAGATAATTATACACGAGTAATATTTATAAAAACTCTTTATAGAATTTTTAAAATTTTGCCGCCACCGTAGCGTGTTGATCGCACGTCAGTGATACTACGAATCGGAGAAGCTATTCCAACACGTTTATACACTAGCGTTTGAATCCCAAATTTACGTGTAATTCCATATGTAACACGTAAGTATAAGTAATTATACATGACGCATATACGATTGTAATTTCAATTGTAATATCAATAATGACGGGTTCATCCGAGTTGTAAATAGCAGAAAAAAAACATCTAGTCGATTGAATAAGAACAATATAGACAATGATTATGCTGCGGCATCACCTGCACAAAGCACACGGGTGCAAACGATTGATGGGGAGACAATGCACAGTAAAAACATTAAAAGCGGTAACACGGAGCTAATTATTTCTAACATTTTCGACGGTGATGTCTCTAAGCGTGTAAACGTTGTACACGCGATACTGTGCCATGTCCTTCCATCAACACGAAAAACAGATATAATAGGCACACGCCTGCTTCGGTCAGAGGAACCGACAGCTGCAGCATCAGCAGATATAAATGGCGAACGTAGATGGTCACCATGGGTTGTTACACTTTCCAGCAGTGCGTTAGGCGAGAAAATGATACGAACCAAAAAGCTAATCACTGGCTTTCATGCTAGAGATGTCGACATTGCAGCTCTTGACCAGGAATCAAGGGATGGGATTATCAATGGGAAAATTTTTATAAATGAATTATTAACAAAAGAATGTTTTATTAAATATAGAAGTCTCAAGACCCTTGCGATGAGACTCAATATTAAATATGTTTGGTATAGAGGGGGCCGTTTCCTGGTGAAGAGACGCGATGGCGACGTCTCTCATGAATTTTCATCTGCGGCTGATTTACAAACAATATTGGCATAATATGCCACTAATTAACCATCACAAACCGTAAATAATATAACAAAATACGTTGATAAAGAAAGCGTAATTGATAAAAATGTTATTCCGTCAACTGCTGCAAAAATTGACTATCCACAGACACTGCTGGGGGGGTTCACTGTAAGGGACTGAGGGCAGGTTTTGTCAATGATACCTCTCTGATGGGGCACATTGGCATGATTAAACAACACCTTTCAGCTCGTCCTCCCTACCATCTCTTTGGGGTTGCTGAGTCGCACCTTGACCCTGATGTTGGGAGTGATCTCATTCTGATCGACGAATACTCACTACTTAGACTTGATCGCAACAAACTAGGGGGCGGGCTGGTCCTGTACATTCATAACACTTTCAAGGCCAATTTACTATGCAGCTCTCGAACAACACAGGAGGGAAGGCCATTTATACCTGAATATTTAATGTGCAGTGTTCAGCAGGGCAGACTTCCCCCGTCTTTGTTGCTTTAATATACAGACCACCACACGTACCGTTTTTACAGGGCTCTGACTTAACAGACAAACTAACGATACATACGCAAAACTTTAGTCACAAAATTATCATGGGAGATCTGAATGCGAACCTACTCGGAACGTCAGCCGATGCAAAATTTGTTAGGCGGTTGGCTGATGATCTTAACCTTCAAATAATTGATCATGGTGCGACTCATCATCTCACGGATTCTCACACGTGGATTGATGTGATCTTGACAGATAATAATGACGTTGTACTGAGCAGGGACAATCGGCCGGCGCCTTTTCCCAGTCATCATAACATCATAGAGGTCGAGATTGGGGTCGAAACTGCTGCATCCCCTGTGGCTGAATCTTTCAGCTACAGGGATTTTAAATCGATCCAGCAAGACGACCTCCTGTCTCACCTAGCTGACTGTGATTGGTCGCAGATAGATTGGTCCCGCGGCGGGTGTTGACAGTCAATTAGAGTGCCTCAGTGTCAACCTCATGGCTGTGATAGATACAATTGCGCCGTTAAAAGAATTCACACCGAAAAAGAAAACGAATCCACCATGGGTTGATGCTGAACTAATACATCTATACAAAACACGTGACTCCGCACGACGCCGCTATGCGCGGACCAAAGACGACAGACTGTGGCGGGAGTATCAGAGCCTTGCAGCTGATGCTGAATTACGAACGAAGGAAACAAGGGAAAGATTTTTACAAAATAGAATTTTTGAAGCGATTGATAATAAGAAAGATATCTGGAAAGAGCTCAAGGCTCTGGGCCTTCTGCCAAAGACAAGAGAGGAGCTTCATGGTTTCTCACCGGAAGAGCTCAATGCCCACTTTGCAGGGGTGTCGATCTCCCAAAATGAAGGTGATGAAGAACTTGACAACGTCTTGACCACTGATAGTGATGACGGCTTTGTTTTCCGAGACGTCAGCTTCTCGGACGTGGTCCTGGCTGTTGCCCACTTCTCATCACAGGCCAGAGGGGAAGACGGCATTCCCCAAAGTATAGTGGCTAAGGCTCTTCCGTTTGTGGGAGATCATATTGTTAAGATCTTTAACGCCTCTCTGTCCAGTGGCATTTTTCCGGGAACTTGGAAGGGAGCTCAGTTGGTGCCTTTGAAGAAGAAGCCTGTCCCATTTACGGTGTCAGATTTCCGACCAATTGCCCTACTCAGTTTCCTTTCTAAGGTCCTGGTAAAAATAGTACACGACCAAATAACTGACTTTTTACGAGAAAATAATACTTTGGACCCGATGCAAACTGGTTTTCGACAGAATCACAGTACACAGACAGCACTACTAAAACTGACGGAAGACATAAGAACAGGCATTAACAACAACAAAAAACTATTGAATAGTTTGTTGATGTTTGATTTTAGCAAAGCATTCGACACAATCTCACACACTAAACTACTGCGTAAGCTGATGCGCATGTGATTCTCCAGGAGTGTTCTCCTGTGGCTTAAGTCATATATTATGGGGAGACGACAGAAAGTCGTCACAAACACAAACGGGGATTCAGGATGGCTAACCATCAATCTTGGCGTTCCACAGGGCTCAGTCCTTGGACCCCTGCTTTTCAGCCTATACATAATCGACTTACAAGACGCACTAGACTTAGATGGTGTAGAACACATACTTTACGCTGACGACCTGCAAACCTACACACAAGTGACCCTGAAAGGTCTTTCTGATGGTATTAGTTGCATGTCGGCTGTAGCACGAGCAGTGTCAAACTGGGCAACGTCAGCTGGCCTGCGCCTCAATGTCGGCAAGACAAAGGCGATCATTTTTGGATCTGATCATAACATCAAACAGGTTCAGAACCTTGACTTGCAAGGCATTGAGATACAGACCGGCATACACGTTCCCTTTGTCGATACAGTCACCAACCTCGGCGTGGTGATGGACGGAAGGTTAACATGGAAGCCGCAACTGAATGCGGTGAGTAGAAAAGTAAATAGAGCTCTGTATAGCTTAAAATTATTCCGTTCAAGCACCACAGAGATACTGAGGAAGCAGCTGGCATGTGCACTGGTACTACCTCACTTAGACTATTGCTCAGTGGTTCTTCTTGACGAGTCAGGGGAGCTCCAGACACGACTACAACGTCTACAGAATGCATGTGTGAGATACATATGTGGTGTTAGGCGTGATGAGCATATCACCGCCTACAGGAAAAAACTGGACTGGTTAGATCTAAAGGTGAGGAGGGAGTATTTTATGGGGCTGCTGCTTTACAAAGCGGTTGTCATGCGGCAGCCACCATATCTTACTGCCCTCTTTGAAAAAAACCAGGCCAGGACTTCAAGTAGGGGTGGTACGAAAGAGCTCTCGGTTCCGGGGTCGCGCACCGATAAGGGCCTATTCTCATTTAGAGTTCAAGGTGCGCACCTCTGGAATTCGCTCCCAAGCAGTGTGAGGTGCCTGCCATCTTTTAGTAAATTTAAAACGGCGTTTAGCAGACACCTTAAACAATTACATGGTGACGGGAATACATAGAAGTGAACTTTTCGAGAATCGCATTATTCATTATTTTGTTCATCTCTGTGTATTCCCAATCTGAATCTGACTCGGATATTTATTTAGGTTATTTATTTATTTGAATTATTTATTTATTTAATTTATTTATTTATTTAAATTTATTTATTTATTTAATTTAATTATTTATCTAGCGTATTTATTTATTCGACTTAGTTATTTATTAATTTAGTTATTTATTAAATATGTTTAGTGTTAGGTGTGAATGTATTTATTAGCGTGATTGTAAAAGTGTCATATGAATGAGTGTGTTTTAAATTTTTACGTGATAGTTATACGTAAAAATTTAGTAAAGTATGTTTATGTATTCTTTTTATTTTTAATATGTATTCTATGTATTATTTTTTGACGAAGCGTGTTTCTGTCATATCTGACTATGACTAGTTCATTATATTTAAATTTTATAAACTGACGAACTGATTCAGCGAATAATATTATTTATATAAGAAATGCAATAAGTGAACGTTGATGTAAGATAACAAATACATAATATTGACTGATATTTTAATTATTATAACTACATGTACATGCAATTGTAAGAATTTCGTCTTTTGATGAATAAAAAGTATATCTATCTATCTATCTATCTCACTTTCTCTCTACTCAGTTTTACTTTTTCACGAGCATGTTCTTATCCACAATCCGAAGAATGTCAAAATTATATCAAATAAAACATAATTATATACGGGCAATATATATAAAAACTAATTATATAATTTTTAATTACGGTTACTTATATTCAATTTGATAAAAATACCTAAATAACTTGTAAATTGTATAAAAAGTGTGTAAGTAGGAAGTAGTAGCGCATCGCCAGTACAAGTTAGGAGTCTACGGCAGCGGAGTTCACTCTCGCCGTCCCAAAACTCCGTCGCCGTAGCGTGTTGATCGCACGTCAGTGATAATACGATTCGGAGAAGCTATTCCAACACGTTTATACATTTGCGTTTGAGTCCCAAATTTATGTGTAATTGCATATATGACACGTACTTATAAGTAATTATTGAATTAAATATTTGATTTTTAATTACGAATACTTATTGCCTGCATATTAAAAATTATGCTGGTACATACAAGTGCCAGTATTTTACAAATGTCATGCAGGCTTCGTATAGAGACTAGAGAAGTTTCAAGTCTTGTTACTTACTCAATAATTAAACATTAGCTTATAATATAATAAATACTTATTTCTAGCTTATTTCATGCATTATAATTAGTTGCTGTGTTTGTCTTTTCCATGCTTTACTGGATAGCACAATTACTTTTTTACTATTTATATGTTATATAATATATAAATAGATTTAAATATAAATATAAATAACAGAAGAAAGCAAATACCCATACGGGGAACGTTCTCTGCTTTTTTCAATATTATATGCTGGTGCACACAGCAAATTTATTAAGAACTATCATGTAACATATATATATACGTTATAAATAATAACCTCTCGTTGTAAAAATTACAATTTACAAAATATAGTCATACATACTGATAATTTAATCTTCATTAGGACATTGTAATAAATAAAAAAGAATGAATAAAGCACATAAACCGTACAGAAAAGTAGAAAATAATTGTTGCTGCTATGTATACAATAACAAATTGCTAAAACAAATCCGTAGGACTTTTATAATGAACATTGAAATTGTATATTTTAAATTGCATACATAGCAGCAAAATATATCTAGTAATCTTCTATTTATTTATATATGGATGATTCCACGTCAAGTGAGCAAGTGAAAAATTTTAAAACTGTGAAACTTCAAGAAAATGATGTATTTCGTAACCATTGCAAAATATGTAAAAAAATTGGCATATTTTATCAGAAACAGACATGTTAAACCCAATAAGAGCCTTAATTTGGTAAAATGAGCCAATTTCATTTATTTCTATCTCGTAACTGAGTTATAGTAACATTCTAAATCTTGTTTTATCTTAAAATATACATCTAAAATTATCGTTGGAGTTTTTTTAACAAAATAGATTGTGGCGCTCAGCTTACAATTTCATCGGTGTCTGAGCAGACATTTAGACCAACCAAAATCATCTAATTTGGTGATGCAAAAAATACTATCATATTCTACATCAAATTCTCTTTCCAAAACACGCGGATTAAAGTACTTTATCTGTTATAGTTATCGAGATAAAAATATATACATTCTTAGAAAAATGGAAATAATCATGTTTTTCAGATTGACATAAATTATGAACCAATAGAGGTGCAAGGTTTGAAATTTCTTTTACATATTTTAGGTATGAAATACACCATTTTCTTAAACTTTTAGTTTTAACATTTTTCAGTTGCTTACTTGACGTGGAATCACCCAATTGTATATAAATTATATGTGCATCATAAATTATGTTGGTGATTACTTTACCTAAACCCCTAAATTTGTCTATTATTTATTGCCAAAATTTCCCTCGTTGATTTCATAAAGAGCAAGAGAGCTTTCTCCGGATGCGATGCCCTGAAGCAGGAGAAGCAGACGATGCAATAGCCATCTCCTGGCGTAGACCTTGCAAACCTCTCGCTATTAGAAACTTGTAATTACAAAACAAAACAAGATTAGTACACGTGCCAATAATAATAAATCTACTGGAGTTATTCTTACATGCTTTAGAACACTGATCAGTGAATACAGTGAATATATATATATATATATATATATATATATATATATATATATATCACGGCCTGTCGTCTGCTTTGTTTGGACAGATTTTGAAGCGCAATCAGCTCTCAGCTTGGTTTTAGTGCTGGTGATGAACGAGGAAGTACGACAAACAAAGCAGACGACAGGCCGTGATATATATATATATATATATCACGGCCTGTCGTCTGCTTTGTTTGGACAGATTTTGAAGCGCAATCAGCTCTCAGCTTGGTTTTAGTGCTGGTGATGAACGAGGAAGTACGACAAACCGGTGACCGGGAATAACAGCTTCGAAGAGATAGAACGAATGCAAGTGTATGGATAAGTGTTGCTGTAGAATAGAAGACGCACTTTCAGCGATATTGTGCGAAGGCCCCAAATTCTTAGCTTAGCTTAGCTATCTGCCAAGTATTGCTGCTGCTGAGAGGCGAGCCGAGAGCTAGGCTGCGACACTTTATCAGAGAGTCCAACAGGGAGTATGCTGCGGTAAGATTGTTCTAAATAAGTACTATATATATATATATATATATATATATATATATATATATATATATATATATATATATATATATATATATATATATATATATATATTGAAAGACGATCGAGCTCTTTCCTCGATTTTGACAGAGGAGCCCGCTTTTGAGGTTACGTGAATCAGGTTATCATACAAAAGTATACAATCCGCTGGACTTTGCTGAATGGATTGCAGTTACGCCTTAGATAAGTACCTTTTGAAAATATAATTCATTTTTTGTATCAAGATAATTGTTCAGATTCTGTTAATATTTTGTTCTATAGAAAAGTAAAATTAAGTTTACATTTAATTATTTAATAATATGTATATATTATTTTATACATAAATACATACAATTAGAATATTTTCTATTTCAACAATAATTAAATATAAATTTAATTCAATTTTTCTATACAATGAAATATTGTCAGAATCTGAACAATTACTTTGATACAAAAAATGAATTATATTTTAAAGAGGTACTTATCTGAGGCGAAATTTCTTTCATTCACATTTCTTTCAGCAACGTCCAGACTCCAGTTTATTGTATTTCTTACTTTATTATTATAAACCCGCTTAAGTTAACCCCAAAAGCGAACAGCAGAAGACAAAACTGAACGGGGGAATAGCAATTACGATGTATCAATCTGATTGATTTTTTTTAATAATACATCTGTACGATCACTTTGTGGTACAAAATTATATGCTGCAAATTCTTCTTATTCTAACCAACCTTGCGTTTGCAAAGTTCACTTGAAATTCGACCTCAGATAAAAAACATAAACAATAAAGTATTAGAGAAAATGAGATCTCGGCCGATGAGCAGAACGTCGCGGGAGGAGGAGCGCAGCTAATCAGCGCGGAAAAGGTGAGCTGTGCGTGCTGGTCAGAGAAGATGTTTACGTGGTTATGGCCGTCGATAAAGAGATCTAAGTAGTGCGCTCCGTACTTTTTCGTGTCTACATGTACCTGCTGGTTGGATAAGGTGTCTATGTGTTTATGCTAGCCGATGACCAGATTTAGGTAGTGCGCACCGTAGTTTCTGTAATCTTGATCCACAAATTACCTAAAAACTACGAAGCGACTACCTTGACCTTGGCAGTACCGCCCGCACAACTTATGTCTAGTACCACTCATATATTATTATATAAATTTTTCGTAATTAAAGTTTTTTTTTACCTATTAGAACTTAAATTATATTGTAAGATACTCTTGAGTTTTCCTTTGTATTTTTTTTAACGGCAAAATGTCTAAAATTGAATACAAGGTAAAACGAACGGAAAAAATGTAATAAAGTAAAAATAACGACTTATAAATGAAATATCACAAAAAGAGTAAGAATAGTGATTCTTTTGTTTCTAACAAATGCTAAACCATATTATCTTCTATTATTTATTGACCATTTGCACCATTAAAACTACGAAAACTATTAGTGGACGGTACTAGGCTTTAGTTATTTCTTTTTGCTGTTAAGTGGCAAGTATTTTTGCAATTTCATCATTTATTTATGATAATCTGTAACAATAATAATTAGATACTTAATGTAAAAATGTATACTACATAACTGTTTTCTTACATGTCTTATTGATTTGCATGTGTCAGATAGTGTTTTAAAAAATTATTGTTCATAAAACTATATCCTAAATAACATTTATCTTTCTCTATAATAAAATATACAAGAACCCTAGTGGAAATGGGTAATATATGAAAGAATTTGAAAACGTACAAAAGTGTACAACACTGTAGGAAATTGTATGAAAGTGTATAAAACTGTACGTTTTTGTTGAATTCGTAACGTTTCATACAATTTTATACAAATACATACAATTTTATACAGTTGTATTTTATACATACGGCAGAATAGCCCTCATTCTGATTGGTTGAAATGTTACCTAACCTCTAAAAACTTACATCATAACAGTAAAGATGGGTAAAAGAACTTTTGAAGCTATTAAAAAAGGTTTATAGGGTGTTTACTACTTAGAAATGAAGTTTTAGACACTAATAGAGTCAAATAAAACAGTTAAAGATGTTAAATTATCATTTTATTGGTACTCCGATATCAAAATTCGCACGAGTTTCATATCAACACTCTTACAGTTGTTACGTCTAGACCATAGCCTAACATACACCTTCTCGTCGTCAAGGTATATGTATTTTACCATACTGAATCCTACTTATCGACCTACGCTATATAACGTGTATGCTGCCTTGTCTACCTCATACTCTACGATGACATACTCATCCACCCCAATATTTCCCGAATTACGTTCCGCGACTCTATACCTTTGTCGCCCCCTCCTCGAGTACGCATAATCAATTCCTAATTTAGGCTAAGCATGTGACCCCGCGTGGTTATAAAAGGCATAGCTCCCCATGGCTCCTGGCCATTTGCCCTCACACTTTTGCCTTCAGCATAAAGCCTTCTGCATTCGAACTTTGAGCCGTAAGCACGTACGCACCAGTTTGTTATTTGACTTCTCACTTGTAAAAGGGACACGCCCTTATATTTAACTTTGTACTTCTAATATAATAAATCTGCTCTTAAACTTATTTGCTCGCGCTTATTTATTTGCTGGACTTGCGGTCCTATTCATATCTCCCGCCATCATCTCGAGTACGACACCGCCCGCAGCGCAACGCAGCTCAACCGGCCCGCCTACAAGGAACCAAGGCCTACACACTCACACAACGTAAGCCCCAAAATACCTTGCTAAGCCTTTATAATCCTATTGTAAACTCGCACTTCCTATTTTCACTACTATTATATTGAATATCATCTTCGCTATCCTGCTTTTGCTAAAGCCTCGACTCCCAGGTAAATTACGAAAGTATTGACCAAAACCAGAGGCGAACGCGATTTAATTTCATATTAACTTCGCGCCATTTATTGCTTATGCACGACGTAACACAATATAGACTATAATTTAACATATAGGACGGTATCTGTTTTATCGATGCAGACAATTCCAAGCTTACTTCTATCAGCTGTTAAATGTTTTGTTCAAACAGTATAAAGTGGATGGAAAACGGTGTATATCTTCATAACAAATTTATTAAATAAGATAAGTATCAATGTGTAATTACTAATCTAAGCATTTAAAATATTTGAGTTCTTTGTGTCTAATTTTGTTTTCACAAAAACCATTATAAATAAGGTTAATGCCAAGAGTAAATAATACCTGTTTCTTAGAAAAATTTTACATAGAAGGATATTCTACTAAGGAAATTACAAGGCTCTGAAAGGTTAGTCTTAAATTGTTATTTATGCTAATTATTCACACTTTATTTATATAGCTTTGTTTTTACATTATACTTATGTGATATTAATTTTTTCAGGTTATACGAGTGTCGAATGACATATTTTATGTCAAAATAGTTATTTGAGTAAATAAGAATGTTATAGATATGAACGAGGTATGCTATTTAAATGTATTCATATATTAAGAAACTATAAGTTTAACCCATGCTTACTCAACTTTGTATTTTCAGATTCCGCATGCAGGCTCTTGTTCAACGAAGAGCATGAAATAAGGTATTTCAGGGCTTAAATTACTTGTAATTGATGCCTCTATAGAAGGATGCTATTTGGAATACACTAAAATATGATTAACATGTAAGTATTATAAGATTAATGGAAAAAATGTGAATTTTTATTTTTTTTTGTTTTTAGAAATGGTAATTCGCTTCAGATAATGGTGCAAGTTAAAAATATGAATATATATGAAGTCTGCATAGCATAATCCTATTAAGATATATATTATAAGTAATTCAAAAAATTTAAAACTTGATATTGTAATTTTGAGTGACCAGGAGCCTGCACGCAGGAAAATAAAGGTGCTGGACATTGAAATAGTATATATACTTGTGAGAAATGTTATTTACAAAATTATTAACTGTGTATTTCTTGTTTTTCAGCTAAAAATCATATTTGAAGCTCTGTAGGGATCATACTTCCTTAAACACTAACAACTAGATAAATTGTAATTTTTTTTATGCATATAATGAAAAGTCTTCATCATTGAGTAAAGCTCATTTAGAGTAAACTATATTTTCTTAATAAAAATACTAGTTTCTTACCTTAAACATTTTTTAACTATTATTTATTGACCATTTACACCATGAAAACTACGAAAACTATGAGTGGGCGGTACTAGGCAAAACTTTTTATAAATCGTAAAAACGCAAATTTTAAACTTGAATTTATAATTAGTTTACATTATTATTTTTAAAAAAAAATTCTTTGATTAAAAAAGTCTATTCAACAAACAAGTTTCAATTTTTATTTTTAAATTTCACAAAGTCAAAAGTTACAGCCAAAATAGCTATGGGTGTCGGTACTAGACAAGTCTCCTCTATTCTATTGTATTCTCATTAATATTTTGTAAATATTTGATAAAATTTACTATGTAAATGTACTAGTTTAAATAAATAGTATCATCTCCACAATGTATTATACATTTTAAATATATTAAACGTATTTAGAAATTATGTGTATTTTATATATAATTTTTTATATATTTTTGTATATATAAATATATATATAACTATAAAGATATATAATTACATTTGATTTATCTGTGGGTTCCCGGAAAATCGACTTAAGTCCACTTTTCATGTTTTTGAAATATTAAAATTTAGTATTTAATTTCCATTTAAACATGATGTTAAGAAAACTCGTAAATAGTAGATATGGTCACTTATTTGTGCAATTTCTTGATTTTTTGCATTTTTATCTAAAAATATCTGACTTCCGGGAATAACCACTTAGCTGACTTTTTTGTGTTTTCGATATATTGAGGTTTTAATGTTTGCACTAATGCGCTAGATCGAAATGTAAGAGATTTCAGATGACACAATTTTTCTTAAATAAGATACCAAATATCAAGTTAATTGCAGCCTTAGTGTTAAAAAATACTTATTACATCCCCGAGAAAATGCACATAAGAACATAAAATACTGTATAGTTATCCCGGTGCTTATTCCGGGAAATGATACATATACGCTATAACTCGGGTAAACGTATTTTAGAGCATTTTAAGAGGTTTCCTTCACTCAAAAAGAATTTATCATAAAAAGGTCAGAACAAAGTAACGTTTCACCAGTTTAAAGCCAGCTCCAAAATTATTATTAGCTTTTGTGGGTGTATATTACATGAGATAATGTATGTTGTTATTCCGGGAACACGGTAGCTTCATTTTCGTAAATGTTATAATAATTATTTAAAAAATAGTTAAAGTTGTATAAACCTTTTCAAAAACAATATTTTGTTAAAAATGTATAATATAAAGTTTTAAAAAATGTTAAAACTCTTTATGAACGATTTAAGAATGAACTTAAATGATTATTTCGGGCACAATTTGCACGAAGGTGCAGTTAAGTGGTTATGCACTTGGCTGGCATTGGCATATATGTAAGTTTTGGTACTTTTGACGACTTTTAAACTAAAAACTTTATCAAAATCAATATAAACTCAATTTTGAAAAAAAGTCAGTTAAGTGGTTATTCCTGGAAGTCACAGATATACTATGTAAGGATACCAACAACGTTCGAAACTCAATTTTCAAGAAAATGGACTTAAGTCGTTTTTCCGGCAACCCACAAATATATAGTTACATTTGGGTTTTGAATATATATAATTGCATATGCCCGTATGTATACATATAATCATACATAATTATATGTAAACATAAACAATTTTATATATGGTTTATTTAATCATATTATTATATATAATTATATGTAAACATAAACAATTTTATATATGGTTTATTTAATCATATTATTATATATAATTATATATAAAATTTCATTTTTACTCGGATTTTTTAATAAAATGTAAAAAACTAAAAATAAAACTAAAGTACAAAGTTTTTCATTTCCAAGCGAATGAGAATGAATTCACAGAGACTTGATAAGCCCAAAATTAAGCGCTTTTTCCACTGATCATTTCATATAAAACAGACTCTATTGTCGTTTTGAATATCAGAATAAGTATATGATGTAAGGAAATTATCCGGCCCCTTCTCGTTCCATATCTTTCCAACATTTTTTCCAAAAATGAAATTTGCGATTTACCGCATTTTTAATGCGAAATTCGTTTACTTAACATTTATGATATGTGGAAATTGTCCGATCACTTCCGTTCTTTTGCGGATTTTGAACAGCAGCTCCATGACTGAAAAAATTCCATGACTATTTCCTGACTTTCCAGGTTATCATGACCGGTGGACACACTGAATTTCACTAGAATATGAGGTTCCCGTAGGTTTTCTCTGTAAGGGATGGACCGTAAAAGTGTATCCATCGATAATATTATTTAAATTAACGGTCTTCATAGCTTTGATCACTAACACGTACAAAAATTTTATTAATTTTTAATTCAATTGTTTAATATAGTATAATGATAATGTAAATAGTTGCAAGTTTTAGTGGTCACAGTCATAAAGACCATTATTTTAAATAATTTTCTCCATAAATATACTTGGATGAACCATTCCTTGCATCGAGAACCTATGGACAAGTCATGCAGGAGTGAGTGATGTGTCGGGACTGGACCAATGCTATTTTGAAATTTTCTTTGTATTTTATATTTGAAAAGTTGTTAGTAAAAAAAAGAACTGGTTTTTAACTCCGATATCCCCGTAACGTAATTGAAAACTGAGTTCTTCATAATAATTCATAAAAATTCTAGAGAAATTGTTAAAAAAAATTAATTATTGCACTTTAAATCAACTTCTTGAGAATAAACTTTTATGCGTGGATCTATAACAAATGATAAAACACAATGCATCAGTGCACAAGAACAAAAATACCACAAGGAGACTAGTGTGAAAAAAATTGTCAGCAGCACCATTACAAATGAAATCACATTCCTATGCAAGGCTCCCACCATCATCATTACCCTCGATAACGAAGCATACCCCAGAGAACCAACTCTCGCACACACATACCCAAAGTCAAAGAAAGGAGATAGACAGACAGAGAGACAAAGTCATACATCGCACATAAAGAATGTGTATAAAATAGGAGAGAGACAGAGCTAGGCTATAGAGAGAAGAGAAAGCACTAAAGCCACAACCTTGAAAGTCTCCTCATCCCCGAGGCTTCTTCCTTCACCCACTTTCCAGCCCATGATGGTGGACTCTGTCAAACTCCAACTCTATCTGCGTGGCTGTATCGCAAGGGCAGGAGAGAGAAAAGGGGTTTTACACACCTTAATTTCACAGCACTATATTTTACACTATATACAATATTTACAGAGAATACAGAAATGCCAAGTTAGCCGTGAAAAGATATTTCAATCTTGAAGGCGATGCGCCAGAGCTGTGGCGTTGCAGCGAGCTGTTGCGTGCAGTCCTGTGCGTGCAGCTCGAGAGGCTCCGTAGCCGAATATAAAGCGAGACAGCGATAGGAGGCCGAGGTTAGAAGAACGCTCTCGGCTCCAGTCGCTGCTTGCGCCGATTGTGTTGCCGCTCGCCTGTTGGCAGGAGCGTGCGCACTTGTCGTGGCGGCAACTCCGAGGGTGCCATAGACCCACTAGCGTTGGTGCAGGCCGAGGCACAATATGGAATAAGACTGCTGCCATCTCAGCAGCCATCCCCTTTGTATAGTTTGCGCTGGGATGCACTAGTAACTCTGAAATTACAACTCAACAAAATATTTAGTATTTAGCTGAATCTGAGAAGATAGTTGGAGTTTCTCTTACCTGATTGAGCGCACTAAGGTGCAGATGCAGGTCTACATAGGCTGGAACGAGTGTAATCCTGGACACTCGAGAATTCCTCTGCATCTGCAGACTTACTGAAGTGGACTCTCTGATACAAAATCACAGTTTGGCTTATGGCTAGCTTCCCAGTCGCATCTAACAAACTTCTTATGGACATATCTGGAAATGATTCACTCATTTAAACAATTACCTTGTAAAATTTTATATCTTACTTATCTTTATAATAAATATAGATTACAAAATTTAAACAACGATTAAAGTAAATATGCAAGAAAATAACAGAATAAATAATACAATAATTATTAAATTAAGAAAGTCATTAGAAATTATATATTAACTAAATTATTAGTCCGATCTACGAGATGGCAGGATGCGGGATCTTATTCAAATAAATCAATATACGTTAAAATTTATATTTCAATTCCGCAGACTTATAATTTTATTTATCTTCCTTTTATATTACTAATTGTTCGCAGCTTTACATTACTTTATAAACGACGGCTAACATAATACGTGTTTCATCATCAATACAAATTCACGGCTGGCATTCAAATTACTTATCCAAAGGATTAACGTTTTCGATTCTCTTAGTAAACAATAAATGTCGAAACAGCAAGGATTATTAACAAAATTTAGCTTTAATAAGTTAAAAACAAACGGCGCAGGCGTTACAAAATTCTTTCCGAAAATATCTGAGGACGTAGTCACTTAGCTTATTGTATGTAGCTGAGTCAAACGGTGGCTCCTTTCGCTCAGGATGATCAGTCGATTCCACGGCTGTGTAGTCGAGATGAGGTTTCCCCTTGCAGAGCGAACTTCGACGACCGGACCTCGCCTCCCTGACCCGCAATTTCGGATTTGCTGAATCACGGTTTGCCTCTCAACGTGAAACCCCGTTTTCGTTGGGATATGCGGGGACGGTGCGGAAAAGTTGTGTTGGAGGTGTGTCGTCGTTGCCGGTTCCCGAGCGAAAGAGGCTGAGCACTCGCGATTTCTCTGCGCGAGGCCGAGCGGCGCTATTGTAATGAGAGGTCCTCGATTTTATCGACACCTGGTTCGGATAATTGTCCGACGGAGCCCGCACGGCGCGTAACGTACGCTGAGTTCAAATGATTCAGTGGAAACAGTTGGGGTACGGTTCGACGGACTTCAAGAACCGTTACATCCTATAAGGTACTAGTAACCTGGTCTCGCTTAGATACTAGCAATGGAACAGTGAAAGTACCAAATATAAATCTAGGACATAGCCTGGGGCTAATGTCTATTGGAAGTAAAAAAAAAAAGGTGCCAAGATTATTCCTCAGTAGCAATGACCAGCCAATCTAACCTCTACGCATCTACGGAACCTACGCACTACTTCGTTGCAAATAAACTTCCTTTTGGACAGCAACACTCGTCCTCGTCTGCATACTCGTCGCAGATCTTTGTATCAATCTCTCCCGTGCACTACTTCGATTTCAGAACATTCGATCCCAATATATATACGTCTAGTAATCTTAAATTACACAGGCCGACAAAATTTTCCTGAACCAATAACCCAGAGACCAGACCATACTTTTCCGAAGGTTTTTGGCACGCTGAATCCAAATCCGGCCTCAGAATTGCTCTATCACCTCAGGTTTTCGAGATATCCTAACCTAAAAGTGCAAAAATCACCGTTTTTGGCTGTTTTTGAGGTTATGTTATGCCGCTAACTGATTTTTTAATACAAAACGATCAGCGGCATCTGAAAGTACTAGTCTTGCCCTTCAAAATTCATTTTTGCTTGTTTCGATTCGACTTTTCCTTCTCGAGATATATCGCTTTCAATCTGTAATGTATCAGTGTTTCTTATCTACTAGACATCCTATCCCATAGTTCCGTTTATACTCGGATAAACAAACTCTTCCTGATATTGCTGTCAAACCGCTTGCAAATGCATACCTGGTAGTTTTTGGGGTCACTGATCACAAATCTGGAGTCAGAATCTCCGAATTCAAAATGGCGGATCCAATATGGCGGCTATGATTACCACGATCCGTAGTAAGTCACAAAAAATCCCGGAAAAGCTCTGGAGATCGGTTACTCGGGGGTTTTCAGGGTCGCTGATCTCAAATCTGGAGTCAGAATTTCCGAATTCAAAATGCCGGATCCAAAATGGCGGTTATGATTACCACGATCCATAGTAAGTCACCAAAAACACTGGAAAAGCTCTGGAGATCGGTTACGCGCGGGTTTTCGGGGTCGCTGATCTCAAATCTGGAGTCAGAATTTCCAAATTCAAAATGGAGGATCAAATATCGCGACTATCGTTGCCAAGGGCCATAGCCATAGTTGACCAAAATCTTGGAAATGGTCTTTTAAGTCGTCACTTGGAAGTTTCCCGATTCTCCGAGCTCGAATCTGCAGTCAAATATTCCAAGTACAGAATACCTACTGACCCACCCAATATGTTACAAAATGACGGATGTAATATAGCAGCTAGTCTTACATAAAGAACCTCACTTTGACTTCTTATGAAAACGTTGTCGCTGCTCCTGAAACGATCGTTTATATGACTTACGCCTATAGACAGTCGATACGTTATGTCTATGCAGAGACCAGCAATAGTCCGCCATCATCCGCTCATCCCACCTACCTTGAAAATGCCGCTCCTTTTGTTTGAAATCAAAGCAAGTCATATAAACGATCGTTTCAGGAGCAGCGACAACGTTTTCATAAGAAGTCAAAGTGAGGTTCTTTATGTAAGACTAGCTGCTATATTACATCCGTCATTTTGTAATATATTGGGTGGGTCAGTAGGTATTCTGTACTTGGAATATTTGACTGCAGATTCGAGCTCGGAGATTCGGGAAACTTCCAAGTGACGACTTAAAAGACCATTTCCAAGATTTTGGTCAACTATGGCTATGGCCCTTGGCAACGATAGTCGCGATATTTGATCCTCCATTTTGAATTTGGAAATTCTGACTCCAGATTTGAGATCAGCGACCCCGAAAACCCGCGCGTAACCGATCTCCAGAGCTTTTCCAGTGTTTTTGGTGACTTACTATGGATCGTGGTAATCATAACCGCCATTTTGGATCCGCCATTTTGAATTCGGAAATTCTGACTCCAGATTTGAGATCAGCGACCCCGAAAACCCCCGAGTAACCGATCTCCAGAGCTTTTCCGGGATTTTTTGTGACTTACTACGGATCGTGGTAATCATAGCCGCCATATTGGATCCGCCATTTTGAATTCGGAGATTCTAACTCCAGATTTGTGATCAGTGACCCCAAAAACTACCTGGTATGCATTTGCCAGCGGTTTGACAGCAATATCAGGAAGAGTTTGTTTATCCGAGTATAAACGGGGCTATGGCATAGGATGTCTAGTAGATAAGAAACACTGATACATTACAGATTGAAATCGATATATCTCGAGAAGGAAAAGTCGAATCGAAACAAGCGAAAATGAATTTTGAAGGGCAAGACTAGTACTTTCAGATGCCGCTGGTCGTTTTGTATTAAAAAATCAGTTGGCGGCATAACATAACCTCAAAAACAGCCAAAAACGGTGATTTTTGCACTTTTAGGTTAGGATATCTCGAAAACCTGAGGTGATAGAGCAATTCTGAGGCCGGATTTGGATTCAGCGTGCCAAAAACCTTCGGAAAAGTATGGTCTGGTCTCTGGGTTAAAAATCTTGTCGCCCTGTGTTATACATACCTTTCCGATATCTAGCAGACGACCGGTCGAAGCCGGACCGTCAAAGCAATGTGAAGTCGCTTGCGAGCAAAAACCTGTCTCGTGTCTCGTACTATAAAGCCTGTCGCACAGTCGCAAGAACGCGAAAGGAGTCGAAATTCAAATTTTGATCATGGAGCTAATTGCGCAGGTAGGGCTATAGATTGGCTAGTGGCTGAATATGAATTATTTATATATGAGTAATGGTAAAAAATACTAATGAGTTTAGTGCTTAGTAGTAATTAATTAGTAGTCTATAAATAATTTATTTTTTTAATTCCGAAATCTGCTTAAAATAATCTATTTTAGTCATTTATTTGAGGTTAAATAGCAAGTATTTTACATTTCATCATTTTTTTGTGATAATCTGTAATAATATCAATACCAAACGTGAAAATATACATTACATAACTATTAACTTGCATATTTTATTGAGCAAGATAAATTTTATTTTTGATAGTTCTTTTAAAAATAATTTTTTAAAACACTATTTTACATATTGAAATTAATAAAATATGAAAGAAAATAGTTATGTAATGTATATTTTGACATGAGATATCTTTATTGCTAGGTTATCATAAAAAAGTGTTGAATTTGCAAAAATACTTGCCATTTAACCTAAAAAAATGACTAAAACAGTGTATTTTAATCAGATTTCGTTATTAAAAAATGTATTATCTATAGACTACTAAATACTAAACTTATTAGTTTATTTTACCATCACTCATGTACGATTAAATTATATCCAAGCTAAATTAATCGCAATTATACGGTAGCAGTTTTTGAACACTCATGTTTCATTAATTAAAAAAAATACGTTTCGATAGCGTATTATGATATTCAATTCTAATTAGGTAGCTTAGCATAAGAAGAATTTTTAGTATATTTTTGCAGTCAAAAGTGATTGTGCTGATTTATTATTAATAAAAATCAATCAGAACAATTTTGAATGTTGTACCTCAAACGTAAGGTCACGTGGATCTGCGTTTTATGAATATTTTATGAAATTTGTGAGTATCATCCCCACCATCTCTAATGTTTTAAATATGTATATTAAACGTACTTAGAATATATATATAGGAACACCTATTTTGTAGTTCTACTATACTGTAATAACCATTAAATCCTTAGAGATTACTTTTTACCTAAAAAGAATTATGACACTCGCTGATCACCTCAATCGGTATTTTTCATATTTTTCGAGATACATGTAGAGAAATGTAGGTAAATGTATGAAAACGTATAAAAGTGTACAAAAGTGTGCAAAAATGTACAAAACTGTACAAAAGTGTATTTTTTGTTGAAAGATTTTTTATTTTGTTTATAGTTTGGCCTTCTTTATATACTTTGTATACATTTGTATACACTTTCGTACCTATTCATACACTTATGTACATATTCATATACTTTCTTACAAATTCATACACTTTCTTACATATTCATACAAATTAGGACTTATTCATACACTTTCATAAACTATTTGTACGTTTTCGTAATATTTGTACATTTTTGTACAGTTTTTTACGGGAAGGGAAATAACAAATAAATAACTCAGTATGAAAATTATATTATTGAAATTAACATCTTTAAATAAATAATACAAGCCGCTTAAGTTCTGACAATATTAGTAAAAACTAGCGCGTCACAATTAAGCGGCCGTCCGGCCGCAGTGACTCACCGCCTTGCATTATTGTATTCGCTACCGTACGTATTAGCTCGCGCTTCGCGCTCGCATTATCAGAATATAGCTTGCGCTTCGTGCTCGCATTGTCAATATATATAGCTCACCATCCAGCTTGCGGCGGATGACTCACATTTCAAAACGTTGTATTTTTTCGAGATCTACAATTTTACTGTGAAAATTTTTTGCTTATAATGTATTTATAATACAATTCTGGCCTAAAAATTGGTTTTTGATGCCTTTTTCGCGCTTTAATTTATTTAGGTTTTTCATGACAAACTTTGTTTAATAGACGTTTTCATAAATAATGGTAAATACTAAAAGCTTTCTTCGAGATCTACAATTTTACTGCCAAATTTCTTGAGTTTATTATGTTATATTTCCATTCTGGCCTAAAAATTGATTCTTGATGGATTTTAATTGACATTTTCGTAAAAAATATGAAATACTAAAAATTGATTTGTGATGGCTTTTATGTGCTTCAATTTAGGTGTTTCTCGACAAACTTTATTTAATTAACATTTTCGTAAAATGTTTGAAATACAAAAAAATTGTATTTTTTCCAGATCTATGATTTTACCGTGGAAAAATTAGCAAAAATAAAATAATTTACTCAAGATACAGCTAAAAATCGAACTTGAAGCCTTTTTAGCGCTTTTTTTTGTGTTTTCCAGTGAAGTCGGTTTTATTGACATTCTTGTAAAAAGTGTTAAATACAAAAAAGTTGTGTTTTTTCGAGATCTATAAATTTACCGTAAATAATTTATCAAAAAGAAATATTTAAGATACCGTTAAAATTCGTTTTTTAAAAATTCAAATAATATCTATAAAAGTGGTCCTATTTGGAACATACTCATCGGATGTGGCTGAAAATAGGACTGTCAGCTTCCAATGATAAGACAAATATTTCCTATAAATTTCAGTCAATATGGCTAAAATCTCGCTGAGATAATTGATAAACTTGATTACATACATACACACATCCATACATACAGACACTTTTTACGATGACGAAAATATAAGGCTCTCCCTTGGAGCGGTAGTGCCTAAAAGTAATCGTTACGGAGACGTTAAAGTTTCGGTTTTCATTAATAATCTGTAATACTTTTAGGAACACCGTATGATTCATGATCAATAAAATAAAAAGTTGAACAAGAATAATAAAAAATACGAATATGTCGATAAGTATAATACACATAAAAATTACATTAAACTTTATCAACTTCTTAGTATTTAAAACAAAATATTTTTCCATATTATAATAAATTTTTTTCATTATAATTTTAAGGTGTATCTGACCTGTATATTAATAATAAATTATTTGATTTGATTGAATACATGATTTGACTAAGGGATCACATAAACCTTAAAATTGTAATTAAAAGATGTATAATAAAGATTTTTCATTATACATTCAATTTTACATGGGTTTGGACCCTTAAAAACTTGATTTTATCAATATTGGCTTTAATGTTTATGCTTTTAGACGAATAAATCATCCGAAACTTGCTTGCACTTGGAGCGATATATACATAGAAGATATGCGTAAAATGTTTAATCAATTATCTGACAATTACTCTAAATGAGCTTTACTCAATGATGAAGACTTTTCATTATATGCATAAAAAAACATTACAATTTATCTAGTTGTTACTGTTTAAGGAAGTATGATCCCAACAGAGCTTCAAATATGATTTTTAGCTGAAAAACAAGAAATACACAGTTAATAATTTTGTAAATAACATTTCTCACAAGTATATATACTATTTCAATATTTTAATACATCTCACCTTAAAAAGGTCCACTTCACTATAATAACTTTTAGATAATTGTCCAGCACCTTTATTTTCCTGCGTGCAGGCTCCTGGTCACTCAAAATTACAATATCAAGTTTTAGATTTTTTGAATTACTTATAATATGCATCTTAATAGGATGATGCTATGCAGACTTCATATTTTTAACTTGCACCATTATCTGAAGCAAATTACCATTTCTAAAAACAAAAAAAAATGAAAATTCACATTTTTTCCGTTAATCTTATCATACTCGTACTTACATGTTAATCATATTTTAGTGTATTCCAAATAGCATCATTCTATACAGGAATCAATTACAAGTAATTTAAGCCCTGAAAGACCTTATTTCATGCTCTTCGCTGAACAAGAGCCTGCATGCGGAATCTGAAAATACAAAGTTGAGTAAGCATGGGTTAAACTTATAGTTTGTTAATATATGAATACATTTAAATAGCATACCTCGTTCATATCTATAACATTCTTATTTACTAAAATAACTATTTTGACATAAAATATGTCACTCGACACTCGTATAACCTGAAAAACTTAATATCACATAAGTATAATGTAAAAACAAAGCTATATAAATAAAGTGTGAATAATTAGCATAAATAACAATTTAAGATTAACCTTTCAGAGCCTTGTAATTTCCTTAGTAGAATATCCTTCTATAGGTATTATTTACTCTTGGCATTTACCTTATTTATGATGGTTTTTGTGAAAACAAAATTAGACACAAAGAACTCAAATATTTTAAATGCTTAGATTAGTAATTACACATTGATACTTATCTTATTTAATGAATTTGTTATGAAGATATACACCGTTTAAATTTTCCATCCACTTTATACTGTTTGAACAAAATATTTAACAGCTGATAGAAGTAAGCTTGGAATTGTCTGCATCGATAAAACAGATACCGTCCTATATGTTAAATTATAGTCTATATTGTAAGAGTGTTGATATGAAACTCGTGCGAATTTTGATATCGGAGTACCAATAAAATGATAATTTAACATCTTTAACTGTTTTATTTGACTCTATTAGTGTCTAAAACTTCATTTCTAAGTAGTAAACACCCTATAAAGCGTTTTTAATAGCTTCAAAAGTTCTTTTACCCATCTTTACTTTTATGATGCAAGTTTTTAGAGGTTAGGTAACATTTCAACCAATCAGAATGAGGGCTATTCTGCCGTTTGTATAAAATACAACTGTATAAATTTGTATGCATTTGTATAAAATTGTATGAAACGTTCCGAATTCAACAAAAACGTACAGTTTTATACACTTTCATACAATTTCCTACAGTGTTGAACACTTTTATACGTTTTCAAATTCTTTCATATATTACCCATTTCCACTAGGGGTCTTGTATATTTTATTATAAAAAAAGGTAAATGTTATCTATGATATAGTTTTATGAACAATAATTTTTAAAACACTATCTGACACATGCAAATCAATAAGACATGCAAGAAAACAGTTATGTAGTATACATTTTTACATTAAGAATCTAATTATTATTGTTACAGATTATCATAAATAAATGATGAAATTGCAAAAATACTTGCCACTTAACCGCAAAAAGAAATAACTAAAGCCTAGTACCGTCCACTAATAGTTTTCGTAGTTTTAATGGTGTAAATGGTCAATAAATAATAGAAGATAATATGGTTTAGCATTTGTTAGAAACAAAAGAATCACTATTCTTACTCTTTTTGTGATATTTCATTTATAAGTCGTTATTTTTACTTTATTACATTTTTTTCCGTTCGTTTTACCTTGTATTCAATTTTAGACATTTTGCCGTTCAAAAAAGTACAAAGGAAAACTCAAGAGTACCTTACAATATAATTTAAGTTCTAATAGGTTAAAAAAAACTTTAATTACGAAAAATGTATATAATAATATATGAGTGGTACTAGACATAAGTTGTGCGGGCGGTACTGCCAAGGTCAAGGTAGTCGCTTCGTAGTTTTTAGGTAATTTGTGGATCAAGATTACAGAAACTACGGTGCGCACTACCTAAATCTGATCATCGGCTAGCATAACCACATAAACACCTTATCCGACCAGCACATACATGTAGACACGAAAAAGTACGGAGCGCACTACTTAGATCTCTTTATCGACGGCCATAACCACGTAAACATCTTCTCTGACCAGCACGCACAGCTCACCTTTTCCGCGCTGATTAGCTGCGCTCCTCATCCCGCGACGTTCTGCTCATCGGCCGAGGTCCCATTTTCTCTAATACTTTATTGTTTATGTTATTTATCTGAGGTCGAATTTCAAGTGAACTTTGCAAACGCAAGGTTGGTTAGAATAAGAAGAATTTACAGCATATAATATTCTACCACAAAGTGATCACAGATGTATCATTAAAAAAAATCAATCAGATTGATTCATTCTAATTGCGATTCCCCCGTTCAGTTTTGTCTTCTGCTGTTCGCTTTTGGGGTTAACTTAAGCGGGTTTATAATAATAAAGTAAGAAATACAATAAACTGGAGTCTGGACGTTGCTGAAAGAAATGTGAATGAAAGAAGTTTCGCCTCAGATAAGTACCTCTTTAAAATATAATTAATTTTGTGTATCAAAGTAATTGTTCAGATTCTGACAATATTTCATTGTATAGAAAAATTGAATTAAATTTACATTTAATTATTGTTGAAATAGAAAATATTTTAATTGTATGTATTTATGTAGAAAATAATATATACATATTATTAAATAATTAAATGTAAACTTAATTTTACTTTTCTATAGAACAAAATATTAACAGAATCTGAACAATTATCTTGATACAAAAAATGAATTATATTTTCAAAAGGTACTTATCTAAGGCGTAACTGCAATCCATTCAGCAAAGTCCAGCGGATTGTATACTTTTGTATCATAACTTGATTCACGTAACCTCAAAAGCGGGCTCCTCTGTCAAAATCGAGGAAAGAGCTCGATCGTCTTTCAATATATATATTATAGCACACTAACCTCAAAATGCCAACTTTATTGTCGATTTTGAGGTTGTTGTGCTATAAAATATCGTATGAGACTGTTGTGGGAGGTGTTTTTCTACCTTGCTCGATTTTCTCACTCGCTTCGCTCGTGCGAAAACCCTCGAGCAAGGTAGAAAACCATCTCCCACAACAGTGTCATAATATACTATTTATATATCACGGCCTGTCGTCTGCTTTGTTTGGACAGATTTTGAAGCGCAGTCAGCTGTCAGCTTGGGTTTGGTGCTGGTGATGAACGAGGAAGTACGACAAAGAGGTGACCGGGACTAACAGCTTCGAAGAGATAGAACGAATGCAAGTGTATGGATAAGTGTTGCTGTAGAATAGAAGACGCACTTCCAGCGATGTTGTGCGAAGGCCCCAAATTCTTAGCTTAGCTTAGCTATCTGCCAAGTATTGCTGTTGCTGAGTGACGAGCCGAGAGCTAGGCTGCGACACTTTATCAGAGAGTCCAACAGGGAGTATGCTGCGGTAAGATTGTTCTAAATAACTACTTAACCCTTGCTTCTTCTAATTCAAATGTATACTTCGTAGAGCAGATGCTGTGGATTTCTGCTACTGTGGACGGATTGGATTTGCTCAGATCGCAGTGGATCCGTATTCACTGATCAGTGTTCTGAAGCATGTAAGAATAACTCCAGTAGATTTATTATTATTGGCACGTGTACTAATCTTGTTTTGTTTTGTAATTACAGGTTTCTAAAAGCAAGAGGTTTGCAAGGTCTACGCCAGGAGATGGCTATTGCATCGTCTGCTTCTCCTGCTTCAGGGCATCGCATCCGGAGAGAGCTCTCTTGCTCTTTATGAAATCAACGAGGGAAATTTTGGCAATAAATAATAGACAAATTTAGGGGTTTAGGTAAAGTAATCACCAACATAATTTATGATGCACAGATAATTTATATACAAATGGGTGATTCCACGTCAAGTGAGCAAGTGAAAAATGTTAAAACTAAAAGTTTAAGAAAATGGTGTATTTCATACCTAAAATATGTAAAAGAAATTTCAAACCTTGTACCTCTATTGGTTCATAATTTATGTCAATCTGAAAAACATGATTATTTCCATTTTTCTAAGAATGTATATATTTTTATCTCGATAACTATAAAAGATAAAGTACTTTAATCCGCGTGTTTTGGAAAGAGAATTTGACGTAGAATATGATAGTATTTTTTGCATCACCAAATTGGATGATTTTGGTTGGTCTAAATGTCTACTCAGACACCGATGAAATTGTAAGCTGAGCGCCACAATCTATTTTGTTGAAAAAAACTCCAACAATAATTTTAGATGTATATTTTAAGATAAAACAAGATTTAGAATATTACTATAACTCTTACGAGATAGAAATAAATGAAATTGGCTCATTTTACCAAATTCAGGCTCTTATGGGATTTAACATGTCCGTTTCTGATAAAAATATGCCAATTTTCTTACATATTTTGCAATGGGTACGAAATACATCATTTTCTTGAAGTTTCACAGTTTTTAAATTTTTCACTTGCTCACTTGACGTGGAATCATCCATATATAAATAAATAGAAGATTACTAGATATATTTTGCTGCTATGTATGCAATTTAAAATATACAATTTCAATGTTCATTATAAAAGTTCCACGGATTTGTTTTAGCAATTTGTTATTGTATACATAGCAGCAACAATTATTTTCTACTTTTCTGTACGGTTTATGTGCTTTATTCATTCTTTTTTATTTATTACAATGTCCTAATGAAGATTAAATTATCAGTATGTATGACTATATTTTGTAAATTGTAATTTTTACAACGAGATGTTATTATTTATAACGTATATGTATATGTTACATGATAGTTCTTAATAAATTTGCTGTGTGCACCAGCATATAATATTGAAAAAAGCAGAGAACGTTCCCCGTATGGGTATTTGCTTTCTTCTATTATTTATATTTATATTTAAATCTATTTATATATTATATAACATATAAATAGTAAAAAAGTAATTGTGCTATCCAGTAAAGCATAGAATAGACAAGCACAGCAACTAATTATAATGCATGAAATAAGCTAGAAATAAGTATTTATTATATTATAAGCTAATGTTTGATTAACGAGTAAGTAACAAGACTTGAAACTTCTCTAGTCTTTATACGAAGCCTGCATGACATTTGTAAAATACTGGCACTTGTATGTACCAGCATAATTTTTAATATTCGGGCAATAAGTATTCGTAATTAAAAATCAAATATTTAATTCAATAATTACTTATAAGTACGTATCATATATGCAATTACACGTAAATTTGGGACTCAAACACAAATGTATAAACGTGTTGGAATAGCTTCTCCGATTGGTAGTATCACTGACGTGCGATCAACACGCTACGGCAACGGAGTTTTGGGACGGCGAGAGTGAACTCCGCTGCCGTAGACATCTAGCTTGTACTGGCGCTGCGCTACTACTTCCTACTTACATACTTTTTATTCAATTTACAAGTTATTTAGGTATTTTTATCAAATTGAATATAAGTAACGGTAACTAAAAATTATATAATTAGTTTCTATATATATTGCCCTATATAATTATGTTTTATTTGATATAATTTTCACATTCTTCGGATTGTGGATAAGAACATGCTCGTGAAAAAGTAAAACTGAGTAGAGAGAAAGTGAGAGAGAGAGAGAGAGAGAGAGAGAGAGAGAGAGATTGTATTATTTATAACATATATATATGTTATAAATAATACAATCTCTCTCTCTCTCTCTCTCTCTCTCTCTCTCTCTCTCTCTCTCTCTCTCTCTCTCTCTCTCTCTCTCTCTCTCACTTTCTCTCTACTCAGTTTTACTTTTTCACGAGCATGTTCTTATCCACAATCCGAAGAATGTGAAAATTATATCAAATAAAACATAATTATATAGGGCAATATATATAGAAACTAATTATATAATTTTTAGTTACCGTTACTTATATTCAATTTGATATATATATATATATATATATATATATATATATATATATATATATATATATATATATGTATATATTTATATATTGCATGATAGTTTTTAATCAATTAGCTGTGTGCACCAGCATAGTATAATAAATAAGCACAGAATATTCTCCGTAAGGGTATCTGCTTATTTCTGTTATTTATATTTATATTTACATTTATTTATATATTAGTTATATAATACGATAGAAATAAGTTTTTTTGATATAATGATATGTATTATCAATGATGATTACATAACACATATTTGTAAATATAGTTAACAAAAAGTGTATAATATGACATAATTTTCCTAATGTCTAAACAAATTATAGAAGTTACACATAAGTTATGAAAATTTTATTCATTTTAAAATAAGTAAATATGTAGAGACAATTCAGTTTTAAAAGATTTATATCTATTTTTGTATATTCAAAAACTATGTATAAGTACCAATATAATGTGCGAAAAAGTTAAAATATTAATGAATTAGATATATATCACGTTCTAACATATAAAAAGAAAATTTTAGTTGTTCACCAATAAACAAATTGAAACGGGCATGGCAAGTAACTTACGTAACGTAGTAAGTACTTACGTAACGTAGTAAGTATCTTGAGAGTTGTTTGTAATTGATCATTATATAACGTAACTTTAAGTTAAGTAAGCCCTTGATTAAACACAACAATATTTTAGCTTTATTATGATTAAATATAATAAACTTGACTTTGTTTGATTGATCTCTTTTTTAAAGTTTTATATTTTTTCGTATAATTATATATCATGAATTACCATAGTATTGTTGCCTGTTAATTTAAAATTATACTAATACGTACAAGTACCAATATTTTACAATACTATTTACACGATAATGATATATACCCTTATAATAAAATAAGTACTTAATTCTATCTTATTATACAACTAATATATAAATAAATGTAAATATAAATATAAATAACAGAGAAAAAGCAGATACCCTTACGGAGAATGGTCTCTGCTTTTTTTATTATACTACTCTGGTGCACACAGCTAATTTATTAAAAACTATCATATATATCCATATCTGTTATAAATAATACGATATCTCTCTTACTTTCACAAAGAATAGGACTACTAAATCAAAAAGAAGATAATTATACACGAGTAATATTTATAAAAACTCTTTATAGAATTTTTAAAATTTTGCCGCCACCGTAGCGTGTTGATCGCACGTCAGTGATACTACGAATCGGAGAAGCTATTCCAACACGTTTATACACTAGCGTTTGAATCCCAAATTTACGTGTAATTCCATATGTAACACGTACGTATAAGTAATTATACATGACGCATATACGATGAATAACCATAATATTGCCTGCGAATTTTAAATTATACTGGTACGTACGAGTACCACTATTTTAGAAGACTAGAGGACTTTCAAGTCTTCATACTTATGTATATATGTATATGTATATACATATATACATATATGTATCTATATATGTATATATATATATATATATATATATATTCTGACCTTATATATATATATATATATATATATATATATATATATATATATATAAGGTCAGAATTTATATATAATCATATACAATCATATAGAATCATATATGGTTATATATAAGCATATGTGCATTTAATATGTAATTATATATGGTTATATATCTCAGTTTTTCCAAATATGGATTGATAAAAAAATTTAAACTTGAAGCATAATAACTCGCTTACTGTACACTTTTAATGCATTTATGTATGATATTTTATATTAGATGAAATCGAAGATGAAAATCACAATCATCGTTTATCAACGGATTTTTCAACGGATGAGGAGTCAGTGGCAAGTGAAGGCTCAGATTATGAGGATGACGATGATGACGATCTACCAATGAAAAATGCCAATGACCCTATGTACCCAGGAGCGCCTGTATTAATCGCAGAAAGCATTTTGTCAATTTTTACTACTTCTATCGCGTATTTTATCGCTCATATCACTACATTGCATTCAACCAAATAGTTGCGTAAAAACTCTTACGAACTGAAAATTTTTTTTGCAAATATAAATTTCCGTCTTATTTGTCACTATTACTATTGCGTATACTTTTCAATATTAAAGGAACAATTCTGTCAGAAATAATAATAATAATATCACGTTTTATCTTATGATTAATGAATTGCCGTATAAATTGAGAATTGAAAAAGACAATGTCATACTAGCATGCTTGTGGATTGGTTCATATAAACCATTAGCTATTTTGTTTGTGAACACTTTTCTGAAAGATTTAAAAAAATTATATAAGGAAGTAGATTTCGTAGTTCCGGGGATTTTAAATTCACTACGCGTACGAGGATTAATCATTAGTGGTACGTGCGATTTATGCGTTAAATCAGTATTTCTTAATATTCAGTAATTTAACGCTATATGTGGTTGTCCGAACGACAAAATTGATACAAAAAGAGTTGATCATGTACAAATTTATCCATTTGTTGAACAATTAGACTTGAGAACATCCGAGGAATCAAAATTATATGCACAAGAAACTCATGAAACGAACTTCGCTATATTTGGTGTAAAAGGTCTTACACCCTGAGTTTAATAGTGCGCGATTATATTGATTTAACAACTATCGGTGTTATGCATTGTGTATATCAAGACATAACAAAAAAGCTAATGTCCTTTTGGTTTGATGCGGAAAATCGAATGCCTGTGCCTCTTTATTTGGTTTCACTAAAATTATCAATGATAAAAACAAGGGAATCACTCTTCCTTCTTTTGTGCCTAGAATTCCGCGAAAAGTTAACGATTACTCATATTGGGAACCGTCAGAATTAAAATTATTTTTAATAGTTTATAGCTTAATGGTTCTAGAAAACATCATGGCAAAAGATTATTTTGAACACCATCTATTATTAGTACAAGCAATTACACTTTTGAATTTATCAAGTATTTCAGAGTCAATGATAATTGAGGCTAAATGCGTTTTGACTGAGCATGTTAGAAAATTCGAAACTTTATGTGAAACAAAAATCGTTAAAAAACTTGGTCTTCTTTGGGCTACATCTTGTTTCCCATTCGAAAATTTAATCAGCGTTTTAAAAACATATGTTCATGGTTCAAGGTATGCGGAACTACAAATTTATTCATCTGTATCGACATTCTTATCGCTGACTGAATTAAAACAAAACTTATTGCGACCTGAAACTGCAGCATTTGAATTTTGCAAAAAATTGAATATTCTGGTATACGTAAATATAAAACTAAATATCTTAGTAATGATATTTTTGCAGTGGGGGCTTACAAAATGATTGACGATATTCCTGATTTTGTACTAAGTACTTTAAGGGGTAACACAACTGTAATAGCGAAAAAAGAAGTGTTTTTTGGGTATTCTTTTTAATGGAAAGAAAGGTTATAAAGAAATGATATTTGGATATATTATTAGTCTAATATTATAGTATATTTAAAAAAAAATTGGGTAAAAAAAATACAAAATGGCTGATTTATAGCCGATCTCTTGAAGCCTCTTGCATCGGAAGCGCTCCGCGGCACGCAGTGTACCAATCACACATTTCAACTTAAAAAACAAAAAATGTCCTCGTCTTCTTTTCTTATCGCTTTTAATTCGAAGGACACATTTCAGGCCATCATTAAAATAGCACACTGCAATATCAGTGGCAATATCCAGAACTTTCTTGCCACTCGAGTACGATTTCGGAGCCAAGTTCCAAACGGTGGCATTGAAACTTTCGTTGCGGTTCTGAGAATAACCTCCTAAGCAATGGTGCAGCAACTCATCTCGACTCAACTCTGTAAAAACATACTCAATGGCTTCGCAAAATTCTTCAGGAAGTGGCGGTTCATGATGAAACATGTCCAACGAATCTTCAGCTTGTGCGATTTTCCAAGCACACCAGGAATCTGAACAATTATCGTGCTGAGGATTGTCGTCGGTCGATATTTTAAGATACAGAGTTGCCCAGATTTCATTCTTCATTTTCTCTATACAATTTGGGTTCCTCCGTATTGCCAAACCATAATAAATTGTTAATTTATCAATCAACTTATATGTTAATTTTCCTTTTCCTCCAAGGCCTTACTTCTTTTTTTTTAGATTTCAAAGACGCGTTCCCATTCTTTTCTGTATATGATCGATGCACTCTTTTTTTTGTACTTTAAAATTAGTGTACGGTTTAGAATCCAGTATGCCTTTGAAAGTCTTGCTGTCAACACCACCAATATAATTCACAAAGTTTAGGCCGTGGAAACTGTCGGAATGAGAAAACATTTCAATAACAGCATCTACAGCATACCATTTTTCGCATTCAGATGTTTCTGTTTTATTTTTCCAGTGCTCGCAAGACTTACAATATTTGGATTTTACAGTCACATCGACGATTTTTTCAGTAAGCCATCCAATCAAAGATATAACTCCAAAAAGCGATGAAGACCCTCGTTTCCTCCAAGAACCATCTCCTGAAATGGTAATCCCTTAAAATTAACCATTTTCTTCGCTCTTCGTCTCTACTCTTGTCCAGCTTGCTTCATACTGTTATCACAAACTGTTGATGTTGCTATTGAAATGAGATTCACTATTTTATCGTAGAAAGATTGGAAAACAGGACGTGGTAATTCCATAAACGCACAAAATTTCATCATTCCATTAAGTTCTACTCCTATTAGTCGCATTGCTAACACCATCCGACGATTAATTTCATATGCATTTTCTATAAATTTACTGTTAGGTATAACAATTTCTGGACACTTTGGGCAAAAAATCACAATTTTGAAGCCCAATCCCCGAGAACTTCTTTCATGAAAAGTTATATTAGAACCACACGTTTTACACTTCACATGCTCAGAAATTGCAGAAAATACTGCCAAAAAGTTAATGATTCGGTATCCAAATGTTTAATTTACATCGAAATCGTCGTCGGATGTCTTCAGCTTTTTTGCTGATGCACTGATGCCACTGGAATCATCTTCAGCTTCGTATCGATTCATTGGACGATTAGCTGATTTACGGCTGCGATGCCGTATTGGATATTTTTTTTCGTGCCTTTTCTTCCTGCATACACTTTTTCTTTTTGCATTTTACTGGACGTAATAAATAATTAAAACTTTCACAAAAATATAGTTTTGAAAGCGAAAATGAGAGCGTTGTTTTCTTACGATATACAGACTCTACACTAACGTACTTTGTTTTGAAACTAGCCTAAGTGACGCATAATAGCTTAAGATCGACATCTATAGGAGCATTAGGGAAGTTTTCAAACAATAGGTAAGCCATATGGCGGTCCTTCTCATCAGGTACATACCTCTCGCAGGTAAGCGATGTGCCGTTTGGGTATATGTCCCGAAATTTCAAATAAAAAATTTCTTTTTCGGGATGGGACCTTTTGACATATTCTAGAAGGTTCAAAGCATGTTTAAGTCAATAAAAAAAATCAATTTTTTGAAATTTCTACAGTAGTGTTACCCCTTAAGACCATATCACAATATCTTAAATCATTCAAAGTTTTATCTGTTTAAAAGACTCTTGATAAATGGAATGTATTTTGAGATTGAAACGCATGTACTTTTGAAGAAAACAAATTCTTCGTGTACAAAATACATATATTATTGCGTTAATTACGTAGGTGTAATAAATTTTTTTATAACTGTGTGTAATTGTTGTAATGCACCAAGTAGCGAATGCGATAATAATTGTATTACGGTTGCAATTATTACAAAATGTATAGTTAAGGCAGCATATCTTTGTCCTATAAGTGAAACCTTTACACTTACAATTTCTTTATGCGAAAAAATCGAAAAAAATTTCATAGCGATTAATGTTGAGGATATAATCAATGTATGTTACTTCACAAAAATTGATGAATAGTTCTATATCATTCATCCAACATATTTTCATGAAATAGAGTAAGAAAAATTTTGTGAAGTTTTGGTTCTGTTTTATGTAAATGAGTAGATCTGAACAATTTCATATCTCTGCTTTTATTTCTCAGTCAGGGCTAATTAAAATAAATCTCTGAATTTCCAATACATGTAAAGATTGGAAATTCTTATGTTCATTCCATTAAACATTTTTCTAATTCTGTTTTAAAGTGAACATAAACACATTTAGGTGACAGTGTTGGACTTTATGTCAGGGAGTTGCACTTTTATTTCATAGAGTCGCACTATTATGATACTGAGTCGTACATTTAAGTAACAGAGTTTCACTTTTATGGTAATGAGCTACACTTTTATGTCACTTCGTCACACTTTTATATCACAGAGTCGCACTATTATGTCACTGAGTCGTACATGTAAGTCACCGAGTTGCACTTTTATATCCCAGAATCACACTATTATATGACAGAATCATACTGTTATGTCAGAGAGTCATGCTTTAATGTGACTGAGTAACACTTTTGTCACAGAGTTACTCTTGTATGTTACCGAGTCATATTTGTCTGTCATAAAGTCAAATTTGTATGTCACCGAGTCACACATTTATGTCACAGAGTCACACTATCATATGACAGAATCAGACTGTTATGTCACAAAGTAATACTTTTATTGGACAGAGTCACACTTTTATGTCACAGAGTTACACTTTTATGTGACAGAGTCAAACTTGTATATCACAGACTCATACTTGTATGTGACAGAGTCATCCTTTTATAACACAGCCACGCTCCTATGTGACGGAAGCACACGTTTATGTCACAAATTCACAATTTTATGCCGCAGAGTTGCACTTTAATATCACAGTATCACACTTTCATGTCACAGAATCACACTGTTGTATCACAGAGTAAGACTTTTATGCCCCAGAGTTAAACTTTTATGTTGCCAAGCCACAGCTTTCTTTCACAGAGTTGCAATTTTATGTCAGAGAGTAACACTTTTATGTCGCAAAGTCGCCTTTTCATGTCACAGAGTTACAATTTTATGTATCTGAGTCACACTTTTACGTCACAGTCACAATTTTATGCCGCGGAGTCGCACATTTATGTCATAAGTTCGGTTTTTTATTTCACAGCCACGCTTCTACGTGACGGAGTCACAGAGTTACACTTTTATGTCAAGAAGTCTCACTTTTATGTCACAGAATCGCACTGATATGGTACAGAGTCGCACTTTTGTGTAACAATTATATTTTAATGTCACGAAGTCACACTTTTATCTGACAGTCAAACTTCTAAATCTCAGTCACACTTTTTTCGGAATCGATATTTTTTCAAAATCTCCTATGCCCGGTGAGATACCGGCTCTATTATCATTTTATACGTTCTTTAATACCGACTTCTACAAAGTTACTTTTTGCCATTTCATTAATCGACCGCCAATTGGGTAAATTCTTCCAATTTTGAATCCTAAACTGATCAAAAATGACAAAACTTGATTTTATGGAATTTAATTATTATTTAACATGTTAAAGGTCCGATGGGATTTAGGCTCTGTTATCGTTTATAGGTTTTTTAATACTAATTTCTAGAAAGTAATTGCTGGGTTTTACGCAATTGGATTATTTTATTAAAAATCTCGCAGGTCCGATGAGATTTCAACTCTTTTGTCGTTTGATTTTTAATATCCATTTCTAGAAACTTATTTCCGACTCTTTTTCTAATCGACCGCTAAGTGGGTAAACTTTTCAAATTTCGGCTGATTTATTAATCAAAAGTGACAAAATTTGATTTTACGGGATTTGATTATTATTTAAAATCTCAAAGGTCCGATCGGACTTCGGTTCTTTAATCGTTTATAGGTTTTTTAATACTAAATTCTAGAAAGATATTTCCAGCTTTTTCCCTAATCGACGGCTAAGTTGGTACATTTTAAAATTTTCGACTAATATATTAGTAAAAAATAGCAAAATGTAAGTTTACGGGATTTGAATCTTTTCTCAAAATCTGAAAGATCTGATGAGATATTGGCTTTTTTCATCCGGCATTTCGTTTTATAGGTTTATTAAAACTAATTTCTAGAAAAATATTTCTGTCTCTTTCAATAGTCGACTGCTAACTTGGTAAATTTTGTCAATTTGCAAATCCTAAATTGGAAGAAAATGGCAAAATGTGTTTTTACGGGATTTGTATCTTTTCTCAAAATCTGAAAGTTCGGACGATATTTCGGCTTTTTTTTATCTTTTTATAGGTTTTGTAATACTACTTTCTAGAAAAATATTTCCGGCTCTTTCCATAATCGACCGATAACTTGGTAAATTTTTCAATTTACAAATCGTAAATTGGTCATAAATGGCAAAATGAGAGTTTACGGGATCTGAATCTTTTTTCAAACTCCGGGATGCCCGACGAGATATGGACATTTATAGCAATTTATATGTTTCTTAATACTAATTTCTACAAAGTTACTTCCGGGGTTTTCCCTAATCGACCGTTACACCGATCAATTTTTTAAATTTCGACTGATAAATTGATCAAAAATGGCAAAATGTGATTTTGCGGTATCTGACTCTTTTTTAAAACTCTGCAAGGCCCAACGAGATTTCCGTTTTTTTATCGTTTTATAGGTTTTGTAATACTAATTTCTCGAAAAATATTTCCGAAACTTTCCATAATCGACCGGTAACTTGGTAAATTATTCAATTTGAAAAATCCTAAATTTGTCAATAATTGGAAAATGTGAGTTTACGGGATTTGTATCTTTTTTAAAATTCTTCAAGGCCCGGCGAGATTTCGGCTTCTTTTATCGTTTTATAGGTTTTGTAATACTAATTTCTCGAAAAATATTTTCGCGTCTTCAACTAATCGACCGCTAAGAGAGTCGATTTTTCAAATTTCGACTCATAAGTTGATGAAAAATGACAAAATTTTATTTTACGGAATTTGATTATTTTTTAAAATCTCACATGTGAGATGGGATGTCGGCGCTCTGGTCGTTTATAGGTTTTCTAATTCTAATTTATATACAGATATTCCGGCTTTATCCGTAATCGATCGCTTAGCTCATACATTTTAAAATTTTTTAATAATACAGTAGTCAAAAATAGCATAATGTGAGTTTACGGGATTTTAACCCTTTTTCAAAATCTGAAAGTCTAGATAAGATATTGGCGTCTTTTTATCGTTTTATAGTTTTTGAAACACTAATTTCTAGAAGAATATTTCTGACTCTTTCCCTAATCGACCGCTATGTGGGTAAATTTTTCAATTTGTGAGTCCTAAATTGGTCAAGTACGACAAAATGATATTTTACGGGATCTGAATCGTTTTCAAACTCTGCAAGGTCCGACGTGATATTGGCTCTTTTTATCGTTTTATAGGGTTTTTAATACTAATTTCTAGAAAATTATTTCTGGCATTTACCCTAATTCACCGCTAAGTTGGTAAATTATTCCATTTACGAATCCTAGATTCGTCAAGTATGGTAAAATGTTATTTTACGGGATCTGAATCTTGTTTCAAACTGTGCAAGGCCCGACAAGTGCTACGAACAGGATAGTTACCGTTCGTGGGTGTGTAGGGATCGTAGTTCACGTTATTTACAGGGAGCAATTAAGCTCCGTGATTCTTCGGTGATTGGAGTGGTGGAGAAATAAATCGCAAGGCGAGAAATTTTGGGAAAAATGTGTTAAATGGTGTACTAGAGAGAGAGGTGTGTGTTCGTCCTCAGCTCAGGTCGAACTGGCGAGAGATGTGCTCGCAGTGCGTCGCAAAGTCGGTGCACGAGAAAGGTCGGGCAGCGTCAGCATCGCAGGAGCGCTTATCCGCTGGATACAGGACACCTGCGTTCAGCAGCACGTACGCTTGCTTGCGTAGGCGACACGTTCGTATATCGTACGTCGACGCTACGGCGACGCAAACTGCATGAATTTATGGTACATGTTACATTTATTTTTAATGGAACACATGAAAATAAACGTATTCAAAATAAAATATAAAAATTTTAAAAATAAAAAATCAAGGTTAATTTTGAAATAAAAAATTCGAATTAGAATTTAACTCTTAAAATTCAAAATTAAAATTAAGACTCAAAATTCAAAAGATTTAAAGCTTTAAGCACAAAGAGTTTAAAATTCAAAATTCAAAATGAAATTTAAAATATAAACTTTAGTCATTATCTCATGTCTTCTAAAGTGTTTACAAATAAATGTGTATCTCTGTCTCTTTCCTTTAAACTTACAATGTAGATTATTCCATAAGAATGTTGCTCACACTTGAAGTGAGATATTTTCCTTAATTATGAGATTACAATTACAAGAATTAACTAAGTATTACAACGAAGAAATTATTTTAGAATTAATGATCACATATGATGTGAGATATTTTCGTTAATTATGAGATTAAAATACAAACTATTTATGTGATACAATGCAGGGATTATTATTAGCATATGTGTGATTGAAGTAGTTTTCTTAATAATATATTCTAGAATGCGTCATTAGTCCAGAAAAATGAAACTGAAAATTGGCACTTCATACTAAATTAGGTTAAAATTACAAGAATTGGTTATACAATACAATGTGAAGATTATTTATACATATGTATGATTGAAGTAGCTTACTTATTAAAATATTTTAGATTGCGTCATTGGTTGAGAGTAATGAGACTGAAATTTGTCACTTATTGTTGAATTAGATTTTGAACTTAAACGATCAAAATAAGAAATGAATACTCTTATAATATTGTAGCAAAATAAATGTTTTTGTAAAAGTCATTCTAATGTTTGCACTGCTTGTTTCTTAATCATTTCGCTTTTTCTTCTTCTTCATATTTGATGGTAAGCTGCTGTCGGACACTCGGATGGAGGCGGGGGAGATTCTTGTGATCTCTTCTCGGAACTTCGTCGCCGCTGCGGAGCTAGCTTGGGGTGGGGAAGACATCTTGGTCTCTCCTCGCAACCTATTGCTGCTCCGAAGCCGGCTCTCGGTGCGAACTCCAGCTCCTCCATCGAGACATAATGTAGCTTCGGTATGTTTGTCGAACACTCGACTGGATGCAGCCTCGCCATCTCGAATGTTTCCATGCGAACGGTACCTGGTTCAGCCGGTCTCGCCACTTCTGCCATCTTTCTACATCGGATGGAACATCCGAACCCCCCGGGAAAAATATATACACATATCGTCAGTGCAACTATGACAAGGCCTATCGTTGAATAAGAGAAGGTCATGGCCGTAATGTGCACTGCGCTAACTATATCGCCCAGTGACCTATATTCCGCCAGGGCCTTCGCATTTTGTATAATTTCCCTAAAATTAGTTTCAGATTTGAGCGCCTCAATGTGGTCGCCATGTCGATTTTTTGCCTTTCTCTCGACATCCTTATTGATTATTTTTTCCACTAAATATGAGAAATTTTGGGTATTAGAAAAATTAGCAAATCCAAATTTATTTTTGCAAACTCTATCTCCGACGATAGCACTCTGAACTCTCGTGAAGCCGAAATTCTCGCATTATTAGTGTGTGCTATGCGTCTAGGGTTTAATCTTAATAACCCTGTACCGTTTATTTCGAACGTGTTTTGTACCGCCCTGTCGCACTGTACAAATATAGTCTATAGACCCGAAGTCGAAAAGATCCACGTATTAATTTCGTCGAATCTCATCCAATAAGTATCGTTCAACTGTGTGATTTTTATGTTGCAATCGGCTATGTTTATCGATTTGTAATGAATTGAAAATTTAATTTCGCTAGCAGCTGTTTTTTTAATTTCGCAAACAGGTTCTGTATCTTTACATACGTACAGATTGTCAAGAATTTTGCACTTAGTTAATTTTCATTCGACGTCGGCATGTCTGACCTATCGTCAATGCGTATCGCGAAATAATGCGATTCGGGCCAAATATATGCAAAGGTGTTGGTATTATCTATTGTTTTTTGTCTAATTGGAATTTTAGATGCTTTATGCAACATAAAGTTCTGACAGTCCAACAAGAGTATGAACAGGTGATATAAACTGATAATTCGAAAAAAATATGGAAAGATCTCAAATTCTAACAATTTTTAAAATCGAATTTGGTTAGCTGGTTTCCGGGAATCGCGCATCAGTGACTGTGTCCTTGATAAGCATAGTCGAATTTTTAATTAAACTAGGCGGCATGAAGCATGGGTGTATCATCCTTTCGAGGCGAATAGGGTTATATCGGTAATAATCTCCCTCTCTAGCTTGTGCTGTAGGATGCCTTCATTCAGCAGTTCGACGACCAAGCTTAACATAGCTGTCTGCCTATTTTATATTCTTGCGACTTTGAAATGTTGCTCATAAGAATTTCCAAATTTGATATCTTCCTGTCGGTAATATCAAACTGCGTTTTTGTTAGTTCCGTTAAATTAGCTAGCAATTAAGCTGATTGTCGTGTATTGGTTGACGCGCTGTTTATTACATTTATTAATTCGATTTCAGCACTCTCGTCGAGTGTGCCAAAAAGAAAGAGACTTATTCTGCCTCTAACTGGGAGTATCGATCTGCGCGCTCGCATTTTACCTGTTATTTTTTGCTCTGAGATTAAATCTACAATTCTTTCCGTTTGCTTCAGCGCGACCTGTATCTGGTCGAACGCTTTATCTAAAGCTTCCTTATGCAGGCACCCTTTTAATATACTCGCGCACTGGTCGGATACGTCCTTCCATACTCTAGTTAGTTTTTCGCTAGTCAGAAAATACGATGCTAAGTCGACATTTTGTATTATTTTTCAGTTCGTATTGGATGTAGCCAGTGGGGCTATTTTCTCGGATATTAAACCTGGATTGTCGGCTAATTTTTCAACAAATGATGCCGGCTCTGCTTGGTCTTGCCAATGAGTTTACCTCAATGTATAACTAACAGCAAATGTCTCGCTTGTTGACACTCGCTTGGTTGTACTTTGATGATGCTTATGTTATATATATATATATATATATATATATATATATATATATATATATATAAGTTTTAAATAACATTATTTTATAAATGTAATTTATTGGATGTGCGATTTTAATTAAATATAAATGAATACTTTTAAAAGGTTGTAAACTTAGACAATTATAATTATTAAGGTGAAAAATACATTTTAATTATTAAAAATTATAAAATCAATTTTATAATTAAAGGACGCGGTAGCAATTTCATGCAAGTATAAGTACGAACAGAGCTACTATATATATTTATTTAGTTATTTATTTAGGAGGTAGGAATTTTAATGAGGACTCATGTATATTATTCTTTGATAACACTTAGACATAAATGTCTATTATTGTTTTTGATACAGCTAACATAACACGAAATGTTTCTGATAACTTTCTGAAATATTTCATGAAAGGTACCTTTCAGAAAAATTTCAAAAATGTATTTCTGCAAGGTGAAAATGTCCGCGCAACAAACTTGCGAAAGATTTCAAAAAATGTTTCTACAATATTTTTGGAAACCTATTTAAAATATTTTTTTTTAAATTTCTACAAATGTTTCTGAAATATTTCTGAAATATTTATGCAATAATTTCATACTAACCTTAAAACTTTTTATTAAGCTTTCTAAAATATTTTAAAAAGATTTCTCAAAATATTTCTTGAAATCTTTGAGGAATCTCAAAAAATATTGCTGCAAGGTGAAAATGTCCGCGCCAGAAACTTGCGAAAGATTTCAAAAAATGTTTCTACATTTTTTTTAAACCTATTTAAAATATTTTTCTAAATTATTTCTAAAATATTTTTGAAAGCTGTACGCAATGTTCCTGCAAGGTTTTTCTGAAATTATGTGGGAGATCACGTGTATATTAAAATAAAAATACATCCTTCTAAATCAGTATCTTTATTGAATCAACATTTTTGATATCTTATTAGATAGTTTTAGATATATTTAATTGTTATTTGTAATTTTGGTCCTATAATATCGCTAACGCTCACTCGGTCGCATTTCGGTAGTGATTAAATGATATTAGTTAATACAATTATTAAGATTTGAATTTCTAAAATACTTACAATATTCTGTCATAAATTGTTTCAATAATCTATTAAACAATAATATTAGTTCAGTAATATTTTAACAAAACATAAAATCTATTTTTTATATATCATATATTAGGTGTAACTTGTCATCGCAAGCTAAAATATATAATTTTTATTATTTTACTCACCGCAGACTTACTTCAAATCTGGGCATTGAACAGCATTGAAATTCAACATACGTACTTTAAATATATGTAAATTTAGACTGGGTATGGACATTTAAAAATAAATCTAATTAAAAAAGTTCTTAGCACGTTAAGTATAATTTTTGTCTTTTTTCAAATTTAAAGCATGTCTGCAAAGTGCTCTTTTATGATCAGATTTGAAATAAGTCTACGGTGAGTGTAATAATAAAGATTATGTATTTTGGTCGTCGAAGATATATCACACCTAGTATATGGCATACAAAAATGATTTGATATAATTCAGGAATACTGTAAAATTATATATATAAATTTTGTATCCATAGTGAGTACGCATATATTTTTCATAAAAAATATATCAGTTAGAGAATTGTAATGTATATTGTGTATAGTTCTTACACACTTACATATTCGAAAAAAAATTGTATCAGAGGTTTTATGTACATCTGGTATAGCCAACTACATTTCGCAATAGCTAAAACCAAGTAAGCACGCTATTATTTAAAACCACGCAATATAATAGGCCTCAAATGTCAGTTCCGTAACATGTCGCCAACTCGAATATCGATATAAAATGGTACTCTACGTAATAATAAAGTAAGAAAAAAAAATCGCTCAATGTACGTAGTAAACTATAGATTTAATATGATACATTTTTCTTAGTTTGAAACTTAAACTGCACTAATTATCATTAAAACTAGGAGCATACTTCTTGTCACCCAGTTTTCTTTAAAATATTAATAACAATAGTATTTACACTAAAAAGTATAATAGGTTGGTATAAAGCGTCATCCCATTAGTGCAAAATTCTCAAACTATATGTTATGCTCATCAAATGCACTCGAAAAAATATCTAGGAATTGAAAATTGAGCAAGTTCAAGCAGTTTTTCCATGTCAGTTTCTAAAGAAAAGCAGTAGATGTCAACTCCGTAACACTAACAAATTACTACCTAGATATGGTTGCTAGTGTTATTTTTTCTAGGGAAACGTGTTTTTCGTTATTTAATAGTAAAATACATAAAACTTATTTACAATAAAGTTGATACTTTAAGCCTACAAGTTATAAGAGCAATCTTAAAGCAAAATGTCAATTCCGTCATCGGTCAGTTCCGTAACATGCTATGAAAAGTAATATCAAAATAACAGGCATTTACAATCTTTTTTATAAAAATCTAAGTACACTACATTATTCTATCGCCAAAAATCAATTAAAAGTCATATGAAGTTAGGCCTAGTAAATTCGGGGAAGGAAATGCCGGTAGGTAGTTAAAATCAACAATTTTCACTTTAGGAACATTTTGAGGCTTGTTTGGTGCAAGTTGAGGCAGAATCACGCATATATGAATGAATGTGCATATGAGAATGAATGATATGTATATCTCTGTGTGTGCCTGTGTAACAGAGGGAAAGAGAGGGAAGGAAAGAGAAAGAGAGTAACATAGTGAGAGAGAGAGAGAGAGAGTTATGGGTTAATTAGCTATTTTAAAAGTAATATATTTTCATCAACTTTATTTCTTTAATTTAATAATAATTATACATTAAAAATTTGCTTATTATTTTTATTCGAGACATGGTGTATTTCTAACATTACATTTAATAAATTTTTGTTATTGTTATTATTATTACTATTTTTACTTGTGTTTCTCTTTCTGTGTCTAATCCCACCTTTTTACCTCTGTTTGTTTTACCTGAAATTTATTATTATAATGAATTAAGGGATAACACCACTCTAGCGGCCCGAAAAGATTCCTAATTTGTACGATTTTTTACAAGAGTAGGAAAGAAGGGATCAAATTTATTTTTTGGGGGTTTACTATACATATATTGAGGTACAAAAAAATATTTTTTTTTTACATTTAAATACAAAATGGCGGCTATACAGCGAATCTCGTGAGAAGCCTTTTTCTCAAACCTCCAAACGGGAGAACACTTTTCTCGGAAAGTATGAAAACTGGAACAAAAAAGCAAAGAAATTCTTAATCTATATAACGTTAACATTGGAAGTACGTAGGGTTTTTTATTATTTCAAGTTCTATAGAAATGACGCACTTCTGAAAAAAAGTTGATTTTTCTCGAAAAAAAGAAACGATGTAAATTGTTTATAAAAAAAATTTACATTCTGTATAGTCGCCATTTTGTATTTAAATGTAAAAAAATACATTTTTGTACCTCAATATATCTATAGTAAACCCCCAAAAAAGAAATTTGATTCCTTCTTTCCTACTGTTGTAAAAAATCGTACAAATTAGGCTTTTTTTCGGACCGCTAGAGTGGTGTTACCACTTAATGAATTTATTTGCATATATAGATATAAACATATATATGTGTCATGTCTTATATTCCAAATATTCAAAGTTATTTTATTTCCCAGGTTTACAATACGATTACACACACACACACACACACACACACACACACACACACACACACAGAATATATATATATATATATATATATATATATATATATATATATATATATATATATATATATATATATATATATATATATATATAATCGTATTGTAACCTAGCAAATAAAATAACTTTGAATAAATATTTGGAATGTAAGGCATGACACTTCTCATATATTTCTTACGGGAGGGGTTATGACTGACGATTCAAATATTCAAAGTTATTGTAGTTGCTGGGCGCACATAATTAATTAAGAATTTTTTTTTACTTACGACTGTTGTTGTTGTTGTTAAACGTTTTGCTGCTAAGTCCAGCCATTTTCATTATACAATCGAACCAAAGGAAAATTGTTATACCAAAAAGGCCAGATTGCCTTCAACCAAATATACAAGTAGTGACAAGCTTCGAATAAAAAGGCAAGGTAAGAACATAAAACATATATATATTGTATTCATTTAAAAACCTAATCTTTTTCCGCAAGGGACACATTGTCCTAGCTGATCCTCCTCCTCACGTCCTCCCTTTTCACGCCACGCCACCAAAATCTACTCGTGCAAACCGCTCGGCACGCAGTAGAAAAAGCCGCAGCATACTTGATTATTTTAACTAATAATCCAGTTACGTTACAGCTAATATTTTCTGGTAACTTGCGGTGGGATCAGTAATCCGAAAAAAAATCCTTACCTGCTTTCTTTTCTGCATGTGCTTGTTTTTTTTAAATTAACAAATTAATTTATACATTTTTTTATATACAATATAAAATAAAAAGGGTGTCATTAGGGGATTGAGCGTGGGCCCTGGTGTCTTTTGGTCATTAGTGTAGGCTTTAAGTAACACTTATTTATTATTTTTTTTTTTTTTCATTTATTAGGCCTTTTAAACCTCTGGAGAGATTTGTACGGGTAAGTTATCCACGGCTTCTCGACTCCGATGAGAATCACTCGGAAGGGTTTAGACGAGCAGGAGTAAAGGAGAAAGAAGTGAGGTAGATGCGATGTGCGTTGACTAGCGTTTATAGGTGCTTGTATAGTGAGCGTCATGAACTCATATACCGAGGAAAAAAGTGTTAAGTATTTAGTATTGTACAATCGACATCGAGATGTACGATGCGGAGCTGAAGAAATCGGATGATCGCTGGGAAAGGAAGAAAGGGTCTGTTTTGATACATCCGCTATATCTAAATTATAAAATGTTAAAATGGGGACGCGTATCTTCTTGGAACGTCCGAAGATATTTCTTGTTGCAAGCAATTTGTGCGTGATCTTAGATACGTATAAGTAACTTGAGACAATCTAAAACATGCATATGTGCCCCCAAAGATGCCAGGGCTACTACTAAAATTATCAGATTATTCGTTCACAAGCGAATTCTTATGCGCAATATGATTGATCGCGAATAATTAGTCTAAGTTATATGGATTTTCCATTTTATCGTGTACTCAGAAATATGATTAAAAAAAGCAGATGAAAAAAAATATTTATTGGTAATAAACTAAATTACCATCGAGCACAAAACGAATAAATCGATACAATTCGAAAATTAATCGAAATGCGCTTCGTTTATTCATAATTAGGATTTTCGGAATGATACTCATTTACATAGGTACACATAGAGACGATGAGATATTTCAACATTGTCTCATACGATTCAAATGTCATAAGTTTTTTACTATTGAACTTAAAATTAAATTAACTCATAATTATACACATTGATAATCCCTTTTAAATCTAAAAAATCCTCTAATAAAAATAAAAATCCCTTTTAAATCTCTACAAACCTCAAATAAATTCTAACAGTTCAAAACAAATACAGATAAGTGCATTTTTTAATATTAGAAATATTGCTTTAGTGTTGCGCAGTCGTGCAAACAATATTCGAGCTTTAGTCAATTTGAATCGAACAAAGGCGTTTAATAACAGAAGAGAGAGATAAAATTTTTCATACTTTCTCATTATCGCACAATAAAATAAAATTAGTCAAATTACAATAAAATTATCATGCGCTCCATAGCGGCGAAGATTAAATGCGCTTCGCGAGATTATGCCCTTTACAATCTCACTCGATTCATATATATGCCGTCAAAGGCGCCATCGAAAAAGATCCGTCGCACTCGAAGATTCCTAGAAGTCTTCGAGCTGCTCGGCTTTCGCCAGCCGTATGCGCTACGTTAGGTAAGATCCGTCGCACTCGAAGATTCCTAGAAGTCTTCGAGCTGCTCGGCTTTCGCCTGCCGTATGCGCTACCTCCGAAGTCTGCTCGAGCGGTTCGATCGACGTCCGATGTACATCGATCAAGCTCGAACGCTTCCGAGGATCTTAAACGCGCTCGTACCCGATCGGTGTTTACTCGATCAAGCTCGATCGCTTCCGAGGATCTTAAACGCGCTCGTGCCCGATCGGTGTTTACTCGATCAACCTCGAACGCGTTAAGCGCGCTCGTACCCGATCGATATTTGCTCGATCAGCTCGATGTCTCGAGACTGTCTATCTTACCGACCGATACATCTACTGAGCTCATGCGCACACATCCGAGCGATACTTGGCAACGCCGCACTAGTGACAAAGGTGGAAGGAGACGAGTGCCGGCAAAACCGTGAATACAAAGATTACAAAGCACATGCGCGCGTTATGGACGATACTAAAGTGCCGTTTTTGATTGAAGAGGTGCACAAGAGACCAGTGATTTGGAATAAACAGCTAAGTGATTATAAGAACAAAAATTTGACAGGCAAGGAATGGAGTAAAGTGGCTGACAGTATCAATGTACTTAGTGAGTATGTATGTAATATATATTGAATAATCTGCATGAAAAATGGTTTCTCTTTGTTTTTCAAACTCTCTTGCATCTTCACGAAACAATCCGTATACATACGAAATATGCGCAATTTCACAAATTATGAAAACAGGTCCTTCTTTGTTGGTATTTTGCGGCAGTGTTAGGTCTTTGTTTAATGCAAATGCGCGGTTTCACAAATTGCGCATATTTCGTAAAACATCAATATCGGACTTATGAGAACATAGGTCCTTCTTTACTGGTATTTCGCGGCAGTGTTAGGTCTTTGTTTGTTATAAGTGTAATACGGTAAAACGCAAAAAACGGTGATTTCTTTCAAATACTTTTCCGCCGTGCGAGGTACTTACGACAATGTCGTGTATCAATTATTACATGTGCCCTGCAAGTCATGTCTGTTTATGTCATACATTACACATGGCATGTGTTCGATAGCCACAATTTATGATTTTAATTTTTTTTAGTTCAGAACTACATATAACTACATGTATTTTAAGCAAATCTAACTGATAAAAGTGTTTTTTGATGCTCAGAACCAAATTGAGTCTGCGTAACTAAACAAAATGCTAATCATGATTTGTGAGTATCAAACACATCAGAAGGGTCATTTTAATGTAATTATAAAACTGTAATTAATACAATGTTTATAACCTAAGGATTATAATTACATTAAAAAGACTGTTCTGACCCAGCATTGATCTTATATCTGAATAAAACATTTGAATATTATAAGTTACTCTCGAAGGAATTTTTTTTAAATTTATTTTAAGTGAATTTTCATAATCAAATAGGGCTACGTAATGGTGTAGGTAAAATTTCAAAAGATAACTTCAAGTAGTTTAAAAGAAAATGGAATCAATCAAACTTTCAAATTACCCACACACAAATAAAAAGAATGAAAGATTAATCGTTCAGGGTAAAATGATGATATACAATGTATCTAGCTTTTTAATATTAAAAAAATTTCTTTGAAAGTAACATATAATATTCTCAAGTTTTATCCAGATATAAAGTCTACGCTGGGACAGAAGGGTCATTTTAATGTAGTTATAAAACTATAATTAATACAATGTTTGTAAGCACAGGATTATAATTACATTAAAAAGACTGTTCTGTCCCAGCGTTACCTTATATCTGAATAAAACATGAGAATATTATAAGTTACTCTCGAAGGAATTTTTTTAAAATTTATTTTAAGTGAATTTTCATAATCAAATAGGGCTACGTAATGGTGTAGGTAAAATTTCAAAAGATAACTTCAAGTAGTTTAAAAGAAAATGGAATCAATCAAACTTTCAAATTACCCACACACAAATAAAAAGAATGAAAGATTAATCATTCAGGGTAAAATGATGCTATACAATGTATCTAGCTTTTTAATATTAAAAAAATTTCTTTGAAAGTAACATATAATATTCTCAAGTTTTATCCAGATATAAAGTCTACGCTGGGACAGAAGGGTCATTTTAATGTAGTTATAAAACTATAATTAATACAATGTTTGTAAGCACAGGATTATAATTACACTAAAAAGACTGTTCTGTCCCAGCGGTACCTTATATCTGAATAAAACATGAGAATATTATAAGTTACTCTCGAAGATATTTTTTTTAAACTTATTTTAAGTGAATTTTCATAATCAAATAGGGCTACGTAATGGTGTAGGTAAAATTTCAAAAGATAACTTCAAGTAGTTTAAAAGAAAATGGAATCAATCAAACTTTCAAATTACCCACACACAAATAAAAAGAATGAAAGATTAATCATTCAGGGTAAAATGATGCTATACAATGTATCTAGCTTTTTAATATTAAAAAAATTTCTTTGAAAGTAACATATAATATTCTCAAGTTTTATCCAGATATAAAGTCTACGCTGGGACAGAAGGGTCATTTTAATGTAGTTATAAAACTATAATTAATACAATGTTTGTAAGCACAGGATTATAATTACACTAAAAAGACTGTTCTGTCCCAGCGGTACCTTATATCTGAATAAAACATGAGAATATTACAAGTTACTCTCGAAGGAATTTTTTTTAAATTTATTTTAAGTGAATTTTCATAATCAAATAGGGCTACATAATGGTGTAGGTAAAATTTCAAAAGATAACTTCAAGTAGTTTAAAAGAAAATGGAATCAATCAAACTTTCAAATTACCCACACACAAATAAAAAGAATGAAAGATTAATCATTCAGGGTAAAATGATGATATACAATGTATCTAGCTTTTTAATATTAAAAAAATTTCTTTGAAAGTAACATATAATATTCTCAAGTTTTATCCAGATATAAAGTCTACGCTGGGACAGAAGGGTCATTTTAATGTAGTTATAAAACTATAATTAATACAATGTTTGTAAGCACAGGATTATAATTACACTAAAAAGACTGTTCTGTCCCAGCGGTACCTTATATCTGAATAAAACATGAGAATATTACAAGTTACTCTCGAAGGAATTTTTTTTAAATTTATTTTAAGTGAATTTTCATAATCAAATAGGGCTACATAATGGTGTAGGTAAAATTTCAAAAGATAACTTCAAGTAGTTTAAAAGAAAATGGAATCAATCAAACTTTCAAATTACCCACACACAAATAAAAAGAATGAAAGATTAATCATTCAGGGTAAAATGATGATATACAATGTATCTAGCTTTTTAATATTAAAAAAATTTCTTTGAAAGTAACATATAATATTCTCAAGTTTTATCCAGATATAAAGTCTACGCTGGGACAGAAGGGTCATTTTAATGTAGTTATAAAACTATAATTAATACAATGTTTGTAAGCACAGGATTATAATTACACTAAAAAGACTGTTCTGTCCCAGCGGTACCTTATATCTGAATAAAACATGAGAATATTATAAGTTACTCTCGAAGATATTTTTTTTAAACTTATTTTAAGTGAATTTTCATAATCAAATAGGGCTACGTAATGGTGTAGGTAAAATTTCAAAAGATAACTTCAAGTAGTTTAAAAGAAAATGGAATCAATCAAACTTTCAAATTACCCACACACAAATAAAAAGAATGAAAGATTAATTATTCAGGGTAAAATGATGCTATACAATGTATCTAGCTTTTTAATATTAAAAAAATTTCTTTGAAAGTAACATATAATATTCTCAAGTTTTATCCAGATATAAATTGAACGCAGCGATGACTTTATAGCCGAATAAAGCATGAGAATATTATGTTACTTTACTTAATACACATAATCAGTAGGACAATCGAAGAAATGTTGTATATAATGAATGGAATGTATAGAAATTTCTTGATGTTTTTTACAGTTATGTGAAGTTTGCACCATTATTCAATTGATTCTTTTAACTATTTGAGATTAATATAAAAAGAAAATTAAACCTTTCACTTTTTAACTATTTAATGTGTATTATTATATTCAATGTTATTAAGTTGGATACGATCAATATTATTTAAAATGGTATTTTCTTCATTTCAGAGTCCACTGCTCAAAATAGGTGGAAATCGCTTGTAAAAAAATTCAAAACTGAATACGCCCGCGTTCAGCTACATCGCTCTGGTGATGGTCTTGAAGACACTTATAAGTCAGAGTGGCCATATTATTCTTCGCTGACATTTTTAAGTAATAGTGCAACTGCGAATGAATCCAGTGGGAATTTAGATTGTCTTTTCGAGGTGAAGCCTACGCTAAGAAGCATATCGAATAACGATTCAAAAACTTCTACAGAGCATTCAAATCTGGTCCAGAGCATCAAATCTGTAGAGAATAATAATTCTTCCGACACTCTTACTATGAGTAAGAAACAAACTGATGTCTCTGAGCAGATGCATCTTATGGAAAAGTATGCGCTCTTCGAAAAGTCCTTGCGTGACAATTCGGTAGCGATTAGTACAGCTGAACAAGATAAACTTAATATGGCCTTCTTTGAAACTCTACTGCCAACGTTAAGAGAAGTCAGCAAAGAAGACATTTTGCTCTGCCGAACAGACATATCACGGGTCGTATTTAATTATGCATATAAAGGTTCTTCCTGGAAATCGCTAAGTGACTCGACAAGTAACACTGTCAATCAAAGTTCGCCAGCACCAAGATTCTCCAGCAACAAAACTTCTTCAGCTCTACCAAAGAGGAGAAGATTCGATGAAGATGATGGTAAAAAATAACCTAATAATAATTGTTCATATATTATTGAAATTAGATTTTTAATTAAAATTTCGTTTAATTACTTTTAGATTGTCTAATAGTATATTACATACCACCTTCGATCCATTTACAATCAAATGTACCAATTAAAATAGAAAAAAAATATCAACCGACTGCGAAGGAAAGAGAAATCGAGCATCGGAATTGCAATCGGAATAATAGTGGTAAGTATATTAAAAAAAATTATTTTAAAATATGTTTCGCGTACATAAATAATAATATCTTTAATAAAAATTGTATCTTGTATACAACTGTTAAATCTTAAATTAACCTCAAGTAAAGTTTATTTTATTGGATTGAATGCTAATAAAAATTATAAAGTTATGAAGTAATAAATAATTAAATATTTCTTTTATCAGAAATAACAACGGAGCGTGTTGGACATGATCGCTGGGCCTATCCACCACAAAACTGGAACAACCAGTATCAGCAGCAGCAGATGGTACAGCCGTACCCTGGACAACACAACTTTCTGCAGATGGGCAATCAAGTCTGGCACAATCAAGGTGCTATCCCAAGGCAAATGGTGCCAAACATAATCCATCTATCTGCCGCAGTAGGCCCTAACATGACTGATAGAACATTTTATCAATCAGTAGTAACCGAGCCTACTACGGCTTCTCAGGCACCTACTGCAGCCAGAATTAATGTCGTCGATTCCGAAAGATTGTTCTTCAATCGACAGAACCAAGTGAACGGAACTGTTACGAGGCCAATTGTAGCGACCCGTCCGCCTAGTCTAGTGAGTAATTCATCAATTAAAAAATCTACAAAGTCTAACGGTAAATCAACCTCTTATTTGTTTTCAGGCACTTTCTATGAATGAACAGGGCAACAACGACACAAGCTGTTCAAATTTTGTAATTCCTGTTGAGGGTACAGTAAGCGACCACTCTGTTCCTGCCAATAATCAATTACAAGACGGTGCGATCAATCAGCCACAATAATAGTTTTACAATTAAAATATTGCGTTATCTAGAGTTATTGCGATTTTTTAGAGTTTTATTTTAATTTTGCGAACATGTGTTTTTTATATTTTTTCTTACCAATTTAAATTTAAGAATTAGTAATTAGTAACATTTTACTTTAAGTTACAGTATAGGGCCTCGATTGAAAGCGATCGTATATTCTGATTACGTGCGTTACTATAAAGGTGTTAACAAATTATAATTATTTAGTTTTCCGCTTAATGTGCGTTATTTTATTTTGTAATCTTTTATATAATACATTTGTTGTTTAATAAACAGTTAAAAAATGTAAGTATTATAAGTTCTTTTAATATGATTACAAAATTAATATAAAAATAATCTCGAAGACGTTATTTGAATAACTATTTTAATCCAAGTTTTCATGTGTAGCTTTTATTAGTTTGCAGAATAACTTGCAAATCTTAATGTTCATGTAAACAAGTACGAATGACTATTATTCATTGAAGAGATACATAGGAATTGTTTCAGCTATAAGCCATATTATAGCTAAACGTATTAGAATCTACAGTACTACTATTTAATTTGAGGCTGTATCTTTTAATCCATTCAGTAAAGGACCTATTTTTACCGGAGTAACTCAATATCTAGAGGCAAATGGTGCCAAACATAATTCTTGTATCTGCCGCAGTAGGCCCTAACATGACTGATAGAACATTTTATCAATCAGTATATCAGTCTTTAAATTTAAAGTCAATCGCGACATCAATGATTATTCGTAAAATAAGTGGCAAGTTCATTACGAATATCTTTGCCCGTTACAGGAGCTATCAAGATATCATATCCACGTACGTCAAATGACTGCTCTACATTCTCATTTGGTATGCGCTCTAAATCTATAATGATGTTGTGAAGTAAACATGTACACTTTATTATCAAATGTACTATTTCCGGGCTCTTATCAATATTTGTATACAATATGCGCCATTTTTGGCTAGTTTGACCGAATGCATTTTCTACAACGACACGAGCTTTAGACAGTCGCTTGTTAAATATTTCTTGGTTTAATAATAACTTTTCACCACGATACGGCTTAATTAAGAATTCAGATAAAGGGTATGCCCCATCTCCTATTAAAAAATATGGCAAATAAAGATTTGTATTGGTTACTACACGTGCGCTTGGAACTTTTATTTTATTATGCATTAAAGATTTATAAAGCTGAGATGCTTTGAAAGTTGCCGAGTCGTGTTGACTGCCAAACCCACCTACATCTATAAAGGTGTATCTGTAATTAGCATCAACCACAGCTTGTAAAACTATAGAATAGTAGCCTTTATAATTATAGTATAGACTTCCAGACTTAGCTGGCTTTTTAACAGATACATGACGTCCATCGATTGATCCAATACAGTGTGGAAAGCCCCATTTACTTTCAAAATCCTGGGAAATTTTTATGAAATCGTTGATTGATGGAACTGCCATGTGCAATGGTGAAAAAGTTGACCATAGAACATTCATCGTTTCTGATATTATCGAAGAAACAGTTTTTATTCCCATTTTAAAGGAAAATGCCATTTCTGAATACGTATTCCCTGTTGCCAGAAATCTAAAATTATTAATATTAATTTTACTGTCTAAATACAAACTCTATGCTTAAATACATTTGAAAAGAAAAATTATAAAATTGATTTAATTGATTGAATAAGAAAAAGATAAATTACCTGATTGTTAAAACTAATCGCTCTTCTGACATAATCGGCTGAACATGCAAATTACACCAATTTTTCATAAGTAAAGGACTAATTGTAGATAAAATATAGTCAAAAGTTACAACTCTCATCCTCATGTATTCTACAAATTTTTTGGGATCGTTTTTAAGTTCTGGGAATAAAATTCTGTATTCGCCATTAATAGAACGAGTTCTATTTAGCTTGTGAGTGTGCAAAGAACGTGTTCTTTCTAAAGAATTAGGAATGGACATTTTAATCTTGCTGTCAATCTATGGTATAATGCAGATACTTCCGGTTCGATTGTTCAACAACTTTTAATTAAAACTGATGAAACTATAATATTAACATGTCTTCCTACAAAAAGAAAAAATGTTATTTTATTTGTTTTCTAAACAAAATTTATAGAATTATCTCATGTTCGACATTTCCTTGCAGCGATCATTTTTTTTACTCACGGTAACGAGCTACGCGATTTACTGTATTCAATTTATGACAAAGATCTAACACTTCCATGAAATATTAACAAAGGAGGTTATATGTTCTAATTACGCTTTATCGTATTATTTGTTGTGCATACAGGATACGTAATTCTACTACAATCTAATCCACATCAATTTCTCAAATTGAGCATATATATCGTAAGTGTACATTATTGTTTAGTATATATGCAAGAATAAGTGAGAGAGACCATTTTGCTTATAGAAATGTCATACGATGAGTTAAAGTTATCGTCTACTATTATCAAACGTCTTATTTAATAAATATACACTTACGAAGTCATTAATATTGGCAGCCACATTATTCTACTCTTTACCACTAAAATTTTTGTTACTGTGCAACTTACACGTATGTGCGTTGTACCCGAGGTGAAAAGAATATCTGCCGGCACTCGTCACGTTCCAACCGATCCGACTAGTGCGACGTTGCCAAATATCGATTGAACTCGTGCACACGGTCTCCGTACATATATCGGTCGGTAAGATAGGTAGTCTCTAGATATTGAGTTACTCCGGTAAAAATAGGTCCTTTACTGAATGGATTAAAAGATACAGCCTCAAATTAAATAGTAGTACTGTAGATTCTAATACGTTTAGCTATAATATGGCTTATAGCTGAAACAATTCCTATGTATCTCTTCAATGAATAATAGTCATTCGTACTTGTTTACATGAACATTAAGATTTGCAAGTTATTCTGCAAACTAATAAAAGCTACACATGAAAACTTGGATTAAAATAGTTATTCAAATAACGTCTTCGAGATTATTTTTATATTAATTTTGTAATCATATTAAAAGAACTTATAATACTTACATTTTTTAACTGTTTATTAAACAACAAATGTATTATATAAAAGATTACAAAATAAAATAACGCACATTAAGCGGAAAACTAAATAATTATAATTTGTTAACACCTTTATAGTAACGCACGTAATCAGAATATACGATCGCTTTCAATCGAGGCCCTATACTGTAACTTAAAGTAAAATGTTACTAATTACTAATTCTTAAATTTAAATTGGTAAGTAAAAATATAAAAAACACATGTTCGCAAAATTAAAATAAAACTCTAAAAAATCGCAATAACTCTAGATAACGCAATATTTTAATTGTAAAACTATTATTGTGGCTGATTGATCGCACCGTCTTGTAATTGATTATTGGCAGGAACAGAGTGGTCGCTTACTGTACCCTCAACAGGAATTACAAAATTTGAACAGCTTGTGTCGTTGTTGCCCTGTTCATTCATAGAAAGTGCCTGAAAACAAATAAGAGGTTGATTTACCGTTAGACTTTGTAGATTTTTTAATTGATGAATTACTCACTAGACTAGGCGGACGGGTCGCTACAATTGGCCTCGTAACAGTTCCGTTCACTTGGTTCTGTCGATTGAAGAACAATCTTTCGGAATCGACGACATTAATTCTGGCTGCAGTAGGTGCCTGAGAAGCCGTAGTAGGCTCGGTTACTACTGATTGATAAAATGTTCTATCAGTCATGTTAGGGCCTACTGCGGCAGATAGATGGATTATGTTTGGCACCATTTGCCTTGGGATAGCACCTTGATTGTGCCAGACTTGATTGCCCATCTGCAGAAAGTTGTGTTGTCCAGGGTACGGCTGTACCATCTGCTGCTGCTGATACTGGTTGTTCCAGTTTTGTGGTGGATAGGCCCAGCGATCATGTCCAACACGCTCCGTTGTTATTTCTGATAAAAGAAATATTTAATTATTTATTACTTCATAACTTTATAATTTTTATTAGCATTCAATCCAATAAAATAAACTTTACTTGAGGTTAATTTAAGATTTAACAGTTGTATACAAGATACAATTTTTATTAAAGATATTATTATTTATGTACGCGAAACATATTTTAAAATAATTTTTTTTAATATACTTACCACTATTATTCCGATTGCAATTCCGATGCTCGATTTCTCTTTCCTTCGCAGTCGGTTGATATTTTTTTTCTATTTTAATTGGTACATTTGATTGTAAATGGATCGAAGGTGGTATGTAATATACTATTAGACAATCTAAAAGTAATTAAACGAAATTTTAATTAAAAATCTAATTTCAATAATATATGAACAATTATTATTAGGTTATTTTTTACCATCATCTTCATCGAATCTTCTCCTCTTTGGTAGAGCTGAAGAAGTTTTGTTGCTGGAGAATCTTGGTGCTGGCGAACTTTGATTGACAGTGTTACTTGTCGAGTCACTTAGCGATTTCCAGGAAGAACCTTTATATGCATAATTAAATACGACCCGTGATATGTCTGTTCGGCAGAGCAAAATGTCTTCTTTGCTGACTTCTCTTAACGTTGGCAGTAGAGTTTCAAAGAAGGCCATATTAAGTTTATCTTGTTCAGCTGTACTAATCGCTACCGAATTGTCACGCAAGGACTTTTCGAAGAGCGCATACTTTTCCATAAGATGCATCTGCTCAGAGACATCAGTTTGTTTCTTACTCATAGTAAGAGTGTCGGAAGAATTATTATTCTCTACAGATTTGATGCTCTGGACCAGATTTGAATGCTCTGTAGAAGTTTTTGAATCGTTATTCGATATGCTTCTTAGCGTAGGCTTCACCTCGAAAAGACAATCTAAATTCCCACTGGATTCATTCGCAGTTGCACTATTACTTAAAAATGTCAGCGAAGAATAATATGGCCACTCTGACTTATAAGTGTCTTCAAGACCATCACCAGAGCGATGTAGCTGAACGCGGGCGTATTCAGTTTTGAATTTTTTTACAAGCGATTTCCACCTATTTTGAGCAGTGGACTCTGAAATGAAGAAAATACCATTTTAAATAATATTGATCGTATCCAACTTAATAACATTGAATATAATAATACACATTAAATAGTTAAAAAGTGAAAGGTTTAATTTTCTTTTTATATTAATCTCAAATAGTTAAAAGAATCAATTGAATAATGGTGCAAACTTCACATAACTGTAAAAAACATCAAGAAATTTCTATACATTCCATTCATTATATACAACATTTCTTCGATTGTCCTACTGATTATGTGTATTAAGTAAAGTAACATAATATTCTCATGCTTTATTCGGCTATAAAGTCATCGCTGCGTTCAATTTATATCTGGATAAAACTTGAGAATATTATATGTTACTTTCAAAGAAATTTTTTTAATATTAAAAAGCTAGATACATTGTATAGCATCATTTTACCCTGAATAATTAATCTTTCATTCTTTTTATTTGTGTGTGGGTAATTTGAAAGTTTGATTGATTCCATTTTCTTTTAAACTACTTGAAGTTATCTTTTGAAATTTTACCTACACCATTACGTAGCCCTATTTGATTATGAAAATTCACTTAAAATAAGTTTAAAAAAAATATCTTCGAGAGTAACTTATAATATTCTCATGTTTTATTCAGATATAAGGTACCGCTGGGACAGAACAGTCTTTTTAGTGTAATTATAATCCTGTGCTTACAAACATTGTATTAATTATAGTTTTATAACTACATTAAAATGACCCTTCTGTCCCAGCGTAGACTTTATATCTGGATAAAACTTGAGAATATTATATGTTACTTTCAAAGAAATTTTTTTAATATTAAAAAGCTAGATACATTGTATATCATCATTTTACCCTGAATGATTAATCTTTCATTCTTTTTATTTGTGTGTGGGTAATTTGAAAGTTTGATTGATTCCATTTTCTTTTAAACTACTTGAAGTTATCTTTTGAAATTTTACCTACACCATTATGTAGCCCTATTTGATTATGAAAATTCACTTAAAATAAATTTAAAAAAAATTCCTTCGAGAGTAACTTGTAATATTCTCATGTTTTATTCAGATATAAGGTACCGCTGGGACAGAACAGTCTTTTTAGTGTAATTATAATCCTGTGCTTACAAACATTGTATTAATTATAGTTTTATAACTACATTAAAATGACCCTTCTGTCCCAGCGTAGACTTTATATCTGGATAAAACTTGAGAATATTATATGTTACTTTCAAAGAAATTTTTTTAATATTAAAAAGCTAGATACATTGTATATCATCATTTTACCCTGAATGATTAATCTTTCATTCTTTTTATTTGTGTGTGGGTAATTTGAAAGTTTGATTGATTCCATTTTCTTTTAAACTACTTGAAGTTATCTTTTGAAATTTTACCTACACCATTATGTAGCCCTATTTGATTATGAAAATTCACTTAAAATAAATTTAAAAAAAATTCCTTCGAGAGTAACTTGTAATATTCTCATGTTTTATTCAGATATAAGGTACCGCTGGGACAGAACAGTCTTTTTAGTGTAATTATAATCCTGTGCTTACAAACATTGTATTAATTATAGTTTTATAACTACATTAAAATGACCCTTCTGTCCCAGCGTAGACTTTATATCTGGATAAAACTTGAGAATATTATATGTTACTTTCAAAGAAATTTTTTTAATATTAAAAAGCTAGATACATTGTATAGCATCATTTTACCCTGAATGATTAATCTTTCATTCTTTTTATTTGTGTGTGGGTAATTTGAAAGTTTGATTGATTCCATTTTCTTTTAAACTACTTGAAGTTATCTTTTGAAATTTTACCTACACCATTACGTAGCCCTATTTGATTATGAAAATTCACTTAAAATAAGTTTAAAAAAAATATCTTCGAGAGTAACTTATAATATTCTCATGTTTTATTCAGATATAAGGTACCGCTGGGACAGAACAGTCTTTTTAGTGTAATTATAATCCTGTGCTTACAAACATTGTATTAATTATAGTTTTATAACTACATTAAAATGACCCTTCTGTCCCAGCGTAGACTTTATATCTGGATAAAACTTGAGAATATTATATGTTACTTTCAAAGAAATTTTTTTAATATTAAAAAGCTAGATACATTGTATAGCATCATTTTACCCTGAATGATTAATCTTTCATTCTTTTTATTTGTGTGTGGGTAATTTGAAAGTTTGATTGATTCCATTTTCTTTTAAACTACTTGAAGTTATCTTTTGAAATTTTACCTACACCATTACGTAGCCCTATTTGATTATGAAAATTCACTTAAAATAAATTTTAAAAAAATTCCTTCGAGAGTAACTTATAATATTCTCATGTTTTATTCAGATATAAGGTAACGCTGGGACAGAACAGTCTTTTTAATGTAATTATAATCCTGTGCTTACAAACATTGTATTAATTATAGTTTTATAACTACATTAAAATGACCCTTCTGTCCCAGCGTAGACTTTATATCTGGATAAAACTTGAGAATATTATATGTTACTTTCAAAGAAATTTTTTTAATATTAAAAAGCTAGATACATTGTATATCATCATTTTACCCTGAACGATTAATCTTTCATTCTTTTTATTTGTGTGTGGGTAATTTGAAAGTTTGATTGATTCCATTTTCTTTTAAACTACTTGAAGTTATCTTTTGAAATTTTACCTACACCATTACGTAGCCCTATTTGATTATGAAAATTCACTTAAAATAAATTTAAAAAAAATTCCTTCGAGAGTAACTTATAATATTCAAATGTTTTATTCAGATATAAGATCAATGCTGGGTCAGAACAGTCTTTTTAATGTAATTATAATCCTTAGGTTATAAACATTGTATTAATTACAGTTTTATAATTACATTAAAATGACCCTTCTGATGTGTTTGATACTCACAAATCATGATTAGCATTTTGTTTAGTTACGCAGACTCAATTTGGTTCTGAGCATCAAAAAACACTTTTATCAGTTAGATTTGCTTAAAATACATGTAGTTATATGTAGTTCTGAACTAAAAAAAATTAAAATCATAAATTGTGGCTATCGAACACATGCCATGTGTAATGTATGACATAAACAGACATGACTTGCAGGGCACATGTAATAATTGATACACGACATTGTCGTAAGTACCTCGCACGGCGGAAAAGTATTTGAAAGAAATCACCGTTTTTTGCGTTTTACCGTATTACACTTATAACAAACAAAGACCTAACACTGCCGCGAAATACCAGTAAAGAAGGACCTATGTTCTCATAAGTCCGATATTGATGTTTTACGAAATATGCGCAATTTGTGAAACCGCGCATTTGCATTAAACAAAGACCTAACACTGCCGCAAAATACCAACAAAGAAGGACCTGTTTTCATAATTTGTGAAATTGCGCATATTTCGTATGTATACGGATTGTTTCGTGAAGATGCAAGAGAGTTTGAAAAACAAAGAGAAACCATTTTTCATGCAGATTATTCAATATATATTACATACATACTCACTAAGTACATTGATACTGTCAGCCACTTTACTCCATTCCTTGCCTGTCAAATTTTTGTTCTTATAATCACTTAGCTGTTTATTCCAAATCACTGGTCTCTTGTGCACCTCTTCAATCAAAAACGGCACTTTAGTATCGTCCATAACGCGCGCATGTGCTTTGTAATCTTTGTATTCACGGTTTTGCCGGCACTCGTCTCCTTCCACCTTTGTCACTAGTGCGGCGTTGCCAAGTATCGCTCGGATGTGTGCGCATGAGCTCAGTAGATGTATCGGTCGGTAAGATAGACAGTCTCGAGACATCGAGCTGATCGAGCAAATATCGATCGGGTACGAGCGCGCTTAACGCGTTCGAGGTTGATCGAGTAAACACCGATCGGGCACGAGCGCGTTTAAGATCCTCGGAAGCGATCGAGCTTGATCGAGTAAACACCGATCGGGTACGAGCGCGTTTAAGATCCTCGGAAGCGTTCGAGCTTGATCGATGTACATCGGACGTCGATCGAACCGCTCGAGCAGACTTCGGAGGTAGCGCATACGGCAGGCGAAAGCCGAGCAGCTCGAAGACTTCTAGGAATCTTCGAGTGCGACGGATCTTACCTAACGTAGCGCATACGGCTGGCGAAAGCCGAGCAGCTCGAAGACTTCTAGGAATCTTCGAGTGCGACGGATCTTTTTCGATGGCGCCTTTGACGGCATATATATGAATCGAGTGAGATTGTAAAGGGCATAATCTCGCGAAGCGCATTTAATCTTCGCCGCTATGGAGCGCATGATAATTTTATTGTAATTTGACTAATTTTATTTTATTGTGCGATAATGAGAAAGTATGAAAAATTTTATCTCTCTCTTCTGTTATTAAACGCCTTTGTTCGATTCAAATTGACTAAAGCTCGAATATTGTTTGCACGACTGCGCAACACTAAAGCAATATTTCTAATATTAAAAAATGCACTTATCTGTATTTGTTTTGAACTGTTAGAATTTATTTGAGGTTTGTAGAGATTTAAAAGGGATTTTTATTTTTATTAGAGGATTTTTTAGATTTAAAAGGGATTATCAATGTGTATAATTATGAGTTAATTTAATTTTAAGTTCAATAGTAAAAAACTTATGACATTTGAATCGTATGAGACAATGTTGAAATATCTCATCGTCTCTATGTGTACCTATGTAAATGAGTATCATTCCGAAAATCCTAATTATGAATAAACGAAGCGCATTTCGATTAATTTTCGAATTGTATCGATTTATTCGTTTTGTGCTCGATGGTAATTTAGTTTATTACCAATAAATATTTTTTTTCATCTGCTTTTTTTAATCATATTTCTGAGTACACGATAAAATGGAAAATCCATATAACTTAGACTAATTATTCGCGATCAATCATATTGCGCATAAGAATTCGCTTGTGAACGAATAATCTGATAATTTTAGTAGTAGCCCTGGCATCTTTGGGGGCACATATGCATGTTTTAGATTGTCTCAAGTTACTTATACGTATCTAAGATCACGCACAAATTGCTTGCAACAAGAAATATCTTCGGACGTTCCAAGAAGATACGCGTCCCCATTTTAACATTTTATAATTTAGATATAGCGGATGTATCAAAACAGACCCTTTCTTCCTTTCCCAGCGATCATCCGATTTCTTCAGCTCCGCATCGTACATCTCGATGTCGATTGTACAATACTAAATACTTAACACTTTTTTCCTCGGTATATGAGTTCATGACGCTCACTATACAAGCACCATATTTCTCTATATACAGTATTTACAAAAGGGGCGCACGCCAGAGCTGTGGCGCGCGTGAGAGCGTGCACTGTAAAAATTTTTGCGGAAGATCACCGTATTTTTATGGAAAAATTACACTCTTGAACGATGCAAAGTTACATCGATTGTGTGAAAGAACAGATTAACTGTAATTTTACTCTACTGAGCGAGGGTCCTTTTTTGCCAGCAGTATTTTTCTCGTGCTGGGCGATGCGATTTTACCGTGCGCATTCTGGAGCGTCTCCGGTAAAAGTACCTGAACGTGTAAAGTTCCCCTAACCCTGTGTTTTCACTGGACATAGAAAGAATAAAAAGAGTTAGGCTATGTTACGTTGCACCATGGAAGCACGTGTTTTAGTTTCAGAGTTCTTTAACGGTGCCAAAAAGAATGTCAAGAATAGTCTATTTTAGAAAAAATCTATGTAGTTAAAAACTACATCAATTAATAATAGCATGTACTTTTGTAAGAATACTTCAATGTTTCATGAATAATTTGATATTGTTTTGTATACAAAAAATTATATTTTATACTTTTCCATAAGTTTTAGATAACTTCAGTTAGATAACTTAATTTTAGAAACTTAATTACCTATGTTTGTTCTAGTTTTATGCGCTGTATAAATTTTTTGTAGATTTACTATTATCACCGTTGGAAAAAACAAATTGAATAAAGTCAATTTTGTAAATTTATTACAGTAAGAGTAGAGTAAATCTGAGAATAGTAAATCAACAAATCATTTTTTACATTAAGAATTTTGAAAATTCATATGTACAATATATATATTTTTAATATTAAAAAATAAAAATTGTTCATTTCATTCCCTGCTTGACTGATTTACATTAAAAAATCGTTATATTGATTATTATGCGTAATATTATTTTTATTACGGTTCGAAACGCCTCATTGCTGTATTTTTACTACATGTCGTGTAAAGTTACAGTATTAGGGTAATTTGTAAAGAAAATATGTTCTTACATGTAAATTTACCGCAATACCGTTACTTTACCATTTAAGTGGGATATTTACCACGCTCAGCGTAGGTCTCCACGCGTTCCCCACGCTCAACGATGTAATCTTCCGCAAAAATTTTTACAGTGTGGGCTATGGCTGCGATAGCGCTTGCGTGCCACACGCGGACTGAGCTAGTCCTGCTTCGGTGCAGGGAGCGAAAGCCTGCTCGAACACTAGTATAGCTCGCGAGGCTCGAGCGTTTGCTTCCGTGGACGGCGTCGTTGCTGGTCCGTCGGTAATTCAGGCTGCGATAGCCTTGGCGGGCTAGCCGATGTCGCCACAGATTTATTTCAGCCTTGCATAAGAGAGTACAAAAAAGAGTTACATGTTTGTATTAGTTGACATTACTGTAGTATAGCATGAGATACAATAGGAAAGTGACATGGTTACAAAAATGGAGAAGTCGCATACAATATTATATTTTTAGTTCGGATTCTTTCAGAAAAGAGATAACGTAGTGACAAGCTTGAATGTTGGGACCTGCAATCAATGATTCTATATTATGTGGAGGTAAAATACAGATTTTGGAGAGATTGTTTAGAAATTTGGGTCTAAAGCTGTCGTATGTTTTACATTGCCATAGTATATGGTTTACATCAGCTGTGCCTGCCCCGCATTCGCACTGTGAACTGTATATTATACTGAGTCTGTATAGTGAGTGAGGTAGATTATAGTGATTGGCACGTATTCGATTAATAGTAACAATGAAAAATCTAGAGATTTTTTTTCTTAAACCATGGTTTTTGGTTATCTTTGAAACATAGATTAAAATATAATTTACCGGTATTAATGGATTTCAGAGAATTTACAGTGTTGTTTACAGCTTGTCTTTTACAATCGTAAAATAAATCAGTGTACGGTATCATTGTCACATTAATGTCGACGGAATCAGGTGCATCTTTCGCAAGTCGGTCGGCAAGTTCATTTCCTGGAATTCCACAATGAGCAGGGATCCAGTAAAGTTTAATCGAAGTATTATGATTGTTTTTGTGAAAGGCTAGGAATTTTTTTTTAATATTTAGAATATATTTATTAGTTTCTGATTTGAGGGATTTGGTTTTAATGGATTGGAGAACGCTGAGAGAGTCAGTGTAGATGTTAATGTCGCGGTTTTTATACCTCAGTGACAAAGTAAGTGCGTCGTTTAAAGCGATGCATTGAGCAGTCGCTGCCTATCATCACTAAGGTCCAGGAACGCCGGGACTTCCTCCCACTCGACATATCGCCTATACGACTAACAGTTTTGCAATTAAGGCGCGCGTAAAACTGGCCCACTCGACAAAATAGGATGTTAAATAATTTAATATAAAAACTAACAAACGCATGGGTTTTCTTATATAAATCACCAATTTTACACACACTCTAAATATCACAAATATCACACATAACTCTTTAAAAAAACAATATATGTATATGTACATACATATACAGATATTCTAACTTAATTAGTTTCTTTTTCTTGACCATTTTTCTTATAAATTTACATATATAAATAACATATACGCCCTGAACCATTCTTATTTTCCTTTATAATCAAATCAAGCTTTATACACGTACAACACATAAACTACACTTATTTAATTTTACACACTTTAAATAAAAAAAAAAAAATCTTAAAATCCTACGCTTAAAGTTACAATTTAAAAACACAATTTATCAACCTTATATTTTGCAATAAACTTTTAAAAACATTAATTACTTAAAAATATACACTATGTCTGCATAAAGAAAGAAAAGCACTACACAATCCATAACTTTTAAACTCCTCATCTCTTTTATACAATAAGGCTACAATAACAAGTAGACCTAATTCTACTTGATACCACCACATATACTCAAATTAACTCTCACTCTTGTTAACTAAAATTCTTCTAGAATTCTCGAATTTTGCTTTCAAAATATACACAGATCACACTATATTAACCTTTCAACGTACAAAAATTAACTTTTTATATATATGCACTCAATGCACTAAAATCTTTCTTATACCAATTGATAAAAATACTTTGCGTTACAATAGTATAAAAAGATAACACACCCACATTCTCACTTTACACAAAAATTTTTTTAATACAAATCAAGAAAATCTTTTCCTCACAACCTCCTGATAACACTCACTTTCGCATTCCAATTTTTAAAATCACCTCACTACCTTGCGCACTTAAATCTAACACATACTTTTTAGCAAATATCGAAACACTAAGTTTCACTCTAATCCACCATATAATAGTGTCACATCACTATAAATTTAACAAATTATAAGAAAAAAAACACTACCACACACTTCACACAAGTTTCTTCTATCTTTCTCTTCATTCCTTATTCACCAACCCCTCGCCGAATACAAATTTTGGAAACAATTTTGGTCGCAAAGGCCAACTGCGCACAACTGGACACTCAGAAAATCACATGATTGCTCCAAAATCCTTGGTTTAATATTGGTATACCATCTGGAGTATAACCTTTCATAAAGAAAACTTGTTTTCTTAAAAATTTTGTTGTACCACGAGCCCGGAACTTCGTCTTTCGCCCCTCTCGCATCAACATTTATACCTGCATAGCTGATAATACCTAAAACCTGCAACAAAACATTAATCAGCATTATTACTTACATATCTACATAAAAAAAACACTAGCATTGAATATTCTGTGCTCGATAGGCCCAAATCAAGCTTAAACCGTACAATCTCATATAACGTCATATATAACCCATACTTACATTTATTTCAATTGATGAACAGTCCCAGCGAACTTCTATAGCCATCCTCGAACAAGATTTCTCACAAGGAGCGCTACAGACCATACCTATAAAATAAAAAAAAACACACTTTCCCATTTTACACAAAGTAAAGTTCTTATATAAGTTATATTAGTAAAAACTTATAACTACGACTTATCTAAGAAAAAGGACTGTCGTAGAATCTCCAAACACTCTTCATCACCTTGGATTGCACTTGCAAAATTGCTGGTTATCCTTGTAGTATTAAGCACAAATAAACGTTTGCTTCCTTATAGCGACAGGCTAATAGCCCAAATTTTCCTTCAGAAGACGACACACAGCTGGCTGATGCCCGGGCTGTACCCCACAATACAGCATCTCCCTCGTTTGAACGCATTTTGCATTCAGGCCAATATCTGTAACCATTCGAATATTTTAAATACAATACCACATACATAAAAACACATCCACACTATTATATACCTTTTTGATCGCATTAATTAACGGTCATATTTTTATTTTTTTTAAATCTTATTCTATTGAAGTTATTTCACATTGCCACTTTTATACACGCATATTAATAATTATAAAATTTAATCTTCTTTGTTTAATTTTACACATTTTAGTATTTACCTAACCACAGTTTTACTTTTAACGCGTGTTTTCATTACATTAGAAAGCTTATTTTTGAATAATTGAAATCTTGTATAACACATGATACTTATTATTTTTCATTAAAAACATAACTCTGCAATAACATACTTTACTTATATTTTCAAACGTTATCAAGCTTAAAAATCAAATTTCTTTACGCATTATTAGAAGTTACGTAAACAGAAATACATAATTATAACTTTAAACTTACACATAGTTACACGATACCTTTAAAAAAACATTAACGCAACCTTGATCCATCTTGCCACAATCTTGAATAATAATTTAGATTGACGAGTGACATGAAAATACCTTTTGCAGCTTTTCCTCTTGCCTCGTAGGTCAATTCTTGACCAAGGAATTGTACATGATTCATTTATAAACTGCCATAGGGACCAACTTATTGTAGAAGGAAACTGGCGCACAGCAACTACTACCCCACAATTAACTTAATTTAAGTTCTCCAGCATAAATAATACTCTGGATTATTAATATGTCTAACTTTACATTTAAATAAATACTTACAAATAGCCAGTACAATAATCCAACAGCTAAATCACCTTCGAAAATCCAGAGCCCATCTCAAGTTCCCACATTTCCGAAATTGCTAAAAAAGAAAAAAAAATCAACCACAAAGTAATCAACATTACAAGTTAAAATTTGTTCATTTTAACAAAAAAAAATTGGGACTTATCTGATCGAATCCCCCATTCCATTGACGCAGGTACTCCCTTTTGTGATTAAAACTTGGCCAATTCCTAGGTTTTTTCTTTTCCCTTTGAAAACTCCTACCTTCAAATAAACTGCAAAAAAAAAAAAAAATTTATAAACACGCCATCGGCAGACGACACGTCGCTGATCACATTACAGGCCACACATTGTATGAAACGTTCCACTCGACTAGACGCACGGAACGCCGAGAAACAAAACCTCAGGGGCAAACACATACGCACGGAACAGACTTACGTAGTACAAGCACAAGGGCCTAACACACAACAAAGGCATTGCTTTGTGCAAACGCCATTTCGCCCTGTCCTCACCCCGTATTAAGAATCAAGCTCTCCCAATATAATTAAACTACTTTTCTATGGTATTACATAATATCGTCATTACTATACCACTATAAGTGAACACATATATATGTATATATATATACATGTATGTGCGTACATTCATACATATACGCCTATAACCTTTTTAACTATAATTAGCCTAAACTTTTTCTTCCTACACCATTCTATACTATAATTCTATCATCAATTAATACTATTTAATGAATATATATATATATATATACGAATACATATACATAATATATAGGTTTTAATACATCTATAACTTATTTAAGCCTCTAACTTCCTATTCTTATTATTTTTTTTCTCTTTTATTTTTTATCATTATTATAAAATCACTATTTCTCTATTTTCTTCTTTTAATAGATGACCTCTGAACAATCACCAAAAATCGAAATTTCAAGGACCAAATTTAATGACCTTACCGCACGAGTTCACTCGCTCAAGGTGATAAATCAAGTTCTCTGCGCCGATTTAACTAAACTCGAATCCGTTATAAGGAAAATAGCTTGCAACCAAGATCTCATCTGGAATCACTCCACGGGCGCGCTCTTCACGAACATTGAAATATTTATGGGCAAAAACAATTCAGAAAACAATAATCAAATACGTATCCATGAGAAACACATCGAACAATTAATTACCGCGTTCGGAAATCTTGTATCTTACTCATCAACAAAAGGGGACGTACCCCAAATCTAATAACAACTTGACGCTGTATGCAATTTCGTTTTGGCAATATATAATATTATTAAATAATCAATAAGTTTTCCTTTCTTTTTCTTCCTTAACTCTCTTATTCCTAATTGATCATTGCTATTTTTATCATATTACATCAGATTTTCTTTCTTTACTTTTTTTTTTATATATATATGTATGTATGTATGTATGTATGTATGTATATATATATATATATATATATATATATATATATATATATATATATATATATATATATACATACATACATACATACATACATACATATATATAAAAAAAAAAGAAAAGAAAGAAAATCTGATGTAATATGATAAAAATAGCAATGATCAATTAGGAATAAGAGAGTTAAGGAGACGTCGGATACCGACAGTAGATTCCTACTATCCTACACACGTATTTCGTTATTTATTTACAAACAATTAGACAAGGACAGAGATATCCGGCGTCCCCTTAAGGGGACGCCGGATATCTCTGTCCTTGTCTAATTGAGTTTTCATTCATAATTTTAAGAGAAATCATATTTTTCTTTAAATAATAGTTGTCCCCGCTTCGTTTTATAGTAATCTACATATATGTCCAAGCTGGGTTCATATGATTGTTTTGTTTTCGAGAAAACTTTGACACACTAAAAGGGCCAACTACATGGAGATTAACCTTTACATACTAAGTTTGTCAAAGTTTTCTCGAAAACAAAATAATCATATGAAACCAGCTTGGACATATAAGTAGGTTACTGTAAAACAAATTGGGGACAGCTATTATTTTGTCATTAAACAATTAACTTTGTAAATAAATAACGAAATACGTGTGTAGGATAGTAGGAATCTACTGTCGGTATCCGACGTCTCCTTAAGGAAGAAAAAGAAAGGAAAACTTATTGATTATTTAATAATATTATATATTGCCAAAATATGTAATAAGGGATGTAATACCAAACACTATTACATCCCGCATTGTTCATAAAGAGATTTTTTTTTTGTTGGAATAAAATTTATGCAAATTAGCTTTATTGTTTCCCTTGTTTTATGAACAACACGTTTTCTTTATTATCATACCCACTTCCCGTTATTGGGTAATGCGTCGCGAAAATTAGTACAAAATATAACGATCAATTAACCTTGCCAAACACATGATCCCAAACATTTTTAACTCTCCTTTTCACGAAGTTTCTAGATTCGAAATTAACGAATTACGCGAACAGATTGAATCCTTAAATGAAAACGATCATAATAGGTGGATATATCTCAATACCCTAGAAAAACGAATAACTAATCTAACACGCACTCAAATACTATCAAAAGAGGTGTTAACACAATTAATTAACCACCAAATAGAAATATTCAGAAAACTAAGAAGCCATCATATATATTTAGACCAATCGGTGTTCGAAGAGTTATGCGAAGCATTTAATAAATTTACACTAACCGGACATTAATCCGGCAATATAAAAACTACCTCACTCGATAATTTAATTTAAACAACCTACTTAACCATATATTAAAATTTAGCATATGCCTTAAATACCTTGAATAATTATCAAATAAAATTTAAAAATAAATCAAAACTTAAATTAAGGTATATTTAGATAACTGTTTTGGTCTTACAAGCTACCTAGAAATTTTTACTAATATTAGATCTATTATAAATACTTTTATTATTATATTTTGTCGGAAAACTAAGACCGTTGTTTCTAAGAGATTCACTGGTTAGCATTTTCTTGGACATTAAGTGGCATCAACGAGAATTAAGACTAAGTCTTAATTACATTATGCACTTAGACGAGCCACGAATATTTCGAACATCGCTATTTCATTGAACTCTAAGATTTTAACGAAAACCAAACCGAAAAATTTGGTTAACGTCTTATTATTCTCCAACATAATATTTTAATATTTATCTATAAAAAATAAATTTTTGAGTCTACTTTTTCAAATCTTCTTGTGAAGGACTAAGACCGTTGTTTCTAGCTGATTTACTGGTTAGCATTTTCTTGGACATTAAGTGGCATCGTCGAGAATTAAGACTAAGTCTTAATTACATTATGCACTTCGACGAGCCAAGAAGTTCAGTCCACGACTTAATATTCACTAAAATCTTTTTGATCTTTAGAAAAAATTGATTCATTTAAATATTCCCAAAGTTTCGAAATCCTCCCATAAATAAGTTCACGATACTCAGTATAAAATAATCATTCCCGACCCAATAATAGTAATTCAGTTTCTTATTTAACTAAACCGATATACAGTAAGACTTGTTTATCCTATTCCATCATAGATTTTCTTCTTGTCAATTACTTCGGCACGATCGATCCGCTTATTTTTTTTTTGGGGAAGCTGACTACTTACCAGCAAGCTTTTACCGATAGAGCAAGTCTTAACGATTGTTCTTTCGACAACAATTTTTTTTTCTTTTTTTTTTCGCTTGCATCGATTACACTTAACGAGTTCCTCTCAACTTAGTCGTCCTGTTAAACAATGGCGCAAGACTCAACGGCTGTTCCCTATTGTTGCAGGACAAGTGCCCAAGTAAATGAAAAATCAAAAATCTCTACGGAAAAACGCGCTTTGAAAAAAAAATAATAATAATAACAACTATGTTACTAGAAATACCGTCTAATAAAAGACCATAAGTTTATCGTGACGTAAGAGCCATAAGGACTAAAGAAATTGAGGCGATCCTATTTTCTAAAGTCGAAATAAGGAAAGTTGATTCGATTACTTAAATTAAATTTATTACAAGAATAAATTACTTTAGGTTAAAGTTCTTTCAAAAATAAATTTTAAATTTTAAAATAAAATAACGTTCACATTAGATCTATCTCAAAATAAACTGATATCGATAAAGTATCTTATAATTGAAGGCATCGATTCTAAAACGTCCTTAGTGCTCGGCCCGGCTGCCGTTATATCAAAATTGACGTCATGGTGACCAAAATTTGCAATTTTACGGAAATGAATTTTAAAAAATAGTATCGTGCAGAGGATCAAAAATGGCAACTTTTTATATATATACTTTGTTTTTACAATGTTTAGTATTTGAAAAAAAAAATAAACATGGCAAAATTTTAAATCTTATTTGCACCACGTTTTTTAAACTTAGCTCGCTGCAGCTCCGACAAATATGAACGGATCTTGCTTATTTTTTGCATAGACTCGTAAAATAGTCTAGCGCTGCTAATAAACTCATAGATAGTTAAATATTAAATATTGTTCATTCAACAATTTAATTGCAAACCAGTGAGCTACCTTTTATATGGTTAAGTATGTTCAACGAAAAAAAGTATCGAGGGAAGTTTAAGACTCAACTAACTTTCCACGAGACATTTGTTTGTTAACATTTGAAGAAGTTTCTCAGAAAATTTCAGATGAATTGGATGAAAAGTGGCAAAGATAGAGCGATTTTGCCAAACTTGCACGATGCGCGCGAGCATTAGCGGGTCTGCGCGATACATGACGCTCAGTGTATGTCAGTCATAAAATAAGAAATAATTTAAGAAACATGATAAAAGTTATCCTGAAATAAACAAAACAAAGTCGAACTCGTTTCGCATTGAAATCACACTGATTTTCTTGTTCGTTTACAAGCTGCATTTATTCACAAATTTGTTAATTTCTTTAATCTTTTTAAAAAACGTTTACTTGCTAAATAAATTATAAGTATAATGTCGATCAATATAGGACGTAAAAGAATTAGAAATGAGCATGCATGGAAAAAAACTATTAATAAAAGTTGTAAAAATAAGGTAAGTAAAACATCGTAAGACGTGTTATAAAAAAGAATTTCTGTTGCAAATATGATTGAATGACATGTATATAAAACTCGAAATTAATTAAAACGAAGAACTCTCTAAATTTTTATGCTGTTGTGAAATATTATGTAAATAAACAATTTGAGGTTAATTATTTTAATTACTTATGCATCCCATGCGTTAATCAACTTCCACACCCGTGTCAAAATGCACTATTTTCAAATCATTTAAAATGAAGCTGTAATCAATTTTTTAAAATAAATTTTTTCATTAATACGTATATATAAAATGATGATTTCCAAACGTCTTTTATATAGGGATTAGAATATGAATCAGTTAGTGGAAAGAAAGTGCTTGAAAAGACGTTCACAGAAATAAAAAATTGTTGTCCTAAAAAGTGTTTTTTAAAAGTAGATCATGAATGGCAAAAAAGTATGTTTCATAAATTTTGGCGCAGTAGAGATTTTCAAGTACAGAATAAAATATTAGAAAATATGATTGTAAGAAAAGAATCGACACAAGAATTAAAACGTTTACAGTGGAAATTTCATTGTTACTACAAAAGCACTAGTATCGATATTTGTCGAAAGTTTGTTTGCAGTATTTTCCAAATTGGAGAACGAAGAATATAAACGGTTCAAGATAAAATAGTAAGTGGCAAAACGATGTCTGATAATAGAGGAAAACAATATAATCACAAGGTAAAGCTAACTGAAGATGTCAAAACTTTAATTCTGGAACATTGTAAAAGCCTTCCGCATTCTGAGTCACATTATACTAGAGAAAGCTCAAAGCTTTACTATTTTCTTGATACATCGTTAACATTACATTCACTCTATTTTTCCTTTTTGGATTTTTATGCAGCTGTAACAGGGAGTGAAGCTATTCCTATTGATAAAACAACATATTTAAATTATTTTAATCATTTTGTGAATTTCTCTATTGGTCTGCCATGTACTGATGTATGTGATCTTTGTTTTACTTATGAAACTAACAAAGGACGAGAAAATGAGTATTTTGAACATATCGTGCAAGTTGAAAAGTATAAAAACTTAAAAAATTCAATGTTGTCCACTGTAAATGTACTAAAATCTGAATTTGACTTTGGTCAAAACTTGCCATTGCCAAACTACCAGTTAATTCTCAATTTTTTCGTCGTTTAGTTTGGATGTATTTGTTTAATGTACACATTTTCGATAGTGATCGAAGTTACATATTCCATTTCCTTGAAGGGATTTTAAAAAAGGGCGCCAACAGCGTATGTAATATGGTTGAGTATGCGATAAGGAAAGAACTACAACTAAACGTCTTCGATAAAATATTTTTATTTTCTGATGCTGCAGAAGGTCAAAATCGAATTTACATTAATTTGAAATTCTTTTCATTTTTATTTTACAAATTGCAATTAGAAATCCAACATTTATTTCCTGTTAGAGGGCATTCCTACTGCCAGTGTGACCGAAATTTCGGTTTGTATGGTAGTAATAAAAAAAAGCAAGAAAGAATTGAAACAGAAAATGATTATGTGCAACTAATAAAAAATTCTAGAATTCCTCCATTCGAAATGGTTGTTATTTCACAGTGCGAAGTAAAAGATTATGAAAAACTGTTTGCGAAAGACGAAGACTTGCAGAAAAATGTAATTAAAATAAGCAAAGTTGTTAGAATTGTATATTTTCCTAGCGAACAAATTGATTTGTATTACGATTATGATGGCAATCCAATTACAATTAAACTAAGAAATAGCAGTGAAGTAGATTTGTCGAAAGTATCATTAGCTAAAAAGGTAGGAATAACGAAAGAAAAAGAAAAGGATTTTAAACATTTATTGCAATTTTGTACTACTAATGGGCAACATTTTGGTGAAAAATTTTTAAAAACAACTTGTATTAAAACTGTTGTCAGTAAAACAAATAATGTGGAAGAAGAACATGGTAACAAAAAAGTTCGAAAAACGGAAGTTGTCTCAACAAAAAGAAGAAAAGTAAGCGACGAACAAAAGCAAAAATTAGAATTAAAAATTAATAAAAAAGAAAAGAAAACAATAAAAGGAAAAAAAAGTAATATGTTTTTGAAACGCGTTGTATGTATTGCAACTAAATTGTAAATAAATCTCAATGTAGAAATATAAATAAATATAAGTATTAGTTATTTGAAGTTTCTAATTTACTGAACAATGTCAAAAATCTGTGAAATTTATATGTTTCCCAGAAATTTATATTTTTAAAGATTGTAATTTACTATTCAATTCATTTACGCTGCAATATTCTTTTTAATGTGTGTGAATTTCATTTGAACGCTTTATTATAACCATTTATTACCTAGTGTGTATAACATTTAGAATTAACAATAATTTCTAAAACTTTCGTACAAAGATTTAAAAATTCAACCACTTTATGAATAACTGCCGTTTGATTTTGTCTTTGCTTTGTTTATTTAATTTCTTATTGTTTCATCAGATACTTATTTTTCTTAACTTCTACACTATAAATCGACAGTATTAAATAGTATGATTCGATTAAGTATGTATTTTTTAAAAAAAAGGACAGCAAATCTTCAAGTAAACGGCATTATATGACTGACATACGCTGCGAGCGTCATGTATCGCGCAGACCCGCTAATGTTCGCGCGGAGCGTGCAAGTTTGGCAAAATCGCTTGGCAATTGATCTGTAATTTTCTGAGAAACTTCTTCAAATGTTAACAAACAAATGTCTCGTTGAAAGTTCACTGAGTCTTAAACTTCCCTCGATACTTTTTTTCGTTGAATATACTTAACCATATAAAAGGTAACTCACTGGTTTGCAATTAAATTGTTGAAAGAAAAATATTTAATATTTAACTATCTATGAGTTTATCAGCAGCGCTAGACTATTTTACGAGTCTATGCAAAAAATAAGCAAGATCCGTTCATATTTGTCGGAGCTGCAGCGAGTTAAGTTTAAAAAACGTGGTGCAAATAAGATTTAAAATTTTGCCGTTTTTATTTATTTTTTCAAATACTAAACATTGTACAAACAAAGTATATATATAAAAAGTTGCCATTTTTGATCCTCTGCACGATACTATTTTTTAAAATTCATTTCCGTAAAATTGCAAATTTTGGTCACCATGACGTCAATTTTTATATAGCGGCAATCCGAGCCGAGCGCTAAGGACGTTTTAGAATCGATGCCTTCAATTATACGTATGTATACCCTTATATTTGTTTTATTACCCTTTTTGATCTTTAGAAAAAATTGATTCATTTAAATATTCCCAAAGTTTCGAAATCCTCCCATAAATAAGTTCACGATACTCAGTATAAAATAATCATTCCCGACCCAATAATAGTAATTCAGTTTCTTATTTAACTAAACCGATATACAGCGATATACAGTAAGACTTGTTTATCCTATTCCATCATAGATTTTCTTCTTGTCAATTACTTCGGCACGATCGATCCGCTTATTTTTTTTTTGGGGAAGCTGACTACTTACCAGCAAGCTTTTACCGATAGCGCAAGTCTTAACGATTGTTCTTTCGACAACAATTTTTTTTTCTTTTTTTTTTCGCTTGCATCGATTACACTTAACGAGTTCCTCTGAACTTAGTCGTCCTGTTAAACAATCTGGCGCAAGACTCAACGGCTGTTCCCTATTGTTGCAGGACAAGTGCCCAAGTAAATGAAAAATCAAAAATCTCTACGGAAAAACGCGCTTTGAAAAAAATAATAATAATAATAACAACTATGTTACTAGAAATACCGTCTAATAAAAGACCATAAGTTTATCGTGACGTAAGAGCCATAAGGACTAAAGAAATTGAGGAGATCCTATTTTCTAAAGTCGAAATAAGGAAAGTTGATTCGATTACTTAAATTAAATTTATTACAAGAATAAATTACTTTAGGTTAAAGTTCTTTCAAAAATAAATTTTAAATTTTAAAATAAAATAACGTTCACATTAGATCTATCTCAAAATAAACAGTTATCGATAAAGTATCTTATAATTGAAGGCATCGATTCTAAAACGTCCTTAGTGCTCGGCCCGGCTGCCGTTATATCAAAATTGACGTCATGGTGACCAAAATTTGCAATTTTACGGAAATGAATTTTAAAAAATAGTATCGTACAGAGGATCAAAAATGGCAACTTTTTATATATATACTTTGTTTGTACAATGTTTAGTATTTGAAAAAAAAAATAAACATGGCAAAATTTTAAATCTTATTTGCACCACGTTTTTTAAACTTAGCTCGCTGCAGCTCCGACAAATATGAACGGATCTTGCTTATTTTTTGCATAGACTCGTAAAATAGTCTAGCGCTGCTAATAAACTCATAGATAGTTAAATATTAAATATTGTTCATTCAACAATTTAATTGCAAACCAGTGAGCTACCTTTTATATGGTTAAGTATGTTCAACGAAAAAAAGTATCGAGGGAAGTTTAAGACTCAACTAACTTTCCACGAGACATTTGTTTGTTAACATTTGAAGAAGTTTCTCAGAAAATTTCAGATGAATTGGATGAAAAGTGGCAAAGATAGAGCGATTTTGCCAAACTTGCACGATGCGCGCGAGCATTAGCGGGTCTGCGCGATACATGACGCTCAGTGTATGTCAGTCATAAAATAAGAAATAATTTAAGAAACATGATAAAAGTTATCCTGAAATAAACAAAACAAAGTCGAACTCGTTTCGCATTGAAATCACACTGATTTTCTTGTTCGTTTACAAGCTGCATTTATTCACAAATTTGTTAATTTCTTTAATCTTTTTAAAAAACGTTTACTTGCTAAATAAATTATAAGTATAATGTCGATCAATATAGGACGTAAAAGAATTAGAAATGAGCATGCATGGAAAAAAACTATTAATAAAAGTTGTAAAAATAAGGTAAGTAAAACATCGTAAGACGTGTTATAAAAAAGAATTTCTGTTGCAAATATGATTGAATGACATGTATATAAAACTCGAAATTAATTAAAACGAAGAACTCTCTAAATTTTTATGCTGTTGTGAAATATTATGTAAATAAACAATTTGAGGTTAATTATTTTAATTACTTATGCATCCCATGCGTTAATCAACTTCCACACCCGTGTCAAAATGCACTATTTTCAAATCATTTAAAATGAAGCTGTAATCAATTTTTTAAAATAAATTTTTTCATTAATACGTATATATAAAATGATGATTTCCAAACGTCTTTTATATAGGGATTAGAATATGAATCAGTTAGTGGAAAGAAAGTGCTTGAAAAGACGTTCACAGAAATAAAAAATTGTTGTCCTAAAAAGTGTTTTTTAAAAGTAGATCATGAATGGCAAAAAAGTATGTTTCATAAATTTTGGCGCAGTAGAGATTTTCAAGTACAGAATAAAATATTAGAAAATATGATTGTAAGAAAAGAATCGACACAAGAATTAAAACGTTTACAGTGGAAATTTCATTGTTACTACAAAAGCACTAGTATCGATATTTGTCGAAAGTTTGTTTGCAGTATTTTCCAAATTGGAGAACGAAGAATATAAACGGTTCAAGATAAAATAGTAAGTGGCAAAACGATGTCTGATAATAGAGGAAAACAATATAATCACAAGGTAAAGCTAACTGAAGATGTCAAAACTTTAATTCTGGAACATTGTAAAAGCCTTCCGCATTCTGAGTCACATTATACTAGAGAAAGCTCAAAGCTTTACTATTTTCTTGATACATCGTTAACATTACATTCACTCTATTTTTCCTTTTTGGATTTTTATGCAGCTGTAACAGGGAGTGAAGCTATTCCTATTGATAAAACAACATATTTAAATTATTTTAATCATTTTGTGAATTTCTCTATTGGTCTGCCATGTACTGATGTATGTGATCTTTGTTTTACTTATGAAACTAACAAAGGACGAGAAAATGAGTATTTTGAACATATCGTGCAAGTTGAAAAGTATAAAAACTTAAAAAATTCAATGTTGTCCACTGTAAATGTACTAAAATCTGAATTTGACTTTGGTCAAAACTTGCCATTGCCAAACTACCAGTTAATTCTCAATTTTTTCGTCGTTTAGTTTGGATGTATTTGTTTAATGTACACATTTTCGATAGTGATCGAAGTTACATATTCCATTTCCTTGAAGGGATTTTAAAAAAGGGCGCCAACAGCGTATGTAATATGGTTGAGTATGCGATAAGGAAAGAACTACAACTAAACGTCTTCGATAAAATATTTTTATTTTCTGATGCTGCAGAAGGTCAAAATCGAATTTACATTAATTTGAAATTCTTTTCATTTTTATTTTACAAATTGCAATTAGAAATCCAACATTTATTTCCTGTTAGAGGGCATTCCTACTGCCAGTGTGACCGAAATTTCGGTTTGTATGGTAGTAATAAAAAAAAGCAAGAAAGAATTGAAACAGAAAATGATTATGTGCAACTAATAAAAAATTCTAGAATTCCTCCATTCGAAATGGTTGTTATTTCACAGTGCGAAGTAAAAGATTATGAAAAACTGTTTGCGAAAGACGAAGACTTGCAGAAAAATGTAATTAAAATAAGCAAAGTTGTTAGAATTGTATATTTTCCTAGCGAACAAATTGATTTGTATTACGATTATGATGGCAATCCAATTACAATTAAACTAAGAAATAGCAGTGAAGTAGATTTGTCGAAAGTATCATTAGCTAAAAAGGTAGGAATAACGAAAGAAAAAGAAAAGGATTTTAAACATTTATTGCAATTTTGTACTACTAATGGGCAACATTTTGGTGAAAAATTTTTAAAAACAACTTGTATTAAAACTGTTGTCAGTAAAACAAATAATGTGGAAGAAGAACATGGTAACAAAAAAGTTCGAAAAACGGAAGTTGTCTCAACAAAAAGAAGAAAAGTAAGCGACGAACAAAAGCAAAAATTAGAATTAAAAATTAATAAAAAAGAAAAGAAAACAATAAAAGGAAAAAAAAGTAATATGTTTTTGAAACGCGTTGTATGTATTGCAACTAAATTGTAAATAAATCTCAATGTAGAAATATAAATAAATATAAGTATTAGTTATTTGAAGTTTCTAATTTACTGAACAATGTCAAAAATCTGTGAAATTTATATGTTTCCCAGAAATTTATATTTTTAAAGATTGTAATTTACTATTCAATTCATTTACGCTGCAATATTCTTTTTAATGTGTGTGAATTTCATTTGAACGCTTTATTATAACCATTTATTACCTAGTGTGTATAACATTTAGAATTAACAATAATTTCTAAAACTTTCGTACAAAGATTTAAAAATTCAACCACTTTATGAATAACTGCCGTTTGATTTTGTCTTTGCTTTGTTTATTTAATTTCTTATTGTTTCATCAGATACTTATTTTTCTTAACTTCTACACTATAAATCGACAGTATTAAATAGTATGATTCGATTAAGTATGTATTTTTTAAAAAAAAGGACAGCAAATCTTCAAGTAAACGGCATTATATGACTGACATACGCTGCGAGCGTCATGTATCGCGCAGACCCGCTAATGTTCGCGCGGAGCGTGCAAGTTTGGCAAAATCGCTTGGCAATTGATCTGTAATTTTCTGAGAAACTTCTTCAAATGTTAACAAACAAATGTCTCGTTGAAAGTTCACTGAGTCTTAAACTTCCCTCGATACTTTTTTTCGTTGAATATACTTAACCATATAAAAGGTAACTCACTGGTTTGCAATTAAATTGTTGAAAGAAAAATATTTAATATTTAACTATCTATGAGTTTATCAGCAGCGCTAGACTATTTTACGAGTCTATGCAAAAAATAAGCAAGATCCGTTCATATTTGTCGGAGCTGCAGCGAGTTAAGTTTAAAAAACGTGGTGCAAATAAGATTTAAAATTTTGCCGTTTTTATTTATTTTTTCAAATACTAAACATTGTACAAACAAAGTATATATATAAAATGTTGCCATTTTTTATCCTCTATACGATGCTATTTTTAAAAATTCATTTCCGCAAATTTAAAAATTGGTCACCATGACGTCAATTTGTATATAGCGGCAATCCGAGCCGAGCGCTAAGGACGTTTTAGAATTGATGCCTTCAATTATACGTATGTATACCCTTATATTTGTTTTATTACCCTTTTTGATCTTTAGAAAAAATTGATTCATTTAAATATTCCCAAAGTTTCGAAATCCTCCCATAAATAAGTTCACGATACTCAGTATAAAATAATCATTCCCGACCCAATAATAGTAATTCAGTTTCTTATTTAACTAAACCGATATACAGCGATATACAGTAAGACTTGTTTATCCTATTCCATCATAGATTTTCTTCTTGTCAATTACTTCGGCACGATCGATCCGCTTATTTTTTTTTTGGGGAAGCTGACTACTTACCAGCAAGCTTTTACCGATAGCGCAAGTCTTAACGATTGTTCTTTCGACAACAATTTTTTTTTCTTTTTTTTTTCGCTTGCATCGATTACACTTAACGAGTTCCTCTGAACTTAGTCGTCCTGTTAAACAATCTGGCGCAAGACTCAACGGCTGTTCCCTATTGTTGCAGGACAAGTGCCCAAGTAAATGAAAAATCAAAAATCTCTACGGAAAAACGCGCTTTGAAAAAAATAATAATAATAATAACAACTATGTTACTAGAAATACCGTCTAATAAAAGACCATAAGTTTATCGTGACGTAAGAGCCATAAGGACTAAAGAAATTGAGGAGATCCTATTTTCTAAAGTCGAAATAAGGAAAGTTGATTCGATTACTTAAATTAAATTTATTACAAGAATAAATTACTTTAGGTTAAAGTTCTTTCAAAAATAAATTTTAAATTTTAAAATAAAATAACGTTCACATTAGATCTATCTCAAAATAAACTGATATCGATAAAGTATCTTATAATTGAAGGCATCGATTCTAAAACGTCCTTAGTGCTCGGCCCGGCTGCCGTTATATCAAAATTGACGTCATGGTGACCAAAATTTGCAATTTTACGGAAATGAATTTTAAAAAATAGTATCGTACAGAGGATCAAAAATGGCAACTTTTTATATATATACTTTGTTTGTACAATGTTTAGTATTTGAAAAAAAAAATAAACATGGCAAAATTTTAAATCTTATTTGCACCACGTTTTTTAAACTTAGCTCGCTGCAGCTCCGACAAATATGAACGGATCTTGCTTATTTTTTGCATAGACTCGTAAAATAGTCTAGCGCTGCTAATAAACTCATAGATAGTTAAATATTAAATATTGTTCATTCAACAATTTAATTGCAAACCAGTGAGCTACCTTTTATATGGTTAAGTATGTTCAACGAAAAAAAGTATCGAGGGAAGTTTAAGACTCAACTAACTTTCCACGAGACATTTGTTTGTTAACATTTGAAGAAGTTTCTCAGAAAATTTCAGATGAATTGGATGAAAAGTGGCAAAGATAGAGCGATTTTGCCAAACTTGCACGATGCGCGCGAGCATTAGCGGGTCTGCGCGATACATGACGCTCAGTGTATGTCAGTCATAAAATAAGAAATAATTTAAGAAACATGATAAAAGTTATCCTGAAATAAACAAAACAAAGTCGAACTCGTTTCGCATTGAAATCACACTGATTTTCTTGTTCGTTTACAAGCTGCATTTATTCACAAATTTGTTAATTTCTTTAATCTTTTTAAAAAACGTTTACTTGCTAAATAAATTATAAGTATAATGTCGATCAATATAGGACGTAAAAGAATTAGAAATGAGCATGCATGGAAAAAAACTATTAATAAAAGTTGTAAAAATAAGGTAAGTAAAACATCGTAAGACGTGTTATAAAAAAGAATTTCTGTTGCAAATATGATTGAATGACATGTATATAAAACTCGAAATTAATTAAAACGAAGAACTCTCTAAATTTTTATGCTGTTGTGAAATATTATGTAAATAAACAATTTGAGGTTAATTATTTTAATTACTTATGCATCCCATGCGTTAATCAACTTCCACACCCGTGTCAAAATGCACTATTTTCAAATCATTTAAAATGAAGCTGTAATCAATTTTTTAAAATAAATTTTTTCATTAATACGTATATATAAAATGATGATTTCCAAACGTCTTTTATATAGGGATTAGAATATGAATCAGTTAGTGGAAAGAAAGTGCTTGAAAAGACGTTCACAGAAATAAAAAATTGTTGTCCTAAAAAGTGTTTTTTAAAAGTAGATCATGAATGGCAAAAAAGTATGTTTCATAAATTTTGGCGCAGTAGAGATTTTCAAGTACAGAATAAAATATTAGAAAATATGATTGTAAGAAAAGAATCGACACAAGAATTAAAACGTTTACAGTGGAAATTTCATTGTTACTACAAAAGCACTAGTATCGATATTTGTCGAAAGTTTGTTTGCAGTATTTTCCAAATTGGAGAACGAAGAATATAAACGGTTCAAGATAAAATAGTAAGTGGCAAAACGATGTCTGATAATAGAGGAAAACAATATAATCACAAGGTAAAGCTAACTGAAGATGTCAAAACTTTAATTCTGGAACATTGTAAAAGCCTTCCGCATTCTGAGTCACATTATACTAGAGAAAGCTCAAAGCTTTACTATTTTCTTGATACATCGTTAACATTACATTCACTCTATTTTTCCTTTTTGGATTTTTATGCAGCTGTAACAGGGAGTGAAGCTATTCCTATTGATAAAACAACATATTTAAATTATTTTAATCATTTTGTGAATTTCTCTATTGGTCTGCCATGTACTGATGTATGTGATCTTTGTTTTACTTATGAAACTAACAAAGGACGAGAAAATGAGTATTTTGAACATATCGTGCAAGTTGAAAAGTATAAAAACTTAAAAAATTCAATGTTGTCCACTGTAAATGTACTAAAATCTGAATTTGACTTTGGTCAAAACTTGCCATTGCCAAACTACCAGTTAATTCTCAATTTTTTCGTCGTTTAGTTTGGATGTATTTGTTTAATGTACACATTTTCGATAGTGATCGAAGTTACATATTCCATTTCCTTGAAGGGATTTTAAAAAAGGGCGCCAACAGCGTATGTAATATGGTTGAGTATGCGATAAGGAAAGAACTACAACTAAACGTCTTCGATAAAATATTTTTATTTTCTGATGCTGCAGAAGGTCAAAATCGAATTTACATTAATTTGAAATTCTTTTCATTTTTATTTTACAAATTGCAATTAGAAATCCAACATTTATTTCCTGTTAGAGGGCATTCCTACTGCCAGTGTGACCGAAATTTCGGTTTGTATGGTAGTAATAAAAAAAAGCAAGAAAGAATTGAAACAGAAAATGATTATGTGCAACTAATAAAAAATTCTAGAATTCCTCCATTCGAAATGGTTGTTATTTCACAGTGCGAAGTAAAAGATTATGAAAAACTGTTTGCGAAAGACGAAGACTTGCAGAAAAATGTAATTAAAATAAGCAAAGTTGTTAGAATTGTATATTTTCCTAGCGAACAAATTGATTTGTATTACGATTATGATGGCAATCCAATTACAATTAAACTAAGAAATAGCAGTGAAGTAGATTTGTCGAAAGTATCATTAGCTAAAAAGGTAGGAATAACGAAAGAAAAAGAAAAGGATTTTAAACATTTATTGCAATTTTGTTCTACTAATGGGCAACATTTTGGTGAAAAATTTTTAAAAACAACTTGTATTAAAACTATTGTCAGTAAAACAAATAATGTGGTAGAAGAACATGGTAACAAAAAAGTTCGAAAAACGGAAGTTGTCTCAACAAAAAGAAGAAAAGTAAGCGACGAACAAAAGCAAAAATTAGAATTAAAAATTAATAAAAAAGAAAAGAAAACAAAAACAATAAAAGGAAAAAAAAAGTAATATGTTTTTGAAACGCGTTGTATGTATTGCAACTAAATTGTAAATAAATCTTAATGTAGAAATATAAATAAATATAAGTATTAGTTATTTGAAGTTTCTAATTTACTGAACAATGTCAAAAATCTGTGAAATTTATATGTTTCCCAGAAATTTATATTTTTAAAGATTGTAATTTACTATTCAATTCATTTACGCTGCAATATTCTTTTTAATGTGTGTGAATTTCATTTGAACGCTTTATTATAACCATTTATTACCTAGTGTGTATAACATTTAGAATTAACAATAATTTCTAAAACTTTCGTACAAAGATTTAAAAATTCAACCACTTTATGAATAACTGCCGTTTGATTTTGTCTTTGCTTTGTTTATTTAATTTCTTATTGTTTCATCAGATACTTATTTTTCTTAACTTCTACACTATAAATCGACAGTATTAAATAGTATGATTTGATTAAGTATGTATTTTTAAAAAAAAAGGACAGCAAATCTTCAAGTAAACGGCATTATATGACTGACATACGCTGCGAGCGTCATGTATCGCGCAGACCCGCTAATGTTCGCGCGGAGCGTGCAAGTTTGGCAAAATCGCGTGGCAATTGATCTGTAATTTTCTGAGAAACTTCTTCAAATGTTAACAAACAAATGTCTCGTTGAAAGTTCACTGAGTCTTAAACTTCCCTCGATACTTTTTTTCGTTGAATATACTTAACCATATAAAAGGTAACTCACTGGTTTGCAATTAAATTGTTGAAAGAAAAATATTTAATATTTAACTATCTATGAGTTTATCAGCAGCGCTAGACTATTTTACGAGTCTATGCAAAAAATAAGCAAGATCCGTTCATATTTGTCGGAGCTGCAGCGAGTTAAGTTTAAAAAACGTGGTGCAAATAAGATTTAAAATTTTGCCATGTTTATTTTTTTTTTCAAATACTAAACATTGTACAAACAAAGTATATATATAAAAAGTTGCCATTTTTGATCCTCTGCACGATACTATTTTTTAAAATTCATTTCCGTAAAATTGCAAATTTTGGTCACCATGACGTCAATTTGTATATAGCGGCAATCCGAGCCGAGCGCTAAGGACGTTTTAGAATCGATGCCTTCAATTATACGTATGTATACCCTTATATTTGTTTTATTACCCTTTTTGATCTTTAGAAAAAATTGATTCATTTAAATATTCCCAAAGTTTCGAAATCCTCCCATAAATCAGTTCACGATACTCAGTATAAAATAATCATTCCCGACCCAATAATAGTAATTCAGTTTCTTATTTAACTAAACCGATATACAGTAAGACTTGTTTATCCTATTCCATCATAGATTTTCTTCTTGTCAATTACTTCGGCACGATCGATCCGCTTATTTTTTTTTTGGGGAAGCTGACTACTTACCAGCAAGCTTTTACCGATAGCGCAAGTCTTAACGATTGTTCTTTCGACAACAATTTTTTTTCTTTTTTATTTCGCTTGCATCGATTACACTTAACGAGTTCCTCTGAACTTAGTCGTCCTGTTAAACAATCTGGCGCAAGACTCAACGGCTGTTCCCTATTGTTGCAGGACAAGTGCCCTAGTAAATGAAAAATCAAAAATCTCTACGGAAAAACGCGCTTTGAAAAAAATAATAATAATAATAACAACTATGTTACTAGAAATACCGTCTAATAAAAGACCATAAGTTTATCGTGACGTAAGAGCCATAAGGACTAAAGAAATTGAGGCGATCCTATTTTCTAAAGTCGAAATAAGAAAAGTTGATTCGATTACTTAAATTAAATTTATTACAAGAATAAATTACTTTAGGTTAAAGTTCTTTCAAAAATAAATTTTAAATTTTAAAATAAAATAACGTTCACATTAGATCTATCTCAAAATAAAGTGATATCGATAAAGTATCTTATAATTGAAGGCATCGATTCTAAAACGTCGTTAGTGCTCGGCCCGGCTGCCGTTATATAAAAATTGACGTCATGGTGACCAAAATTTGCAATTTTACGGAAATGAATTTTAAAAAATAGTATCGTGCAGAGGATCAAAAATGGCAACTTTTTATATATATACTTTGTTTGTACAATGTTTAGTATTTGAAAAAAAAATAAACATGGCAAAATTTTAAATCTTATTTGCACCACGTTTTTTAAACTTAGCTCGCTGCAGCTCCGACAAATATGAACGGATCTTGCTTATTTTTTGCATAGACTCGTAAAATAGTCTAGCGCTGCTAATAAACTCATAGATAGTTAAATATTAAATATTTTTCATTCAACAATTTAATTGCAAACCAGTGAGCTACCTTTTATATGGTTAAGTATGTTCAACGAAAAAAAGTATCGAGGGAAGTTTAAGACTCAACTAACTTTCCACGAGACATTTGTTTGTTAACATTTGAAGAAGTTTCTCAGAAAATTTCAGATGAATTGGATGAAAAGTGGCAAAGATAGAGCGATTTTGCCAAACTTGCACGATGCGCGCGAGCATTAGCGGGTCTGCGCGATACATGACGCTCAGTGTATGTCAGTCATAAAATAAGAAATAATTTAAGAAACATGATAAAAGTTATCCTGAAATAAACAAAACAAAGTCGAACTCGTTTCGCATTGAAATCACACTGATTTTCTTGTTCGTTTACAAGCTGCATTTATTCACAAATTTGTTAATTTCTTTAATCTTTTTAAAAAACGTTTACTTGCTAAATAAATTATAAGTATAATGTCGATCAATATAGGACGTAAAAGAATTAGAAATGAGCATGCATGGAAAAAAACTATTAATAAAAGTTGTAAAAATAAGGTAAGTAAAACATCGTAAGACGTGTTATAAAAAAGAATTTCTGTTGCAAATATGATTGAATGACATGTATATAAAACTCGAAATTAATTAAAACGAAGAACTCTCTAAATTTTTATGCTGTTGTGAAATATTATGTAAATAAACAATTTGAGGTTAATTATTTTAATTACTTATGCATCCCATGCGTTAATCAACTTCCACACCCGTGTCAAAATGCACTATTTTCAAATCATTTAAAATGAAGCTGTAATCAATTTTTTTAAATAAATTTTTTCATTAATACGTATATATAAAATGATGATTTCCAAACGTCTTTTATATAGGGATTAGAACATGAATCAGTTAGTGGAAAGAAAGTGCTTGAAAAGACGTTCACAGAAATAAAAAATTGTTGTCCTAAAAAGTGTTTTTTAAAAGTAGATCATGAATGGCAAAAAAGTATGTTTCATAAATTTTGGCGCAGTGGAGATTTTCAAGTACAGAATAGAATATTAGAAAATATGATTGTAAGAAATAATCGACACAAGAATTAAAACGTTTACAGTGGCAATTTCATTGTTACTACAAAAGCACTAGTATCGATATTTGTCGAAAGTTTGTTTGCAGTATTTTCCAAATGGGAGAACGAAGAATAAAAACGGTTCAAGATAAAATAGTAAGTGGCAAAACGATGTCTGATAATAGAGGAAAACAATATAATCACAAGGTAAAGCTAACTGAAGATGTCAAAACTTTAATTCTGGAACATTGTAAAAGCCTTCCGCATTCTGAGTCACATTATACTAGAGAAAGCTCAAAGCTTTACTATTTTCTTGATACATCGTTAACATTACATTCACTCTATTTTTCCTTTTTGGATTTTTATGCAGCTGTAACAGGGAGTGAAGCTATTCCTATTGATAAAACAACATATTTAATAGTATATTATGACACTGTTGTGGGAGATGGATTTCTATCTTGCTCGAGGGTTTCCGCACGAGCGAAGCGAGTGAGAAAATCGAGCAAGGTAGAAAAACACCTCCCACAACAGTCTCATACGATATTTTATAGCACAACAACCTCAAAATAGACAATAAAGTTGGCATTTTGAGGTTAGTGTGCTATAAATTATTTTAATCATTTTGTGAATTTCTCTATTGGTCTGCCACGTACTGATGTATGTGATCTTTGTTTTACTTATGAAACTAACAAAGGACGAGAAAATGAGTATTTTGAACATATCGTGCAAGTTGAAAAGTATAAAAACTTAAAAAATTCAATGTTGTCCACTGTAAATGTACTAAAATCTGAATTTGACTTTGGTCAAAACTTGCCATTGCCAAACTACCAGTTAATTCTCAATTTTTTCGTCGTTTAGTTTGGATGTATTTGTTTAATGTACACATTTTCGATAGTGATCGAAGTTACATATTCCATTTCCTTGAAGGGATTTTAAAAAAGGGCGCCAACAGCGTATGTAATATGGTTGAGTATGCGATAAGGAAAGAACTACAACTAAACGTCTTCGATAAAATATTTTTATTTTCTGATGCTGCAGAAGGTCAAAATCGAATTTACATTAATTTGAAATTCTTTTCATTTTTATTTTACAAATTGCAATTAGAAATCCAACATTTATTTCCTGTTAGAGGGCATTCCTACTGCCAGTGTGACCGAAATTTCGGTTTGTATGGTAGTAATAAAAAAAAGCAAGAAAGAATTGAAACAGAAAATGATTATGTGCAACTAATAAAAAATTCTAGAATTCCTCCATTCGAAATGGTTGTTATTTCACAGTGCGAAGTAAAAGATTATGAAAAACTGTTTGCGAAAGACGAAGACTTGCAGAAAAATGTAATTAAAATAAGCAAAGTTGTTAGAATTGTATATTTTCCTAGCGAACAAATTGATTTGTATTACGATTATGATGGCAATCCAATTACAATTAAACTAAGAAATAGCAGTGAAGTAGATTTGTCGAAAGTATCATTAGCTAAAAAGGTAGGAATAACGAAAGAAAAAGAAAAGGATTTTAAACATTTATTGCAATTTTGTACTACTAATGGGCAACATTTTGGTGAAAAATTTTTAAAAACAACTTGTATTAAAACTATTGTCAGTAAAACAAATAATGTGGAAGAAGAACATGGTAACAAAAAAGTTCGAAAAACGGAAGTTGTCTCAACAAAAAGAAGAAAAGTAAGCGACGAACAAAAGCAAAAATTAGAATTAAAAATTAATAAAAAAGAAAAGAAAACAAAAACAATAAAAGGAAAAAAAAAGTAATATGTTTTTGAAACGCGTTGTATGTATTGCAACTAAATTGTAAATAAATCTTAATGTAGAAATATAAATAAATATAAGTATTAGTTATTTGAAGTTTCTAATTTACTGAACAATGTCAAAAATCTGTGAAATTTATATGTTTCCCAGAAATTTATATTTTTAAAGATTGTAATTTACTATTCAATTCATTTACGCTGCAATATTCTTTTTAATGTGTGTGAATTTCATTTGAACGCTTTATTATAACCATTTATTATCTAGTGTGTATAACATTTAGAATTAACAATAATTTCTAAAACTTTCGTACAAAGATTTAAAAATTCAACCACTTTATGAATAACTGCCGTTTGATTTTGTCTTTGCTTTGTTTATTTAATTTCTTATTGTTTCATCAGATACTTATTTTTCTTAACTTCTACACTATAAATCGACAGTATTAAATAGTATGATTTGATTAAGTATGTATTTTTTAAAAAAAAGGACAGCAAATCTTCAAGTAAACGGCATTATATGACTGACATACGCTGCGAGCGTCATGTATCGCGCAGACCCGCTAATGTTCGCGCGGAGCGTGCAAGTTTGGCAAAATCGCTTGGCAATTGATCTGTAATTTTCTGAGAAACTTCTTCAAATGTTAACAAACAAATGTCTCGTTGAAAGTTCACTGAGTCTTAAACTTCCCTCGATACTTTTTTTCGTTGAATATACTTAACCATATAAAAGGTAACTCACTGGTTTGCAATTAAATTGTTGAAAGAAGAATATTTAATATTTAACTATCTATGAGTTTATCAGCAGCGCTAGACTATTTTACGAGTCTATGCAAAAAATAAGCAAGATCCGTTCATATTTGTCGGAGCTGCAGCGAGTTAAGTTTAAAAACGTGGTGCAAATAAGATTTAAAATTTTGCCGTTTTTATTTATTTTATACGATGCTATTTTTAAAAATTCATTTCCGCAAATTTAAAAATTGGTCACCATGACGTCAATTTGTATATAGCGGCAATCAGAGCCGAGCGCTAAGGACGTTTTAGAATCGATGCCTTCAATTATACGTATGTATACCCTTATATTTGTAAGTATTATTTTGATGTTATTAATCCTTACCAAATTTTATTTATCCCACTTAATTTTACAAATCTGGGGAGATAATTAAAATTCACCTATGTTGATAATAAACAAATCAGTAAATGAACTTATCGCGTCAATCACATTTTGCAGGCTGACGTATCAACAATTTAATAACCTACCGTCCGTCCGTATACGCGTTTATAGTCCTAACATTAAACTAATTATTTCATTACATAAAATTAAAAACTCAGAAATTCAACCTACCAACTTAAACGAACCAACGGTTAATAATCTAAAATTAGAAGAAGAATCTTCGATATAATACGCGAAAGTCTTAGCTAGACAATAAATACCTTTACTTTTACAATCAGAAATTCACTTTAAATTTTCACGTCCTCCGACTATATACTAATAACATTCTACCTCTTATCTAGTTAACTATTAGTCATATTAGTTGCAAAATTATTCTTTTTTTTTCTCTTTAACGATATTTGAGAATATAACTTGTTAATATTAATTACCTTAGACTTCTTTTGTTTTCTTCTCATCTATTGATTTTAAATGATTACTATTATATTATTTCATAATCCTCTTCCAATAAAATTTCTTTTTTCCCTCTTTTATACATCTATATATGTATATGTATATGTGTATGTGTAGTTAAACACGGAGAATTTATTTAATTACTCAAACGAAACACCCCTTAAATATACGCACCCTAGCCATAAAGCTATAAATATCAAAACCACTATTATTATAATTGTATTATTTTTTTTTTATTATTTTTATTTATTTTACAATAGCATATTGATAGAATTAAGCCACATAAAAGCATACCTATCGTCAGGTATACAACCCTACAGACCCTGATTTAATCACGGTCTAGACAAGAAAAACAGTTCAATAGCCCGACCTTATAATAATCAACTTATTATATGGGACGCTCTACCAATAATCGGAAATACGTCTACAAAAAACGGAGCAAATTTGTCAAAGCAAACAAATACACCTCCAAACCCCGATCACAAACGGCTTACTATAGAATATCAAAAGACGAAATCCAAGATCGAAGTTGTAAATATTTCCGAGGGCGAAACTATCTACCCATCGTTATACGATATCGAAAACGGACTACCTCAAGCCCCAAAAGAAATCAATTGGGACGAATATACTATAATCGACGAAGTAGGGTGGGACAATCTTAGACAACAGAACGAAACTACCACACAAGGTGTACACATTAACCTAAACAACTATCTAGTAATTGACGAAATCTAAGATAATCTAAATTCAACTCTTTAGACCTCGAACCTCACGAAAGATTAATAAAACTGTTACTCCTATCCCAATTATTTTTCTTTATCATCATTTCCACCAAACCCTTTCTCTCTCGTTTTGGGATACAAAAAAGCCGCAAAAATGGCTGAAGAAAATAACGCCATAGCGAACGTCACACACCACCAAAATATAACAGAGGCCTTGTTGAGCACTATGGGCGAATGCCTGGCCGTACAACAAGCCCTGTCTAACATTCCTTCATACGATGATAAAAACATGTCTTTAAAAACATTTTTACAAGACGTTCAAAATGGACTCACCATATGTCCAGAAGGTATACGCGAAACCTTTTTTAAGGGCGTCGTCGCAAAATTACGCGATACTGCCCGTGACGCCGTCGGAAACACCACAATTAACTCCGTGGACGACCTCAAAAACGTCCTTAAGGAATATTTCGCTCCGAAAAAGACATACTCACATTATTGTGCTGAAATACAGGCCATCAGAATGAGACGAGGAGAAACAGTAAATATCACAGCCGAATCAAAAAAGTAATGGACAGCGCAAAGGCATCATTAAGGGAAAAATTTACGGCTATACAAGTACCCCATATGATAACGATGTTGGAAAGAATCGCGCTTGAATCCTTCAAATGGGGACTTTCGGACGATCTCCTGTACGCCGTAAGCGTACAAGAACCAGCAACGCTTGACGCAGCTCTAAAGATTTCCCAACGTATCGAAAGGGATATGATAGAGTCAAACGATAGAAAAGGCAATATGAGTATCATTGCAAATGATCTCAGAAAAGACGAATACGACAAACGTCATGTTCATTTTCGAAATGACCATACACCTGCAAACAGAACTCCATGGAGAAGCCAATCTCCCACAGGTAACTATAAAGACAATCCCCGATCTAACTACAATCCTCAAAACAGAACCTCATACGATCAACGAGGAAGGAGCAACTACGGAAATAATTACCGGACCAGAAGCCCAACCCAATTTCGTCAATTCGAAGGACGTCGGGATGACTACCCAACAAGGAGTTCTACGCGTCAATTTGAGGGCCGTCGAGACGAAGAACGACGAGACCACTACACAACGAAATATCTTTCTCGACAATTTGAAGAACGACAAGACCATTACATAACAAAAAGTCCTTCTCGCCAATTTGAAGAACGACAATACGAAGGACATAGACCCGAAAACTCACAAAATCACTTCACAAGGGCACGATCTCCAACTCCTACCCGTTACCCCCACCAACCCTCTTATCCATACATCCCTTACCCTACACATTATCCCTTTGTACCACAATATTTCCCACAATACCCAAATTATAATTTCCCTAACCCAAACCTTCCTTGTCAAAAGACTAAATCTGAGGAGAATTTAAACTCCTTGACTGCCCGCCGAACGGAGGCGTCGACAAGCAAAATGTCCAAAGAGCGTCCTCCAGCGGTCAAATTTATATCAGCCGAACAACTCCAGAAGAAACCTGCGGACGAGTAGCCGCTCCCCTAATAATTCTAAATGCCCCCGAACTACAACAACCCACAGAGTTCTTAATAGATACAGGTGCCGAAATAAACGTAATACATGTAAACTCACTACAACCCAGAACCATCATAGCCGGTCATGAAGCCATGACCATAACAGGAATCACAAAGGATAGCTTAACAAGTTCCAAGTCCTAACCGACAACCTCTCAATTCCTATAATGGGAATATTAGGTGTCGATTTGTTAAAAACAGAATTAGCAGAAATCTCCTTTCACCATAACGCCCTAATCACATTGTCTAGACCTATTAAACCAATAAGGTTTACTAACCAGGAGTATAGGAAACCTAAGCCAACTAAATACATATTACAGGCTAGAACAAAAACTCCAATAAAACTAAATTTGTTTCCCTCTGATCTAAATACTGGATACATACTCCGGCTCGAGACCCCTAAAAACATCTTTATCGGAGAAGCTGTGGTTACTAACGACAAACAAGAGTGTTACGTCATGGCGACCAATGCTTACGAAGAAGATGCTGAAATCGAAATTCCGCCCATGGAATTGCAACCCTACGACTCTGAAGAATCAGAAGATTTCTTCGAGACTGAGAACAGCGACAACGAAATTTCTCCGAACCGCCTACAAAGCATTGTCGACTCCTTACGCATGGACCATCTCAACGACGAAGAACGGGAACATGTGATCGAACTCGTCACTAAATACCAAGAGTTATTCCATTTACCTGAAGTCTCTTTGCCCGCGACTGACGTACTAGAACACAGCATCCCGACTACAGACGACTGCCCAGTATTCATCAAACAATACAGGTACCCTCCGATTCATAAGGAGGAAATCAAAAACCAAGTGAATAAATTACTTCAAAATGGAATTATTGAAAATTCCTCTTCTCCCTTCAGTAGTCCTTTATGGATTGTACTCAAGAAGGCAGATTCGAAGGGCAATAAAAGATGGCGGATGGTCATCGATTATCGAGCCCTTAACGAATAAACCATCGGAGATGCCTATCCTGTGCCCCAGATTAATGAAATCTTGGACAGATTAGGCGGTGCAAAATACTTTTCGATTTTCGATTTGGCCAGCGGATTTCACCAGATAAAAATGAACCCCAAGGACCGCCATAAAACTGCATTTAGCATGGGCACTGGACACTACCAATACATTAGAATGCCGTTTGGTTTAAAAAACGCACCAGCCACCTTTCAATGCCTTATGAACCAAGTACTATTGGGACTTCAAGACGTTGAACTTTTGGTATACCTGGATGACGTAATTGTATACGCATCAAACCTAGAGGAACATCAGAAAAAGGTAATAAGGCTATTTGATCGCTTACTAAAGGCTAAACTTTCACTCCAACCGGACAAATGCGAATTTCTCACCACTGAAGTCCAATACCTAGGACACATTATCAGCGAAGATGGTGTACGCCCGACCCAAAGAAAACAGAAGCAGTCCAAAAATTCCCAAGACCGAAAAATCAAACTAATATTCGACAATTTGTAGGACTCGCCGGATATTACAGAAGATTCATCGATAACTTCTCTGCAAGAGCACGACCACTATCTGATTTACTTAAGAAAACCATACCTTTTGAATGGAAAGATGAACATAATAAAAGTTTCGAAGACTTGAAAAATGCACTATGCACTGCACCTATCCCGGCTTCTCTCAACCCTTTATTTTGACGACAGATTCATTGGATTTTGCGGTCGGAGCTGTCCCAAGTCAGGGAAAGATCGGTGAAGACTGTCCCATAGCCTACATGTCCTATATAATGAAGCCAGCCGAAAAAAATTATGGAACGACCGAGAAGGAATGCCTCGCAATAATTTACGCAGTACTTCATTTTCGACCTTACTTGTATGGTCGGGAGTTCATCCTAATCAGTGATCATGAACCATTAAAATGGATAGACTCAGTTAAACCCCCTGTCCAACGCCTCATTAGATGGCGCACTAGGTTAAGGGAATACGAATATAAATTCATGTGCAAACCAGGACGACTAAATATTAACGCAGATGCTTTATCCAGAAACCCCGTGCAACCTAATGCCATTGCACTACCAACATCCTCTTCAGCAAAAATGACCCAAAGTACTAAAGGAAGACCAATGGGTTCCAAAAATAAACCCCCTCATCCTGTCGGATCCGATTCGGAGACAGCAGGAGCTACTATTGCCGAAAGAATCCGACAACGGAGGCTTAAACCGGCAATAGTACTACAGAAATCCGCACCACTTAACAAGGATAAAACATCGCAATCAAAAGCACCCAAACTGGTTCCATCAACCAGTAGAACATCCAAAACTGAACGACCAGCACCTGTTAAAAGGGTCACCTTCAGCTCGGGAGACGATTCCAGTACTATCACAGAACCACCACCAGAACCATGAAAACGACACAGCGGATTTCCAAGCCTTATATCGAAAGGGCCACCAACTAGAAGGAGAACCCCCTCTTCTGAAGATGAGCAATATCCCGCGGAAACACAAAATAAAAATATCAGGGAATTAAACCCCGAGAACTCTTCATCAGACGAAGTAGAACGATTCGAAGATTACTGGTGGGACGACCACCACTCCAACATGCGAGGGCGACGGCACCCTATGGCACGATCAACCCCGGTCGAACCCAATCTGTCCGAAAATAGCGAATCTGCCGATTCCGTTGCCGACTTTAGGCGACAGTTGAGGAACCCACTACCTGCACTACGTGAGGGAACTAATGAGTCATCAACAGAACCCGATGAATTCATAGGTAACTATACCACCGGGAATATTTTATCCTGAATTTATCAAAAGACCGGACATTAAGTTAAAAATCAAGCTCATCAACAAAGGTATAACACACATGAAGGAGAATATCCTTCACTTTACTTCTGCAGATTGCGAATTCGCCACACCTGTCACAAAGTATTGATACATTAAGGTAAAATTGATACTCATAGTATAAAAACCCTGAAACCAAAAAAAAGGCAGGTCATCGTAACACCAAAATCCACAATAAATATCCTTACATCAATATTGATTAATAAGCATTTCGAACTTGTCTCACTGCAAGATCTTCGAGAGACCCTCACTGACGTAGCAGACTCTATAAAAAAATACAAGATTAAAACGTTATCGCTGTCAAAGCAGAATGACTTATCAGACCAAATAACGTTCTCCACATTCCTCGATGTACTTAAGGAAACCCTGGGCGAATGTGAATATACAATCTTTATCTGCTACGGAACCACCACTATACCACCAGAGGACATACGTAACCAAATAATTAAAGAATATCACGACAGTCTGATAGACGGACACAGAGGGGTAATTAAAACATACCGACGTGTCCGCGAGAAATTCTATTCGACAGGAATGAAATCGGACATAACAGAATACATCAGGAGCTGTAAAAATTGTCAAGAGTTAAAACTAGTCAGAATAAAAAACAAAGAACCAATGATAATCACCGATACACCAATAGAACCGTTTGACAAAATATCCATAAATACCGTCGGACCACTTCCTTTAACTCCCGATGGTAATAAACATATACTCACAATTCAAGACAATCTCACGTAATACTGCATCGTCGTTGTAATTCCAGACATTAAAGTAGAAACAATAGCCAACGCTTTAGCACGACACGTGATAACCCTATACGGATCTCCGCGTAGAATCTTACCCGACAAAGCACCAGCCCTGATTGGTAAGGTAATGCAATAACTTTCAAAAATATTCAAGATAAACCAAGTCACGACATCTAGTTACCATCCCCAATCCAACGGCAGCCTAGAAAGAAGCCACCTAGTGCTCATAGAATATATTCGCCAATACATCGATAAATACAAAGACTGGGATAAAATAATACCTTTTGCTATATTTTCATACAACACTAGTGTTCACGAGTCCACCAACTTTACGCCATTCGAACTAATTTTTGGTAAACCAGCTCGCACCCCAACTTCATTTTCAAATGACACCGAAACATATCCATCGTACTTAACCGATCTAATAAATAGACTACATGACACTAGAATGATTGCAACACAGACTCTGATAGACTCGAAATATAAATCCAAACATTATTATGATAAAAAACGAAAGATCACCCTTACTTGCCAGGTGACAGCGTATATGCGCTTAAAGAACCAATAATAAATAAACTAGATATGACTTACAAGGGTCCATACAAGATAATAGTAATTTTAGAAAAACACAACGTCATTCTAGAAGATGAAACTGGAAAACGGTTTCTTAAACATATCGACAAAATATAACGAGCCTATCAAAGATAAGAACAATTTTGTTACAGATGAGGTGCGAACTCGTAATCATAATAGTCCTTGCAATTCACGGAAACACAACGGATAGATTCTCCGTTCAAGAGATCAACGAAAATCCCGGAATCTACTTCGAGAGGTTAGAAGACATGAGATACATTCAAGCAGACTGGAAAATAATAGTCTTCCTCGATATATGGCCACTACGATTCAACCAAAGTTACATGAACCACACGGTGCAAAACATAAGGTACTCGTGTTATCAACACCCATTTTTCTGTACTACACTAAGAAAAAGATTAAATTACATCGAAACTAAAATAAAAAGAGTAAATTCTATACATGAAAATTTAATTGATTCCATGCAAGAAGTTGAATCGATAGACTCTACCGAAAACCCAACACCCACAACTATAAAAAAAAGCGCACCATTCGGATTTATGGGAAGCATTAGTAAAACTCTCTTTGGCACATTATCCGAAAGCGATGGAGAACACCTAACGGAACAAATAAATTTGTTATTCAAATTCCAACAAAGTTGGCCAGAATAGCAAAAGAAGACACACACATAGTACAACACAAAATTTCCTCTATAGAAGAAAACATAAAACATTCCAACAAAGTCATAAACGAAAGTCTACTCGCACTGCGCAGAACGACTCAAGAAATGTTCGATCTCAAAGACATATGGCAAAGATATAACTTTACCCGAAAATTCAGCGACATCACCAATTAAATAGAATCAGCCCTTCGTATGTACCAAGACACGTTCCAAACAATCCTGGATGCTGTTCGCTCAGCAAGGATAAGACACTTACACACCTCACTTATTTCCACTAATAAACTTCAACAAATAATTAGAGAAATAGTCGACCTCCACCCGGAATACGGGTGTTAGTGTTCCCAATCCCAATAAACCATGCCCGGACAGACAAATTACAGAAATAGCTCCCGTAAAACAAGGCTTTCGAAAGAATAAATTCCATGTAGAAATATCCATCCCTATGCTAAATAAATTCGCGACAGAATTATACAGAATGCATTCAATCCCTATCCCACAAACACACGAAGAACATACCACTTCAGCATTCATAATACTCCAAGCACCCTACATCTCACTAAGTCACGATAAGAGAGCATATAGTTTCCTATCAGAACAAAGCCTCCATAAATGCAAACTAACACCACACTACAGAATTTGCACATATGATCATCCAATCTACGAAGCTGACGGAGATATGGCCTGCGAATATATACTACTTAATCAACCCAGCCATGACAGCCTTAAGAAATGTACCATAAGTTACCTTCCCCAACATGTCTATCATTGGACTCACCTTGACTCTATTGATGGATGGCTGTACTCTCTTCCCAAACTCACCACGATACAGATTTTATGTCCCGGGGAACAACACGAATTAATAAGAAAAACAGGCGTCGGACTACTCAAAATCCAATCTAGATGCTCTGCGCGCTAAGACCACACAACATTAGTAGGAATGAAAAACCTAGGCACAAGTGTTGAATTCCTTTATTTGCCTAAACTATCACTTAACATAACCAATATTGATGACCTCTTCTACCATAAATTAAGAATTATAAATAACTCACTTAACCATCCAACCTTCACAGCAAAGTACGCACCAGCGAAACTGGAATTCCAGGTAACACTCGAAACAATACAAGACAAATATGACCCATTCATCGCTGAACAGAACAATAAAAAACTTAACTTATACATATTTTATGGATCCATAGGATCAAACGCAGTCATACTAATCCTCATACTAACTCTGATGATTACATTATGTATAAAATGCCATATTAACAAAAAGCAACCAGAATTACCACACACGCGCAGCCAAAGCTAGGATTGCGAATTGCACCCAATAAATGCAATAGTACATCCTCCTTCAAGACTTCCATCAAACAGAGCATCGTTCATATCCATGTACGCTTCTCATTTAAACGAAAATCATTCTGATAATAAAGACACAAACAGACTTTGAAAAAAAAAAAAAAAATAAATAAAAAAAAAATAAGAGGATAGTGGACATGCTTGTACACTTTTCCCAATCATTCATTCAGTTGACGCTTCAGCAGAACGGCCACACTAACTTCAAACCGCTTCAATTGCTTGCAAAATTTAAACAGTATTTTCTTTTAAGCTTCAACTTCTGTCAACAGGAAACACCACAAAAACGATGTTGATAATAGAGATAATTGTAGTAATACTTGTGCTTGCAAAAATAATCCACTCCTATCCCTACACTATAACCCACCTTCCTAATAACCCAGGACTATATTTTGAGAACATGGGCAACTTCCATAACAGCATCAGCCACCATGTACTCTCCACTGAAATAGACATCTACAGCCTGCATCATGAACATGACCTAGTGCCATTGGTCAAACAAGCAATTTACGAATGCCCAACCAACGTAACAGAATGCCAACTACTTTTAGCACAAGCAAAACATTTCTTCAGAAGATTGGATACAGCAACTGAGCTCCTGGACCGTCTCACCAATTTTCCTCTTGACACAGAATAAACAGAAGAAACCAAGAAAGAACCAACCACAATTATTAACGGTATCACAAACGAACTCAGAGAACTTGGCACACTAAGAGAAGACAATAGATTATACCGCTACACCACTATCCAAGAAGTCAGATCATCACTTCAAAGTTCGCTTAAAAACTTCTCGAATTTTATGCAAACATGGTTCACCACAACACAAACCGCACTGGATAAACATATTCAGATATACCACGATACGATGGAAATAATCGAATCCGCAACTCAAGGAAGGATCAGTACGCTACTACTTCCCAACAATCTCAAAGAAAATTTAAAAAGCATAATCGAACAAAAAAAAGCAAACACCATACTCCCAACAATCGACCCTTTCTCCTCCGACTTTCAAAACCTTTACCAAATAAAAATAAGAAGATTGAGAACCACAATAAGCATAACAATAATCCTACCTCTCTACTCCAATTCTTTCTACGAGCTACACCGAATACACTCAGTATTGGTACCACAACAAGGCGAAACCACTGCAAAAATAAAACCTAACGGACAGTTCATCGCCCGAAACAACATAACCAACCAACACATCTTCCTTACCGAAAACCAATTTCTTTCCTGCCTCCGACTACAGCAAGACACATATTGTAACCTATGAGTCCTTATCCAAAGAAAAACTTCTTGCGAGTTACAAGTATTAACCAACTCTCCGACCATCGCATGGGAAACATGCAACGTTTTGATAATAAACAAAAGACCACAAGTTTCCATAATAAACAAAAGACCACCTGGACTCATCTAGCAGAAACAGATGACTGGTTGTTCGTCGCACCCGAAATTGAGTATATTCAAATACAGTGCTACAACAGATCAATCGAGGATACGACCATTACAGGACTGGGAATCCTTCACCTTGGAACACAATGCGAAGCCTACGCTAGGGATATAATCATACCACCAGCTGTGTCACTTAGCAAATGGCACTCTCATTTTAAATCCGACTCAAACCTTCAAATCAAGGACACCAATAACACGGACCTCGTCCACCTTAAAAATTACATTAATTACCTCACCATACTATTCTCCATTCTGTTAACCTTGACAGTCATTTCACAAGCCCTGGTTCTTACCTTTTTCACATATAGAACTAACTTAATAAAGACATATTCTCTACCAAGATCATTAAATGAACTCGATGACCACGACACCAAGACATCTGATGATTACACTCATCCTTCACAAGTCATCTCTGAAGCACCACCGAGACTATGCCCCGACCAAAATTCTACAAACCTCACGAAGGAAATCAACCGTATAATCAAATTAACAAACCTTAAACCACTTCATATAGACGATATTAACAATCCGACCGAACCAAACAAATACACGCTTTCCCCCATGACCGATGTCATCGACCCGCTTATCCCTCTTTTCGAACGAACCTCGCGATCGTTTTCAGACACCCAACAAATCCTATAAACGCACTCGCAAACCTACGCAATAACAGCCAATAATTTTATTTTACTATCATGCCCTTTTTCTTTTTTGTTATCTGCCTACAGATGTACCACAATCTTTTCATCGCATCTCTGGTAGCCATCACCCAAGGTCAGAAGTTCGACGCCATACCTGGAAACTATCGATTAGTAGACACTATCTTAAACGTGGATCGACTAATACTGAACGAAGGTCACATCGAGACCGAGATCACCCTAGCTCGCACGGAGTGCCCTGTTACATCAAGGCTTTGTCCTCTCGGACTACCAAGAATAGAATATCTAGCCATCTTACTCAACACATCAAGAAGTCTGCAGCGTGAAAGCATCACCAATACGGAGGACACCCCAGAGGATTCTAGAAAAAAAAGCTCCGATATATTAATGGTAGTCTTCAACAAGATAACAGCCATGAGGGACAAAGCAATGATCCTCCGCTCATCCACGCCGTTTCCACAGAAGGGAAAATTCCAAAGGGAACTGGACTTCGTCAGAAACGTCAGAAAATGGATCGCAATTACGGAAGCTATCCTAAATTGCCATGTCGACATAATGAAAAGGATAATCGACATTACTAGTAGTGTCGATCCTGAAACACAAATCTTGAAGTTGTTCACCCAGGCCAGTTGGAAGAATCTACAAAACGCTATCCAAACGTTGAACAATCACCCTTTGCCTGCATTTTCCGATATAAGAATTTTAAGAAATAGCTACAAAGTGACCATACGGATGAACTTCACGACGCCAACTGCCAGTTCAGAACCCCCACTCAACACCATATAAGAGGAAGTAATAAATCAAATAGAAATATTCCGCGTTAACCAGGAATACAGGAACTATCTTCTCTACGCACTAATTACGCTAGGAACAATAGGATTCACCATGACCATTCTCTTCATGATGTGTGCCTCAACTAAGATCAAGGACCTAAAATGCAAGTATCGACACTTGAAGAAGACGCGCAAGACGAGACCCACCATCAAAGTATTCACGACTCGCTACTACCACTACCACCGCCTTTTTTAATGGAACTTACGCCGACACCACCGCCTCTTCCTGAAGAACCACCGCAGTTAACATCTTTCGTTCCAAAGACCAACGCTTTCGCTGCCCCACAATTAACATAAAATTTGTATTATTATTATTATTATTTATCTGTTTATAATTTTTTGTTGTTGTGTTATCACTTCTCAATTTCGCAACAAAAGGGTTGATCTTTAGCATAAAATCTGATTATTTTCATGTATAAATTACGACCCCCAATTAATAGCGAAAAACGTTGGTACTACCGCCATTATATTTTTTTATTGCCTTTTTTTCCCCTCTCTCTTTTTTATCATTTCCTTGTAATTATTATTTTGGAAAAGCGACAACAACCAGTTTTTGTTGTTCTCGCTTCTCCAACAACAGGACTTAGCCCTGGTATTAAGGGAGTCACTTCACGTTCTAAAATAAAAGGGGAAATGATGAAAAGAAAGGGGAAAAAATGTATATGTATAGTAACGAACGAATATTATAATCACATAAACGTATACGAATACAAATTTAGCCCTTTTTGATTACGCCACATATGCATGCATATGTTGATGTTGACGTGCCCGTCTCATTTTCTTTCTTTTCGTTGTTACTCTTTCTCCTGTCCCCCTCTGACATCCACGAATATACCACACTCCACACTCAAAACTACCTACAGTGCATGAACCGATGTCGACTTACATAGCTGCATGAAATAATATGTAATTTATCGTAGCAGAACAACTAGTGCATGGGACGTAGGACGAAGAAAGAGCATATATAGACGTTCACATATATATATATATATATATATATATATATATATATATATATATATATATATATATATATATATGCTTTATAATCACCATTGGTTTCAGCAAATGGATCCCATGAATAACCTATACCTATTATTGGATCTGGGATGCAATCCCGCGCTGGAACCCTGCCACTAAAGGACACCCCGAAATCACCAAAATTGTACAGTATGCCAGCGCCCTATGGAAAGCTAAAGACCACTGCTAACACTACACCCTCATCGAGGACCCGACCTGGTATGGATTGTCCAATGGCAATACAGCCTATTAAGACTTAAACTGACGACAGAAGTATTCGCCCTACTACGCCCTTACCTGCGCATACGACCACCAAGAGTCTCCATACCAGAACATGGCTACGACACGGATACCGAAGAGGACTAAGATACTTCCTAACCTCTCTTTCTTCCACCATCCAAGTATACGTAAAAGAAAGAAAAGGGGATGGGGACGGCGGTATGCGTGTGTGCATTATACCTGAAGATAAATAAATACCTTGTACAAAGTATAATCACATGTAATGGAAGGTGCGCTTCCACGAACAATTTGTTGCTCATACGAGACATCGACTGCGCGAAAATGAAAAATAGGTGATACGCAACTTAAATTCATCGAGGACGATGAACTCTCTGACAATGGAGGTGTAACATCCTGGTTTAATATGTATACATTTCTTTTTTTTTAAATTTATTTTAAATCTTTTTGTGACGTATTACATGTTTTTCATTTCTTAAGCCCGGTAAACATGTAAATCTCCGAGACGAATTGTTATTTTAGGCAAGTAGGAAAAACTAGCCGCAATATAATAATAATTCGTGGAAGGAGATTATTACTTAAATTCCGCAAAGAACGTCTTATGTTTGATCGACACGTAATGAGTGTGTCGATTAAACATCATAGACGAAAACCCGAGAGTGCGCTTATCTGGCTGGAGACGCATTTCGGCGGCGCTTGTTTGTATAGTTTACAACCCCTACAATTAGCACTACGGCCACCGTCGCCGCCGCCGCCGCCGCCGCCGCCGCCGGCGAAAGGTGTATTTAATCTAGCCGGGCGCATAGCTCGGTGTCTTTAGTTTTTCGTCAGTATCCCGCAGAAGCTGGAAACGAACAGCCCGCTGCATCGCCGTGTGAGTTGCGATATACGGTATTTAAACGTTTTGCTGCTAAGTCCAGCCATTTTCATTATACAATTGAACCAAAGGAAAATTGTTATACCAAAACGGCCAGATTGCCTTCAACCAAATATACAAATAGTGACAAGCTTCGAATAAAAAGGCAAGGTAAGAACATAAAACATATATATATATTGTATTCATTTAATAACCTAATCTTTTTCCGCAAGGGATACATTGTCCTAGCTGATCCTCCTCCTCACGTCCTCCCTTTTCACGTTACGCCACCTAAATCTACTCGTGCAAACCGCTCGGCACGCAGTAGAAAAAGCCGTAGCATACTGGATTATTTTAACTAATAATCCAGTACGTTACATTGTTGTTGTTGTTGTTGTTGTTGAAATTCACTCGATAATATTCCTGATGTTGATTGACGGTCTTCTATTTGTTGAATTTTAGCATTTTTATTTGCCATTTGACTAATTACTGAAATATAAAAGTTAAATAAATGCCATTATTTGGCATTAATAAAAAAAAATTTATATAAGTTATACTCACGTTTTATTTTTTGTTTTTCAATGATAAAAGAGAATTGTTGTAAATTTAATTTTAAGTTAGCTAAATTGCTACACATGGCATCCATACCAGAAAACTAACTGAAATAAACTGAAAAGGCTAGAGACAGAGAGAGAGAGAGCGAGAGAGAGAGAGAAAGAGAGAGAGAGAGAGAGAGAGAGAGAGAAAGAGAGAGCGAGACAGATAGATAGATAGATAGATATACTGTTTATTCATCAATGACGAAAATTCGTACAATTGCATGTATATGTATAGTTATAATAATTAAAATATCGGTCAGTTTATACATTTGTTATCTCACATTTAACATTCGATTATTGCGTTTCTTATATAAAAAATAACATTATTCGCTGTAACAGTTCGTCAGTTTATAAAATCTAAATATAATGAACTAGTCATAGTCAAATGGCAGATCACAGAATACGCTTCGTCATAATGCAATGCATAAAATAAATATAATAATGATAACAAAATACGATCAAAATAAAAGGAATACATATACACACTTTACGAAAAATTGTAAGTAAATAAATAAGTTAAATAAATAAATTAAATAAATAAATTTAAATAAATAAATAAATTAAATAAATAAATAAATAAATTAAATAAATAAATTAAAATAAATAAATAAATTAAATAATTTAAATAAATAAATAGCCTAAATAAATATCAAAGTTAGATTAGGAGTACACAGAAATGAACAAAATAATGTATTAACCGATTCTCGAAAAGTTCACCTCTATGTATTCCCGTCACCATGTAATTGTTTAAGGTGCCTGCTAAACGCCGTTTTAAATTTACAAAAAGATGGCAGGCACCTCACACTGCTAGGGAGCGAATTCCAGAGGTGCGCACCTTGAACTCTAAATGAAAATAAGCCCTTATCGGTGCGCGACCCCGGAACCGAGAGCTCCTTCATACCACCCCTACTTGAAGTCCTGACCTGGTTTTTTTCAAAGAGGGCAGTAAGATATGGTGGCTGCCCATGACAACCGCTTTGTAAAGCAACAGCTCCATAAAATACTCCCTCCTCACCTTCAGATCCAGCCAGTCCAGTCTTTCTCTGTAGGAGGTCATATGCTCAGCTTTTCTTTTCTCTTTACCTCTGATAGGGACAGGATATTTTGAACAGTTATGCATTGGCATCGAATCTGTAATTGTAACTCTGACCACACAAGATTTTTGTATTGTGCATGTTTTTTATATTTTTTTAATTGAAATAACATTCTGTATAGATTATTAACACTATTTGTTAAAAATTACAAGGAGGTAGGGTCAAAATAAGAGAATAACTATTGTTGTTCTCTATAAAATCGTAAATGTATTTAAAGTATTTATATACAGACACATGTTAGAAAAAGCCGTAGCATACTGGATTATTTTAACTAATAATCCAGTACGTTACATTGTTGTTGTTGTTGTTGTTGTTGAAATTCACTCGATAATATTCCTGATGTTGATTGACGGTCTTCTATTTGTTGAATTTTAGCATTTTTATTTGCCATTTGACTAATTACTGAAATATAAAAGTTAAATAAATGCCATTATTTGGCATTAATAAAAAAAAATTTATATAAGTTATACTCACGTTTTATTTTTTGTTTTTCAATGATAAAAGAGAATTGTTGTAAATTTAATTTTAAGTTAGCTAAATTGCTACACATGGCATCCATACCAGAAAACTAACTGAAATAAACTGAAAAGGCTAGAGACAGAGAGAGAGAGAGAGCGAGAGAGAGAGAGAGAAAGAGAGAGAGAGAGAGAGAGAAAGAGAGAGCGAGACAGATAGATAGATAGATAGATATACTGTTTATTCATCAATGACGAAAATTCGTACAATTGCATGTATATGTATAGTTATAATAATTAAAATATCGGTCAGTTTATACATTTGTTATCTCACATTTAACATTCGATTATTGCGTTTCTTATATAAAAAATAACATTATTCGCTGTAACAGTTCGTCAGTTTATAAAATCTAAATATAATGAACTAGTCATAGTCAAATGGCAGATCACAGAATACGCTTCGTCATAATGCAATGCATAAAATAAATATAATAATGATAACAAAATACGATCAAAATAAAAGGAATACATATACACACTTTACGAAAAATTGTAAGTAAATAAATAAGTTAAATAAATAAATTAAATAAATAAATTTAAATAAATAAATAAATTAAATAAATAAATAAATTAAATAAATAAATTAAAATAAATAAATAAATTAAATAATTTAAATAAATAAATAGCCTAAATAAATATCAAAGTTAGATTAGGAGTACACAGAAATGAACAAAATAATGTATTAACCGATTCTCGAAAAGTTCACCTCTATGTATTCCCGTCACCATGTAATTGTTTAAGGTGCCTGCTAAACGCCGTTTTAAATTTACAAAAAGATGGCAGGCACCTCACACTGCTAGGGAGCGAATTCCAGAGGTGCGCACCTTGAACTCTAAATGAAAATAAGCCCTTATCGGTGCGCGACCCCGGAACCGAGAGCTCCTTCATACCACCCCTACTTGAAGTCCTGACCTGGTTTTTTTCAAAGAGGGCAGTAAGATATGGTGGCTGCCCATGACAACCGCTTTGTAAAGCAACAGCTCCATAAAATACTCCCTCCTCACCTTCAGATCCAGCCAGTCCAGTCTTTCTCTGTAGGAGGTCATATGCTCAGCTTTTCTTTTCTCTTTACCTCTGATAGGGACAGGATATTTTGAACAGTTATGCATTGGCATCGAATCTGTAATTGTAACTTTGACCACACAAGATTTTTGTATTGTGCATGTTTTTTATATTTTTTTAATTGAAATAACATTCTGTATAGATTATTAACACTATTTGTTAAAAATTACAAGGAGGTAGGGTCAAAATAAGAGAATAACTATTGTTGTTCTCTATAAAATCGTAAATGTATTTAAAGTATTTATATACAGACACATGTTAGAAATGTTTTATATTTTTTATATATGTTTTATTTTAATCATCATATACATTTATATTAGTGTTTACATTTTCTTACGCTATAATATATTAAATAGTATGCTTGAAATTTTAATTTTTTTTATTTCTATGTTATATGTTTAATATTTTTTTTTATTTTTTAGATTACGATAGTTTTTTGGTATCAAAGAGCTAAAATTCTTTATTATAAAGTTGATGATATTTTAGTCATCAAGGATGGGAAAGTCTATGAATTTAATAATACAAAATACATTTCAATTTCTAACAATACTATCATTAAAATCAATTGTTACGATATCACAGAAGTAAAAAAGTAAAATTTAATCATTTCAATTTTAAACTGCAAAATTTATATATTGTTTATAATGATTTTTACTTTCTTTTCAGGTTAAAAGAAAAATGTGAATAATTTAATTTAATAAATAAGATTATTGTTGAATACCATAATTAGAAATTAAATTTATGTTCATGTATAATAAATATGTATGGTATAGTAAATTGTGTCAAATTTATTAACCTTTGTTATTTCTCTTAAAAGGTCACACACACTGTTAAGTGACGAAAATTGTGTGTTTAATTAATTAAATTAACTAATTGAATTCGTAAAAACTGAACTTCTACACACACAATTTTCGGCATTTAATTTTAAGGTATGAGCCGAGGTCACAATAATATCTTGTGTCACCCGACTCAACATTTCAAGCTCTACCTCCCCTTAACGCGCGATCGGCACGCGTGCCTCACCCCGTAGATCCACTGCAGTTACTAAGCCATAAGAAACCGTATGAGCGACACGAGGCAACAATCATCGTGACGTCACGGAGGAGAGAAGAGGTCTTGAGCGGGGGTGGACGCTGCAGCTAAGCCACGTTTTACAGTCAGTCGTGTTTAGGCTAATATTAGAGTAGCCACACGTCTCAGAATTAGAGTCGTGATTGAGCCAAGTTTGAGTAGCCACACGCCTCACAAAGAGCCTCAGATATAACTACAAATAATAAGGACCATTAGATACAATACCAATACAATTATATACATATATCTGTCCATATCGAGATAAGAGCAAATAAACCAGCTTATTGATATATTGGACAAATAAAATTTTACGTTGAAATAAATATTAGCACGAGCAGTGAAGCTAACAAAAGGAATTTCGCTTGTTCACTTTAATTTTCAACCTCTAAAAATCTCCAGCGTCATCTAACAGAAACAAAAGGTAAGAATTTTAATTAATTAATAATAATATCACAAATAAGAGTAAACTAATAACAAAAGAAAAGGAATTGAGAGGTTTGTTTGGATCTTGCAGCTCTCTCAAGCAAGATCCATAAGCCTGTATAGGGTGGCCGAGTCGAATCTCCCCCGGCATTATTTTAATAAAATTGTTCCGTTAAGAAACAATACGTTTCTTAACAAAAACTGGTGGAGGCGCGGGGTAGATGCACTCGGAACAAACTCTTTTAATCCTTTTTCTTATCACATATATATAAAATATTTTTTTTATACATACCATAGAATAAGTTCCCACCCAAAGAGCACAGTGTTGCGTTGCAGCGTAGTTTTCAAAGGAAGCGGCGTGTCTCGTGCCTAAAATAAATAAAATTTCTATCAATCTTTTATTTTTATTTCACTTTTCATTACAGCAAAATTTTGCAAATAAATTAATAATAATTCATATAAATTAAAATTTTTTTTTTATGCAAAAGAAAGAGTGCATTTTGAAGTTTCATGCACCTTTTCTTTTGTAAAAACACACACTGTCACACTATCACACTGCCACCATGAACCCTGCCAGCTACAAGCGCACTGCGCGGTGGCAATATTTAGACCCCGTCGAGGCAGCCAAGTCGCAGCAGTGCGTCCTTGACGCTGAGGTGGAGCGACACAGGTCCAGCCTCTAGCGATATGAGTCGTGGGGACATATACGCATGAACACTACAAACAAATACACACACATCACTGATATACTACAATTTTTCTTTTTTTTTTATATATTTCACACTTGACGACACTTATGTTAGAGCCAGTTAACACAAAATTGACATACAATTTTACACAAAACACTTTAATCACACTCACAAATCACAGTTTTCTTTACAAAAAAAAAGAACTGGCGTAGGAAAAGATTGCCATCAGTTTCGACAGTAGAAGGCAGGTCGTTGAAGCCTTGACGTGGGTGATTTTCCTTGGCGTCCTGGCCATTTCAAGTGTCGAATGCGTCATTTCAACTTGACGCTTGATTATCTCCAAGTGAAAACAGCTACAAACCAAGTGCAAGCTGTAAAAATACATTTAGCTTTAGTAAATATACATGCATCTTCTAGTGGAATTATTGCATGCTTAACAATATCAACATATTCATCATGCAATATTCCATAGTAACCGCTATTTTTCAAAAATTTTCATTCTTTTTCTAGCTTTTGGTTCTAAAGCCTCGGCTCAGGTCGACAAAAAGCCTAGGAGCCGCACGCTAGAGGTACAGGCTAACTGATACGCAAGGATACCCTTTTCACCGTATTTTCTTGCGTTGGCGCCCAGTCACAACCTGGTTTTTCAGGCGTTAACGGCCACGTATCACCCCAAAATCCTGCCTTCAAAAACCGACATTAACTCCAACCTGCTAAAAGACACCATTTCAAATACTTATATATGCACACATACATTTACCTAATTTTTGATCATATTACTCATATTATATAAATAAGCTAGCCCACCAATACAGTAAAATCATATATACACAAAGGAATAGTCCTTCTAGAAAAGAGGTAATAGCTTTTGGCAGAAGAAACAATCAATTTATCTGGTCATACGTTGATACAGCAAACCTGCACCACTCCTTTGCTGCAACCTGTAGGCGGAGGAGAGTATTCTTGCTGGAAAGACCTGTAGTATTATTTTTCCAATCTACAATCACCTCAAATACTGATTGATCAAAGAACAGGAGCAACTCACAACATCCGCAACATCACTTGGTTTAACCTCAACTCATAACATTGTAGCAGACTACATGCTGAAAATGCACATGGTCTACTAGCGAGAGCCTAGGGACTTTCTTGCGTTCGGCACTAGGCGTGAGAAACTGACTCTAGCGCAGGGTATAGCTAGAGTGGCATTGCGTGGAGTGCAGTGGCGGCGCCATAACCGAGCGGGCGCCATTGTTGGGGCGCGCGAATTTTAAACTGATTTAGCGTTTTTTTTCAAGGTTTTACCTAACTAAATTTAATATAGGAATAAAGGTTAATTAATGGTAAAAATTATAATAAATTTTAAATAAATTATTTTTCATGATTATTCTTATATTAAATTTGATAACAATCTAATAATAATAAATTTAATAAGGGTTGTTTAACTAAAAGACTTATAATTATTTTAACATTGTTAGTATGTTATAATATAGTGTTATATTATTATATCATTGTAATTCTAATAATAATAAATTTAATACGGGTTGTTTAACTAAAATAACTATAATTATTTTTAATATTGTTAATAGTAGTGAGAAGTAAGTAATGATACATTAATACTGCATATGTTTTTGCATATTACATCATCTAACAATATTATATTATATCATTTTACTGTCTTATATTATTATACGAGGGTAGTTCAATAAGTCTTTAGAATAAAGTATAAAAACAATTTTTTTTGGGTAAATTTTTTTTTATTTTTCAACATAATCTCCTTGGAGCTCTATACACTTGGTCAATCGCTTTTTAAGTTTTTTTAAACCTTCAGAAAAGTGCGTTTTCGGAAGTTCCTCAAAATAAGCACTTACAGAGGCAATAACGTCTTCGTTGTCCGTAAATCTCTATCCACCGAGCCATTTTTTCAAGTTTGGAAATAAGAAAAAGTCACTGGGGGCTAAATCTGGTGAATACGGTGGGTGTTCGACCAATTCGAATTTTAGTTCTTCAATTTTAGCCATTGAAACGAAGCATGTGTGAACTCGGGCGTTGTCGTGATGAAAGAGAATTTTTTTTCTCGCCAAATGTGGTCGTTTTTTTTTTAATTTCTTCTTTCAGCTGCTCTAATAATGATGCATAATACTCACCAGTAATTGTTTTACCCTTTTCCAAGTAGTCAATAAGTATAATTCCACGTGCATCCCAAAAAACTGTAGCCATAACCTTACCAGCTGACTTTACGGTCTTTGCCTTCTTTGGAGCTGGTTCGCCTGTGGAAATCCACTGTTTGGATTGTTCCTTTGTCTCAGGAGTGTAGTGGTGTATCCATGTTTCATCCACAGTCACAAATCGACGAAAAAATTCCTCAGGATTCCGACTTATGCGCGCCAAAAGAGCCTCAGAGGCGACCACTCTATTGCGTTTATTCTCAGCTGAGAGCAAACGCGGCACCCATCTTGCCGATAGCTTTTTCATGCCTAATTTTTCATGTAGAATTGAAACAACTGCACCTATAGATATCCTTGTGGCCTCAGCTAACTCACGCACTTTTAATCTTCTATCCTTCAACACCATATCGTGGATTTTATTGATGATTTCGGGAGTAGTTGCTTCTACGGGCCTTCCTGAACGTGGTTCGTCACTTATTGATGTACGACCACGCTTAAATTCATTTACCCAGTTATAAACCGTTACTAAGGCAGGGGCAGATGTGCCATGAACTGAGTCCAATTCATTTTTTATCTCATATGGAGTTAAACCCTTTAAATGAAAATGTTTAATTACCGCTCTGAACTCGTTTTTTTCCATATTACTTAACAAGCAATTTTTTTTTTCAATTGGTTATAAAAACACGTAAACTCAGAAGATGTGGACTGTCACTGCACCATATATCTAGTCGGGAGTGGTGCTGACTGAAAACAGATGATTTGGAGCGATTCGCACGCCATCTGTTGGTCATTCTAAAGACTTATTGAACTACCCTCGTATCATTACAATTATCACTACACTTTATTGTTGATGGTAATATTTTGTTATTATTATTTATAACTCAATGATGATTTTAGTTATCCATTGAACAATCTCATATTCTAAATATTTCATGGACATAGGTATATAGGTATATGCATAAGTAATATACAGGGTGTCTCATTTTAAAACCAACAGGCAAATCTCTCTAAAACTAAGGGAGATGGGAAAAAACTTTAAAGACAAAAGTTGTAGGGTTCAGAAGGGCCCAACTGATAGTAGCCTTGGTCATGACCTTGAGGTCAAGGATAAAGGTCATTTGCAGGTCAAATCTATTATATCAAATAGGAACCACCAATTTTGACCTCGTAAATGGAAAGAGCGGAAAATTTTACGTTCAGATATGTCCTTAGGTCAAGATCATGATCAAGGTCGTGGTCATGGTCAAATCCAAATCAATCAACGCATCAGAACTTTTCGATAATCACGCGAAAGAAAAAAGGTGTAAAATACAGTTACAGAGTTCGGAGGGGTAAACTGATTGTGACCTTGACCATGACCTTGAGGTCAAGAATGATGTCATTTCAAGGTGAAATCGATTTTTTTAAACGGGAAGCCCCACTTTTGACGTCAATAGAAAAACCGGAAAATTTTACATTCTGATATGACCTTGGGTCAAGGTCACGGTCAAGGTCATGGTCATGGTCAAACATTTCGATAATTACGCATACAAGAAAAAGCGTTAAATACATAAGTTATAGGGTTCGGAGAGGCAAACGGTGACTTTGATCATGACCTTGAGTTCAAGGATGATTTCATTTGAAGGTTCAAACGATTTTTTCAAACGGGAAGCCCCACTTTTGACCTCGTAAATAGAGAAACCGGAAGATTTTACATTCTGATATGACTGAATAAAGGTCATGGTCAAATTTATGGTCAGTTTCCGGCAAGTTAAGGCAATATAAAGGGCATTTTAAGTGATTGAGTATATTTAGTTATTTTAAGTAATTGAGAGACATTGACGTATAGAACTGGTCATTGAGGTAATTGAAGGTTACGCCAAATTGGTGCTGGTCATGTTATGTAACTAACCCTCACACCTACATGACACTGTTAGAATTGTTACCTGCTCTCCATATTCTTGATTAAAAATCTGAATTTTTATGAAAAAATACTAGTTGACCTTGAAATGACCTTACTGTTTGACATTGGGATCAAAATTCTCGGGGAAGTTACCATCCTTTCTATCCCACATTTATGTCGGAGAAATTCGCATACGGATTCTTTCTTTCTATCGATTTGTTTGTATGCGTTGATTGATTTGGATTTTGACCATGATTTTGTCACAAGCTCATATTTGAACATATAATTTTCCGCTCTATCCGTGTAGGAATGTATTTGAAGGTTAAATTTCATTTTCGTTCAGAATTGTAAGTAAATCGTGATTTTTTCAAACAGTAACAGATTAGAATTTGTTTGGGTATGACAGGAGTTTATCATGAATGACCCCTTCTAACGAAAAATGATCAGTCTTAAGTAGGATTGACAACCACTAAGCAACGATTATCAGTACTTACCCCAGTTAACCATTTATATCAGATAATAACACGAGTTAATAAGTACTGACCATTTGTAAGTAACAGTCACCAGGAGTATTCAGCATTGACGAGTAATAATCAATAATTATTAGTGTTTACGTCAAATAATTTTCAAATTGAGCACACTGATATTGTCAAAGAAAATTAAACTTTTTCGTTTTAAAAAATTGTAGTATAATAACATCTTATTTCTTTTCTGGTCCGCTGCAAATGTGCTTATCCATCTAAACTTGTTTTGCGATCGTTTCTTGTACAGATTTCTGATCGGAAATAGCGGTTTCGATAAACAATTGCATTTACAACCCAAAAAGAATGCCTGACTATTAATGAAACAGTTGACATTCTTCTTATTTTAGGAGAATGTCGACGAAACTATCGAGAGGCAAGCCGATTGTATCGTTTTCGATTCCCTCAACGATAACATCCTGATCATACGGTAATACGTGATATTGAACTGCTCGGTCGACAAGGAAATTTCCTTCGAAAAAGAAGGACACTGAATGAACACGATTATGAAAATAATCCTCGCTTTCTTGCTATACTAGCTATGGTAAATTTAAACGTTCATGTCAGTTTACGTGAAATTGAGTTAACAATGGGTATTCCAAGATCTACGGCAAGTAGATACTTACGATATGCACATTACCATCCTTAACATATTACTCTAAATTAACCTTTAACTGAGGAAGATCAATGACGGAGAATAACATTTTGGCAATGGGCAATACAACAAATTACTGATGATGAAAATTTCTTCATCAATGTTCTGTTTAGCGACGAGGCTACGTTTGAGAGTACTGGTATGTTGAATCGACGTAATTGTCACTACTGGTCGCCTGTTAATCCTCATTGGATGCATGAAGTGGATCATCAGCATCGCTGGAGTGTAACGGTATGGTGTGGTATTGTTAACGGATATCTAATTGGACCCTATTTTTTTTAAGGTAACGTAACTCAACATACTTATTTACATTTGCTGAGAGGAGCTGCCGCTTTTTCTAGACGACGTTGATCTCCATACAAGGGCCAGAATGTGGTTACAACAAGATGGTGCTCCTCCACATTATGCCAGAATTGTAAGAGATTTTCTTAATGAAAGGTTCAACAATCGATGGATTGGTCGAGGAGGTCCCGTAGAATGGCCTCCAAGATATCCAGATCTGACATCTCAAGATTTTTATTTATGGGGTACCTAAAAAATCAAATCTACAGTAGCAGGCCAACTACAAGAGCTGACATGATTCAAAGTATTACACAAATCTGCTTAAGTATTCCACGTCAAGTATTATTAAATACTATTAGAAACTGTGAAAGAAGAATAGAATACTGTCAACAAGTAAATGGTGCAACTTTTGAGCATCTTCTTCAGTAAATCGTGACTGAAACACTTGGATGTTATGATTGAATACAAATATGAACGTGAATTTTTTCTAAGTATTTTTAACTGACCGTGTAACCTTCGATCTTGCCTTCACTAGCCCGGGTAACCTCCGACCTTGAATTCACTGGCCGGGTCACCTTTGATCTTGCCTTAAATGGCCGGGTACCCTCCGAATATTGCCTTAAATGGCCGGGTCACCTCCGATCTTGCCTTAAATGACCGGGTCACCTCCGACCTTGTCTTCACTGGCCGGATCACCTCCGATCTTGCCTTAAATGGCTGGGTCACCTCCGACCTTGCCTTCACTGGCCGGTTAACCTCCGACCTTGCCTTCAATGATCGGATAGCCTCCAACCTTGCCTTCACTGGCCGGGTAACCTCCGACCTTGCCTTCAATGACCGGGTAACCTCCAACCTTGCCTTTCGCTGGCCGGGTCACCTCCAACCTTGCCTTAACTGGCCGGGTTACCTTTGGCCTTGCCTTCACTGACTGGGTCACCTTTGACCTTGCTTAAGTGCCCCGTTTACCACTGACCTTGTACTTAACTGGCCATAACTTTCACAATGTCCTTGGCCCAGGGCAATTTCTGAAAGATACAATTTTCGGATTTTTCTATTGACAACGCCAAAAGTGGGGCTTCCCGTTTGAAAAAATTGATTTGACCTTGATATGGCATTCTTGACCTCAAGGTCATGGTCAAGGTCACAATCAGTTTGCCCCTCCGAACTCTAGAACTTCTGTATTTTACACCTTTTTTCTTTCGCGTGATTATCGAAATGTTCTGATGCGTTGATTGATTTGGATTTGACCATGACCACTACCTTGATCATGATCTTGACCTAAGGACATATCTATACGTAAAATTTTCCGCTCTTTCCATTTACGAGGTCAAAATTGGTGGTTCCTATTTGAGATAATAGATTTGACCTTCAAATGACCTTGATCCTTGACCTGAAGGTCATCACCAAGGCTACTATCAGTTGGGCTCTTCTAAACCGTACAACTTTTGTCTGTAAAGTTTTTTCCCATCTCCCTTAGTTTTAGAGATATTTGCCTGTTGGTTTTAAAATGGGACACCCTGTATATATATACGAGTATATATATTATTTGTGTATATATAAATGTATGTACGTACTTATACTTCCCCTCATACATGGCTGATATAACCAGTTTATATAAAGCCAATTTGAAAACGGAAACCGAGAACGCGCAACAGGAAGAAGATACCGATCTGGAAGAGGTTTCAGAGTGGCTTCAAGGGCTCATTCGGGAACTCGAGCCAATACTTTTCGTGTATTTGGACCTTTAAAAAAACGAAAATAATACTACCTTTTCCTTTTTTTTTATTAACGAAGGAAAAGTACATATTTTCGAAATTCATCCAAGTGACATCTAATAGTATCATCATAATCTAACCCAGCCCTAATTGCCGAGGAATATCAGTGTAGTTAAATAGTGCTAAGGACTTATTACCAATCGTAATTTCGCAAAGATGCCTAACACTCAAGATGGGGGAGCTGGCACTGGAAGCGGTCCAAATTCCACAATGGCCAATGGTTCAGCGGAATCGGTGGCTACCATGGTCAATAGTTTCGCGCTGCTCAACTCCACTAATGGTATTCCGATATTTGATGGAAATAACATACCAGTCAAGGATTACATGGAAGATCTCAGGCATGCAGCCTCAAATATACCTGTGTCGGTGAAAGAACAATTCTTAAAGAATGTCATTTAAAGACTAACGGGTGCTGCAAAAAGAAGTTTGAGAAATAAAACGATAACCACAGTCGATGATTTGGTGAAACACCTGAAATGCAGGTTTGGACCAGGAAAGAATTTTAGCTACTATGATAGCAAAATACACAATGCTCGTATGAAGCAAAGAGACACCGTCGGAGACTTTTATGACGAAATAAATATGCTATTAGGCAGTGCCAGGAGCGCCTTAAAAGAAGACAAAGGAGAAGATTATGATGATCAGATGATGATACCGTTAAACTCTATGGCGGTGGATATTTTAATAAGAGGTTTACCAGGAAATATCTGTGAAAGAGTGGATCTGACTCATCTGAGGAATTTAGAGGAGGCATACGAGGAAGCTATCATATTGGAAACAAAAATGGAAGCCAGAATTATCCCAGACTTGAGGCACAATAGTAACCAACGGACCTACAGAACTCAGGGATACCAGGAACACAGGCGAATTTACAATCATGACAGTCAACCTAGGTTCAGGGACAACTACAATAACTATGAAAAAAACAATGAACTTCGACAAAACCGAGGAGCTTTATGAACAATGCGGACCACAGTATGACAATTATGTAGACAATGACACTTAAGAACCACTCTATGTTGGATATATGGACAGGGGACCAGATCGAACTCACTACAAACCTAGGAAACCCTATGAATCACGAAATCAAAATGAGAATAGAGGTTATTATGGCCCAGAAATTAATACCAACCAAGGCTATTCAATCACCATACTGGAAGGTATCAAAATAATCAGCCCAAACAATCGGACAAGCGTGATTTCACAAACAACTATTATGAAGACAACGAGAATTACAACAGCCAGAAGCGCTACAACTTACCCCCAAATAATGAGAGAAATTTAAACTTCAATGGGGCTCGCCAGGAACAGAGAAGACATGCCCAGAGTGACCCAACAGTACCAAGGGCAAGGCTAAAATTACAATCAGGTCAACCAGTACAACCAAAGAGAAAACCAAATCCAGAGACCCAGACAGGATCAGCATCAAAACCGCAACACAGAGCAAGTGAACAAGGTGATGTTGATATCGAAGAGCCAGGCAAGGTCTACAGGATTGCGCCTTGCACGAGACATAGAGATGGAAATGAAGATAAAGAACATGATGAACCAACAGCCATCAGACTAAAAGTACCGGGGGGAAGAAAACCATGGCTAACATTCATGCTGAACAATGAAGCAACAGTCAACCTAATAAAAATTGATGCTCTGGACCCATATACAGAGGTAAATAGTGACCAAACGTGCCTGTTAGCAGGAATTACCCCAAACACTATGGAAACCTTAGGGTTAGTGTACATGAACATAAGAGGGAAACCATACAGATATCAAGTAGTACCAGATGATTTCCCGATAGCATGCAGTGGCATGCTAGGGAGGAACTTTTTCAAGCAAGAAGAAGCCGTTATCTCATATAATAATAATACACTCATGATTAGTGGTGATGTGATGAATCCCATACCATTCCTGACTTCAGAAGAACTGAAACAAGAAGGTTACGTGCCAAGGCAAGTTCATGAAGAAACAAATAATTTCCAAAGGGATCCCACAACTGTTGAAATAGAGGACAGAATACTACAAGTTAACAAAGAAAATCAACAAGGAAAAACACAAAGGGTCAAATACACCATACCAAAGAGGACCAGACAGGTAATAAAAATGAATCTGATGAGTACCAACCTAAAGGAAGGATAATTGCCAAGAATAAACGTTGGAAATAAGGACGTATTTCTAGGAGAAGGAATAATAATAAATGAATTATCATTACCAGGAGATAAGCTACCTTGCACTGACAAGGTACAGCATTCAAAACCTATGGAAAATGACTTACCCATCAATGCGAAGCAATACAGAATTCCACCCGCACACATGGAAGTAGTAAAGGAAAGCGTTGGGAAGAAGTTAAAGGACAAAATAATACAACCATCGAACTCACCATACAATTCGCCAATATGGATAGTCCCAAAGAACCCCGATAGCAAGGGAAATCCAAGATGGCGCATGGTGATAGATTTCAGAGATTTAAACTAGAAAATCGTAGGAGATGCTTCTCCATTACCGAACATAGCCGATATCATGGATCAGCTAGGCGGATCAATGTATTTCTCAGTCTTTGATCTAGCAAATGGTTTCCAACAAATTCGTATGAAACCTGAAGATTGCTACAAAACAGCCTTCACGACGAGGAATGGACATTTCGAATACACCAGAATGCCTGAAGGTTTAAATGGGGCAACCGCCACATTTCAAAGATTAATGGACAATATACTAAGGGGAATTCAAAATGTAGAAATGATAGTGTATTTAGACGATAGAATTGTGTATTCACAAGATTTAAAACAACACTATGACCGTATAATGAGATTAATGTAAAGACTCAGAGACGCAAACCTAGTGTTGCAACCAGACAAGATAGAATTCTTTCGCAAGGAAGTAGGTTTCCTAGGACACATAATAAGCGCAAAAGGCTTGGAACCAGACCCGGAAAAAGTATCTGCAGTGAAGAACTTTTCAAGACCCAAAAATGCTAAAAATATAAGAGAATTCCTGGGTCTGGCTTATTACTGAAAGTTCATAAAAGACTTTGCAAAAGTAGCGAAACCCTTAAGTGAACTACTAAATAAAGAGAAAGAATTTGAATGGCAAGATGAACATGAACAAAGTTTCGAAGCACTCAAGAAACCCCTATGTGAAGTACCCATTCTGCAATTCCCCGATTTTGGAAAAGTATTCACCTAACCACCGATGCTTCAAATTTTGCGATTGGAGCTGTACTCAGTCAACAAATAGACAATTTTGACCACCCAGTCCAATATTTATCCAGAGTACAGAACAAAGCCGAGATAAACTACAGCACCACGGAGAAAGAGTGTTTAGCAGTAGTATATGCCTTACACCAATTCAGAGTATACTTGTTGTGTCGAAAATTTATCCTAGTGGCTGACCACGAACCATTAAACTGGATGCACAGCAGGAAAGATCCAGAACAGCGACTGATGAGATGAATGTTCAAATTTTCGGGATATGAGTATACATTCAGGTACAAGCCAGGCAAACTCAACAAAAACATAGATGCACTATCGAGAAACCCACCTGAACAGCTACCCTCAGAGGAATAAATAAACAAACAAATACCGATATTAAGGGTCATGGTGCAGGAACAAAGGAAGGAAAAAGAAAATCAAAATAAAGCCAAAGGTGTAGCTTCTACATCAAAAGAAAGAATACCAATAAGTTTTAGACCAAGAGTACACGCAACGGGAGAACAAACAAAAAAACTAGGGAGGCCAAACGGGTCAAAAACCAAGAAAACTGCCCCTCCTCTAGAACACAGCGTGATAGCACAGAGAACTGGAGCCAAGAATGCAGTATCCAGCCCGATTGGTGACTATATAAGGCAGGGAGTAATACCCAAATTCACGGCCAAGAAAAATGCTGAAAAATTTAGCATAAAGAACAGCAGAGACAGCGAGGACCACCAAAATCTAAACCAAAAAGAAGCGCAGTCAAAAATCGCAGAAAAGCAAGCAGATCTTGACTCAGACTCGTCCATGATACCTCACTTTTCACCCTGGAGGCGATTGATGATTTCCTCCACAGGAATAGATGACAGCGAAACCAAGTCAGAAAAACCGCCGATACCAGATTCCAGATACAGTTGTCTAAGGCAAGAAGAGACGGAGCAGTACTAGGGCGAATTATCCAGTGACGAAACGATCAGTGACATTGAATCATTAGCCAGCAACTCAACTAACAAAACCAATATTGAGATACCAGATTCCAGATACAGTTGTCTAAGGCAAGAAGAGACGGAGCAGTACTAGGGCGAATTATCCAGTGACGAAACGATTAGTGACATTGAATCATTAGCCAGCAACTCAACTAACAAAACCAATATTGAGATCAGAGTAACACCAATGCAAACTACAGACATAGAATCAAGCTCGGAAGATGAATCCGTGAAAAATCTGTCAATAAAAACCACTCTCAGTAGACAAGAGTTAGAGGAATAAAAGAGGAGATTAGAAGAAAGCCTAAGAATTCATAGAGAAAAATCTCAGGAAGTGTCATCAGAACCAATACTCATTCCATCCCATTTCTCTCATGGAGATGAAGTAGAGGACGAAATGCGGTATCATCTACATAAACTAGACCCAAATTATGGGACTGACAACATGGACGAGATACTAGCCCAGAGAGTCGAGTAATTATTAAGCCAAACACATACATCCCTCGCGTCGCATCGGGGGGAGATATATGGCACTAGCGGGGATTCAGCAGATGATGGAAGCTTAGCAAGAAGTGAGAATGAAGAACTTGAGATGAGCAAGATAATCACTCAACCTCGAAGGTCAATGTCTGAAACACCAGCATTAATGCAAAGGGAACCCATTGGCAGAAGCATGCCAGGAATCAACAGAGAAACCAGTAAAAAAATAAGAATACCAAAGTTAAGGGAAATAGAGAAAGAAGAAAACACGCCAATAGTTGTCGATTATTCAAAACCACCGGACATAACAGTACCAATATTCTTGCCCGCAACACCACCAAATGGACCTATGGACCAGTATCAAGATACTAAGGAAAATATCAAAACTACTTTGAGTGAAGACACAACGAGTACAAGCACCACCAGTTCGCTAAGGTTACGGAATAATGTCACAACCGTGCGCCAATGCCTCACATACAAAAGAGATAATTTGGTGCATTTCACTTCCAAAGACTGTGATAACACTGGCTTAATAACAAGACTTTTAGTGGAAATAGGAGTCATCAAGCTACAAAATATGAAAAACAAAAAACTAAAACAAAATGTTACGGCACAAAGCCGTATTCACGAGAGAAGAAATTAATAATTCAATAACATTTTAAACTTTCAAAATTATATTTATTCAAATGCCTAGCCGATATATTCCTGTGACGCATTTACGCTAAAAAGCCAATTCTTTCCCTAATAGTCACACGATGTGAACCACACGAGAGTCTAAACTGCACTGCCTTGTTGTTGTCGAGAGCGCCAACGCTGGCCCTTTTTATTACGACCTTTACGCGTAGCCCATTTCATTTGGTTCTCTTTATTTCATAACGCTGTAGTTATTACATTGCATCATTTCAGCACTGCATATTTATTTATTATCTATTTCACATTATTATATTCGCCGTCAATTTTACTTTACAATAATTATCATTATTTCTGTCAGTAACATTGGGACAAATCCTAATCACCCCGTACAAAAGTCATAGTATTTTTTCTTTAGTAATGAAGGCCAGATACTTTGAACCCACAAATATAGGCAACCTAAACATTGCATTATCAAAGCTGAAAGAAAGTCTCTTAAAACAAAATATAACCAGTTTCAGAATATCTCAGCATTAATCAATGAAGAAAACAAGAGAACGAAGCAACAGTACATTTACAAACCTGAAATAAACTTAGAAATAAATCAAATCTACCCAAAACTAAAAGAAACAGAAGGAATTTTGAATTTCTCCATAAACACCAAATCAGAAGAAGTAACATTCTGGAAATAGAAAGGGCAATCATTACACCAAATAATGGACCAAATTGACAAAATAGCAGAACACTAAAGAGAGACTAATCGTACTAACACCTCATGTACGGGGGACTAACACTTCAAGTCGCGTTTATCCTCATAATAAAAACAATTATCATATGCATCAAAAACAACGCGAGGGTCTTATGTTTCAAAAAGAGGCAGCACGAATACTCATTACCCTTACACACTACCATACGACCTCAATCACAGGAGCCATGATAATAGAACCTAACACAAGTAACGTAATCAATAACGCACTCACCAAATCCAAAGCACCGAAACGAACAATATCATTCCTAGCATCTAGAAGGATGAAATCAGATGAACAGGAATTCGAACTATAATACACGGTTTTAAATCCCTTTTCACCGTATTAACTAACTATACACCATGTACATAGAAACAATAGATTTAACCAAAATACTACAATACGTAACAATCAACACATCAAAATCATTTTTAGGACGCACCAAAGCAAAATCATAAACCCAAGACCCGTTGCTGTCACCGTGTTTTTTGACAAAAGCATCCTACTATCGGACATCATTGCTACGTTTGAAAAAGTAGGAACGACAACAACGGTGGAAGTAAAGCAAAGAACTTTAGAGTACCCGAGGACCCAAAATCACAATAACCTAATAACCATGAACCCACGGCACTATAGCGGAACTATAAGATCACAAGTTTATCAGAACAAGTCAGACAGTTTAAGGAATGACAAAGCACGGTTATTCTGTACTCTACCATGGACCGGCACTGACAAGGAAAAACATGAAACTTTTTTTATGCACTTCGCGGAATTCGGACCAATGATGTATTATGAGACTGTAAGGGACGAAAAACAGAGATTGTCTTTTGGATATGTACAATATTTCAATATCCAAGACGCGGAAAAAGCAATTAATGGATGCAATCTGGACTACAAGGCGACCTATGCGGAACCAAGGAAAAGTTCCAAATATAACGTACAGGGACCCATCACCAAATTCCATGAATTTTGCGAAGAAACAGTGCCAATAGAGCATTATCACCTACATGAGCAAACTTGCAAAAAGCAAGTCGCATGGAACCATAACACCAGAAAAATAACAGAGCACACCAAAATAACACAACGTGATCAAAACGGAAGGAAAACGGACCCAGACCTAAAAGAACCATTAGATGAAAGCACCAAGAGAACCAAAATAGGACATTCAACTTCCGAAGAAGACGTGGACCTAGATAACCAAGACTTCACAGCAAAATATGCGATACAATAAAAAAAAATGAAAAAATGAACCTAACATGAATGTAGATTGAACCCAAATAGGATCAATAAAACAATTACACCAATTACACGTGCAATATAAAACATGACAAATATATAAAGAGGACTTTATGAAGTTCGGACCCTTGGACCACATCGTACGGTTAGTGATGAAAGGACAGCAACACAACCATCGATTCCTAAGGTACATTGGTTGTGTGCAGTATTTTAACGAAAAAGTTGCTGCCGCTGCCATGGACAAGTGTCCAAGAGAATAACGTCCAAGATGGGCAACAGTGAGACAATTTAGCAAGACTATGAGTAAACACAGAGAAAACCATAAACGACGTGGTATGGCTGTAGATACAAGAAATAAACTGGGCCACCATAGGATATGCAAAAAACAAATGGACAAAATATACAAGGTACATTATCTATGCGGGAGTTGGTTTCGACATGAAGAATAGGACCAACACATAACAGAGTGCTACTACAAATTACATTTTTTCTGCGGGAGATACATTGAAAGGACCAAATGGGACCAACACCTGGAAAGATGAAACTACAGGGTTTTTGACCTCAACTCAATCAAGAGCAACCAAGACAAAAAAAAACAAAATGAACAAGGAAACAAGACCAAACAAATCCACCATCAAATCCAGCATTACCCAAAACTACAGACCACAAATCTCAAAAACGGCCACAAGAAGAACAAACGGAAGAAGCTCGGGATTTAATCAGCCTCGGTAGCATACGTCTAACAGAAGAAGAAATCGCGAGAGAACCATCGCCAAGTATATTAGACATGGACCAGATAGATTTCGAGAACCTCGGTAATATTAGTTTTTAAGTAACATTTAAAAATATTGGACCAATACCTTTTTATATTTTCATAAAATTTATTCTTTTTAATATAATATACATACACTGAATTGTTAGACTACATTTATTGTTATGGACCTGGACCACCTTAATTTTAGAACCATACAAATCATTATCATGAATGACAAAGCAGTGTGCATGAACCCAAAAGTAATAACAGATAATGCCAAAATAATATTGTACCCAAGAACCAAAATACGATACACGTAAGTAAGCATTCATCTTAATCTCTCAAAACCCTCGCAGCGTCCTATCTGAGCAGTACAAAAATTCAATGACTTCATTAAGGTTCACAAAAGAAAGGAAGTGCAATACATCACAACCCAAAACCGTACCAAAAGAGAACAACAACAAACAAAAAGAAATCACAATAAAGGTACACAGTATCTTACACCTGGTAATGAAGAACAAGCAGTAACAACTCAATCTCATTAGCCGTCACGCAAATAGAGGCTACAGTTTCGGAGTTCGACGGTCCGAATCTTTCGGCGGCATTTACAAAATGTCGACCGGACCATTCGGCGGCGAAAAACAAATTGACAAAACCAAAAACAGGAGTTCGAACCACGTCAGTCCTAATCTTGCGGCGGCATCTACAAAATGTCGACCGGACCATTTGGTGATGAAGGGCGAACCCATGTTCAATAATTTCTTCTGTTAATTGTCGTAGTTGTTCGACACCTCAAAAATTCTTGAAAAATCATCCACTAAAAACCAACATACGCAAAAAGTTCTTTTCTTTTCTGTGCCAAAGCAAAGCCAAGTCAAATCAAATCAAACATATAATGACATAAAATTTGCTGACATAAACTTACGATACAATAAAAAACCCTGACCATGGACCCGCGCCCACTGGTAGACATTGATATGTTACTCTAGAGCGATACGCGAAATTCATTGACGACAACGAACATTTTTAAGTAGGGGGGGTGTTAAGTGACGAAAATTGTGTGTTTAATTAATTAAATTAACTAATTGAATGCGTAAAAACTGAACTCCTACACACGCAATTTTCGGCATTTAATTTCAATGTATGAGTCGAGGTCACAATAATATCTTGTGTCACCCGACGCAGCATTTCAAGCTCTACCGCCCCTTAACGCGCGATCGGTACGCGTGCGTTGCCCCGTAGATCTACTGTAGTTACTAAGCCATAAGACACCGTAGGAGCGACACGAGGAAACAATCGTCATGATGTCACGGAAGAGAGGAGAGGTCTTGAGCGCGAGTGAACACTGCAGCGTGGACGCTACAGCTAAGAAACGTTTTACAGCCAGTCGTGTTTAGGCCAATATTAGAGTAGCCACACGTCTCAGAATGAGAGTCGTGATTGAGCCAAGTTTGAGTAGCCACACGCCTCACAAAGAGCCTCAGATATAACTACAAATAATAAGGACCATTAGATATAATACCAAAACAATTATATACATATATCTATCCATATCGAGATAAGAGCGAATAAAACAACTTATTGAAATATTGGACAAATAAAACTTTACGTTGAAATAAATATTAGCACGAGCAGTCAAGCTAACAAAAGGAATTTCGCTTGTTCACTTTAATTTTCAAACTCTAAAAATCTCCAGCGTCATCTAGCAGAAATAAATGGTAAGAATTTTAATTAATTAATAATAATATCACAAATAAGAGTAAACTAATAACAAAAGAAAAGGAATTCAGAGGTTTGTTTGGGTCTTGCAGCTCTTTCAAGCAAGATCCCGAAGCCTGTATAGGGTGGCCGAGTCGGATCTCCCCCCCGGCATTTTTTTAATAAAATTGTTCCGTTAAGAAACAATACGTTTCTTAACACACACACATACACGCACACACGCACACACACATTAACACACATACACACACATACACACTTACATACACACACACACACACACACACACACACACACACACACATATATGTACAAAGCAGACGATAAAGGGAGAAACTTAGAAAGCAAGAAAGGGTAATATTGAAGTATTGTTTGAGAGAGAGATTGATTGATTGATTGATTTATTTATTTCACCTTGGGGTAGAACCCCATCTGGTGCATGGAAAATAACAAAAGAGTTATAAAAGGATTACATTATTTTACATGATATAGTTAGTTATAATTCGCTGAATCTCGCTTTGGACTCTACTCAGAGAGAGAGAGAGAGTCCGTTTCAGCGACAAAAATTGAACAACGGCGTACTTAAAAGTAAATAACAGATCACAATAAAATACATTTCTAAACAGGGGTATATACTAAACTAAACAACGAGTCCTTCATTTCGGACTCTAGTGAGCCAATCTGCTTTGTCCCGTTGCAGAAGTGACTCGCGCAGAAGTCTTTTTAGTTCACTTATTTTCGTCGACGAAAAGTCAATAATGTTAAGCGAATTTAGCAGTATTGCTGCTTGTATGGTGAAGGATTGCTTGAGAGCTTCAGTGCGCGGTGCAGAGTACACGAGGGCTTGTGGAGGATTTCGCGCGGAACGTCGGGCTACAATGTCAACATCTAAGCGTACAAAATTACCTGCGAGATACTGCGGATTTGCATACGCAATTGCAGTAAATGCAAGCACACCGATCAAGTATTCACGTCGACGTACGACTGAGATCCAGCCTAATTCTAGGTGATAAGGAGTAACGTTAGCACGAAAAGGTATATTACCAACTACAAATCTTATGCACACATTTTGTGCACGACGTAGCATAAGGTTGCAAGTGGCATGAAGGTCGTGGTAGACCGAACTCGCATAGTCGAAGCTTGGAAAAACCAAGCTCTCTACAAGGCTGCGCCTCAGTTCTTTAGACAGAGCATGTCTATAAAATTTTAGCGCATAGAGAGAGAGAGCGATAAACTTTAGCTTGGACACGTTTGGCTTACAGGTTCCACTCAAGGGTTGGAGTCATCCATACCCCGAGGTTGCAGGCTGCAGTGACAAACAAAAGGGGAAGATCGTCGATATTGATCTTGGGAATTGCTTCGAGGTCAATTTGGCTGGTGTACGCTTGGTTTTCTAGAATCATTACCTTACACTTGAATAGGTTCAGAGACAGACTATTATCGCGCGCCCAATCAGCTACAGTTTGCGCGTCAGCTTGTGCGGCCGCCAAGCCAAGACGGAGGTCGCTGGGGAAACAGTGATGGTAAATTTGCGTATCATCGGCGAATATCATGTACTTAGAGAATCGCAGGACGCTTGGAAGGTCGTTAATATATACTGCAAAAAATAGGGGGCCCAGAACACTACCCTAAGGAACTCCGGAAGCAGCTTTGAGCCACTCCGAGATGGATCCACCCTCGTCAACTACCGCTTACAACCGATCGGTTAGGTAGTCAAAAAAGCATCTGAGAGTTCTGTCTGCAACGTTTAGTGCCCGCAGTTTTGCAAGCAGCTTTGCGTGGGGGATCGAATCAAATGCCTTCGTGAAATCAAAAAGGATGAGAATTGTAATTTTTCTCTCATGAATTGCAATCCTGACATCGTTGAAAACCCCCAAAAGGGCTGTTGTGGTGCTGTGCCCGCAGCGAAAATCCGACTGCCTTGGGTCGAGCAGTTTACGCGTTTCGAGGTAACCCAGAAATTGCGCGTGCACCAAACGCTCAAGAACTTTTGATAGCTCAGAGAGCTGGGCGATAGACCCTGTGTCTGATGGCGAGTTCAACGTCTTACACTTTAAGAGAGACACGATAAGTGTTTTTTTCCAAAAATCAGGGAAAGAAGCGATTGTGAGACATGAATTACATAGATGAGTCAGGGGGTTCAGTACTTCCGGAAGTGCTGCATTTAACATTGGCGCTGTGATACCATCGAGACCGGACGATTTTGAGGGGGCACCGATTATAGCATCTCGCACCTCTGACTCGGTCACTGGACGAAGTTCAAAGTACGCCTGAGCGGTTGCCATGAGAGGACTATCCCGGACCGTCTGAAATTCAGCTTCCGAAAGAGGTGGAGAACGGTTTACTACTGACGCGATATACGCATTTAGCATGTTTGCGTCAAAGTAGGACAACGGCGATGGGAGCCGTGCAGCAGAGACATGCATATGACGAAGTTCACGCCACTTCGATTCAGGGTCCTGAGCTGACGCAAGCTTGCCTGCCAGAAACTGGTTTTTCGCCGTGATTAGAGTGTTGCTCACTTGCGAACGTAGTGCCTTATAACAATGCACGTCAAAAAATGGATAGGATAGGCGGCCGAGGGTCTACGATAAACCACAGCAAATAGTATTTTAATTTGAGCATTTTTTAGTTCTAAAAGAAGAAATTCAGGAGTAATGTCATACTTAGGAACTGACTGGGCCAGCAAATTTACAGAAAAATAATCACGTACGTAGATACCCTCTCCGCCCCCCTCCTTGCCTTCTCTATCTACCCTAAAAAAGATATAGCCGTCTAATGCAAGGACAGAGTCTCGAATGGTTACTGACATGAACTTTATAACAAAAGCAGAAGTGCGCTGGATTTGATGTTCGTTATCACGGAACTCGCGAGTAACCTCAGACTGGTTTCTCGGATACTGCCATACGCGCAAGTCAAGCACGAAGTTTATAAGGCCGGCAGAGCCAAGGGCTGTGAGAACGCGATCGGCAATCTGACGCATATTTTGTCCGATATCCCCTGGGATGCCAGAGAGTACGACCTCGCATTCATCTTCCAGGGTGGAGTTTTGCACTACCGAGGCAATTTCGGAACGCAGCACCGAAATCTCAGCTCTATTTTCCGTTTCATTCTACTGAAGCTTATCCTCCAGCGCCTTTACGCGCTCGGTCAGCTGATCGCCGTCTCGTTTTTTTAAGAGCTGCAGGATTCGCGGCTTTATCCTTCCTATACTCTTCCAAGTAATCCCGGAACCAGTGTGGCGCTTCACGAGCCATGTTGCGGATAGGGGCGGTAGGAGAGGATGAGCTGGTGCTGTCAGGCGACAAAGATGCCTCGGGAAGTTTGCCAGATAGGGGCAAGGATGTAATGCAGAGGTACTTGGAGTGTCGTGTGGTCGATGGCGAAGGAGGAGAGGCAGGACGCTTACCGACACATTTAGACGAAGGCGATAAAGAGGGGGTAAGAGGCTCAGATCCCATAGGTTCCAGGAAATGGGTGCCGGTGCTAGCTTGCAATATAGGAAAGGTGCTCGCGGCAGCTGTTTGCTGTCTCTCGTCTGAGGCAAAGTACAAAAAAGGTTTGAACACAGTGAGCAACAGAACGGATTGTTTACAACCTTTCTATTGCATTTCCGGCACAACGACATCTGCACAACGCTTTTGTAAATTTAAATTTAAAAATAATCCTAGAACAGTTGATATATTTAAAGAGTGCAATAGTTTTTATGCAATTAGTAATAATCTAGTATATTCGCAC